>JAZDUH010000544.1:21930000-23130000 GCA_036419115.1 Scarus forsteni | reverse complement strand
TCAGAATCACTTGAACATACAGACGTGGACAAAATTGTTGGTACCCTTCCATTAAAGAGAGAAAAACCCACATGGTCACTGAAATAAGCTGAAATTTGCAAAAGTAATAATAAATAAAAAAAATCCCTGAAAATCAACTAATGAAAATCAGACTTTGCTTTTGAATTGTAGTCCAAGACAATTATATTAAAAAATAAACTAATGAAGCTGGCTTGGACAAAAATGATGGTACCCTTAACTTAATGTCTTGTTGCACAACCTTTTGAGTCAATCACTGTAATCAGGTGATTTTTGTAACCCTCAGTGAGACTTCTGCACCTGTCAACAGGTATTTTGGCCCACTCCTCAAGAGAAAACTGCTCCAGCTGTCTCAGGTTTGAAGGGTGTCTTCTCCAGACTGCATGTTTCAGCTCCTTCCAAAAATGTTCAACAGGATTGAGATCAGGGTTCATAGAAGGCCACTTCAGAATAGTCCAATGTTTTGTTCTGAGTCATTCTTGGGTGTTTTTAGCTGTGTGTTTTGGCTCATTATCCAGTTGGAGGACCCATGACCTGTGACTGAGACCAAGCTTTCTGACACTGGGCAGCACATTTCACTCCAGAATGTCTTGATAGTCTTCAGATTTCGTTGTACCTACACAGATTCAAGACACCCTGTGTCAGATGCAGAAAAGCAGCCCCAGAACATAACTTAGCCTCCTCCATGTTTCACAGTAGGTACAGTGCTCTTTTCTTTGTATGCTTCATTTTTGTGTCTGTGAACATAGAGCTGATGTGACTTACCAAAAAGCTCCAGTTTTGTCTCATCTGTCCAAAGGACATTCTCCCAGAAGCTTTGTGGCTTGTCAATATGCATTTTGGCAAATTCCAGTCTCACTTTTTCATGATTTGCTTTCAACAGTGATGTCCCCCATTCAGTCCACTTTGGCTCAAACAGTGACAGATGGTGTGATCTGACTCTGATGTACCTTGACCTTGGAGTTCACCTCTAATCTCTTTGGAAGTTGTTCTGGGCTCTTTGGTTTCCATTCGTATTATCCGTCTCTTCAGTTTGTCATGAGTTTTCCTCCTGCAGCCACGTCCGGGGAGGTTGGCTACAGTCCTGTGGACCTTAAACTTTGAATAATCTGTGCAGCTGTAGTCACAGGAACATCAAGCTGCTTGGAGATGGTCTTATGTCCTTTACCTTTAACATGCTTGTCTATAATTTTATTTCTAATCTCCTGAGACAGCTCTCTCTTAGCTTTCTGTGGTCCATGTTCAGCCTTTACCTTTAACATGCTTGTCTATAATTTTATTTCTAATCTCCTGAGACAACTCTCTCCTTAGCTTTCTGTGGTCCATGTTCAGTGTGGTACACACCATGATACCAAATAGCACAGTGACCACTTTTCAGCCTTTAAATAGGCAGACTGACTGATTACAAGCTTGGAGACACCTGTGATGATAATTACAGGGCACACCTTAGTTTAACATGTCCCTATGGTCACACCATTTTCAATCCTTTGTAGGGGTACCATCATTTTTGTTCAAGCCAGTTTCATTATTTTGTTTTTTAAAGTATTTCTGCTGAACCAAAATTTAAAATCAATGTCTGATTTTCATTAGCTGATTTTCAGTATTTCTTTTTTTATTTATTATTACTTTTGTTATTTTCAAGTTATTTCAGTGACCATGTGGGTTTTTCTTTCATTAAATGAAGGGTACCAACAATTTTGTCCATGTGTGTACATTCTGGTTTATCATGGATGGTATATGTCACTGTACCAGTTGCCAGTAGATTGATATACGTCTGTCCCTGTTACATCACAGTGACAGATCATAAAACTTCATGGACTTGACTTCATGGTTTCTTCTTCTGAACTTTCTATTCCTGTTGTCCCTGCAGTGTTGACTCACATCCTTTCTGCTTCTACACTACTCTGACTAATTGTGTCTGCTGTGTCTTGTGTCTCCATTGTATTATTACTGTAGGAAGTACACAGCAGAACATAATGCTCAACTGACACAAAGGATGCATCGCAGCTATCATGTTTGTACATTAACAGGAAAAAAGCAACTTTATCATCAGCCTGTGTGGTTTGCAGAGGACTAAAAACATGGATAGCCAGTCTTCCCATTGATCAAAAGCCATCTGTGAAACATGTTAGGCCCATTGGAACATTTGAAACCTATCTATTCACCTTCTAGTGATCCAATTTCAAACCCAAGAGTGTATGGAAATCAGCCCAAACAATGAAGAACTCTGAAACTGGAGCAGAACTAGGACATGTATCTTTCTTTGTTTCTGTTTGAATTGCAGAAGATTTGATCTCTCTTTCACAAACTTACCTACACCTTTAAATATCATGAAAGACTCCAGTTGCACCGTTAACATATTCATAACTTTTTAAAAGAAGCTGCAGATTTTGCATGATGTGGAAAAAAAATGACATGGGACAAGCAGAAACTGTTTCACTCAGGTTTGAGAAAGCCTCTATTTAGCACAAAGCTCCACATTCTTCCTGCATAATGTGTATATATATGCTCCAGATTTTCCTGCTGCATTGATATTTCTGCATACTGAACAAAACACTCTTTCCCCTTTCATAACCCTCAGGTCTTTGTCTCTCAAATATTTCACCATCTTATCCAACCACCAGTCCTATCTCAACACGCAGGTCCAGACTAGCTAGACATACCAGATGGACTATTTCAGAAATCCATAGGATATACTGTATCCCATGTCCATCTCTGCAACTTCTTATCAAGAGTGATTAATTAAAAACTGGGGTAGATTGAACAAATTTTTGTCTGCTGCATTATTCTGTTGTCTGTTATGTGTTATAAGTTGAAGCCAGTCAGATGCTTGAAGTCACTCCACCGTTTCAGGAAATCTAACCAACACTTGTTCACCTTTTTTCTCAAGACTGTATAATCATGACTATACAATTATTAGAAAACAACATTACCAACAACATCAACATTATCCCTGAAATTTTGGCTTTTTGAATTAATTTTATGTTAAAATTACCTCCCAAAACCGAACCTTTCCTCAATTGTGAGACTTAGGGTAAATCTCAGTTGTCCCCCTTAGCTCTTGTTTTATCTCGTTGCCCTTGGTTTTGTGCGTTTACGTCTAGTGAAGGGCTGCCCTGATTCTCCATCGGGCTAAGGGGGAGGGCTACACAGCCCTTAAAACTAAGACAGACAGAGTTCTCGCTTATAAGGAAGGGTAATGAGAAATTGCCCGTAATACCTCATGCCTACTGAGGGTTAGCAAGCTATAGCTACAGCTAATACAGGAATTAAGTGGTGTCTCGTTTCTTAGTGGCATGTTTTCACCTCTTCCTCCTGGCCCTCAAACAAAGGGCCAAGAGAAAGGGGTAGACAAAGGGGTAGAACAGGGGGGAAGACTAAGGGTTACAATTAGGACTGACCCTAAGGCTACATTTACATGGAAACTCCTGACTTAAAGACGCAAAGATTTGTCCTTTGCGTTTTAGAATTCTTCTGCGTTCAGACGATGACGCTTGGAGACGAGTTAATCCACTGTAGTATGCATGCCGGTTCAGTAGATGGCGGTGTAGGTCTGCAGAGAGGCAGCACTGCTATAATACATGAACGAAGAAGAAAAACTTTCACAATCAACAATGGTGAATAGACGCACAGAGACACAGCAGTTTCTTTTCTGGACAACAAATCAGTTCGGACAACAAATCTGTCTGGATAGTTTTGTCTGGATAACAAACCGAGCACGGGAAGAGGCTCACACGTTACTCTGCGGACGGCCAAAGCTGTTGTTGTTCCTGGTATGCGCGCGCAGCCTTCATCTGAAAGAGTACTGCACATGCAGTGACGTCAGCGTTTCACCCTGAAATGCTCTGATACAGGTTTACATGGAGCTAAATGGAGAGCGGATTCAAATCTTTCCACTCTGGAGCCTGTTTTCAAAAGTTTCCGTTTTCAACGAGTTTCCATGTAGACGCAAGGCCAAAACGCAATGAAAACATATCGGATTTGACCGTTTTTGGCGCCATGTAAACGCGGCCTAAATCTACTTTAAATCATCATTGGTGAACATTTTAACGCTCATCTGAGGCATTTAGACTTTTTCTCATTTTGCTTTTGTCTCAATCGTACATCAGTAGTACTCTTCTCCTTCGCTTTTTTATTAGCTTTTTATTCCTACTATTTGTGAAGTACCAGTTGACATTTCATTTTTAACACTTCTACTGAATAAAAATTATTCTCATGAGAAAGAAAAGAAAAACAACATTTGAAGTTACTGCCTATTTGTCCTTAAAAGGATGCTGATGAACCTTGTCATTTTATGGATGGGAACAGTCCTTTCAGCTGAGAGCTCTGGAAGATGAATCTGCTTTATCAACAACCTGGAAAAAAAATTCTCTGTAGGATTAGGTCCAGACTGTGTGTATGCCAATCTTAGGCTGGAAAGTAACTTATGTTATGGGTAAGTTGCTGTTAAATGTGTTACTATCATATACAGTATCATAACAAAAGACAAAGGACACTCAGAAAGTGCACTAGAAATATCTGTTTAGGGTCTCAAACATTCAGATCATGTTTATTGTATTTATTTTATTTTACTTTGTTTTATTTAAATTAATGCTCCTATCTATTTCAATGTCTTTTGGGGGTATTTTCCAACTGCTATGCTGTGTATAAGAGCAACTGAAACAACCAAATTTCCCCTTAGGGATTAATAAAGTATTTCTGATTCTGATTATCCATGCTGATCCAAATGTCAGCTGGGATGGTTTCTTCAGTTCCAAGAGTTGACTGGGGAAGAGCTAAAAATACAATATAAATCCTGTGTCAGCCATTAATAAATGATCTGGGCGGTTACCTGAGAGTCACTGGCAGGATTATTGACCTGACCTCCCTGAAGGTGTGACCAGTGATTATTTCCTGGGTCATTTGGGTCACAAGCTGTGTGGTCCTTTGTTCCTGGTTGGAGGTTTTGTTTTGATTGTTCATGACAGGAATCCCAAACTGCACTGTATGAAGGAGATACAAATTGAACTTGTGGCCATCCAGTATCAATATCCTTCATTTATCCAGGTAAAAACTCATTGAGATTTAAAACTACTTTTTCAAGAGTGACCTGGCCACACACTACAGAAAAACAACATTGGGATTATACAGTATGATTACACAGTGCAATCACAAGAACCAATTAAGCTCATTTCTCCGTCTTTCATAATTGTCTTGATTTCCTCTAGGGGTACAAGACGTGTCAACCTCAAATCCTTCTGCACATCGATCCAGGCAGACGGTGCAGAAAATTTAAAAGCCTTTTTGCCCAGTACGCATGTGTGAATACAGATATGTAGGCAGAAGTCCAAGAATAGATTTATAAATAAACAACAGCCAATGAGGGAGTCTTCGAACAAACAAGGAAGGACTATGTAAGACAGCATATAGGGAACAGTGATGTACATGATAGCTGCAACCACACAGTGACTTGGTTTGGAGCATCCACAATTTTTTAATGGTATTGGCGTTTATTCAACAGGAACCTAATGTTTATGGAGACTGAAAATACAAATTTTTAAAACCAGGTCGCAGAGTGAATAAATCTCAAACTACTGCCATTATGCTTCTATGTTCACAACAAATACACATACTTCAGAAGTGATGATCTGCCTCTCCCTTAAACCACATGTGCTAACCCCAAAACATTCTCTTGCAGTTTGATAGTCTTGTAGTCAAGTATGACCTGAAGCAGAAGTTCTACCTTGTCCAAAGATATAACCTATCTTTCTTGAGCATTCATGCCTCATCCCCTTCCTGTTGTTTTATGCTGCATTCCAGGCAACACGTAACTCATGTTTTTCCCACCTGTAACTCGTGAAAGTTCACTGGAACGGCCGTCGAACTCATAACTTGCGACTCGTGAACTTGTCCCAGATCGATATACTCTGAGTTACGACTTGTGACATCACGGCCTAAACGATATGGCAGCCTCTTAATAATGACAAACACTGTAAAGTATAAGCTTCTGTTACCTTATGTGCCGTTTCCCTGCTTCTCTTTCACTCAAATGAGTTATTTCATAAAGCATAAATCTTATAATGCCTGCCATGTTGGTTAATTTACATACCAGAATTCCTTGCGCTCAAACCGAAGTCGTAATTTGCCTGGAACGCTTTCAGGTCAGAACTCGGAGATTTCAACTGGGAAAAATTCGAGCTACGGGTCGCCTGGAACGCAGCATTTGTTAACATTGCACAAGTTTTATGTGCATGCTTCATGCCTTCTTCTCATGTTTTGGTGTATGTCTGTTACAGCGGTACCACCTCACTTAGGGCTTGCATGTATACTGCAGCACTTTCAGTGTTTTTTGTGTTGACTGACACATTTCTTGAAACAATGCTGAATTTATGGAAAACTTTTTAAAAACAAAAACAAATAGATGTTTTTTTTCCCATGGGAACAGGGCCTTCACCCCCCACCTCTGCGCAGCAGGGGATTCTCCATCTTGACAACCATTACTTCCTTGACAACAGGACCATTGGTTTTATAGAGGTGTCAAGGAAGCCACTTTGGTCAAGATGGAGAACCCATTGAACAGAGATGGGGGACTCAGTTAAAAGTTGACAAATGTTCAGCTTCTCTGTGGAGGATCCAGTCCCATTAGCCAAATCAGAGACAAATAAAGATGGTGTGGGTGATTATTTATGCCCTTGGTGAACTTTCTGTATTTTTTTGGCAGTATTCTGAACTGTTCTGACTGAGAATAGAGGGCCGAAAAGAGTCCTTTACTTAAACTGCTGAATGTTAAATTACCTCAGAAGCAGTGTGTGTGGGAGCATGGTTCAGTGGCACAGAGGTGAGACTACATTGCTGCACTAAGGAGTTTTTCAGATGCCAGAACACTTTGCTCCAGACCCACGATAGGTCCCAGTGTTTGATTAAAGCAGCAGTAGCTTAATCTGAATTTACTGGTTTTAAGTCTGTATTCGTACAAAGAAATGTGGCATTTATACACAACTAAACAACACAACAAACTTCAGCCAGCACATGCACAAATATGGAAAAATAACAGCTACAGCCAAGGCATAGGTTTCATAATCTTTGTTCTCTCCTTCCACACACACTTAACAACCTTTTCCTACATGTCAGTAGGTGTGTAGATGTACCCCCGCTCCCACACACACTCACTGCAGAAGCCGCACTCAAGCTCGTCCAATAGAGAGTTATTGATCCTGCTTTAATTTCGGGCTGTTCAATTATACGCTCATTTTTACGAGTTTGTGTCAAAATCATTATAGTGCAATTCATTAGGACTCAAATTAATCTCAAGTGGATAGCAGCCGATATTCTGATAGAGAAGGGTATTTGTGGAGGAATAAAGTATTCAAAGACTTATGTAGCTGAATTCGATATGTCTTAGTCATCACATCAAAAAGATGAGAAACTTTTTACCTTGACCTGAAAATAGGCTAATGCAGACACCCACACTCAGGCACAAACAAAATCAATGAGAACTGGTCTTATGTGCCGCTGCATTTTGTTAGACGACTGATTAGACAGTCTGGAGCTTTAGTTAGGGATCATTTATAGCTCGATCCTCCGCTTAGATATGGGAGTTTTTTCTTTAAATTACAATATTCCTCTTCTGAGACTTCAAGCAGCAGTGGGTGAGAGGTACGTTGGTGTTTCTCAGTGTAGTTTATTGCAGCTGATGAAATGCTGGACGTGGGCTGGCATGGTGTGCCCACTGACTGTGGGTAGTCATGAGCCGGCACGCTTTGAAGTTAAAAGACTTTAAGAAACAAAATAAGGTTTAATCCAGATCAGGAAAGATTATCCTGCTGTGTGAAAGTTTAAGTGTCTTTGAAGATTGTGTTTGCATTGACACAGAAAGATTGTCCAGATTGGAGCTAACACGGTTATTTTAAGCCATACATAGAGCTATGAATTCCTATTTTTTCTTATCTTCATACTGACAAAGTATTCTTTAAGTCCAAACACACTTTTCAAAATAAGAACACTGAGGGGATTCTGTGTGAGATTTCTTGCCTTTGAACATGTGAGTTATCTTAAAACAGTCTGCTATATTATGATAAATTCTGGTCGTGGGGTGGTGGTGACTGCCTGGAGTGGGAGCATTATACTTGACTTTTAAACAAAACAATGGTGGCTTTACTTACTTATTTTGGTTTTGTTTGCTTAAAGCTGTTTCTATGTAATTTATGAACTAGAAAGGCACTCCAAAGGTGCATATATCTGCCAAGCAGCTCAGTTATCGCATTGGCTTTTCCACAACCCCTGTTAAAGATACAATTCTGGATCACAATGCACTCCGATTGGACGGCTGAGTCTCCACTCCTGTCTGTCCATGTGGAGGGCTCCTTCACAGGTATTGCAAGGGAAGCTGGGAAATCACCCATGTCATAAAAGTCTGGGGCTAGCCCTGCTCAGCTACCACACTTAGGCTACGTTTACACGGACACTCCTGACTTAAGAACGCAAAAAAATGTCCTTTATGTTTTCAAAGTCGATCTGCGTTCAGATGGAGACGCCCGAGACAAATGAAACCGCTGCAGTGTGCATGCTGGTTCAGTAGATGGCGGTATAGGTCTGCAGAGAGGCAGCGTTGCTACAGCACATGTATGAAGAAGAAAAACTTTTCACAAACAATGGCGAGTAGAAGCACAGAGACGCAGGAGTTTCTTTTCTGGACAACAAATCAGTTTGGACAACAAATCTGTCTGGATAACAAACCGAGCACAGTAAGCTGCTCACATGTTACACAGCAGACGTTGTTGTTCCTGGTATGGGCGCGCAGCCTTCATGTGAAAGTCGTGAAATCTGTGTATGCGGTGACGTCAGCGTTTCACCCTGAAATCTCTGATTCAGGTTTACATGGCGCTGCATGGAGACCGTATTTAAAACATTCCACTCTGGAGTCTGTTTTCGAAAGTTACCATTTTCGGACAATCTGCAAAGAGTTTCCATGAAAACGCAAGGCCAAAACGCATTGAAAACGTATCAGATCTGACCGTATTCAGCCCTGTGTTAACGCAGCCTTAAAAACCCAACATGTCCCTTGGTCTAGCCGTAGCTAGCAAGCTCTATGAATGGAATGTAGACCCTTAATATCAGGGGTGTCCAAACTTTTTCCACCAAGGGCCACATACCAAAATTATCAAGATGAATGGGCCACATTGAATAACTGCCTTTAGTGTACCTAAATTTGTAAAAACCAATCCAATTTAGGTTAACATTTACTTGGCTATTGAGTATGGATATTGTAACAGCCGCCTACATTTATGCTTTCCAGTACTGTATTTTCAATGCCAATCAGTTTTCAGGATCATTGTGGCCAACAAGATTTTAGAGAGCCCTGACCTGTTTACCATGGATCAGCCTCAAGATAAGACTGATGCTCCCTGCATTACAGAGGGGGGAAGCTGTCATTTAGACAAAAGACTAGAGCAATCCATTAGACTGCCAAACTCTGAAAGACAAAATTCTTTCTATATCAGACCATAAGAACTTCACGATGGAGCCTGTTGTTTGCTTCTTTCTTGCAAAATTAACAGCCTTTTTCAACAAGCCTGTTCTATCTTGAGCAAATTTTGTGTGTCCGCCAGTGAGATTTTTACCTTTCATGGGTAGTCTTCAACCTAATCTGTGCTTTTCCTGACCCGAGAGGTGAGTCTAAAACTGTTTCTCACCACTCTTAAAAAGTACTTGTCAACCCTACAACATGTCGAGCTGCACAAGTACAAGTCACAAAGTCAACAAAACAACATAAGTTAGTTTACTGACTTTTGCTGTCCTTTATTCTGGCCTCAGTGGATGCACTGGATCATTTTTGTGTTGCTCAAAAGTAGGACTTGAATGTGAGCAGCATATATTGGCCAACCTCGAAACGTACAGCTGTGACACAATCTGTCTTTAGAAGTACTTTTTCGATGTTGCAGTCCCTGATTTGGGACATGGTAAAGGAGGTTATGGATCCCTCTCATCCTGAATTGAGACATAACAACTGCGATTCAGATTTTTCATATCCTGTAGATTGATGTTGTATGTTTGGTATTTCCAGATAGAATTCATGTAATCTTAGAAATAGTCCATAGTTACCTTATGTGGGAGGTTTAACATGGCTCAATTAAACCTCTTTGAGGGTAGCTACATATAATTTTGAGAAATTTGAGGACGTTTGGACACACTGAGTTTTATCATCTGGCTTTTAGTTGACTTTGTGAACTCTAAAAAAAAATAATAATCTTGAACTCAGCATCTTCCTTTTCACTGTTTTCCCACACACAGACAAACCTAACCACACTGCATGGCCCACTTCTCTCAGCCAGGCACGCATACACAATGCTCCCCACAAACACTCAAAAGAGTACTGTCTTGTTGTGTGAGCACTTCAAGCACTGCTGCATATGTAAGTGTCAGCAGTGTGGAGATGATAATTCCTGGGCTTGCTACAACAGATAACCAGGAAAAAAGCTTCTGCATTATTGGATTCACTTTGCACAACAACTGTCCCCATAAGCCTTAATTTTCCTGAACAGCTTTATATTTGGCAGAGGTTTCGAGCAACAGCATGGTGAGGTGCTGTGCAGAGGTTTTATGGAGCTGTGCATCACTTTACTGTGTTCAATTATGACGCTGTCTCAGGTGCTTAGCTCTCTGTATTTAGTAAATCCTTTGTTGGCAGCTGGATATTTAGCATTAGCATGTAATGCATGCAATTACACAAACTGCCTCAGAGCTGAGATGTTGTTCACAATGTAACTGACGTCGAAATGACTTTGTTTTGTACACAAATGGCTCTAGATGGCTGAGAGTCTTTTTTTCAATAGTCAACTCTTTGTCTTTTGCATAATTTCATACATTAAGTGTTTGAGTATGATAAGCTTGAGTCAGAAAACATAAACACAGTAACAACCAAAGCAGAACGTCTCCTTTTGAGGCTGAAACAGGCACAGTATGAAGAATTTTCTTTCTTCTTTTTCTGCAAGTTTGTAAAACCAGGATCTCTGAAATTGAACTTGGCACACTTACCTTTGTGATAACTACAGTGCATGCTGAATATCCCAGTTTTCACATCTTTCCTGCGAAGCAGTGTAGCAAGTTGCTTCAACACGTCTCAGCATCAGTTAGCTCTCTTTTATTCTAAATCTGTGTCACAGACTCAAAACTGCTCAAATAATTGATGCAATATGCTGCTATGTTTAGTACTTTGAATGAATACACGTAAATCTAAAACATTTGAAGAACAGCAATTTGAGCTGTTATTTTTATTTTTATTTTTTTTCCGGGCCTTTTAATCTCCTTATGGTGGAAGTACATGAAAACCACAGTAAAATGTTTGCTTTTCCCTGTTCTATAGAAGTTTGAATATGCAGCTAATGGAAATGGATAGGTGGAAAAAGTATGTGAACCTTTGGATATAATAACTGGTTGACCCTTCGGCTGAAAAAAATGAAAAAAAATCATTGCCTATTCGAACTGAAAATATACTGTGCAGCAGTGTATTCGGGCTTCAGGAGCAATGAACTATGTTATCCAAGAGAGGGTGCTTTCAGTATGACTTGACCATGTTTGTACTCATGATGCTCTCTTGAACAAATTACGAGCCAAGTAAATTTAGAGAAAATGGAGGGAAAGCTGGACAGCCAACATGAGCGGACACTAACAATACCAACACATTTAGGGAGCACTATGTGAAAGTATTTTGTGTCCTACATCATTAAAACTAAAACCAGGCTGTGTGTTAATAAGCAACTAACTTACTCTTCATTGACGTTGCTGAAGGCTCACCTGTTGGCTTTTCACACAAAGGGGGCGGTGGAAGAGGCATCACAGTCCAGCAGTGCTCTGTGTGGTTGCATGTTTCAGCCATAGACTGTAAAAAACATGGACGTCATGTCGCTGGGCTTGGTGACTGGCTGCAGTATAGGTCAAATATCCGTCTCCCCCATTCATCTGAACGGGCCGTAGTGAAACTTCTAAAAATTAATACACCTCATAGAAATATTTCTCCCATCCGTATGCTGTGGTGATATGAAAGTATTATTGGGCTGCATTTTTTCCAAGTCCTCTTTTTTCTGAAAAGTTTCTTTTTCATCAGTTATTGGAGTTTAAAAAATAACCGCGGTTTACGGCAGCTTCACAATGATTGTGTACGGCGTATGCTGGGGAGTTTTGCGACAGTTTACGACAACTACGTCCAGATATGGTCCAGATTCTCAACTGGCTGCACAATGGCAGCGTCCTGACGGGGGAAATTATGGCTTCAAAACCGTTGAATGGTAGAAGGCGGAGCCACGCTATCCAGTTCTTATAATACATCCATGGTTTCAGCAGGTCCTTCATCAGAGGCCTGTAAAAAGGATTATCATCTGGTACCTCAGAGCTCTGATTGGGTGTTCTTATCTGCAGCTAATGTTGTATATTTTCAGATACGCTTACGTCATAGTTTCATATCTTCATTGACATGCATGTGCCACACGCTGCAATGAAAATGACGGCGTACGTGAAGCACATGTGCTGATGAAGCTAGTGACCCTACTATCCCTGTTGCAGCAAAATCTCCTTCTCAATCACCACTGAGTTGAACAAACAATTATCAAGGACGCATTAAGTTGTTTTTTTGATCACTTTATCACAATCTTTGTTTACAACTTTTGCTGCAAGTGCGCATGCCCACTGTTTTTTCATCTGTTTCCGTCATATCGTTACAGCGGCCCTAGAGGTCTGACATGTGTTTTACAGCGTTTTCATGCGTATCGAGTGCATTCATATACTGTATATCAAAACTGTTTCAGCATGCATTTTTCAGTTTCTTTATTTAATTTATGTTTGTAACACCCAGACACTGAGTTTCTTCCTGTTTACGACAAAAACCATGTCCCCCATGTTTGTATCATTGTGATTGTGGCTGTGTGGGTGTTGAATATAAGTAGTAAAAACACTTCACCTTTAAATTTGAACCCATTCCAATTTTTCAATTCCAAAGAGGTGTCTGAAAATGGATTTAATTACAAATTCCTGGAAGGGCACTCTGTTTGAATTAAAGACGTGTTATCTGACAGAAATAATGTTATCTCTGTCTAGAGAACACTTGGTATTACCACATCAAAATCTCTCCCAGCGTGAAGTTAAGAACAAATCCTTGCACTGATCCGCTTACTGTAAATGGTAGACGGGCAATAATAGAATAAAAGGTAGTTTTAACAACGCTGATGGGGATGTTTAAAAGCATAAATCTGACAAGTATGATGTCTTACAGTTAGATTATTCAAGGTCATTAAACAGAGGCTTTGAGTTCTTTGTTTCTCAGCTTCAAATCACTTTTTTCTTTAATATAATTCAGTATGATTTTTTTGGTTTTAGCAGGCTTTCCTTTTCAATTTCCAAAAGGGAAGCTGATGTATTTTTCATGCAGTTCAGGGACATTTCTTATCACTTTCATGATTTTATGTCTTTTCCTTCAATGAAAACTCGATGTAGTGGGGTATAACTTGATTTCATTTCCATGTTTTTGAAATACCTTTCCATTTCGATGAAGGACTTGCAAAGCTGTTTATACTTTAACGATGAAGAGCGTGTTATCCAGGAGATAAAAAGGAGCTGATCTGAATCTGACTAGCATTCTGCAAGACTGTAGGCTCAAATATTGGCGTACTATTCATGCCACTGCTAATGTTAGGGCTCCTCTGTTGCAGTGGATGATGTAGCTGTGATGGCGGCGGCTTATTGCATGGCACTTTAAGTATCGCTTTGAAGCTATCTGGTTTATATAAGTGCAGTAGAAGACAGCTGTGGTCAGCTCTCTACCTGGAGTAATCCATTTGCATTGGCAGGGAGGAGGGAGGGTGTCAGGGATAGATAAGAAGCAGACAGTTATTTTTCATCCGTGTGTGCAATGGTTCAAGGTGTTTTTCAGACAGGAAACATGCGAAAGAAGAATTCTAACAGGCCTGTGTTCACATCAGGCTCATTAGTTGAACACTGGGTGATTGATTGGATGATTACTTGTTATTATTTGATTATAATGGGGATTATTTAAGTGATTAATTGGCTTTGGGATGATTGAGAGGTTTTGGCAGGCTGGCTCCAGCTGATGGATGTGTGGCTTGTGCAGTGTTCAAAGGTCATCAGAATATATTTAGTTGTGTTTTGAGCATTAGATCTCTACCAAATGTAGAATCTGGAGGTCTTTTTTTCAAATCTGAAATTAAACTCCACAATACCATTTTTTTGTCCCAGTATTAAATCAATACTTGTCAAAATCAGACAAAATGAATGCTGTTTCAATACCAACAAAACAGTTTTACAGCCAATATTGCATACTTTTGTTTTTCAAGTGATCAAAATGCAGGAGAACACCCTGATGCTGTCTTGTTTCCCCAAATATTGGCAACGCTTTGGTATAAAAGAGCTCATATCAGGCTATTTTCAGTTGTATCACTGTGTTTAACATCTCCTTTGTACAATATTGTATGATAGCCTCCCGCATTGTCATCTCTATCACCACATCTTTGCCGCAACAGCAGCTGCCCAAAGCATTTTGTTCCCCCAGCCCCACAGATAGATCTACCAGTGTGATGTCACAGAGGTATCACCAGCTTGAGCTCTTTGCAGAGCATAAATAATATTGATCTTTATTTACAAAGCACTTTTCACCTCAAGTTACAAAGTGCTTCATAAGGACAGCAAGAATTCAGAACAATCAACACAACAAAATGAAATGAAATTATTTTTAAGGAAAACTTGTATGGATAAAATAAAATTTAAGCAAAATAAGTGAAACATAATAAAATAAATGTTGGTCAAATCAAGTAAAATGTTAGAATGAATGCAGAGTCAGTGACAATATGGCCGAGCCTCCCAGCCATTGCACCTTACTGTCATAATGCTCTTCTTCCTGGATGTAAACAAGTATGGTGAGCTGAACCATTGGTTGCATTGCGCAGAACAGCAAGGTTTGGCAGGGTGGTTTTTTAAAATCTATTTTGATAAGGTTGTGTAGGCTTTGACAGGGTGTCTTGTATCACTACTTGACTGAGGCACTGAGAAGATCTTAAACTAGTTAGATAGTTAAGAAAAAGATTTTAATTTTTAAGCCCAAGAAAGAAAATGTTCTTAGCCCAAATTACCAAAAGTCAAGCTTACAGCCATAAAAAATAGCCTTGAATATGTCCTAGATACAAATAACAGTGCTCCAAGAAAATAACTTATTTTCTACCATTTCATTATGTTTTTTTTTCTGTTTTGAATCTGTCATTTTCAAAGATAGATTTCTAGAGATGTGACTGCACAGAGAAGCGAGAATGTTTTTTATTGCATATCAAGCTTTAAGACAAACTGACTTGATGTCTTCACTTATAATGAGTCAGGTTCTGCCAGTTTGAAAATCTAAGTGTTGTTAAGCCAACTAAACATTGTCTCCCAAGAAACCTGACTGGTGAGCTGTATTTAAGCTTTCATGACTGTTTTTTTTTTATTACCTCCGCCAGGAGGTTATGTTTTCGGGAGAGTCTGTTTGTCTGGCTGTCTGTCTGTCTGTCTGTGAACAAAATAGTTCAAAAAGTTATGGATGGATTTTGCTGAAATTTTCAGGAATTGTTCAGCATGGGAAAAGGAAGAACTGATTCAATTTTGGTGTTGAGCCGGATCACCGTCTGGATTTGCCATGACAAAAAAAATTTGATTTTTGTGAATAACTACTGAACTAAAATAGATATCACTAGAAAAGCACTCGGAGAGCGCAGACCTCCCCCAGCGCCACAGTCTTCACCCATTTGGTGATGTTCAGCATAAATATTAGTCCTAACTTTATTTCATGTAATTATTTAGAATCATTGACAATGAAAACATAGCAACTGGATTCGTAATGATATCTATTTTAGTTCATTAGTTATTTACAAAAATCACATTTTTCGTCATGGCGGCCAGATGCTGATCTGGATCAACACAAAAATTGAATCGCTTCTTCCTTTTCCCATGCTGAACATTTCCTGAAAATTTCATCAAAATCCATCCCTAACTTTTTGAGTTATTTTGTTCACAGGCGGACGGATGGATGGACGGACGGAGACAATTAGGAGACAACACTACAGAAAGAAAAGAGATCATAACTTCCTCAAAAAGAACATTCTGTGGAGAAATCAAGTAAAATTCAGCTAATCCATTCAACTCCATCAGGGAACTTTTGCATGTATTCAAACAATTCTAAACTGCATTTTGTCAGCAACAGAGCGGTCTTGCTTCATTTTTTTTCCAAATGTGTGTTATCTTAATATTTATGATCATGCAGCAGCTCTTTCAGGTCATATTATATTTTATATATAGGCATAAAAATATGATGCCTCGAAAGCCTCAAGCAAATTGATCTGTGTGATTCTGCCAAGAGAGGAGACCTTGACCTCAGCCGTAAGGACATCGTGTGAACTAACGTATGCTCAACAGTTTTCTTTTTCAACAGCAGATAAGCATCCTTAAAAGTCTTTCTCCAACTCATAATTCAAATTTTTGTCATCCTTCAGGCTTATTTCCTCTTTGTTTTGGTATTGAAGTGACTCTCCATGGTGCATGTAGGATTATTTATCTTTGACGTAAACTGTGGTGCAGTTATGTTTTATATATAAACATAAAATCGTGTTGCCTCAACAGCCTCCAGCAAATTGATCTGTTTGAATCTGCCAAGAAAAGAGACCTTGAACTTATGTGTAAGGACAGCCTACGAGAACTACAAACAAACAAAAACAACTACAAAGTTACATTTCAGTTTTCCCTTCGGAGAATAGCTATTATGACTTCTTTTGAAAATGTACCTCTGTTTGAATTGTGTATTTAAAAAAGTTTTCTATGTGTTTTTATTGCAAAGTTTCCTCCAAATGTTACATTTATGAATATTGATTTTGTGCTTGTACTATATGGTGCAATCATGTTTTGTACAAGGACATAAAAATGTGTTGCCTCAGCAAAGTGACGTGTTTGACTCTGCCAAGAGAAGAGACACTTGAACCTTTAGGACTCAGAAGAAACAGACCCCACATAATTTCTCAGTATTTTATTAGTTTTTCCATTTTTTATGTTTGTGTTTATTGTGGCTTGAAGGTGAGACATGGCATTTTTTCTTTTAAAATATTACAGAAATTAAAGTGAGTTTTTAGTAAATTTTCACAAGCCCTAATTTTGATTGTCCTGATTAATAAAAATGGAAATATACATTAGCTGAGCACTAGACCTTTTTTATGAAAAATTAAATCAACATGCCTTGAAAAAAACATCCATGTCTTTAGAAAAGTTAATTTATTTCCCAGCCCTAATTAAACACATCTTAAGTACAGAGTCCTAGAGCACAGAATAGTTACCATCCTGGTGCCTTTGTTTTTGTAGTCTACTGTTTTTTTTGTTTTCTGTGATTGAAAAAATGTCTTCTGAGAAACACAACCTGAGGAGAATCTGTTTTTTTTTTTCTTAAAGCATAAAATATGAGAATCTTTAAAGCATAAAATATATCGTTTTTTCGACTCCCCTTGTTAACCTAAAAGCTCTCTATTGACCTATAGCAATTAAGTGCTATCAGATATCTAGCTTGGGCTACAGAGTTCACACAGAAATTTACCTGCAACTCCCCTGTTATCATGATGTTGTGATATCACTTAACCTGGCATGCCAGATGGACAGTTCCATATATTCATTTATTCATTCATTTTCTATACCACTTATCCCTTTCAGGGTTGCAGGGACACTGGTGCCTATCCCAGCTGTCATTTGGGCGAGAGGCGAGGTACACCCTGAACCAGTCGCCAGTCAATCACAGGGCCAGCTCCATATATTGGCCAAGTATCACTACGTAACCATGATGATCAAAGACTAACCGGCATGTCCGTGGAGGATTTCCGTATTCTCTCAGAGTTTTTCCCAGCAGTGATCCTCAGTCAGGAGAAGAGCAAAAACATGATTTCTCATAAGACAAGCTTCAAGTGAGGTTCTTTCCTCCACTTTTAAAGAGTAAACGGAGTCCATTTCTGATAAAAAAAAGAAACGCAGATCCCTTGAAATTTGACGCCCCTTCAAACAGCGCC
Organism: Scarus forsteni; assembly: GCA_036419115.1. Taxonomy (NCBI): domain Eukaryota; kingdom Metazoa; phylum Chordata; class Actinopteri; order Labriformes; family Labridae; genus Scarus; species Scarus forsteni. The sequence goes on along the minus strand of JAZDUH010000544.1, from coordinate 23,111,932 downwards.
CCTGTTTTCAAACATGCAGTCACTTCCTGGTGTCATGTCCACAGCTCCCGCCTCTCTTCCTTGATTGGGCTGTTAAGCATTTAGCTGAGTGAAGTCACTGGACAATGGAGTTGCTCGACGGATATGCAGGATTTCCCTATCAGGCAAGTCCGTCTGCTCTGCAAGGCTAGATATTAGTGTACTTGGCAAACTTAAAGTCAGAACTTAATCTAAACAGCATGTTCCTGGTGGAAGGACATATTGTGCCGTGTACTGAAGAAATCCCAGAACAAAATGGCTGAAATGGAAAAGTAAGTCATTGTAAATGTTTTTGTCATAGACTGTAATCACCCAATACTGAATGAAGCCATTTTTTGATCCAGGCTGTAAATATGTGTGCTTTAAAGGAATATTTCAAGACTTTTAGAAGGGGGTTTGTATGAGCTTGATCATTAGCCACAGTGATGAAGATCAGGTCTGCTTCTGTGTTAATTTAGTTTTGACTTTTGGTTGTTATTGTGCATTAATCTTTTCTATTCTTAAAGCAAAAAAAAAAAAAGTAGTCTGATAATATATCTCACAAACTTAGTACATTGTGCTGCCATGATTTGCCGCTATGTCATGCTAGCTCAGACCCCATGGTTTGGTCGGACACTGGGGGCCGTGACTGCCCATGGAGTAAGCCGTGCCCACCCTTGACCAGTAGTTTTCTGTTTGTTTTATTTGGGTTTGTTTTTTTCCCATTGGAGTAGCCATCTTCAATTAATCCCATCTATCTTGATATGTCAATCCAACCAATCCAACCGAACAAAGGCAACTTTCCTATCCCAGCTGTCATTGGGCGAGAGGAGGGCTACATCCTGAACCTGTCACCAGCCAATCACAAGACCTCATAGAGAGAAAGACAACCAGTCACGCTCACACTAATACCTAAGGTCAATTTAGAGTCACCAATCAACCTAATGAGTATGTTTTTGTTTTGGTCTGTTGGAGGAAGCCAGAGTGCCAAGAGAGAACCCACGCATGCACGGGAAGAACATGCAAACTTCACACAGAAAGGCCAAGCCTGTCCCAGGGATCAAACTGGCGACCTTACAATAAAACTGATATGCATATTCATGATTAGCCTAAAATCCTCATTTCTTACATGTCCAATCATAAATATTAAAATGTAATAAAAACTCAACCTAATTTGACTCCCTCCAAAACATATGCATGCACCGAATTTCTTGCTGTCAACAATTTACAATGCAGAAAACTGATAAGAATGATAAATAATTCACTAACTCTAAATTAGTCTGTTGATGGGCAGCTCGTCCGCCATTTTCTCCTCAAAATATTAACGCTTGAGAAAAAAAAACAGGCGGTGTATTTGGCATGAATATTTCAGTCACAGGCACAGACAGAATGTAATATAACATAGGTCTTCTTGCCAGCCTCAGGCCAACCACGGTGTATCCAGAGAGGATTATTTTGCAGGCTATAGCACTGTGTCTCTGCTAGGTGGAGCCCGAGTATACGGCGAGAGCGGCAGTCCACATCCGAGTTTTTGCTCTCACCTTTCACTGCTCTCCGTACAGAATTACTCCCAGCCAGTGCGCACAATTGGTTTGTCATAGTCGCAGAAAAGAGCTCGGGTGTTTTTTAAAAGAGAAAAACGCACAACTTGGACTCCCCTCTCGCCCGCGGAGACTTTTTCTTCCCAAATATTTCCACTTTTCTGCATCCCCCGTGCGCCAAATTCTTCTGGATATTTTTATTTTTTTGCGTGTGCGTGAGTGGCGAGGTCGTCTTAGCTCCGGGACGTGATGTAGCCCCCGCACAGAAGGACGCCTCGTGTGCTTTGGAGGGATGTAAAGAGAGGAAAGAGGGGGGCACAAGACATCATCAGAACCGTGGATACAACCGAGAGAAGAGCTGCCGTTCTGCCGGGCACACTCGAGGGGATTGTGGACGCACGGCAGATTAAACAGAGCCGATTTTTAACCAGGATATTGAACTATTTGGATCATCTCCCCCTCTACGCATCGTGCGTAAAGGACGGTACCCGAGCGCCCGGAGAGAAATTAACGCTTTTACTTTGAATGGAAGGACGTGAGCGGTATCTCCTCTGCACCAGTGATTTTAAAGCCGCGGTAAGTGTGACTTTCTATACAAATGCATGTGCGCACTTGGCTGTACAGTAATCAGGGCGATATTAAAGCCCACGACTGAATGAATGGACCCTGCAGCAGCGTAGATGTGCTCTGTAATGTCACTGCTGGCATGCACGGCTCTCTTAATTACTTTAACTGGGCTATTGATGCGTTCAGGTGCAATCAGCCCCAATCCATGGGAGACATATTGATACTCAATATGAATATTTGACCTGGATTGTCTCCTAAAAGGGAAAAGGGATAATGTGTTCACATTCACACAGTGATGGAAATGATGTGCTGCTTCTTCAGAAGTTGCACATTCATATGATTGAAGTTTTTTGCCTTTTAAATGAAAATTAGTCATCAGCTTGAACGGATTGTGTGCCCTCATGCTGTGGGCCAAGGTAAGGACACGGCTTACACGATATTGGATTCTCTCCGATATTTCAGAATTCACGATATTATTGCAGATATATATATTTTTTATCAAGAGTACAAAGCCTCTGGTTCCCTCAAAGTGATCAGTTTCTTTCCTGACAGTCTGTGTGTGACTAAGACAGGTGAAGCAAGAAAAACAAGATTGTATTATTTGATCAATGATGCTTTTGGTGAATAAGGGTCAAAATGCAGTGATAATGAGGTTGACAATAAAGATACATTTTTACTTAAATTGATTTTGTATTTGTAGGTGTAATAGAGAATATATGTGCACTATTTAAGCCCAGTAAGTACTGCCAGTTAATCAGCAAAAATATTGATATCTACCTATACAGGTAATCTTCTTTTTAGGGAATTATCTCCTGATTCTAACAATGTCCCGATGATATTGTGCCTCGGGCAATAGTGAGTTGGGAAATATCAGTATCAGTTATCCTAAAAATCCAATGTTGTGCATCCCAGATTCACATGATTCAAGCTTTTGCCTATAAAATTGAAAATATTCACCAGCTGTAAGGCTTGTGTGGCCTCAATGCTATCGCAAAAGGGCAGGGCTGTATGTGTCAGTAAACTATCTCTATTCAAGGTGCCCGAATTAGGAGATGTACCCTGCAGGCTTGCATGCTGTTGCTGTTAGTTTCACAAAATGTTCAGGAGTGTTTAGAGGATTCATGCAGTGGTGTGAGCATATGCATTTTTCATGATGTGTGTGAGTCATGAAATATGTAAGATGTCAAATTTTTAGGTGTTTGGCCTGATACCCCTCATTTCTATGCATTTTTCTCTGCACAAGGACATTAAACACTGTGTAAATTTCAAGTTTAATTGCTTATACTGAAGACGCCTTCCTCTGTGTGACCCCTCAGCCCTGTACCTCCTTCACTGTACTGGACGCTTTGATAGGAGGACAGCACCCTGTTTTTCAGCCTCAAAATCAAAGTGAAACATGTAACCTAGCCCATCACTCCGAATCAGATTCTCTCAAATTCAAGCCTCAGAATCAACTCATTTCTTATTTTTTTTCTCTGAATCACGCAATTGAGCTTTTTCCACTTCAGGATTTGTGTGATTCACTCTTGTGACTAACTCTCGTGATGCATCTCACAGTCATTATTGTCACTTGTATCCTTATTTTACAATTGCATTCATTATAACCCAGGACTGCAGTGCCATCTGTCACATAATCTGCATTGGTACAAGTGGCCTCAAGCAGATGACACACAAACACAGTCCCCTCTACCAACAGCTCAAACCTTGACTTTCTCCTTTGATTAAACTCACTAGACTCTACACCACTCTCTGACTAAACAGTCCAATCAACCTTCACTTTGTTTTCATCTGTTGTGATTCCTCTAATTGCTCCTTGTGGAGTATAATCCACATTTTATTTGATTTAGCAGCCGTGAACCTGGCATCTGGTGTGATACCTAATGGGACGTCTCTGTATGGAAATAAAGTAATTATTTCTTTGCCTTAGTTGAACTGTTGTGGCGTTACAGTCCATTGTAGGAGGCAAGCGTGTGCTACATATTGATTAGGTAAAGAAACACTGATATGGAGAAAGAGAAGATGGCACACTTTCCCTTTCCCTTGCAGTTAGAGCTGTTTATTTGCTTTTCACTTTTGATTAATGACATTTATTTTTCTGTCATAGGTGAACAATCCTTCCCTTAAAACACACCTCACAGGAACCATGAGCAGCCTCATGAATGACTAATTCTTTCTAGGGGTGGGCAACATGGACCAAATAGCGTATGTCGAATCTTGCTGAATTTTTGTATAAGACAATTGCAATTGGTTGCCACAGTACCAGGACTGTAAGCTGTCATTTGATTATAGCAAAAAATAAATTGTATTGATAATTGTCCAACATAAATGCAGCAAAAACAGAAATCCAAAACACCAAACTGTGTGCATTTAAGTTGCAAGAAAAAAATACAACTTTAATGACAAAAGCATTGGCAATATTTTGGTAAATTAATCAATTTAATTCATCAATTTAATGACTTGTATGGACAATTAATTACTTCAGCTTAATGTTCATATCAAAAGAAGAAGTGCTGTCTGGATTAGACAAATATGGTGGGCACAATTTTAAAAGTAAGTGGCTGTGAGCCAATGAAAACATTAAGTTTAAACAATTGCAGGGGTTATTTTGCTATTTTTTTATACTTAAAGCAAGAAATTTCTCAAATGGGTGCTCTTAGCTTTTATTTTTTTGAATCAAATAGGAATCAGATCTTTTAATTTTTACCAGCAAAGTGAATTAAATGAAACCCCCCAGGCAAGACATTTGGAATAGAAAAGTTTTGTCAGCAAGGATATTACTATTTGCAATTTATTTTGTTGATTTGGCATTTGCCCTGACGTTCTGTCCTTTTAGTATTAACATCAACTGTTCAGATTTAAGAATCTGAATATCGGTCAAACACATATGACCCAGCCCTAGCACCCAGACTTTGAATTAGTTGGCATATTGATAGCAACTGTTTAGCCTTATGGGTTTTCTACTAACCACTTTATCTACTTGCTACATCATTTGTTTACTAACTTTTATCTTATATTTTTAACAATCATAGTTACGACAGATGTAAGTCGGCGATATTTGATAGATACCAGTGCCATTTTTGAGTCTTCACATCCATTCATGTCTGTTGAACTCCTTTTCAATTCCTGTGAACTTTATGTAAAGAAGCAGGTCATCCTACATAATCTATTAAGCATAATCTAGGGATGCACAAAACTGGATTTTTACTGATATCTGATATGCTGATATTTCTGAAGTCATGATCAAACACACCAATATTTTTTGTCCAGAGCACAAAGCCTCTTTTTTTTTTTACCAAACTAACCTGTTTTTTTTTTTTTTTAAAGTTGACAATGTATTTGTGTTGAAAACAGACCTAAAACAAGACAAACATGTTCTCAAATGTATTACACTTTTACATTGTGGAAGTGGACATTTAGTACATTTGTGCGTTCTGCCAACATTGCAGTCAATATATAATTTATGAAGATAATATGTGGGTTAAAATCAGGGCTCTAAATACTGGACGAAATTATTGCATCTCTTGATACAGATACTTTTTCTGTAATTATCCACCAATTTGAATATTGTCTGATAATACTGTACATCTCTAGTATAAAGTGTCAATTGTCTGTTAAAGCTAACATTTTGCATATATAATCTTGTAGAAAACAATATGTGTTGACTGTCTGGTATTTTTTATTCCGAACAAGTTGACTTTTTTGAAAAGATTATACATTTTCTAGTCTCGATATGTTGCTCAGCCCCACTCTACGCCTTCTTTTGTCTGCATACAGTGACTCATACATCGTGTTATTTAGCCAAACACTTCCTACCAGCACATTGTTCCTCCTCTTGTACTCCATCCCAGCAATATGGGTTAATTTGTCGCCTCCACTGGTTAAGAAGCACGCTCCTCCTTCAAGTGTTGTTCCTCCAAAGTAACCTCAACAGTCTGTGATGTTGCCTCTCTCAACCTCTTGATTTAGTGCCCTTGTTCGGCAAGTGATTTTCCTCTTTTTTGCTCTTCTCCCCGTAGCAGTTCCATTTATTTGATTTGATTTTTTTTTTTTACCTTTTTGGATACAATTGCCGAAGCCAGGAGGAATCCAATTTGCCGTTGTGGTATGAATAAAGACACGGGCTCTTTGATTTTCTTCATTAGGTTAGCTTAGGTGAGGTACGGCTTCATGGCTCATATTACGTACAGCGAGGGGCTTTTACTGGCATCTCAATTTGGATAACCATTCTTCAAAGTTGGATTTTGAAAGCCCGTTTTTCCGTCTGTGTTCGACATCTTTGATCTTACAAATTTGTGCCTTGAGTTTTCTATTTTTTTGTGAGTGAACTTCACCTTTATAGCTTTGAATTTGTCACTTAAACTATGAGGAGACCTGCAGGCTTTGATTGTATTGTCCAAATACTGATTGAGTCTGATCTTAAGCAGAATAACTGAGTGAGTCACAAACTGCTTTTTCATCATCTCCATCTGTTGAGTGTTTTTGTAGTGATCTAGCTTAGCTCTATACAACTGAATGTAAAACTCAAGGTCATGTGCCACACACTCTTTCAGATGCTGGAGTCATAGCTTACTGCCCTGAGCGTACAGTCATCTCTCTGTAGATCAGAGAGTGTGGATTGGTCCTGATTCACTTTCTGTATTCCTTCTGTTTACAACAGTAGCGTTGATTGGAAACATTTTCAAGATTACAGATTTTTCTAAAGTGTTTCTTAACCAATTGCTAACGAATTTGGAATTTTGGGGTTTTGGGGTTTTGGCAAATGGATTGCCGTCATGGTATGTGGATGGTTCCCATAGCTATCAAATAGACTGAACAAAAAAACCTGTTTAAACCCGGTAACAATCAGCTCCTGACAGCGGTTTATAAAGGTTTAATCGGCATTTCGACCTGGGTTAATTGACCCTGCAAGCGACGTGGGTTTTAATTGGCTCAACTCCGCCTCCTTTAAGGATGGTGTTGGCGTAACTTCCCCACGGCATAACTAAATGCCCACTCCCTCCATCTGTAACTTAAGTGACACTTTGCCATCTGAGCAACAATTTCATCCACCTTTGTATTAAGGCTGCAAGATATGTAGTTATTGTATCAATATCAAGATATGAACATTTATGATATTATTATCGACAAAGCAATAATATAAACAATATAGATTTTCCCCACCCTCACCCTGCATGTACACCTCTGGAAGTCACAACAAATTAATTTTTTACAATTGCCCTTTAATGCAACGCTTGGTTTTCACCAAACCTGTAGTCGTATCGTATCGTATCGTATCGTATCGTATCGTATCGTATCGTATCGTATCGTATCAATATCAAGATATCTGGCATGAATATCAAGATATGAAATTTTGTCCATATCGTTCAGCCCTACATATCATCAGCGCCAAGCTTGTTCAATTTTAAAGAGGGACAAAAGTACGAAGTAAAGAAAACCATGTCCGCAGTCTCCATGCTCCTTTCCATTGTTTCATTGTTTACATGGAGGGGCTATGTCGCGCTGATGATGTCATCAACGTGATGACATCAACTTGATGCGCCAGGGGAATAAACACAGCCATGCAGCTCATCTGCTGCCGATTAGACCCGGGTCTGCTGGCAGTCGGAAGAGTCACTTGCCGATTGTTAGCATGTAAACCCAGTGTTGACCCGCTAATTTTAGTGTGAAAGCAGTTTAACTCTAGCCCTTCTCATACTATAATGCAAGATCACTCCCTCTTCAGCGCAGTTTTATTGAATGTAGTACAGCTCAATTGTTTCCAGCAAAGCTTTGTCTGTTAGATCTCATCTTAGATTCCCCTAATATTTAGAAAAAATTGACAATACCAACCAAATTTGACCATGGATGGGTTTTGTAGATATTTATTCATCCTTTTTCTATGAATAAAACTTCATAATGTCCTGATACAACGACTGATAGCTCTGTTATTAAAGAGAAGTTGTTTGATGATATATAATGCCAAGAAAAAAAACAAATGAACTTCCAAACATCTGTGTTTAATCAGTTGTCTTGCTCAAACCCACGTTCCCTCACTTCAAGTTACATTTATATACATAAAGATGAAATTTAATTGACATTACTCTTGTGTAGTAGCCTCACTAGCTTTTTTCTGCTGGTTACAAAATACATTTCAATATTTGATTAATATTTTGAAAGAACAGGGGTTTTGCAGAAACTTGTCCTTAGGTGGGGGGAGATGAAGTTGTGCTTCCATGGTCCTGACCTGGGGGATGGTGGTGTAAGCCAGCAGATTAAGGTTCATGCCAGCTACATCCCGCTCCCTACGCATTCTCTCCTCAACAGTGACAAAGAAGGTGCTCACCTCCAAAGTTCTCCATGCAGCATTGATCCATGCATTGACCAGCGGCTGTAGCAGGAAAAAAGCCCAGTTTTCGATCTAAGATCAGAAAACCTCTGATTTTCCAGCCCAAATCAAACATTGATGTCATAATAGTTAATCTGTGCCCCAGCTTATTGTCACATTGTATACGTAACAGTTTCAGAGGTAACTAGGTCAAAAATTGATCACACAGCAGCCAGAATTTAAAAAGTTAGAAACTTTTAAACCAGAAATAAGTAAGTAACCATGTTGTTATTTTTAATGTAATTAATGATATAGTTAATAAAGATTTATGTAAAATTTTACGAAAGAAAAACTTCTAAACAAAAACTATAACACTCTTGGAAAAGTGAGAGAGGTCAGTAATCAAACACACAGAAAAGATACACGTTTTGAAAAAATTAAATGTATTTCATTACACATTGCGGAGCTTAGAATGAAACTTCTTTAAAAAAATTAGATGATGTTTAGATTTCTTAAAGGAAATTCAAAGAGAATTGTGAGGGGAAACTGGTTTACTGCTTTTATTTGTAGTAATCATTCCAATGAATCTGTTAAAGGCTCATAACCTTTTGGTTGTCGTGAAAAACTTCAACACAATTAATCAGCAATTTAATTATATTCAGAAAACTTTACAGGACAGTCATTTTTGCACCTTTGAGACCCAGTAGCACTGGCTGTGTGCTCACATCTCATTGATTTTTGGATTTTGTTAAATGCAGATCCCGTCCCTATGGAACCGATTTTTGACCTCTATTGATATTTCTGACATAAATCCTCATTTTAAGCTTGAAAAACAGAAGGGCAAGAGTCAGTCTGGGGAAACCAAGAGGGGGTTATGATGGCTAAGAATGATCTCTGAAATTTATTCTTTTACAATTCATTGACGATTATTGAGGCTTCATGGGTGGTGGAGAAAAGCTCTTTAAAAACAGCAACAGGCTTTCAGAAAGGTAGATGTCAACCAGTCAAAATGTTGCAAATGTACATTTTTCTGTTTGAAAAAATCGTGAAACAAGAAGACATAGCACGCTGGCTGCTGCTGCTTCAGGTTAGCCTTTCTCTCAGGGCAGCCATGGTAAGCTTCCAAACTTTAAAGCAGGTCTAATAAGTCAAATATAGTAATCCCATTTTGAAAGGAATTTTAGCAGATCAATACAGTATAAGCTTGCCAATCAAACAATGTGATGTATATAGTATTTAAAGTAATATTGTGTGATCACATATTGTTAATTATGTATTATGTCATCATCATGTGTCCCAGTTCAGTGTTGTAATGGGAGCTGATAAGAATTTGATATTACTGCCATTACCAATTTTGCTGCTCATTTCAATTCTTCATTGATTCCTGATCACATTGTGTGTGGATAAGGAAGGTTGTCTTTCTTATCAATGTCAGTTTCAAGCATTCTTTGTTAGATTACTAACATTTTCTTGTAAAAATGGAGCCTGTCACTGCCTCTTGTACACCCTTACTTCCTCAAGTCTCCTTGTTGTTCATACTGACAACCTCTCTCAGGAGCTTTGCATCATTTAACCATAATGACAAATGATAACATTTCCTTAAACGACAATATGATTATTGACTGAAAGAGGTTCTAAATTTTAGATAAAGCTTTTGGTGAATGCTTAATTGATAAAATCAGGATTATTTAGCTAAGATTATATGTACTGTATACATTTTGGTTGTTATTTGACATGTAAAGTCATGTAAATTTGGCTTTAGTTTAAATATAGGGAGTGGAAGGCCTGGTTAAAAATGAGTATTAGGTGTGCACAAAGGTGGGGATGCTATTCCTCAGTGATTTTGAAACGATACATCCTCAGAATACCTTTAAATGCAACAACAATAAAGAAGAAAACAATTATGAACTCCGTCCTTGGGCTAATCTTTTCACATAACATCTGCACATGTCTTGTAGAGATATAGGACATTTTTTGGGCATTCTTACTCACAATTTAATCAGACTCATCCTATATTGACGTATTGTGTAGTTCTCATAATAAATCACTATGTGCAGCTCTTACTTTCAATGTTACTGCATTTTGTGGACTTGAAGGTTAAGCTTCACCCTTGTGCAGCACTGTCTGTACATAGAAATTCCAACGCACTGTGTCAGGCATTCATCTAACTATGTGCCTCGCCTTATTCAGTTAAATATTACACCATTCAGATGGCAAACTGCAGTTTTACTCTCTTACCCTATTTGCAGTCTACTTCATAGTTGTTCATTACCCACGTTGGAACCTTTTTCTTGGCAGGAAGGTGATGGTTTGGGGCACTCAGAGGTCTTTTACACTTAATATGAAATCTCCTCAGTCTGGTACAACATATTTTTCGACTCACTAAAGACAGCACAGCAAGTTAGAAAATAAGGACTTGACAGAATATGGCTCTCTGAGTTTTTACACAGGCTGTCGAAATGATGAATTTTAAGACTTAATTCACTGCTGAAATGTTTATCCCTGCAGCTAGATGCTGGCTTGTCGAGTATCTTCAGAAAGGGGAAACAGTGATTTACATTTATGAGTGTAACCTAATTTTTGTGGCTTTATAAGCACAAGTATATATCTTCAAATTTATATGTGTATAATCTGGGTTCTCTTAAACTTCACACTTGTACAAAAACACACAATATCCTCCTAACTTCCAAAGTGTTTTCACATTCTTGTGGTCTAAATCTTGCCCGCTGTCACAGTGAGGCCCTTGGTTTTTCTAAGGTCCCAGAGACCCGAGTTATCATGCTGTTAGGAGCGAGACAGGTTGCTCTATTGGGGCCTTTTTCTGGCAGGAATGCTGCAGATGGAGAGAAGCAAAAGCTGAAAATGTAAAAAAAAAAGAAAAAGTGGAAGCACACGACCGAGGAAAAGGTCCTGCAAGTCTGCGCCTCTCGACACTTTAGCTGTCCTGCCTCATAAAGAGCCTTGACACAAAGGTTTAGACACAAGCTTTCACAACACCCCCCTTCTTCAGGAAATAGAGGTGGAAGTTGAGATGGAGATTTCAGCTGGGGCTTGATGGGAATAACAGACAATCACTTCCATGATTCTGTACAGCTTTGTGTACCTATGCGTGAGCACATTTGTAAAGTAAAAGAAAATTGAGGTTTTGCTTTAACAAAAGACTGATAAACACCATATTGTGCTCAAACACGCTATTGTAAAAGTTTGTTGCAAGGTTGACTGGTCTAAAACGGCTTTTAGGGGGAAGAATTTTCATCTGTGTGTTATCATACCTTTGCAGCGGACAGTGAATCAAAAAATGTGTTATTGATAATAAAAAGATGAGATTTTGAGGAAGGGAATGTATAAAGTGCCTCGATATCACTAATAAAGAATATTCAACAAAAGCATGTCTGAAAAAAAATGTGTAAACATGGTTAGAGGGCATCTACTGCTATCATTTAAGAAATAATGCAAAAAGGACTGGGAGAGATCAAACTAAGACTAACTTTCATAATTCTGACTCTTATCATTTTTAAGCTGGTGGTAAACCTTGATAAAGTAGGTATACTTTTACAGAAAATGTCATCAGGTACTCATTGCTAGTGCCAGGTTGGACCCCTTTTGCTTTATAGAGGTTTTGCACATCCATGATGTAAATCTACCTCTCCACCAGCTCCTTGACTACTTAAAGCAGCTTTAAGGTGCCTACACAACAAAAGCGACTGGAGCTGCTGAGGCGATCACTCTCCATGCAAAGTCAGTGTACAGCTGTGATGGGGCGGGGCTAACCCTCCCGCGATGCATTTGCTGTGTATAAGGCAACCACTTCACACGACGTGCGATGTCAAAGTTGTGTGGTGTGTGGCTGCGCGGCAACAGTCAATCAGTGGCGTGTACATGTGTGACGGTACTGGACAGTTTTTCATGAGACTTCAGCAGGCAGCGCGATTTTGATCACGGAGTCGCTTTTGGTTTGAATGCAGCTTTACTGCAGGTCACATCGAGCCATTCACACCCATTCACTCTCACAATGAACCAGTGATGGTTGGAGTTTCTGTGTCAGTTGTCCATCAGTATCTGCAAACACATTCATGCGCTTTCATGCCCATTTACATTACTCTGGTAGCAACTTAGTGTCAAGTGTCTAGCCCAAGGACATATCCTCATGTGACGGCCAGAACTGAGCTCGAACCGGCAACCAGTCGATCATCAACCAAGTGCATCGTCAGACCACACCAGCAATGCACCTAGATGAGTATTTTATTAACCTTTATTTAACCAGGTTAGTCCCATTGAGATCAGCAGATCTCTTTTCCAAGGGAGACCTGACCAAAAACGGCAACAAAACACAGCTTCAACAGTCACACAGACTCAATACAGTACAAAAAAGCCATCAGTTAAAACAGTGACATTCAGAACTTCTGTATCCCAGAGCTTTCATTGCAGATTTAAAGACATTCAGAGACACCAAGCTCTGCAGCTAAATTCAGTCTGCAGATTATTCTATGCAGAAGGTGCAGAGAACCTAAAAGCCTCCTTTCCCAATTCAGTTCGGACTCTGGGAACAACAAACTGTATATGTATTGATCTCAGGTTATGTAATCCATCCTTCAAGATTAATGAGGAAGAAAGATAGGCAGGAGTACACTGTGGATATAAAGGTGTGGACATGGCCAGCAACAATACTAAGTTAAGCTGTGGTGTTTAAAAATGCTGTTTACGCAAAGTGATCCAGACTGTGCCTACATTTTTTTCAGTTCCATTACATCACCACCAGCAACCTGAACCAAAGAAAGGGCCCATGCTTTCACATTTTTCATGGCAAATTCTCAGCAGAGATTGAGGCTCATCCAGTCTCACCCAGTGTGGTACTTTGCTGCTGTAGCCCATCCTCTTCAAGATTCTGCATGTCGTGCTTCAGTTATGGTCCTCAGCATACCTTGGTTGTAACAACTGGTTGTTTGAATGACTTTGCCTTTCATTTATCTGGAACTTATGTGACCATTGTCCTCTGACCTCTGACATCAACGAGGCATTTTTGCCTTAAGAACTGTCATTTACTGGATATTTTCTTGCAGTAAACCTTAAAAATGGTAGAGCAGATCTACTAAATCAGCCATACCTGAAATACCCAGACCATCCTGTCTGGCACCAACAATCATCCCAGGTTCAAAGTAACTTAAACCACCTTTCTTTACCATCCTCATTCATCTAATATGTCTGGTCTCGACAAAACAAACTCTGGTTTGCTTTTTTGGAAAGCTCAGTATACAGTATTACTCTGGTGTGGAACAAAGAACAGGAGTGTGATTTGCTTCCAGGCAGACCAGAGTTCAATTTGCAGTGTTGTTAAAGCCATCTGAACCGAAATAGGCCAAACAAGGAAACTGCACAAAAAAGCAGCGAATTGTTGTTGTATCTGGTGGCTAATGTTAGCACTGCTAGCACCACCAGTCTTAAGCTCTCTTAAGAGGTCAACGTGTTCCAGCTTGCTAAACCTTTGTTTTTGAACAAATGAAGTTGTCATTATTATTAAAATCCACAAGCCTATGCTGAATTTGGATACAGATCTCTCCACTGTTGTATCCATCAAAACCCCCATCCTACTGCCGAGCTGCTAAGAATTAAATGTTGTTTTTGGGCAAAGCCCCAACTGTCTATGAGTGGCATTGTTTCACAACATTTGACCGGCTTGGTTTCGGTGTGAAAGAGACCTTAGTTGGATCTTTAGAGGATCACCTTGATCATGTCTAAATGTCTTAACACACTGAGTTGCTACCTTGTGATTGGCTGACAAGCTGTTTGCATCAATGAGCTGTTGAATAGGCATACTTAATTACTGCAGTGTCACCATAGACCGATCTTGTAACATACTGTGGTATCCTTTTGAATTTTATTAAGTTGTTTAGTGTTATAGTACTGTTAAGGGTACGCTGTTATTTTCACCTCTGGTCTTAATTTAATTTGATAAATCTTATGGTTGCTACACAGGTAAATACACTTGTGTTTACCAGCTTTATTTTCAGGGATTGCCTGATTAATTCTCTCCCTCTTTCCTGTGCCTTTAACAAGCTAAAAAATTAGTTAGGATAAAAGAAAAAAGGTAGAGTAGTGTTTTGTTGAGCCTCTTTAAGTCGCTAACGGATTTGCAGGGATTTTATACCACTTCAGTGAGTAGGGGAAAGGGTAAGGTCCTTCAGAAATTCACTACCTTTCTCACTTTCTATTGTTAATCAATTGGTGCTGTAATTCAATTATTTTGCTGTGCTGTGCACTCAAGAACACAGGAAACCTTAACTATTTTGAATTCTCCAAGCATGTCTTTTTAATTTATGCATTTAATTTTAATAAAGGGCTTCAAGGCTGCAAGATTGTCAAGCTCAATATTAGACACAACCGTGACCTGTGACAGAGTGTGTTTAAAAACATCCCATGTTTAGACTGCAGTGTTCATTATCTGCCAGCCATCCCCTCCACCCTTAATTTGACATGTAGTTAAGTCGTCCCCAGGGGGGTCAAAACACTTAGCAGACACATTTCAACACTCACCAACTTCTGCAGGCAGAGATACAAAGATTGCATGCCAAGAGGATGTGAGCGTGGAGCATTAAGTAGCTCCTGCAGATGCAGATATGCATTCATTTTAAGAATGGAGAGGGAGATGCTATCTCTCCATTGCAGCAAGGATTCTTATAAGAACATTGCCTGCAGATAAGGGCCTCTGCAGTGTGTCTGACCAGTGAACAGTGCAGAGATCAAATCAGTTGCTCCTCACTCACTGAAATCCACACTGACTTTTTAGCAATCATATCTGTATTCCAGAGATGGGGTTTATTGTACAACATTGTTAACCCCAGTCCCAATGATACATAGAGGCCGAGGGAAAATTAAAAACCTCACGTAAAAAGGGTACATTCTTCTCGGCTAGAGTGCAGATATGGACCAAAAATGTCAACTTAGCATTTAAAGCTATCCAAGCCACCCTTACGACCCAGTTGGTGGTGTTAAAAGGTACCCAAAAGCTATCAAACTGACAAAGCCTGACAGAGCCGCAGTACATCAACCACTTTACTACTCTGTAAAATCTGATACATTTGTCTATGTGCATTTTACAATATGACGGCTACTTTCTGCAGCAAAATTGATGGCTTTCCTTTGTTCTGAGGTTTTTTTTCCCTTCAGGACTCCGGACCAGTAAAGCAGATTCAAACAAAGATGCAATGCTTCTCTGAGACCCAAGCTCTAAAAGAAGTTAATTTATGGCCTGTTTGGGAGGCAGGTTTGGGCTTGAATACATAATAAGGTAGTGCACCTGCAGCCGCATACAAATGAATGGAAATGACGGTTAGTATTTACGCCTCCCTAAACCATTGGGACCTCCTGATCGGACCACTAATTGGCCAGCAAAGAGGAATGAAGATAACTCCCTTGTTCAGGGGCTGCTGTATCTGCAAATTAAGGTGCTGGTTTTCACATAGCACCAAAAAAAACAAAACAAACAAACACCAGGTTCTCTTAATAATGAAAATATAAAACAGATATCTTCTGAAGAGTCATACAAAATGTGTTCTTACATTTTAATTTTGCTGCTGTGGTTGGACTAATCAAATCAATTTATTTACTTTAGACTTTACTTTGCATTAGCATGGGCTTCACAGTAAATCACAATCCAATTACTGTGGTAAAATAAGCTTTTGTGGTGTACTGCAGCTGAACAACATGCTGTTTTTCCACCACAATAGCATTTTTTGCACAATTTTGTACACTTACAAGGGCATGTATTGTAAGTTGTGACTTGATAAGCATCAATCTGATTCTTGTGTTGTTGGTTGGACACCAAATCACCATTTGTCTCTTTTATGACCAATTATCTGTCTGGCATCAGCCTCAGTGTTCAGGGAACAGTGTAAGCCCCTGTTTGTACCCTTAAGCTGTAGATGATGCTGCACCAGTCAGACACAACCACATGGTGCATGAGGCAGATACTCAGTTACACAAAGCGGATCTTTAGTAAGGGTTTTTCAGCTATAAGCAGAACACAGTCATGCTGCCTGTCAGTGTTCTGACTGAGTTTTTTTATGTAACAGCTAGGCCTGTCACCATAACAAAATTTGCCGGACCATAATTGTCCAAAAAAATTATTGCCGACAAACAATATTATTGTCAATATTATTTTGAAATGTTATTTTTTTCATTAATGTAATTATAATATATATGTCATGATAAAGTGAGTACACCATATCAAAATCGATAAACTTTAATTTCTTTAGAGTATTTGGCTGTAATTGAAAGGTTAAGAGCTTTTAAATAAAATCAATTAAACAAACAATATAATTAAGTGAACAAACAAAAAAGAAACAAAAAAAAAATGTAAATGAAATGGACTCTCTTTTAGGAAAAATTGCATGTAAATAAAAGTAATTATACTAATCACAAAGCAGAAAATAGACCCTGTCTCTGTAAAGAAAAAAAAACACACACAACAAAAAAAACAATAAATAAAATGGAGTTTATACAGTTCCAGTATTGTTTGTGACATGTAAGTTCTCCCAGTTAGTTCATACTGTCTGTCAAACGTTTGTAACGTTTCCTGAAATGCAGGTTTTTCGACCGCAATGTAGCGAACGACACTGTCTGTGAGCGCACCATTTTGCGCTTTAATTTATATTTACATTGCAGACCAAATGCCTCAGTAAGCACTGACTGTCATGATGAAGGCTCCACTGCACCTTGACTTCCTTGTCGTGACTACTTTCAAACAAATGCGCCATATCGGCTTGTCGGTGTTCATGGGCTCAGACTTAGTCCTTTCCGTTTAAAACCAAAATATTCCCGCACTTGGGCTGTGGCAGCTAGCTTAAGAGCTGTAGCTTTCGTGCCATCATTCATATTAGAGTTTGTTTCCTCGTTAGTCTTCAGGATGCTCACTTCAGCTCTCTCCGTGTGTACGTGCGAGGGACCCCGCCTCCCCCCCAAAGATTGCATGAGTGACAAATGCTCACACGGCTATGAATCTGCTAAATCCGCTAAAGAACCAATGCACCCTGTTGGACAGAGTGAGCCATCTTCTCATTTAGCCTCTTTGGTAGAAAGAGAGGAGGAAAACAAACATGCATGTACGTTTCAATTTATCGAGGCCGGCAAACTTATCAAGGTCGTTTTTATTTATCTTGTGGTTAATTGATTTATTGATTATCGTGACAGGCCTAGTAACAGCTGTTGTTATTAGATGAAATGTGTGAGAATCAGGCAGCTAAACATGGTGAACTTTGTCGTAGTCAAAGTGTATGGCATGTAAGTCTAAACAATTTGGAAATGGTATTAAATTGCCATTATTTAGACTGATTTTATGTGTTTCAGTAATCTTTTATGCCCCTTTTAATTATAATAAAGAGTATTTTTTACATTTTTAAATCAAAATATGCTGCCTGTTGATGAGACCTAACAGAGTTTGTCTTTTAGATTTGATAGAAGAAGAGAAAATTCATCTTCTGATTAAAAAGGAGGAGAAAATTTAAGTTTGTCTCTCAAACTTACACTTGAGTTAAGGACAGACTAAAAAATATTGCATTAGTACTGCACTTGAGTTAGTTTACCTTGTTATTCTTTACCAGTAGTTATTTCTACCCATATCTGAAGCATTTTTGTCTTTTTGAAGTCTTTTTTGCATATTTTTGTCATATTTTGTCACTTTGATATGCATTTTTGAAGTTTGCTTTGCCTGTATTTGAAGTTATTTTGCATCTTTGAATGGGTTCTGTGACTCACTTTGGTTGTTGTTTACATAGTTTTTTTTCTATTTGAAATAACTTTTTTCTGTCGTGCTCTGATTAAATTTCCATACAAAGCATAAACAGTCAGATCCAAATATCAGTCTCTTGAATCAGCTCGTTGTACATTTGCAGTTTTTCATTTGTGTTCATGAGAGGTTTGGGTTAGGCAGACAAACGAAGGAGATAGAGTTTAATTGTATTTCTATCTTATAGTGATACAAATTTATTTTCCCCTTAGCTTTTTCTATTTTTTTCCCAAGAACTTGTAATGGAACACAAATCATGAATACCTCTCAGAATCTTTTTAAATTAAAATACCATTTCCTCATTCACACTTGACTAGATTTACAGAGGAGGATAATTAGAGAATTTTTGCACAAAAAGGGTATTGGATCCAAAATGAAGGATTGATGCTTCCACCTCAATGTTGTTTTCTCTTTTTCTTAATTAGAAGAAGGCATATTCGTGATGCATTTAATCAGGGTGTATTCATTGTGCAGTCAGAAAACTGGTTTCATTTGTACCTTAAATATGTATCTCAGCGTCTCAGCATTTTAGTCTGTGCTTGTGAGTTAGGCCAAATTGATTTTCGTAATCAATAGCAAAGGATTGTATTCAGGCATGTGGGAGAGGGGGCTGGAGTCAGAAGGGACCCTCTGCCTCAGTCAGGAAAGTCCTCCTCAAGAGTCTGAGTTCCCTTCATCATTAGCTTCTGCTCAGTGCATTTAAATCTGCACACCTACTTCAAACTGCTTCACCTCTGTTTGGTCTAACAGCCGCCTACCCCACTGGCAAATATAAACTTCCCTGCCAGCCCTTTGTCACCTCTGGAGTGGAGATGACTGAATTGATGTACCGCCCCAGTGGAGCAAAACGGTTTAAATGACAACACATTTTTGTCTCACCTTCAACTTAATTGACTGCCTGAAAGCCGGGGTTTGAGAAAGTGCTGACGAAACGGCTTCTCTTGTTGTTTTAAAGCTGTGGCGGAGCCCGTGTTTTTAGGCTGCTGTCATCGCTGCGTGTCATAATGCTGCAGTCATACGTGAAGATGGATGATATCTTCATGGGGCTTTGCATTATTCATGGTTCATGTGGTGGCATTACCCCTAATGGGCTCGGTGTCTGTGTGTATTAGTATGTGTTGCATCAATACTGGAACAATAAGTACTGAAGATAGATTTAAAATACATGAGTTGTTAATTGGAAACATTACTTGTGGTGTTGCTTCAGGGATGGTAAATCTGATGCTGTTCCCTTTTCTGCCTCTTAGTGTGAAGAGGCAGTTGTTAACAAGGAGCCTCATGACAAGTAGGTTGATGACCCAGGTTCCCACCAGCATCTCTGTCAGCCATGACAGCTCCAGGACTGGGTAGCAGTTACGCTGTCACTAGAAGGACCAGATACCCCCCTCCTCGCCCGTTCACTTCCACACCAGTCTAGCCTGTGATGCCGAGCCGCCGCGGCGCAGCGGTGGCAACTGAGGGATTTCTTAGAGGGGGAGCCACAAGACTGTAATCAGTCATTATGTCAGAAGCGAGCCCCGTGAGCCCCTGCTCCAGCTCATTCAGCCAAATAATAAGCAGCAGATAATGGCTCCGGCGTGCAGGCAGGAAGGGAGCCCCCGCGGGTGAGGGGCACCAAGACAGGGGGCCTTTTCCTTGCGTATACCTGTGAAGGGATGTCACCTTGGATCAACAACTGGAATGAGTTTTACATACAGCGGACGTAAAATTTTTGCCTGTCCTTCAGTTAATGGCAAACATACCTTGAAATGTTGAGTGAAGTGTTTGGAACCATTTAAGGAGGTGATGCATGTGGTCCAGGTCTAGAATTGGGTTAAGAGGAAGAAGCTGTATGGGCTTCTCTTTTTTCTTTCTTTTTTTGAATGCCAGTTACGTTTGTGATTTTAATTTTTGTTTTTTATTGAAAACAGAGCCAGTACATTCCGTATGACATCTTTACAAAGACTTTTTCTTTTTTTCCCCTTACTAAATACATAAATGAATTAAATAAAATAAATAACAAATAAGAAAATAGATAAACAAAGCAAAATGAAAGAAAAAGAAAAAAAAAGAAAAAGAACAGAAAAAAAAGAAATAAAATTAAACACCCTTCGATCATATGAAATTGTCCTTTTTTTTCCTCAAAGAAATTATTTGGCCTCCAACAACTATATACACTTGAGTAGCATAACAAAAAAACAGGGGGATAGTGACATAAATTCCATTTTTTCTGATCAGTTAAAGTAGGATTTAATGTTTAGATATACCTTGTGCAAGGTGTCCAACAATTTACAAACTTCTCTTGTTCGAGTCTAAGCCTAAGTTTTTAAGTTTTTCCATGATGAAAATGTCATGAATCACATCAAACCAATTTTTAACTGTTGGTGTGGCGACTGACATCCATTTTTTCGTAAGAGCTTTTTTACTTTCTAACATTAAAATATTTAACAGATATTTGTTTGAAAGACCCACAACTGTCTCAGGTCTTAGGCCTAGGTACAGAGTATGTTTCTGAAAAATAAATCAATCAGTCAAATCAAATAACGTTCATTTTTACTTCCCTATTGAGTATCTTTTTAGCCTTATTGAGATAAACTGATGCAATCCTTAACTTTTATTGGTACCACCATTGATGTCCCACGTGATTCAAGTTTTTATAAATACCCCTGTCAAAAACACCATCACTATACTCTATTTGTTGGATAGACAATGTGGACATAAGTTGAACTGGTCATGACTACATCTGTAACATCCATATATACTGCCTAAAATTGTTTGTATGAACTTGTGCGTACAATATTAAGTTGTTGAATTTTAACACAGATTTCCCTTTTAGTTGATCACATATTAATCACATCATTATGGTGTTGATTCACAAACTAATTTGCCAACACGATTTCACTTGGATTCCCTATTAATTTCTGCTTTGGTTTAAAACAGCTAAACTTCAAGCTTATGTGTAATATAAACCAGCTTAGCATACATGCATCGGGCAGAATTGTCTTTGTGTAGTTTACTACCTTGACTATGGCAACAAAAAAAAATCATAATTCTTTTTTAATTGAAATTGTAGTCACAATAACTTAAAGACTAACTTTAACATTCTGCACATGAAATAGAAAAGTTTTTGCAATAACATTCAAATAAAGGAGTAAAACTGCACAAAACCTGGTGTAAGACTGATAACCCATAAAAAAACAAAATTGGCCCGAAATGATGTGCGGTCAAAGTATTATTCAATAGCAGTGGTCCTGTTTTCCTGATTGTGGGGAGCCAAATAATTAAAATGGAACTGCAATATGCACAACAGACCTTGTTAATGTTTTTGAACAGTTTGACACTTCAGTGGGATGGAGGCAAACAAAATCTGTATTCATGTTATCCACTGCTGGCTCACAAGTTCTTTGTTTTGTTCTTCAGTTTTTGAAGATAATTTATGTCTTTCTGAACATGTCAGGTCCCATACTGACAGGTGCAGAGAGTGTTACTTGGAGAAAGAAAATGAATATTGGCGAATTTAAACAGACTGGCTGAATTTCAGCTTTGAGCTATCTATTTAATAGATGGGAGCTGGCTGCTGTTTGAGAGATGGTTATATTGTGTTCTATTTTATATGCCTGAGTAAAAGATGTACATAAAATAACCCAAGGTGTCAATTGGAGAACCGTTTGTCTGATCACTAAAAATAGTTGTAACTCTTATCCCCACAAGTAAGACTGAAAAAATGCAAAAGGAAAAATGCACTTTTTGCTTATTTTTGTGTTATGGGTGACTTCTGAAAAGTGCATCGACAGACTGAACAGAGCTCTGTCACCAAGTCTGCAGTTACAGCCGTTTAAACAATACGTAACCAAATAGGTCTTAACCCCTCTGCTCACAGGACAACCAACAGTGGTCTGTCCATTAACACAACTGTTTCTCCTCCTGCATAGTTCATTGTCAAGTGCTGACCTAGCATTTCTTGAAAAATCACAATTTGGAATATTTCTGTCTCCAGAAATTAATCCTGGTTCTCACAGGCAAAATCCCACATGTACAGTCCTGCTCAGTGTTATTGAACAATATCTTCAGAAATAAATTGAAATGTACCAAATTTATGTCATCAGGATCTTTTAATTGAAGGTCCAAAATACTTCAACAAAAATTTTTTTTTACAAGTTTCATGTTGTAATATCAAAGAGTGTACTGAAAAAAGCATGTGCAGCAATAATAGCACCCCTCTTCAGTATTTTGTTGCACACCCTTTGGCACTGATGACAGCCTCCAAATGTTTCTTGTCTTCTATAAGCTTCCTGCACTTCTCAGCTGATATTTTCTCCCACTCTTCCTATGCAAATTGTTCAAGCTCTTAAACATTGGCAGGGTTTTTTCCCCAATGGCAGATTTCAGCCATACCAAAGACTTTCAGTCGGATTGAGATCAGGACTCATTGCTGGCCATTTTAAAACAGGCCATTTCTTTCCTTTTCAACCATTCCTTTGCTTTTGGATGTGTGGTTTTTGGTCTTTGTTTTGCTGGAGGGCCCACAATCTTCGACTCAAACCAAGTCTTCTTACACTGGGTAGGACATTGCGCTCTAAAATTTTTTGATAGTTATCTGAATTCATGATTCCTGTGATACGGCCAAGGCCTCTAGTGCCCGATGCAGCAAAGCAGCCCCAAACCATTATGGAACCTCCACCATGCTTAATTGTTGGTAGGGTGTTCTTCTCCTTGTAGGCTTAAAACTGCCTATTCTAAATATGACTGCATGATCATAGTAGCTAATGAAGTATAATTTACAAACCTTAATATGTGAACATTACTTCTGCCAAGTTTGAGTCAGATAAAGTGATGCAGAGCAAAGTTAGAGAGGTTTGTAAAGAAACTGTACTGTCACATTGTGTACTTAAACTTCACAGGTGCCAATAATGATGAGTAGGACTGTACATATATTTCTGAATGAAACCTCAGCTGGAAAGGTGTTGGTGTAGATGCAATTTGTGTCACATTGAATATATTTCTAAAACTGCAATCAGAGAAGAGCATCTCAGTGACCCCTTTATTATTTTTTCACTTTATTTTATTAGCTTTTACAAAATACTCTGAGTTGAGAAAGGTGACTTAACAATGGCAAGTTGGCTATTGAGACTAGATTTTGCTGCCTGAAAACAACGAATGCTGTGTGTGAGCAGTGAAACATTATTCTAATGCACACACCATGGACAAGTATTCAGATACCCAAATATTCATACCCATCACAAGCATGGAGTCATCACAAAATAAGACTTGGGATGAAGACAATATAGCATTTGCCAAACATGAACAGCGATAAGGTCTGAGCTATTCAATAATGACCGAGCAAATTATCTGTACACGCCTTGTTTTAGATTCATGAGTATATTTTGATGTATCTAAACCACATCATTTTTCTACATCAGTCATTGGATATTTTTGCATCTTTCATATACTGCCACAGAAATGCTGACTTGTGGTATTGAGTCGAAAAAAATCACCCCTCCCCCATTTTTTTTCAACCCCTGTGGAGTTTTGTCATTCCATAACAAGGGTCACAGTCCCCCATTGTCTCCCCATAGCATTCCTCTGCATGGTGGTATTGACCGGCTCGGCTGGGTGTGTGGTGCCATATAACACCCATACATCATGGAGGAGACAGAATGACAGACAGTGGGAGTTGAGATGTCAGATCGTCCTCTCCAGGCAATTGACATCCACTCCCTTCCTGTTCTCCACTTTGTTACTCTATCTTCTGTCAGAGGCTGCATTCAGTGTCACAGTCTCTTGCTTGTACACTGGGCAAACCTGTGATAAATTTCCTAACTGTGGAATAAATCTGCCTCATATCTATGAATTTAATGGTGTTTAACAGCACACAACACAAAGATAGAGGTATATAAATGTTATTTGTGCATCCGCTGCTGCAGTATACGTGGCTCCTGCATACAAAGATTGATAGCCAGATTAATCTCATCAAAATGTTAAGCTTTTATAATCTTCTCATGGACCCCTTTTAGCCTCTCATACATAATAAATGGAGCTAAAAGTCAGGCCGACACAAGGCAAATATCTCAGCACAGTTGCATGCTTTAGTTCCTCATGGAAATTATGAAACTGCAGCATGCCACCAGACAATGAGCTCACAGGGGTCAGCGTAGGTCAACTCTTTATGGAATTTCTGCCCATAATGATTAATAAGCCTGGTGTAGTTATTGCCTCTGGAATGCTGGAGTTAAGCAGTTATCTGTAATCCAGTTTCATTACGCCTTTGCTTGCAGTTTCTCGTTCTTAATGCATTGTTGTGTCTTCTTGTGTTTACTCTGTGTGCTGTACAGTCTCTGCTAATGAACAGCCCATTATTGATTGCTATAGACAACAGGGATTGCTTTGTTCAACCATTTCTTATCAGGCCAGAGTTATCGAAAGCAGACATCTCTCTTCTTTTTGGCAGCTCTGCACCAAAAAGTCTGTCCTCCAAGGAAGTTCTGTCGTCGCCCATGAGCACAGGGAAAGGTTAGCCTCCTGTAATCTTATTTATGTTTTTGGTCAGTAGTAAGCCTCCCTAAGCCAGCTTTGTGTCAAACACAGCTGGAGAGGCCTTTGCAATCGCAGCAGAGCAGAAATAATTGGTCCAGCAGCTTGGATGCTGCCATGACACACAGGTAATTTGCTAATTTCTGTCTCTCAGCTGGTGCGACCAGTGCAGGAGGCTGCGGTCTCTGGAAGAGTGTTAAAATGATTTATAGTCTGTGAGCTTCTTTGGTAGAAGTGGGAATCAAGCGGAGCAAACAAACTGTATAATTTAGAGTATTGATTTTTTTCTTTTTTTTTTTTTTTGCTGCAGTTCTTGTGGTTAAAATTCAGATTATTTGGACAGAGTTGTGTGAATGTGTAGTTATTACAAATGACCCCAGAAACCCAGTGCTAGTTAAAGCACATTTAATATATACCGAACCAAATCACAGCACAGATTTTCATACTTAATATTGGCCCCAATCACTAAATGCTAAAGATGCTGAACCTCCTCTGCCTTCTTTGCTCAGTGAACATCAATATTTCTCACCAGCAAACTGACATTATCTCTTAGGCTGCAACTAATGAAATAAATATTTGCAGTGATTTCTTTCTTTCAAAAGATCTTAGCACAGAAATGGCTGAAAAATATTGATTCTCCATCAGTGCAAACCCAGAAAATATTCAACCCTGTTGAAACCTGGGAAATGTGGACCATCTTGGTTTTTTCCTAAGTTAAATGAAACATGACATTAAATAATTTTTGACAGACATAGCAAATGGTTTGGACTTTGGAATAATTCCTGGAAAAATCTACCAAATTTGATAACTGATGCTACAAAACCCAATAAAATCCCAGAAACTGGGGATGCTCATTTATGACAGGGGTGTGTTTTGGCAAGAGTTTGTTAATACAATATATTTTGAAATACATGAGTAACAACAGGGTGGCATGGTGGCGCAGGAGGTTGTACAGCAAGAAGGTACCTGGTTCACTCCCCGGGTGGGGCAGGGGCCTTTCTGTGTGAAGTTTGCATGTTCTTCCGGGCATGCATGGGCTCCCTCTGGGCACTCCGGCTTCCTCCCAAAAACATGATCATTAGGTTAATTGGTTGTGAATGGTTGTCTGTCTCTTTATGTGGCCCTGTGACTGACTGGCAAACGGTTCAGGGTGTACCCCGCCTCTTGCCCAATGACAGCTGGGATAGGCGTCAAACCCCCCCCCCCAGCCCAGAAAGGGATAAAGGGGTATAGAAAATGACTGAATGAATGAATGAATGACGATACAATGCATAACTAAAGGGATGGACCAACAAGTCAGTGTAGTCAACGAAATTCGATGTCATGAATGGTCATGTACTGATTTAAATTGTCATATGGTTGAAATGTCATCACCTCTTTCAGTGCAATGTGGAAACATTTCATTTTTTTCTGTTGCATTATTTTTCTGTGGAGTGAGTCATCTTACTCTTCTTACTATCTTTGTTTACAGTAGCTTCAGCTAACAGCAACAACATCCTTAAATTTCATTTCTCTGAGAATGTTTCATCCTCTGCATTGACAAAAAAGATGTTAAACGTCCTCATATCACAGTCTCCAATATATTGAAAGATACAATAGAGACTTATTCGTCTGCATCAAGAGGTCACAGAGCAAAAGATAATGTCAGCTAATTTTAGCTAACCCTGTCACCCTGTTACCAAACATGCTTCCTATGTAGCATAAAAGAGAACATCATAAATAAACCTATATATTAGGACATTTTACTGCTGATAATGTATTGATATTTTAAAGCACAATATTGATATTTTAAATACATTGGGTATATTTGTCTTGTCAGCCTCCACCAGCTAGTTGTGGGCATGCATTCAGCCATCTTGTGTCATATCATTGTCACATTTTTTTGTCATTACTTCCAGTAGACTAATGAGAAACTGGAATTTAAAATGCTTTTAATATTTGGGATCATTTCACAAGTTGATAAAATAGTGAAAAAAGATATCTGCCCACGTTCATAATATTTTTATATACTATGATAATGGTGCATTTCTGCCAATACTCACCCCCTATAAGAACCTATTTAGACTTAAAATATCAAACAGATAAGCATAATACTTTTAGTGGTCCTTACTGCAAACACTGGTTCTACTGAGCATTAGACTGGGGATACATCTTTTTCAATATACATAACGTTTATCAATACAAGAAATGTCATCTTACCCGATATCTAGTGTGATTTATATGTTTAACCTAAACTCCATCTATTGCCCTGCTCTAAGTGTCCACTCGTCCTATCTGTCTTGTTTGGTCTAATCTCTCCTCCTGCCATCTCTATCAATGCAAACACAGTACACATGCTCATCTAGTGAATTGCCACAGCACAGTGGTCAATAAAACGACCTTCCACACAATCAGCATGAGTCCTGCAATACTTGATGCCGTAGCAATCCCCAAGAGAGCACCTTTTTCCCTCAATCCAACGTGGATGACATTGAGCCCTACCACTTCCAAACCGATGGAGGAATTTGGATCGGCGAGTCCGTAGAAGCCACTTATAATTACACTGGCAGTAAAGGATGAAATTGAGCAGGAATGAAGTGCTTTTTTGTGCATCGATTTTTCTCTGCATCTGTGGACACAGTGGAAAGGAGGAGAGACGATTGTAACCTTCGCTATCGCTGCACTGCAGGCAAACAACAGGCTTTTATGCATGGCTTTCTTCCTCCTGACAGTGAGAGCATATGCATAAACAATCCTTATCTCATTAGGAAAACGCCATTGGGTCATAAAAAGGAAAGAAAGCCTGGGAAGAGGCCACACTCTACCTTGATGGACTCTATATGATTTCTGCGATCATCTTTTGACATCTGACAAACTTCAGCGACCCTTTGGTGTGAATTCTTGTAACTGGGATGACAAGGTGAGGCTTGACGTTTTGATGGATTCTTTGAAAGCCTTCTCTCTCCCCCTCTAAGGATTCCTGTCCATTTTAGTGGCTGTTTCCAGTGATCTTAAGCCTTTATTTTGGCAGAATGTCACCTCACCTGGGTATCCAGAGATTGACCGCCACCTTGATTGCCCTGGGGTCCCTGCAGGATTCTTCCTATTCCAGCTACTGCGGATGACTCCAGACTATAAAAACATCAGACCATGACACCTTACCCTTTTTTATCTCGTTTTCAGTCCTTACATTCTCCTGTTTTCTTGAGAACTTCCCCTGACCAAATTCAGTCACACCAGCAGATGCGGCAATTCGTCACACCTCAGAAACCCCACTCCAGCGGCCATCTGTCTCCCTGTGTCTGTTACCATGCACCAGCAATTTGTTTTTAGACCCATTTCCCATATACAAGTTTGAAGACCTTCAGAATAAGCAGAACCAATCCTCTGACCCCTTGTCCCTTATTCTATAATCTCATCCCTG
Source organism: Scarus forsteni (assembly GCA_036419115.1). NCBI lineage: Eukaryota > Metazoa > Chordata > Actinopteri > Labriformes > Labridae > Scarus > Scarus forsteni. The sequence continues at coordinate 23,083,829 of JAZDUH010000544.1, read as the reverse complement.
ACCTATACGTGACCCAGGTAACAGAAACCAGAAAATATACCCACTGTCACCCTATATACTTTCAGAGACTAGCTGAAAGATTTGCCGTTTGGTGCCCCACTATACTGTTACCTCCACTGGACTGCTGGAATGAATTATTGTGCCCCGTTAAAATGAAATTTGACTCCCTCGTCCTGATTCCCAGAAAAACTAAAAAATAACATGCCAAACCATAATAAATACAAAACAAGAAGGTCAGAAGGATCACTCCAAGTGCTCTGGGAGATGATACCAACAACAGGAGCTGTTTACCATTTCACGATAAGTCAACTGACATTATGAAAATCACTGCATACTGATTAAGATACTGAAACACAATGGGGCAAGGGCATTTGACCAAGACAGTACCCGACTAGAATGGCAACATTGTACTGTTTTATAATTCATTCTTCAAGAATAAGGTGTTGTCCTGCTTTCATGGAAAACAATGATGTCATTAGAATAAATTGTAGCTTAGTTATAATAAAGATGTGACATATAAAACACTTAAATGCAAAACGTGGTCATCATTGACATTTGAGGTCCAGTCTATTAAAGAAACACTTCCGTCTGCATTAAACTTTGACAAGTTGGTCTTGTTGGCAAACTGTTTTAACTAGGGGTGGGCTATATGGCCTCAAAATTACATCACCAAATATATTTTAGAAAGTATGCTTTGCTGGTAGAAATCATGATATTAAGAAATATATGTAACAATAGCTTTTTAATGATTGTAGCGTTCAGGCTGCCGTGTTAATAAGTACAAACAAAGGGGATGATTTTTCCTCCTCATTGTCGTATTTTCTAATGAACTTCTAAATGACAGACTTCTGAGTTTGGAGTAGAGCTGCAACTATCAAGTATTTTTGGAATCGAGTACTCTGTCAATTATTTCTTCGAGTACTCGAGTACTCTAACAAAATATACTATTTTGTTTTTAAACAAATAAATCAATTGTATACAATGCAACATGTTAGGGCTTTCAACATGAGCAACCAAATGTCGTTTATTCCTCAGAAAAGGGTTTTTATTTTATCAGCTTTCAAAGTTTAAACCAGTACTGGCTTAAAACAAAGCCAATACAATACTGATTTACAAAGCAGTAATATAATTCTGCAATTATATTTGTGAAGTGTGTTCTGGAGGGCATTGTGTAGTTTGGATTGAAATCCTTGACCATGTTCTTAAATCCTGTGTCCTCCACCATGGAAAGAGGACGCATGTCTGTGATGAGCATATTTAAAATGGTGTAACAGTAACAGTTGCAGCCCTAACGACGTGCTATCATGCTAAGCTACATGCAAGGCTAACTCTGTTTGACATCAGACACACTGCACTGTGTTTTCTTTTCGTCCCTTCTTGTAGTGACCACACACTTTGGACACTCTCTGCCATTTCTTCTGCGGACTCTCTCCTTTCTGTCCCTCTCTTTTCTCTTCCTTCATGATTTTACAAGCAGCGCAGTAGCGGAGGTAGCAGGCGCATTGTGCTACAGAAATGACCGTCCGTGTCAAACACCGTGCACTGTATAGTAGTCCAGATATATATATTTATATGTATAATTATATATTAAACGAGGCCTCTAGGCACAAAATTTAATTCGAGGATATTTTGTAATCGAGTACTTGCAAATATTCGAGGAATCGTTTCAGCCCTAGTTTGGAGTGTACATATGTTGTCTCCACACTGGTGAAGTAGATATTCATTTAGTACAGTGTTTTCTGCAAGAAATATATGACTGTGTGTGCATGGTAGATGCATAGAAATAGGAATGTGCAAATCAAATTAACACTATGTAACTTTTCATCTTACAATCAGTGTTTATTTTGATAGTACTCATTAAATTAGTTTTAGTGTTTTGCCTTAAATATATTTTGTTTTAGTCATTATTTAGTCATCTGTATTGCTTTAACTTTCGTCAAGTTTGAAGAGACTGTGAGGAGTTTCTGAGTAATTACAAAAAAGTCTCACTTTTAGATATATGCCTGATTAAAATACACACTTTAAGATGAGTTTTATAGCATCAAAATAGGCTATCTATAAATGCTATTCCTGAGCCTTCCAGTCTGGTCAGACAGAGCTGGACTGGACTGGCCTGGATACTCAACTTCGGGAACAAGACAATTAAAACTGGATCAAATTTATATGATTCAGACACGTCTTGGAGCACCGGGCTATAAGTAGCGATATATAGCCAGCTACAAAACTACGATACTAAGTTTTCCAAAAATTGCTTGTTGTGACACATCAAAAACTACCGCTACGTACATAGAAAGAGATACATTACCTCATCGCTTTGCATCCTGTAAGTTGTTGAAAAAAGAAGTTGTAACGCAATGCAGAGTTCTGAGGAAGGTCCGGTCAGCATCACAACAAACGCACACTTTGGATTGCACACGTCTTTTGATGCCTTCCAGTTGTAGTAAGAAGTAGGAATTTCCGAGTTCCGAGTAGGAAACTGAAACTGCAACTGGAACGTCCCGCGACGTCGGAATTTCCTACTGTTAACTCGGTGAAACCTCACCACCCTCGAGTTGACAATCGAAGATGGATGCCCCCAGTGTGAACAGTTATTTAGCTCCTGTAATAATCAATTTATTTGCATTTCTGACTGGGGTGTGTCACTCTAGATCAGCTATTTACTTAGTGTTGTTATTGTTGTTAGATTTACAAAAATGCTGCCATAGTGATAATCACATTCTTCATGTGATATTTGTGAACAACAACGCAGGCATGCTAACAGCAGCTAACAATAGCTTGGTAGATCGGCATGATTTTTTCCGACTTCAACTGGAACGCCGATAAGTCGGAGATAATGTCACTCCCAGTTCCAAGGTTACTGGAATGCAGCATTATGACAGTCGCCGTGCATGCTCATGGGTAGCAGAGTCTTTACGTTGCTGGTAATAGATTCTCCTCACAGTCCCTTTAAGTTTTGTGAAATTTTGGCAACATTTTAGTCGAAAAAATCTACTACAAAACATCGTCGACGAAAATATGAATTGTGAAGTTTAAGGAATTTTTTATGTTTCCTTAAGTTTCTGAAGTCATGTTTTGCACTTGGATCCCGCCACCATGAAGCTAAATCAGCTGTGATCAGATGAACTTGTCCCTTCTTTCTACATGATAAATGAAGTCATAGGTCAACATAGTAAGTAGCATAGCTGTCTCTCTACACTCCAGCTTTGACAGCTTGTATTCTCGCCCACTGGAAGCACATTCAAAGCCCTCAACAGTGGAGCATGGCTGTTCGATGATTTAAACAAAAGATCACAAAACCATGAGAAAACTACAAATTCACAAGGTTATTCACAGCTTAGGAAAAAAATTGGAGGGGCAATAGGTTTTGTTGGCTGCTTGATGTTGAGTTGCTGTCTGTGTCAATATTATTTCCACAAAGTTCTGTATTTTGATATTATATGGAAAATCAAGCTGCGCTCTGTGTGTTTCCAACTAATCCAGCAAGGAGCTGCACTGCTGGCAGTTGTAGACGGATCAAAGTGCAGGATGTAGAAATCAAGTGATTGAAACAACTGAGAAAAATTTGCTGCAGAAGGTGGCAAGTAAGGAAGCTACACAGGCGGACTTTGTGGAAATCAGGGTTAACACATGTAAAAGAAAGTCTGGTTAATGCACCAGCCTTTAGCAAAAAGAAGCCAGTTAGACTGTCTGATAGTTTGATTCAACAACTGAGGCTGTGAGACAGAGGAGGACAGGAACGTTTGAATTGATAAAGATAAAGGAGTGAAATAGGACATTTTTCTCTTTGTTTTAAAAACACGTCTTTTAGATCAGCAGTAAAATCTTTATAAAGCCACATTTTTTTCTCACTCAGGTTTGTATTTCAGTTTTGATGACTCCTAGAATGTGTTAGTGTGTAGAAAGACTTTCACTTTTAGCATACTCAGTCCTCTGATCCACCCCTATTCCCACACTGTCTGAGACGCCCTGTTTGAGCCACTGTTACTTTCCGGGCCCCTTACTCACCTGGGCCTAGTCTACTCTGGATAATTGTTCAGTTCAGTGTGGTTCACGCTCTGCACTGTACTTGGCAACATGAGTAACTGGACTTGAACTATTGATTCGCCAGTGGTAGGGCGTCACACTAGTCAGTCTTTTTTTGGGTGGGGGCAGGTGAATGAAATGTTTCAGGCAGGCATTGGCGCTGTTCACAAGAGGAGAGGGATACGTTTTTTGCCATAAACCTTGCTATCTTGCTTGTAGAAGTACTCAGTCATGTGGAGGAAATGCGTACAACATACAAAAGGGAGAATAAAACTCCAAAAATGGGAAATGATCTTGTTAACAGTAATATTAGCATTTAAAATGAATTAGCAATCATTTGGGTAGACTCAAACAAACATCAGTGACATACATTCTCACTCTCAACTTTGATGTAGCTGCAACAACATTTTAAATTTTATGAATTGGTAACTATTTAAATACTCAGATATCATGATCTGTCCCTACCAAAGACCTATTTATGGTTTAGTTGTTCAATAATGCCAGAAGAGACCATTATAAATGCATGTCTATTACTGATTAAGCCACCTTGATATTTGCTGCGGGGCTGTTTATCACCTCACAGTTTTGTCTTTTCTCTTAAAGAATATCCTTGTTGTGACATGTACATTGAACACTAGCACTGGACACAAACTGTGAAGACATATGAAGCTCCTTGGATACTGGGCTGATTGGAAAGTAGTTGCTAGGACTGTTGTTGTTCTCGCAACATGCCAATATTTCCAGAAACCAGCGGGTTGTTGTAACGAAATGCCATGGTCTTCAAAGATCCAGTTTTACATCAGTATGCAGGTCTCTTTTTGTTGAGCATTGAACTTTGGTAACCACAACACATGCCTGCTCACAGTTATGATTGTTTCTTCCTTCTCCTCTGTTTTCTCTCCTGAAGCAGACACATCCCTGCTCAGACGACTTTAATATGCCATTTCTTGTGGCAGTAAGAGATGGGATTTGGAGGGGGGTTTAGGAGTGCTTTCAGAGTGCTTTCAGAGTGTAGTAAAAAGTTCGATATACCTGGCTTTGCACTGACAGAAATGGCCCATCCTGTGGCGCATCCAAGCATTTCATTTCTCTTGATTCTGCTGCCGTTGCTTGTAATTATAAGCATTAGCACACATTTCCCCTCACATTACAGCCATGCATTAGCGAGATTAGCTTCTCTTTCCCCCATCCTCTCAACTCAGCCACATTTTCCCATTGCTGGTGACCTGATAATGACCTTATCTTCTTTAGGGGTTGGCAGTTTAAACCAAATAATTATCCCTCTGTCCTATTCAGCTGGATGGCAGTGCCTAAAATGACTTTTTCACAGCACAGACAAAGCAAAAGGTGGTCTGAACTTTGATTTGATAATAGTCGAAAATGAAACAATATTGGAAACTGCAGCAGTAAAAAAGTCTTAGACATACAGTACTGCCTACGGTCAGAAGAAGTCAATATGATACAAACACCTTGTATCTCATTTAAATAACATATTAATACTAGAAAGACATTCAGAGAGCGAAGACATCTGCCAAAATACAATTCTGGATCACCACGCACACTGATATGAGTCTCCACTCATGTCTGTCCGGGTGTAGAAGTCCTCCACTGGCATTGCAAGGGAAACTGGGCAATGTAGTGGCATAGGCTTAAAAAAATGTTGATGCGAGTTTGCAAATGATCTACAGTTCCCATAGTGACTTTGGCCCCATCCACACAAAGACAAACCGAGGTCTAAACACATACGTTTTTTGCCGAATCTGCGTATCACCCATACGAATACAGCGTTTTGGGGGTCTGTAAACGAACATTTTTGAAACCAGGTTCCAGAGTGGAAATATTTTGAAATGCCATCTACGCAACTCCGTGATTATTGGCTCTCTGCAACTTTTCGGATACGCTTACGTCATAGTTTCATATCTTCATTGACATGCATGCGCCACGCACGGCAACAACAACAACAATGGCGGCGTACGTGAAGCATATGTGCTGATGAAGCTAGTGACCCTACTATCCCTGTTGCAGCAAAATCTCCTTCTCAATCACCACTGAGTTGAACAAACAATTAGCTAGGACACATTACACTTTGTGGTCACTTTATCACAATCTCTGTTTACAGCTTTTGCCGCAAGTGCGCATGCCCACTGTTTTTCATCTGTTTCCGCTTTTTTGTCATATCGTTACAGCGCCCCTAGAGGTCTGGCATGTGTTTTACAGCGTTTTGATGCGTATCAGGTGCATTCATATAGACGCAAACATTTTCTGAGACGCCTTTGTCTTTATGACGATCGTTTTGGAAACTGTTTAGCTTTTTGTCTTCGTGTGGATGGGGCCTTAAAGGGGTAGAACCTTCACAGCAGCTGAGGAGAAATGAATGAGATTTGCCATGATAAAATGCAATGTTTTTTGTCAGTCTGAATCTGATCCAGAAGGAACTGACCGTGATGATAGAGATGTATTATATATTATCATGTACATTTTTAAGCAAATCCATCAAGTGATATCAGAGATATCCCCTTTTAAAATACGGACCAATGTTAAATTCAGGAATTTTTTGCCAATTTTTGTTCATATGCAGATCACCACCAAAATGTAATTGCTTCTTGCTTGGACCAAACCACATCTTTGGTTAAAGAAAAAATTTATGTAAATTGTTCCAGTAGTTTTTGCATTATCTTGCTAACAGACAACCAAAGTAAATGCAAACAACCAGGCAGACCCATTACCTCCTTGGCGGAGGTAATGAACTGTTACTTGATAATTTCCCAGCCCTAATCTTTTCTTATGCTTGGCATGATTTCTGTTTCTTCAGCCTATATTGTACCATTAGAGCCGTGAATTACCACATACAACCAAATCAGCCCTGAGCTCGGTCTTATACAGGCAGGCTTTCAGGGACAGAAAGATGCCTATCACTCTTTTGCTGAGCTTTTACTCCCCTCAGGGCTTCGTGTTTAATATGGCTCTACAAATGTGATTTAGTGAGCAGATAGCCTTGGGACTCAGGGGTCGCTGCTCAGACACCTCTGGTGTCTGTTATACGGCCACAACTCTTGTAGGTTAGGGTTATCTTGGGGATGTTGGAGATGTTTTGAAACTGGATACAGCAAAGGAGAGGAGATGAGGGACCCATATGGCTTTAGTTGTCAAGGCAGGGTCAGTTTTGGCAGCATTTTAGTCTGTTTTTGAAGAAAACAAGGATGTTATTATTTATAGTTTGACCAGTTCTGCTATTTTTCTGAATTTTAAATATTTTCCCTGATTAAGATGACAAAGTGAACTGTAAGAAAAGTTTTGTTATTTTACTTGTTTGCCCCTTTGATCATTTAGAATAAACTGCACCACATTCTCTTTAAAGATTTTATATTATTAACGTTAATTCTTTTCTTTTAATGTGTGGATTAATGAAAGGCAGAAGTTTCAAGAGTATTTTGTTTTTTAGTTTCATATTAAAATGGAAACAAGGCTAGTATTTCCTTCAGAAGAACATGTATGCAAGTTTCTCACCAAAAATCTGAGTTCTGTTTTTGAACACTGTGCCTAATGGTGATTTTAATGAGCGACCTTGAACACATCACAATGGTACAAATGGTGGCCTATTCTGATTCAATTTTATGCTGCAATTTCCAGGCAGATTTCAAAATTGGCTAGCTATTTTTAACCAGGACTGGCAGCATACTTGATGTTTTCCAAATCTTAACCAGTTATTAATATGCAAGAGACAACAGGACATGAGGACAGTTTCAAGAGATTTTTTTTTAACACTGTCCCCCAAACACTCAAGACTAGATGATTTGGCCAGTCTGTAAAACCACACACACACACAGTACGAGAACAAATTCACAGTGGATTTTTAACAGTCAGGGTATTAAAGTGTAAGTTAATGTTGGGCCACATAATCAGGGAAAAATGAACAAATGGATCGTGATTTCCATTTTTAATTTTTGTTTCATGACTCTGTTTTCTATCTGTTTGAGTTTAAAGCCAATTTTTTTCCAAAGCAAAGTACATTACCCGTTTTTGAAACTGAAAACAATCTGGGACTCACCAAAACCCAATACAACCATAAAATAAGGCCTCAAGTTTTCTTTTTGTGTGCTCTTTCTGAACATTCTCTGTGAGTTGTCAAACTTTCTGAGTAGCTTTCATGTCTTTAAAGTATGAATAAATTCATATGTTCTGGAAGAAAGCAGCACATTTAGATTTTTAATACAATGTTAAAACTGTGACACCACTTCTGTCACACAGTATAATAGCTATAAATCAACATACATGCTCATCCTCTAGACAACAGAGTCATGATTATTTTTTGTTAGTTCTCAGACTAATTAAAATAAAGGGGCATTTTAAAATCTTTTAAAATGTGGTTTATTTAAGTGTATTGTTTTCGTTTTTGTAAATTATGTCTTTTGGCCCACCTGCAGTGTGACTGCAGCCTAACAGTCGGCCCCCCACCTACACAGCTTTACTGAAAGAGAATATGATGGGGTCATATTTTGATTATTATCTATTGTGTGTTCTTTTTAGAGCAAGAAAGGGAATGTTGCCACATACTACAGCATTTATATCCTGAGCTAATTTGCAACACCCGTCCCCAGCTGGGCCTCAAAAAGCATAAAAAAACTACAGTAAAGTCCATCAACTGCAGACGGAGCAATTCAAAACAAATACAACAATACAAAATTAGGTAAAACAGGAAGTACATGATCATCAATGACTACAAATGTAGGCCCTCTTTAAAAACAGTTTTATTCAGTTTAAATTTATTCCAGTCTGGATCCAGTTTAAGTTCTAAAGGTTAAGCTTTTCATATGTTGATGCCCTGAACAGAGAAAGAGGTTTGGCCCAGTTAAAATTTATAGTCTCAGTAGTCTGCTGTACATGATGCAGACATTTCTTTTATTTTTTTAATTGTTGTCAAATATAAAGTTATACCAGGTACCCTGAACAACATTGTCTGCTGGCTCAACAAAACTGAAAGAGGAATATGAGAGAGATTATGACAGAAAATAAGATAAAACTGCGTTTGTCTTTTTTCATGTTTCTAACTTGTTGGTCTGCTTCGCTCCGCAGTCTTGGGTGTATTACACCGTAGGCAGTCTGATGGAAATTTGTAAAAAAGAGATCAGCGGGGCTTTAATATGATATGGATTCAAGTAATAGTTGTTATGGTGGCACTCAATGGAGGATTGTTTGGACAAAAAAGGGGTTGTGAAAAGCCTGACATTGGTTCAGGCCTTCATTTGTTAGGAATGACAAATCAAGGCAGAAATCTGGCATCATATTGTTTAGTGCAAATCCAACCATTCAGGATTTGATCGAGACTCTGCGTGTACTTTATGTAGCTGAGTGGATGAGGAGGAAGATCACTGTCCTGCATCAACATCATCCAGCATTATAAGTCTGAAACCCACAGAATTGTCCGGGGGTTGTTTTTAAACCTTTAAACCGTTGATGGTGCAGCACAATGATTTAATATATTGCAGATTATTGGTGTGCTTGTTAGCCAACTCAAAATTAAATTTGTAAGAGCATTTATTGTTGAAGATCTGGTATAAGAGCATTATTGTCTTGTCCTTGACTTGAATGAGAGGTCGATGACAATCTATTTTTTGTTGATAAAAATGACTCAATTTCAAGGACATCTGAGCCCACAAATGTCATCGTGTTCAGGTATTTTCTCTCTTTACAGCTTGTTTTATTTGCTTATCTATTTGAATAAACTTTCCATTTTTGCATGTTTTCCAAAATCTCTCCCTCACTGAGTATCAAATCCATGAGACATCTATTCCTTCAGCTCCCACCCCACCGTTTCAGTATTCATCCTTGATTCAATTACTTTTTTGTTTCAGCCGAGACTCGTTCCATACCTTATTGCCCTCAGATGTGTGTTGCTACCTCACAGATTTATGTCTGAGCTGACGGATGGCTGTCCAATTTTCTGCATGGATAGCATAGCAGGCAGCTTAGTGTGTGTTTTAAAAGCCCTCGTCAGATGTGTGTTGAGGTAGTATTGGACGTCACGACCATGTAATTCTTCTCGACGCTGGCCATTTCTGTCACATCCTGCCATTAGCTTGTGCATGGCGGTGATTTGTCATGTTGGATCTCAACCTTACTGATATAAAGTCTCTCAAGAATGTGCATTGGTATTCACTGGACTGGATTTTAGCCATAATTCAGGGAATGTGCTTGCAAATGCTTCAGCTGTTAAATGACTCAGATTGTCAGGTTTTTTTCTCCTCCTGCTGATTGTTAATTCCAGAATTAATAAACACTTTTACCACCTGAATGCCACTTCACTCATCCTTGTTAATGGGTTATGAATACCAAATTGGAAATTAGTCAACCGTTTATATTTGCTGCTGGAAATTTTTTTTTCCCCAGATAAGTGATGGACAAAATAGTTTTCTAGTAGTACTTGGAAGAAGGGTGCATATTCCCTTTTTGTCAAAAGCTCATACTCTGGGCACATGGAATAAAAACAGAAAACTAAACATCACCCCATGTGCTACTTGTGTATTTAGGGACTGCCAGAAGGCCAGAATAGATCCTTAAATGCAATCTATCACATTTTTGTCACACTATGTCAGTACTTACTGACTCTTCTATGTGGCGCTTTTGGCATGTTTAAGGGTAACTTAACAGTCGAAAAATAGCACAAACGATGTTTGACAGGTGGTTAGTGAAATAAAGAAAAAAAATTGGGATTGTAATAACCAAGAAGTTCATTGTGACAGGAAGTGACATCCAATTTTGATGAATTATTACACTGAACAGCAGTTTAAAATATGAGACATTTTTCCTGTTTTTGTTGTTTTCCAGGGCCACGTTTTTACACCAAACTGGGGATGGGTAATTATTTTTATTTTCATATATTTGAGCAGCCATTGCTTTTTGGAATTCCAATGTGTTGACGTAATTTGATCTCATTAAAGCCATTTTCCAGGTGAGTTAGACCTATTCTTAAAAAAATCAACATGGAAACAACCGTCCACTCCTTGCTTTGAGTTTCATAACATTTTCACCTCTTGTGTACATGAGAATGGTGCCTAGAGTGCCTGAACCTGCAATTTTTAAAACCAAGGTCCTAAGGCCCCATCCACACGAAGACAAAATGCTTAACAGTTTCCAAAACGATTGTCATAAAGACAAAGGTGTCTCAGAAAATGTGTGCGTCTACGTGAATGCACTCGATACGCATCAAAACGCTGTAAAACACATGTCAAACCTCTAGGGGCGCTGTAACAATATGACGGAAATAAGTGGAAACAGATGATAAACCAGTAGGCATGCGCACTTGCGGCAAAAGCTGTAAACAGAGATTGTAATAAAGTGATCATAAAGTGCCGTATTGTGTCCTCGATAATTGTTCAACTTGGTGGTGATTGAGAAGGAGATTTTGCTGCAACAGGGATAGTAGGGTCACTAGCTTCATCAGCACATATGCTTCACGTACGCCGCCATTGTTGTTGTCGTTGCCGCGTGTGGCGCATGCGTGTCAATGAAGATATGAAACTATGACGTAAGTGTATCTGAAAACTTGCGGAGAGCCAGTAATCACAGAGCTGCGTATACGGCATTTCATAGTCTTTCCACTCTAGAACCTGGTTTCAAAAATGATCGTTTACAGACCCCCAAAACTAATGCGTTTAGACTAGGGCTGGGTATTTCCAGCGACTTCACGACACGATACGTATCCCGATACTAAGGCCACGATACGATACGTATCCCGATACACATAAATTGTGAACATTGACTATGCTTTAAACAAAATTCTTGACAAGTTTAGTTTTTTCTTATAAGAAGAAAAAGAACAAGGATGAGTTTTAAGTGGTTCTACAACTTGAGAGACATAAATTCAGATCCTCAAAGATGGTAGACCTAAGTTCAAATTTAGAACATATGCTTCATTATGTAGCTCGTCTTCTACCTTGAACTGTGCAATTGTTAACATTACCCAAAGTGCATTGACAACAACTGTCAAAATATTTAGGCCGTATCGATTCTGTAGAATCAGTATCGATACGCGTATCCCAAATGAGTGAGCACAGGCCTAGTTTAGACCTCGGTTTGGCTTCGTGTGGATGGGGCCCAAGTGTAGCATTTCTAAAATACAATGGGCACAGTTTCGTGTAGATGGGATTCAGCTTTTCAGGGTGAAAAGCTGACATCACCCCATGTGCAATACTCTTCTACATGAAGGCTGCGCATGCATACCAGGAATAACATCAGCTTCAGCTAACTCCAGAGCAACATGTGTGCTGCTTACCGTGCTTAGTTTTTATCCAAACAAAACTAAACGAACAGATTTGTTGCCCAGACAAGTAAGTCCTGCATCTTCTTACTTCCACATGCCATAGTTGTTTGTGAAAAGTTTTTCTTCTTTGTACACATATTGTAACAGCTCTGTTTCTCTGCAAGCTTACATCGCCATCTACTGGACTGGCATACACGCAACAGTATTTTCAGTGGTCCTTGCATTTCCAAGTGAACACGGATTACTTTTTGAAAACGCAAAGGAGAAATCTTTGCAATTCTGATGAAAACATCTCCATGTAAACGGGGCCTAGAGTAGAGTGTGGAACTTTGTCATCAATGTTAAACTGACCAGTCTTTTAAACTTTTCAGCTCATTATGTCACGGCCATTCCAAATTGGTAGCCAGTGAAGCCCTAAAGCCCCACATAAAGCCCAATTTTTAGCCTCAATAGTCAGACTTTTCTTTGAAGCAACTATAGAGAACCTAAATCCGTCACATACCAGTAGACAGTGCCGCAGCATGGGGTCCCACAGCCCATTACTGTGCTGATGCAGTTATAGTTATGTCTTTCTTTGTAGTCACCGTGAAAGGTTGACATGCCCCCAGATGACCGCCCCCCCGTCCTCACAGGGGTCCTGCGATATCTCGGTTGTCTCCTTCAAGGCCTGAATGGGCACATTGTGCTGCTGCCCGCTGCTGCTCCAACAGACCTCGGGGTCCTCCACACACACCTGTCAAGCCATGTCCTTGGCGCCTTGGGGTGCTGAGACACTCCAGAGCCCCCCTGCCGCACACATGGTTATTGAACCCTTACGCCTGAAAAACACACACACCTTAAAGCAGTCATATGTGAGCAAATAAACACATGTGGTTACACTGGCTTATGTTGAAACACACGTGTGTACACACAGACACACACAATTGAATTTCATTTAAACACAGAGCATGCATACATGCTTCTTCACACACACATGCACATGCACTCTCAAAGACTTGTCTTTATTGGAAACACACCTCACTCCTCTTAACTATGCTGAGGTTATATTGAGTGTGCAGGTCGCCTTCAGAATTCAGAGAGGGTCAAGTTCCATATTTGTAAGGCTGGGGAGGGCGAGGGCACAGAAGGCTGGTTGAGGCTCAAATGGAAACAGGATTGAGAAGTAAACTACCTGTAACTCGATCTGCTGCTTCAATCAGTTGCAGGTTTTCAGTTTTCCAGTTGAGAGGAGTAGTACTCGGGGACATGATGTCCTTTACCTTCACCAGAAAGGTAATAACGATTGCTTTAGCTTGAAAAAAAAATCATTCATCTTCTATTTATAAACATTGATACAGAGCTCAATTGATAAGCTTATTTATGCATTAATAGGAAGGCAGTAAAGAAATGGCAGCATGTAATGCTATTTTGGAAAGCTGAAATATTTCCACGTAAATGACTAAGGGAAAAGATTTAGAGATGCACCAATTGTGAAAATCGGGGCATATGCAAATAAAATAGTTAATTATGATGACAGTTCTCCCACAGCACCAACATTTATCTATGTTTTGCCATGTGCACAGAGCAGAGTGTCTACTTGAAAAAGAAAATCTTCTTTGAATCAACAGTAATGCATGCTAGGTCTGTCAATTTTCCCAAAAAGCAAACTGCTTTTGAGCATACACATAAAAAAAAAAATATTGTGTGTGCCCCCCACTCCCATCCTCCCATCTTCCTTTTAACAATCTTATCCATGATTGCCTTTATCCATGGGGTGGCTGCCAAGAAGGACTTAGATGTACTGATGCCCTAATTTTCTGTTCAGCTGTTTTATATTTTTATCTTTTTTTACGCTTTGAGTACAAATTTGCACCCATTCTGGAATGGACATTCCAATATTGGGTATAAAGTGACAGCCCTAAGGTATGCTTGAGACTTCTACATCTGACATTAAGTTTGTTTGCCACATTTACTGCATTTACTTGCTAATGGATGGGCTGATGTTGTGCAATAATATTGCCAAACCATTATCTAATTCACTACATAATAAATCTGTCCTTTTCTCAGGAATCTGTAGTCTTTGTAGTTTTTTGTAGAAAAACAGAAAAGGATTAAAGGAATGTTTCCTTGACCTCCATACCACACACTCAGTCAGAACACAGCCTGAGGGCGAGGACAGGACCACAGACCTAATCCATCATGTCCTGAAAAGTCAACCTGTTGTATGTACCAGAATCATGACATTTAACATGATTTGTGTTACATTTTTTGATTCATTTGCCCAGTTGTTGCCCTTCATTTAACTTTTTAAAGTCAGTAAAGACCTATGGAGGAACATTGTGTCCACTCCTGTTATAGAGCTAATTAAAATATATATTTAAAAGAAAAATGATCAATCATTAACCTTAAAAATTAGACCACCGTTAGGAATAAAACAGAAGATGATTGCCCATTAAAGTACAATGCATTTGTTCTACCTTTGGACAGTTTTGATGCAAAGCTTAGTATTGACTTCATGAAATATATTGTATGTACTAACTGACTCAGATCCAGTTTGCTGATCAAGTATGTGAGCACATGCTAAAATCTGAAGCCAGACTGATAATAATTTATTGTACAGACGGATGAAAGGATATTGTATGATTAAAACAAGGAAGTGTTTATCAGAGTTTGCACTAATCCTTAAACACCAGACTGCTGTACAAACGAGTTATGAATGCAAATATAAGTACGTTTGAATCCATTTCAGACAATTCAGGACTTCTGTTTTTGATGCAAAGTGCTAAATTGCTTCGATAAACATGATAGAAAAGGATTGTTGTGATTGTGCATGAGGTGTTCCTATGGAAAAAAGTCTCTTCTCTGATTTACATAAATCATAACTCAAGTTATTCTCACTGTGTGACACATTTAAATGGCCCTATATAATTCATGACCCAGTGAAGGTAATCCTCTTTTTTGATGTCTTCCCTGCTCTATTCTCATCTCAAGTACATCCTCCTCGTCTGCAGGCCTCTCTACGGCCTTGGCCAGTCACCCTCCACAAGAACAAACGTAGCATTACTATCATAGAAAAAAAAATGCTAAACAGCTGCTTGTACATTCGCACGCCGTGCACCCTCATGAAGGACCTATGGTGTCAAGTCCTACAAGTGTCACCCTCACAATTTTCCTCTCTATTGACTTTTATGTTCCACTGCAAGGTTGGTCATCGTGGTGGGAATATGTATGTATGCCAAATAAAGACGAGCGTGATTATCATAATGATATTCTCCTGCTCAGGTAAACAGCTTTGCGCTCCCCCGAGAGTGGCGAGATTTCCATGTGAATGTATGGCATTGTGACAGCTAATTTTTGACGATGTGCTTTTTATGCATTGAGTACAAGGCACCGTAAAGCTTTTTGAGAACAGAGTCTGAGATGGGATCTTTTTTGACAACAGCTTTGCTTTTGCTTGAGAAGAAATGTAAAGTGGGGGACGGCAAAAACAAAATGTTTGCATTAAAAGAAAGCATACATAAGGGAGGGCAACTTTATCCATTTTATTCCCATGCCAAAGGGCCAGATTGATATATATTGTAGGATACGGAAAAACTTGGGTATGATTTCTTCTAATTTTAGTAAATGTAACACAATGCTGTGCTTAGAGCCTCATGTTATGTTTCCTCCTTTCTTGTGACCAAAGCTTGTAAATGCAATATCTAAGGAGAAAATCCATCAATTTCTTCAAATTAACACAAATGCCAACTTTGACTCAAGGATGTACTCTACATATTCTAGGGCCAGACGTTAAAGGTTAAAGTCACAGGAACCCTTCATTATTTGCACTTGCTTTCAAGAATGCAGAGAGATTTTCTTTGAAACTTGAGACATCTATCCACCAAGACCCAAAGATGAACTGGTTTAATGTGCTTGGTTAGGGTTAGGGTCAACGGTCTAGGTCATAGAGCGAGTGTACCATGTTTGTGAATCTAATATCGGAGAAACATGAATTTTGTTCAAACATTACACAAATGTATCGACCTGGAGACATAAAATTGCTATTTTTTAAATGATTTTCCCAAACCTTTCTACTCAAAAACAGTTTTAAAATGTTATTTTGCTTCATTATTTCTCCACTTTGATATAACTAGTTCGTGTTGTAATTGCTATCCTTGGAATGCCTGATTAGCCTCCTTTACAAAAGGTACAACTTGTAAAGATTGGGCAAGTTTGGCGTGAGCAAAACAACTCAACGCATGGACAGTGCACCACAAAAATGTGCCAAAATCCCCTCTTCCTCTTGAAGGAAGCCCGGGTGCCTCAGTAAAGCAACAGTGAGGAACCGATCCTCTTGGGCGTTGCCTTCCTGGAACACAGCACGTAGCCTGTCTTTGACTTCACCAGTCTCACTGAACTTGGTCCAAACTTTGGCAATGAAAACAGAGGTGACACCATAAAGCTGGTCATATTGTTTTTCTGTTTGTTTGCAAGTTTATGCAAAATTTTTAGAAAATGTTGTTAATGGCCCACCTTAAAATGATTTACATCTTGATGGTGTAAAGAAGATGTATATATCTGTTGTCATTGTGATTATACAAGTATTATGATCCTTTTATATGCCTGTGTAAAAAGCCTTCATGCTGAAATTAGAAACTGGAAACGAGAAATCAAGACAGAATATCTTGTCTCTGATAACAGAAGACTGTGCCTTCACATCAGCAGAAGAACTCAAGGTTTCTGAATGAGAACGCTGACCACTGTTATGCTGTATGTTTGTGTAACTCTGAATTTCAATTTTTATGCCTTTGTTTTGTATTTCTAGTTTTTGTTTGTTTGTTTGTCTCTTTGTCTGTTAGCAATATTATGCAAAACAACCAGATGGATTACATAAAAATTTGACCAGAGGTATGGTTTGGTCCAAGGAAGAAGCTAATCTATTTTGGTGCTGATCCAATCCAGATTTACGCCACAACAAAACAAGTTCATTACAGCAAATCCCATACATTTACAGCATTATGGGTGGTAGTTATTTTGCAAACTGGCATCTAGTTTTCAAGCCTGCGTCACTACATTTCCCAGCTTCCCTTGCAGTACCGGGGGAGGAGTTCTCCACATCGCTCTGTCTGCACTCACAACTACTAGTTACATTACTGTGAGCCCATTAACGTTACAGGAACATGCACGGTAGTTCTGCTCCCTCGCAGTCCCTCCAGACGTGCCTGTTACACTCAGAACAAGGCTGCTGATAATGTATGTACTGAATAAGTCCATCATAGCAGAAGTCTGTGTGGGTGTGAGAAAAAAATCTAACCCCCAAACTCCACAAAAAGTGAACGTACTGTGCACTGAAGCGCCGTGAGGTATGTTTTTTTAGACTGATGGGCTGGTGAAATTGCCCACTGGAAGTGTTGCATTTGTACATTTACAGTTGCAGGAAAAGTACGTGAACTCTTTGGGATTACCTGGATTTTTGCTTGAAGTGGTCATAAATTGTGTTCTGATCTTCATCTAAGTCACATCACTAGACAAACACAGTCTGCTTAAGCTAATGCTGCACAAAAAATATTCGTTTTCATGTTTTTATTGAATGCATCTTGTAAACAGTCACAGTGCAGGGTGGAAAAAGTATGTGAACCTTTGGATTTAATAACTGGTTGACCCTCCTTTGGCAGCAATAACCTCAACCAAACGTTTTCTGTAGTTGTAGATCAGACCTGCACCACAGTCAGGAGGAGTTTTGGACCATTCCTCTGTACAAAAATGTTTCAGTTCAGCAATATTCCTGGGTTATCTGGTGTGAATCGCTCTTTTGAGGTCATGCCACAGCATCTAAATCGGGTTGAACTCTGACTGGGCCACTCCAGAAGCCGTATTTTCTTCTGTTGAAGCCATTCCATTGTTGAGTTACTTCTATGCTAGGGGTCGTTGTCCTGTTGCATCACCCATCCTCTGTTGAGCTTCACTTGACGGACAGATGGCCTTAAGTTTTATGCAAATTGTCTTGATAAAGTTTGGAATTCATTTTTCCATTGATGACAGCAATTCATCCTGGCCTTGAGGCAGCAAAGCAGCCCCAAACCATAATACTCCCTCCACCATACTTCACAGTTAGGATGAGGTTTTGATGTTGGTGTGCTGTGACTTTTTTTTCTCCATACATTGCATTGTGTGTTCCCACCAAACTGAGAGCTCTTCTGTGTGAGGCATGGCTCACATCAGGCAATGCCTCTTGAGAACAGCAAACTCACAACTGTTGTGTGCTTTTTATGAGGCAGGGCAGCTTTAACCAACACATTCTATCTTATCACATTGATTGGACACCAGGTTGGCTGATTCCTGGATCCAATTAGCTCTTGGAGAAGTAATTAGCCTAGGGGTTCACATACTTTTTCCACCCTGCACTGTGACTGTTTACGTATTGTGTCGAATAAAAACATGAAAACTTATTTTTTATGCTGTTTTAGTTTAAGCAGACTGTGTTTGTCTAGTGGTGTGACTTAGATGAAGATCAGAACGTATTTTATGACCAATTTAAGCAGAATTCCAAGTAATCCCAAAGGGTTCACATACTTTTTCCTGCAACTGTAGAAGCAAATTGGTTCAGTCAACAAGTTACAAGACCCACTATCTAGGTCTCTCTATTGGTTGATATTTATATCAACAATCTACACACCTCTTGCAGATGGATATTTTTCATCCCACAATGTGTGTGCAAAATAAATACAGGACTTTGGAAATCACAATTATTGGTGGAACCAAGCTACTTGACAGAGGTTTGGACTCTCAGAGTGCTTTTCCGGTTGTTAAATGTGACTAATCAGGATTCCAACAATAAAAAATACAATACAAATATTGAATCAATTTTTCTCTTTCACAGCATCTTGGGCTGAAATCCATATGGATATTTGACCATTCTTCTTATTTCCTCAGAAACTGCTTGTATGTGGTCATGACAAAAAAACCTTCAAACTCATATGCTAAGCTACATCCCTTTCCAATTAGGGCCAATTAGAGCTAATGTATAAGGAAGTCTGCAGGGGTAGGACCGCAGCGTTTACGTTGTACATCCCTCATCACCTCCTCTCATTGGTATGCCACAGCGTGGGAAAGGAACAAGGACTGAGGGGAAAACCATCAGGATCACCATAGAGGAGAGAAGGAATATGAGAAAGAGAAACAGGCTGAGATGGTGAAGAGGCAGAGAATAAAAATGAGGATGTGTAAGTGTACATAATCTCCCTGCAGTTGCCAACAAACCTCAGTCAATTGTTATCAGCTTGCCTGAATTTAATGCGACCCTTGGGGGCAGGAATGCTGCCCATGCATGATAAATGCTGCCCATTGACTTCAGTTGGTAAGCCTCTGAATGGGGAATCTGTGCCTGGCTGTGATTACTTACCTGATAATAGTGATGCAATTTGTTGAATTTACATTTCATGAATAAAAATCCTTGTTCTTATTCACACCTTTTTATGCAGTTTCACGATATAGGAGGACTTAAACTCTTTCAGTATGTAGTCTCATTCTAAAAGTGCAGGAGGTGTTATAGTTACATTAGGCGTGCTGCACCAGAAGTGCTCTTTACCTCAGGGTAAATCTTTATGAAGCCCGGTTATTTCTGTTGCTGAGAGCATCTAATTTGAAAGTCTGCATTGAAACCGCTGCAAGAAGTCGGATAAGCACCAACAGTTCACACAAGAGTATGTAGGTTACACAAGGCTGACTTCTCTTGTAAAAGATGCCGCAGTTTCAGTACATTTCTCTGTTCATTAGCTGTATCTCCGTTGCCTTTGGCCTCAGCGCTCACAGGCCGACTTGTCAGTTACAGTGGGGTCGTTTAATTTAGAGCCCCGCACCGCCCATTAGAGCTTTTGTTGCGAGCGGCCGCGACTACTGTAACGCCGGGTGTTTGGGTCAGCGCTGGGCACAATAGCTTTGTTACTCTCGCTGACTTCCTCACTATTGCTGCTCCCTCTCTCTCCTGCTCGCTCCCTCTCAGCACATTTTCCACTTGGCTGATAAAATAAGCCACTCTTTGATGAGCTTTCGGCGGGCCACGGTGCCGTGCCTCAGTAAATGCTTTTATAGAGACACACCACAGGCTGTCGACTTGGATCAGTCATACAGTGGCTGCATGCGTCCACTGCTTTATCATGTGTTCTTTTGTCTCCTAATAGCAGGGCTTTTTTTTCGACTCACAATGGAAAGCTGGTGCCACTGACGCGAATATATTTCAAGGATGACTGAAACAATGTGCTGCTATTCTCCTTGAGACATGCAGAGTTTTGTTAATCCTGATCTCCTTCTCTTTAGTTGCTTTAATCCATGCGCTAATTCAGTTTATCATTATTAGTTGTACACATTCAACAGTGTGAAGCCCCAGAATTTGTTTTTTCTAGAAATCAGGAACTAAAGCGGTACCATTGCCATCAAATCTAATGCCTCACCAAATGAAATCACAACAAGGGATGGATGATGTTATTTATGCAATATCAGTACTGGCCAATATCAGCCTAAATGGTTTAATATCTGTATCAGTATGTATTGAAATTTTTGCAGACATTTACAGCTGATATATTGGCCATACTAATGGGCTCTATATATTAGCTATGCACATTATTGTTTTTTTCTACCCTTATTTTTAAGTAATTATCGCTGATACAGATACTGATACTTCTGGTCAAGAGCACAAGCTCTGTGCTTTAGAAAAATTGACTTGTTTCTTTCAGTGTTGCAGTATGTTTTTGTGGAGAACAAATGTAAATCAAGAAAAATAGCTTTTAACTCTTGCAAAATGACACAATTGGGCAGTGATGAGAAGGTGCATCATGTGTAATTGGCCTCTATTCCATCCGATATGTGGCTAAAATGCCGGTTGTAAATATCTGCAAAATTTCATATCAGCTGATACAACACTTAACTTTTTAGGCTTGAATTTGGCCAATGACGGATAATATCGTGCATCCCTACTTTATATCCCATGTTTTGGCTGTAGTATCATTAAAAAAAGACACACCAATGTGCTAGGCCTGTGCTCAAAATATTGATACGGCAAAATATCGTCACGCACTCCTTAGGGGTACATGTACTGTGACGGATTCTACAGAATCGACACGGCCTAAATATTTTGAAAGTTGTTGTCAGTACACTTTGGCTAATGTTAACAGTGGCACAGTTCAAGGTAGAAGACGAGCTACATATTGAAGCATATGTTCTAAATTTGAACTTGAGGATCTGAATTTATGTCTCTCAATTTGTAGAACCACTTAAAACTCATCCTCGTTCTTTTTCTTCTTATAAGACATAACAAAACTTGTCAAGAATTTTGTGGAAAGCAGAATCAATGTTCACAATTTAAGTGTATTGGGATACGTTTCGTGGCCTTGTCATCGGGCTACGTATCGTATCGTGAGGTTGCTGGAAATACCCAGCCCCACAATGTACCATATTGCTTCACCTTATCATACACTTAAAAAGTGTTTCTCACACAAATGGACTGTCAAATTGAAAGCAACAAGTCAATTATTAGAAAGACTTTGTGCTCTTGACAAAATATCCACGTCTGTGATAGTAAATTAAGAGACATCGTCATATTGTGTATCTGGAAATATCCAATGTTGTGCATCTCTGTTAATAATGTTTTGTTTGTTTTAATCTTGCACTTTCTCTCAATCGTCTATAATTCATATCCATGAATGAGTTATGAAGTTTGACCATCTACCTTTTAAACAGCATTAAGTTCCAGGCTGCAGTAGCCAACAGCTGCACTGCTGTTACATTATTGATGTAGATAATAGTGTATTCAATCCCAAGGCTAAATAATAGATTGTAATCTTTTTCTCTTTATTAAATTGATATTTTCAGCTCTAGAGTGTTGTTTAGATCTATTTTCCCCTCTCTTATTAGCTTTGTGTTTATTAAATAGTAAAAGATGCTGAGCTGAGTATGTATTTTAAGGAATTGGAATCAGTAAAGTTCCAGTCAAGACCCTTTCCCCATGTGTTTGGGGATCAGTATAGTTTTCATTTTAGCAGTTTTTCAATTGATTCTTTTCAACAGTGACATCACGTGCAGGCAGTAAGCAGAGAAGACAACAATAATAGCAAAATAAGTCAAATGTGGTTTTAATTGTAAATACATTTTTACACAAAATGACACTAACAGAGCAGAAGTTATAGTGTGTGTCTGTGTTTTCAAGCAAAAGTGTAAACACTAGAATCATGTTTCAGAATTTGCCCAAACACTATGGCATTAAAAATCAAGAGTGCCATGTTTTTGATAAAGAATTTGGTTGATAAGCTGAGTTGATAATGTCTTTGGTATCATAAAATAACCTATTCCTGTCTCTTGTAGTTTCAAAAGTTTGTTCAATGCAGTTTATTATTTCAACGTGTGCTCTAAAAATCCGTAATATCCAACTTCTTTCTAGTTATAAAAGTTTGTTTATCCTCTACTCTTTCTGTGTACCTCCTCTGATAAATTCATCATCAGCTTTCCTATTTAAGCCAGATTGCAGTGCTGATGCAGCAAGGCAAAGCTCCAGCTCAGGAAAAGAGCAGGAGTCTTGCTTCTTTAATATGCAGCCAATTGGATGGTGTTTCCTGGTGACTGAATAATGATGCATATCATGTGTGAAATCGGTGTAGCCAAATTGTCTGCCTGAACTAGCTTGTGCAAGTGTCGCCCTGTTTAATTGAAAAAATAACAATGAGTTCCTAAAGAAGATTAAGAAACACTTAAGCAGTTACGCTCAATTTTGAATTTCATGTCTATTCCTCTGTTTCTTAATCATGCCTATGTACAGTTATTATGAACGTGTCCTGCTAGTTAACACATATAATATTATAAGAATGTGGCCTAAGGCTAAAGTAACAACGAGATAAATTCTTATGCACTTAAAACCTTTTTGGCAAATGTATCAAATCCAAATAGCAAAGGAATGGATTGTGTTTGTTTTCATTTTGGACCTTATTGGAATGTGGCCCATTTGGCACTTCTGTCTCTTTTGTTCTCATTTTTGAATGTTTTTGCCATTCTATGATAAAACTCAAAACAGCATTAAAAGAAACTGCAATGAAACATCCAAATTTAATATTTGTTATCTAATTTTGAGACAGATTTTGTTTAAAGCTGGGAATGAGCAATTGTTGCTTATTTGTCATCGAATAAAAGCTGAGGAGGAAAGCACAATGACTGTGGCTGTGCAAGTTTGATACTTAACTCTCAAGCTTTATGTGGTGCTATATATTCTGCTGCTGTAAAAGGTTAACAAAACATAGCAAAAACTTACAATGTGCAACTATTCTGAATGAATTGGTAAAATTGGTGTTTGTTTTTCACCTTATTATCTTCTTTGCTGTAAACCAGGAGCGAGCAACTGTGGCCCAAGGCCGTGTGCCCCTTCATTTCACTAATAGCACTTTCACACTGAAATTAGCGGGTCAACGCAGGTTTTTTCAATGCGGGTTAACCCTGCTAACAATCGGCAAATGACTCTTTTCAGACTGCCAGGAGACCCGGGTCTTATTGGCAGCAGATGAGCTGATGTCATCACGTTGATGACATCATCACCGCGATGAAACATGGCGATGTAAACAATGGAAAGGAGACACAAACTACTTTGTACTTCTGTTTCTCTTTAAAAAATGTACAAACTTGGCACTGATGATACAAAGGCGGATGGATTTTTTGCTGAGATGGCAAAGAGTCATTTAAGTTGCAGACGGAGGGGAAGGGCGCAATGTTAGGCCATCTGCACGTTATGCCAACGTCATGGTGTAAATTACCAGGTTGACCCTGGTGGGATGTTTCCACTAAAGTTGATCGAAGGCAAGCTGAAAAAAACCTGTGTCGCTTGCAGGATCAATCTCCCAGGATGGAAATGCTGATTAAACTCTTTCAAACTGCCAACAGGAGCCAAATTGTAAACATGACAGAAATTCCCCAAATTTGATTCAACCTGAAGGCGCCAAAGTGTACAATGCATTAGTGTGTATATGGTATGAATAGTTCAGTTTGCATTTAAAAAATGGGCAATGTTCATTGTTTTGTTGCATTTAGGGGATACTTAAGTTGGCTTTAATTCTATAGCTGGCTCATTTTATTGTGGTTTTTTGTGTGTTTGATTTATGGTCTTTGATTGTTGGTTTCATCAACTTTTGGATGACTTATGATGCGTTCCAGGCAACCCGAAACTCGTGTTTTTTCCACCTGTAACTCGTAAAAGTGCACTGGAATGGCAGTCGAACTTGTAACTTCCGACCCGTGAACTCAGAACTACCAGATCCATATACTCCAAGTTAAGACTTGTGACGTCACATCACTGCCTAAACAATATGGCAGCCTCTTAGTAATGACAAACACTGTAAAGTATAAGCTTCTGTTACCTTATGCGCCATTTCCCCGCTTCTGTTTCTCAAATGAGTTAGTTGATAAAGCATAAATCTTATAATGCCTGCCATGTTGGTTAATTTACATACCAGAATTCCTTGCGCTCAAACCGTAGTCATAATTAGCCTGGAACACTTTCGGGTCAGAACTCTGAGATTTCAACTGGGAAATTTTCGAGTTACGGGTCGCCTGGGACGCAGCATTAATTTGCTATTTTTGTTTATTTATGTATATTTATCTCGTCCAGATAACCCAATAATTTTTAGAAAAATGGCCCCCAGGCAGTGAAAAAGTTCACTCATGCCTGCTGTAAAATATGCTCCACTATGATTCGTCATGATTAGTTGACCATCTCTCATCCAGCATGAAGCCCCAGGCTGTGGTAACCAACAGCTGCACAGCCAGTGCATATGGTGAAGCAGCAGATGGAAATAACGTTTGATCCAAAATTTAAATCATTTTGATTTTCATTGCATCCCTGAAGCTTGCATTTAAGGCTTTTACTATTTTTCCTTCTGTTATTGCTAAGGGGCATATTACACGTTGAAATTAAATGATTAAAAAGATCCTACCTTTACTCATTAGCTCAGCTTTGTGACCCTGTGCTTGAGGACCCAGGCTATTTTCTCCCCCATTGTTCAGGTTTTGACTGACTCATAACACATGGGGCTAATACTTAAATTTAAATATACACAAACAAAACAAAGTCATCAATCACCAGCTTTTTGGACAAATTTAAAGAGCAGCAATGGAGACTTAAGCTTGTTAGGACGGGAAGGTCAGAAAATTCAGATTCAATTGCTGAAAGTTGTTTCCTCTTTTGCTCTGTTTTAAAGTTCCTCTGCTTTAGTTCAATTGAACACATTAATGGAGGATGAAACCCTGCATCTTCCATGGCAGAAAATCATTGTTAGACCCAACATTACAGAAAGGCATGCTGGGAAACACGGTCTGTTGCACTTGTGAGCACACTCCACAGTGATGTCCAGCACACTGTACCACCGTGAATCACATTTGGGGTGTGAAATCAAATTTAGGATCAAGTTCATGGCGGAGAGAGCTGGATAGTCAGCCTGTGTTTCATCACTTTGAGATTTACAAAACACGCTTCCTTCCAGCATGAGGACCAGGATCGAGCACAGTGGATAATGTCATCAAGAAAGAAGGTCAAAGGCTTCTTTTTGAGGATCAGGACTGTGTGTGTTGGTGACAGTTACTCGACTACACAAGCCTGTTCTTTGGGTTTATGGCTCTGCTGAGGGGAATCATTCACGTACAGATACTGAGTCATTTGGCAGTCCAACCAAAGTCTTTCACATTACTTTCTCCTCTCTATTGCTGAATCCTGATAAGTCAGTGAAAAGTTTTTAACACCATGATAAACACAAGTTGATTTAGTCTCTTAATGGTGTCCCACAGAGACTATTTGCTTTGCTTAATAACCTTGTTGCATCATAGAGTTCTGCAATCATGTTTCTTTTTCTCTTCTTTGATGAAGTGGTGAAATCACGTTTTTTCTCCTGTGTACAAACAAACATGAATCACCACCACACACTACCAGACAACACAGAAGTTTAAAAGCTGAGTGTAATACATCGGTAGATAAGCTGATAGTAATGACTAACTGCCGCGATTTATCCCTTTTGCCCTCTTTTATCAAAATTATAGCCTTGCGGTGCAGATGAATCAGCCTGATTTGTTGTCTGTGATCACTCAGATCCAGCCGGCAAAGCCCCAATCTGTACGGATTGTGATTAGGGATGTCCCGATCCGATATTGATATCGGATATCGGTCAAAAAAACAAATATCGGATTATATCGGCCTGCATCCTAAATCTCCGATATCAGCACTCTGATACAAGCAGTCCATTCTGATATATTTATTTTTTATTTTATTCAGTTGTAGAATATGCTTATGTTTAAGTTCAACACAGTGGTTATTTTGCAATTGGTGAAATATGTTTTTGTTTGATTTATTGAGGTCACTTTTCAGGGTCTTCTAATATTTTTTATTCATGTTGTTTTAATTGTAGTATATTCTTATGTTTAAGGTTAAAATTTATTTAACCTATTGGTTAATAACAAATGGGTCAGTTTTTCTCATACCTATGTTTGCTGCCTACTGTTCTCTGTTTGAGTAATCTGACCTGATCAAGCCTTTTCTTACAGTCCATACTACAAAATAGGTAATAAAAGTCTGTATGATTCCTGCTGATATCGTATCGGATTGATATCGGTATCGGCCAATACTCAAGGCTGCAATATCGGTATTGTATCGGAGGTGAAATAGTTGTATCGGGACACCCCTAATTGTGAGCAGCCCAAAGTAGGATGACCCAATCAGTGTCCTTGGAGGCAGAAAGTAATGAGCAAGACAACAGCAGGAAGTGACTGCTTTTACAGCAACAAGCATAGATGCTTAAAACTTCAGTGGCAGACTTGTCCAATCTGGACCAGGTTTCTTAATTTAACAAAAGCAAATATCAACACTAGTGTTAATTTTGTTGACTAATTATTTTCATCATAGTTTTCTTCAACAGCCTTTTCCCTCCTGATGAAAACTAGACACTGACTAAAAAAACAAGTGCACATGGACAAAAACTCAAACTAATTTAATTGACAACTTAGTCAAAAGCAACAAAACAAAACAAAAAAACTAGATAAAAATGTTTGACAGAAACATAAATCCAACCAGACCTAATCTTGTCAAGTAGAAAGTAGGGACAAGTTAGGAATATTTTCAGTCACAGCTGCCTTAGCTTAATTGGGATAAGTTGGAAAGTGATTCTATCAGACCTACTGTATTTATAAATTGATGTATTTTTGTCAAGCAAGTTCACAGTTTGTTGTCAATTCTGGTATTGTGATTGAGATGCTCTACCAGGTAGCCTAAAAAGTGACTGCATTTCACATAAAAAGTGAAATTTGTTTCTGTTCATTCATACAAATCAAACTTTACTAGTATTCAATGAAAAGTTATTAGATGTTTCATTTTATCCAAGTGTAAAACAAGACTTCAGAAATTCAAGGACACATAAAATTATAAAGCGTAAATACACTTTACACTTAATATTTTAGTAATATACTGTAAATATTTAATATTTACAGTCGATTGTGCGGACTATAAAGTTGTGGAAATTATTTAACTCATACTAGACTCAAAATAATGACTAAATTATGACTTAAACTAAAAGATATTTTAGGCAACAAACTAAGACTAAATTAGCGCTGTCCAAATTAACTCTGATCAACACCGTGAACTTCAACGACTGATGGAAAACATGACAGGCTTAGAAAGAAGAAGCCGAAATATCTTGAACGCTCGGTGTCCTATTGGAGCAGTGTGAGTGACAGGGACTGATCTCGCCCCCTGAAGGCTCAGAAAAACTGAACATTATACACAATAAATCTAATTTTACGTCTTTTAAAACATGACATGCATTAGGGTTGGGAGAAAAAATCGATTCACAATAGTATCTGGATTTTTTGTTTGACTTTTTTTTTTTTTTCCAAATTTAAATGCTTCATTTTAGTCTGTATTAATAAGCCACTTTTAATGCAACCCAGGCTTTGAAGAGAGAGTATAAACAGCTGGTTAAAATATATTGCTGAATAAATCCTAAAAACTCTCACATGTGATGTGTAGTTTTCCTGATATAGTCTGTCGTCATCATCATTGTTCATGTTTTTCGCTGGTGTTTAAAAAGCTAGCTTAAGATTACAAATATCGGCAATATCATAGAATCGCAATTTAAATGGAATCGGCACCAAAAAAATTGTTAATAAGTGTATCGTCCTCGCCCTAATATGCATATTTATTGTTTTTATAATGTGTCTCCCTATAATGTCTGTTAAGCAAAATTCACCTTTGTATATATGTAAATGATGATAGAAGTGCATCATCCTTTGGTCCTTGCACACAGCAGCATAATCATTGTAGTAACCACTTCTAAAAGTCAGTGAAATATTTAGATATGCCTACTTAAGTAGCTTATTCTTACAACAATGAACTCAGCTGTGTTTATTCTCAGAGAAAACTCATGTTTACATCTCACTTTCTTCCAGTGATTTGATACATAAATACAATTTGATTGTTATTTTCCTTGCTTGTGCTCTCAAAACAGAAACAGACATCTTCTCCCATTCATGCAAACTGATTACAAACTAAGTATTTCCAGGAGTCCCGTGAAATAATCCTATTCTGTAATCATTAGTGTCTTGTGGCTGAAAAAATTCAGCGCAGAAACCCAAAAATTCAGCTTTCATTAACAAGCAACCTGGCACTAACAAGCAGCCATCCCACATGGTGTCATGTTGGGTCATCCGTGCCTGATACTTCAGTATAACCGCATATCTTTGTAATGAACATCCTTGCTGTAATGGTTACAGATTTTTTCTTGAGTGCCTGGAACAGCCTGGTGTACATTTCACCAACCCAGAAAGTCTTTGAAGATAGGTTGGACTCTTCAGCTGAAGACTCCCGTCAGTACTTGAACACAGATGATTAAAAGAGAGCAGGTTAGCTTTGGGATCTGACTGTGAAAGTAGCGGCGAGTATGTGTTTCAGGAGGGGTAACTATGTTGAATTTGTGCTTGTAATTGCTGCAAATCAGATCGAGATTGAGTATAAGCTGATTATGACAGCAGGTATGCACCATTTAACTCTCTGGGTCATACTTGTTATTGTTTGTGAACTCTTGCCTTTTCTTTTGTGCAACAGTTTGTTGTTAGCTTCTCTGCAATATGGTGTGAGTGTTTCCCCTTCCAAACACTTCCAGGCACACAAATTGACTGGCAGATGCTCTGCTGACCAAACTAGCAGAGCCGAGCTGACCTATGGCATCCTTTTTCACCGCCAAAAGTCTCAAATTTGATCAAACATAATGGCCAGCAGATTTGATGCACTGCGTCCCCAGCACTTGTGCGAGGGCCAGGATCGGTCTCCCATTTTGCCTGCTTGATACTAGGAAGTTTGGCAGCGTATTTGAGTTTTTTTTTTTCTATTGTTGCATCTCTGCACAAAAACGTGGAACATTTTCACTCTGAATATTTCGCACTTGCAGAAAGTCAGAGCCGATGACAACAGGAGGTATGCTTCCTGCAGCGTTTGTTTGCTTTAAACTGGAGATAGGAAGAGCTTAAAGGCGTGCCGCCGCTATTTAAAGATATATGGAGATGTAACGGGCAACCCAAATAGGTCAGAGCAAAATTCTGCCTAATCCAATATCTGCCTGATTTGCATAGAAAACACAGTTCTTCTGATTAATCCTTTTTAACTTTGGCTTATTATTCAAACCTCTAACCTGCTATCGAAGCTTCAATTACAGAAGCTTTGGTCCTGTTCTCCTCTTTTATGATCACAGGTGAGATTTAATTAGAAAGCATGTAATGATAGTTTGCATCACAATAAGAGTAAGGTGAGGCATTCTTTTTGCTCCTCAGCTTTGAATTTACGACTGTGTTGCTGCTCGTGTTGCACATAATTCAGATATAATTAACGATAAACTGACCCTGGTTTTAGTTGAGCAAGGATTTTATTTAAAAGGAATGTAATGAAAAGAAAATCAGGCGAAAGATGGATTGTTTCAGAGGCAAAGAGGCAGAGCATGGGAGGAAAAATATGTGTGGCGGGGAAGCGAGACGGCGCAAAGAGGTGACTGGAGGAGGCAGTCATCAAAATGCTAATGTTGCATGGGATATTTACTGCACAGTGTTAATGCAGTTTAAAACAGGCTCTTTGTCCTGCAGCCCATCACCGAACCCCCATTGGGCCCTAATAAATCAGCCATTAAAAGCTGATGTGACCTGAATAGAGCTTCATACAGCAGCGGCGGTGGCGACCGGGGTTCTTACTCCAGTGTGGAACAAACGGGACAGCGGGTGAAAAATTTATGAAGATGCCACTTAATGAGGGTCGGCCCAGAAGTGACTGAAATATAAAGTTTGTTTGTAGGGGAACGGGATATAATCTCTGGCATTGGAGAGGCATTTTTCGGGGAAGTTTTCCCGAGCTTGTTTGATGTTTTTTGTGTTCTGTCAGCACTGACCTAGAAGACACTGAAATACCCTCCTGCTGGTCTGCACAATTTTTTGTAACTTTTTAAAAATATATTTTCAAAATGCGGCTGATTTGGCACAAATGCATCCAAAGTTATTTAATATTCAGCTTGAACTTAATAAGAATAAATCAATATGGTGGTCACGCATGGCAGCAACACCTCTGCTCCAGTAATGAAGATGTTCTCGTGGTGAGGTCTGCATACCGTTAACAGTATGTTGGCTTTAGTTGTTCAAGCATGCAGCCCAAGTTCAGGTCTGACCTGCAGCTTCTTTAAACCATGTCAGCTCCCATTGTCCCAGTCCAATCAGAGAGCAGCTATCAACATGCCAATGTCTTCAACCAATCACGGCACAGCTACTTGCGTCCCCTTTCTCACAAGATGGCAGTGCTCTGTGTTTGCCAGTGAGTGGGAACACTTGAGAATTAAACAATGATTACACAAAGTTAAACCCATTAAGACCCAAAAAATTAATTAGAACAGTTGGTAACACTTTAGAATAACGGTCATTCGTAAGGCATTTATAAACTATTAGTCAATATTAATAGATAGTTAACTAATTATGAACAACACAATTGTATACATTTGTAAATGATTATTATATCATTTATAAATAATTATTAAATCAATTACATTATTAAAAACACTATACCAACAGTATTTTACATGATTTATTCATCATTAACTACTGTCAATTTTATGTGTCGGAAACGTTTTTTTAATGATTTAAGGAAGCATTCTTTAACTACATGTATTATATTTTCATGATTATAAAGGATTTGTAATAAGTCAGTATAAATCGCATGTTGAGTCTTTGTTGCAGCTCAAGCATTTGTGGAAAAAAATCATGTTTTTAATGTGTAAATCATAAATAAATGTGCAAGTTTAGTTATAAATGTTTTAATAATCATTTACAAATGTATATGTATATATATATATATATATATATATATATATATATATATATATATATATATATATATATATATGATATAGTATATATATTAGCTATATATATATATATATATATATATATATATATATATATATATATATATATATATATATTATTAATGATTGAATCATCATTTACAAATGTATATAAGTGGTTTGTTCATGATTACTAAACTATCTACTAATGTCTACTAATCGTTTATAGATGCCTTACAATGATCGTTATTCTTAAGTGTTGCCAAACAGTTTAACAGTCAGTTAAATAAGAATTATGCAGTTTTGGCAAGAATGTTTTACAGAGAAGGAGAATATTTCAGCTTTTTGGATCAGATGTGTTGCAATCGCGGGGTTGGCGAGATGAAATATTTTAAGTACTTTGCTTGTGCTCATGCAGCGTACGTAAAAATTAGCGCTTATTTAAAAGCAAACAGTGTCATATAATCGAAGAATAATGGTGGGTAGATGAATAAATGAAATTAAATAAACTGATAAAAAAAACAAAAGAAACAACAAGTACATAAAATTGAGTATACATTAACAGTCAAGCATACAGTTAACATTTTTTGCTATTGCCTCTTTTTGAAGTTGATTTTTTTCCAGTTTTAACCATGTAGGTGTTTGGTTTCCAGAGTTTAACGAGTTAATCTTCCATCATCACTAATGTTCTTCTTCTTCCCGTCTCTTCACAGGACAAGTCATGGTTTTACTATCTGGAATGTGATAAACAGGACTTCTAAAGAGGACGTTGAAGACTCAGACTGCGTCTTTGATCGAGGTATGGTTCATTTTATCACTTTCCTCTGACAGCATCAGACCTCAGTGTGTTGCCTCGTACCATAAAATAGACCGTGTATTACCCACACAGCGCTGTAATGAAGAGCATTCAGGTGGGCCAATTGGGCCTGTTCTGTCTGTGCAGCAGGATGTTTATGAAAATGATTCATGCTCGGTGCTCATCTTCATATGCAAATCTGTGGGACATCACCGGTAAAGCCTTTAATTTCTGCCGCCAGCAACAAGCAGTGCCTTTTTTTTGGTCGGTAACCATACGTATCTACCCAGCGTGTTTGGATTTCATTCCCTGATGCAAATGATGTTTTCAGTGTAATCATGCAAAAGCGCGGCTGGCTTCCATTTCTCCCCGCCTCGAGTCTCCCGCTCCACGCACTGCACCCCACCCCCTCCGAACCCGATCCGTCTCCACCTCTTAACCAGCAAAAAACCTTCACGCACCAACTCGTCCTCCTCCTCTCTCTCTCTCTGTCATTGTTGTCGTCTGCAACCCTCGTGTTTGCTCTCTGCGTCTCGTACTTATCTGCTTTCCCTTTCCTCACTCACTTGTCATGCCGGCTAAAGCCCCCCCCGCCCCGGCCTGCTTGTCGATACACACAAACACATGCGCGTACTTCCCTCCACCTCCATCGAGCCTCTCCATACTTAATGGAGCCACCAGCCCGGGTGCCTCCTGTGGTGAGCCTGGATTGAATTCAATTAGGGAGATTGTTTGCCCTCCAGAGTTTACTGGTGGGCTCTGCGGATGATAGGTCCGCCTGCCGACAACGCCACCCCCTCCTCCTCCTCCTTCTGGTATCGACACACAAACAAACCAACCCTGTTTTCCCTCCATCCAGCTCCTCCTTTTCTGTCTTTTTAGCCACTTCCTCAGGCTCTGTGTACTTATTTCCTGCATACACTGTTTACATTGCCTCTCAAGTCAATGTTTTTGTTATTTTACAACCTCATACACGCATAAAAATTCAACATAACAGGAGAAAGTGTCATTTCACCTTTTTTCGATAAGGCCCTCGGGGCTCATATCCTCCGTGTGACTGTTTCAGGAGATTTGATGGGACGGGAGATCAGAGGGAGAATAATTGAGAGCCGCAGTTGAGCTCAATCTCACAGAAACCCCCCGCACACACACGTATGTGGAGATAATCCCATTTTTTAGAATTAATTTGCCACTTCGGTGGCATATCCGTCCGTGGAACAAAAGAAAGGACAGTAAATGTTGCTGACACAGGAGGAACGGTCACATTAGTTGCAAGGTGAAAATGGAATAGTGCCATCATTTGAATAACATTGAGAGCAGCAGGCGGCGGGTCTTTGTGCCGCCGGCTTGTGCCTTGTTTTAGAGATATGAGAGATACATCCACAAACATAACGGCCTTGGTCTCTGCTCTTTGTAACCCGCTGCTTTCCCTCCAGATGACATGCTGTGTGAAGGTGTGGTGCTGCTTCTCAGGAATCACATGCTGTATTAGTGCTGAAAGATGTCAAATGAATTAAAAGCTAAGGGTCGTGTTGTTGATAGATCATCTAACGCACACGGACGTGGAATCAAAACCTTCATTTAGTGAAATAAAGACTGCCTAGGAGGTCTTTTTGGCAAAAAAGTGAAACTTTGCTTTAATTTTTTAATTATATTTACGTAGCACCTTAAAAAACAAATATTTAGATAGTTAACTGACAAAACAAAGGCAGGAGGTTTATGTAAAATGAAACAACAAAAGGAATGAAATAGTTGGAAACAACTGAAGTACAGGTTAAATGTAAACATGTGCGTATGAGTTACATTAGAAAATAGTGTTTTTAACTTTAAAATTAATTATAAGGAGACAATAGGACACTGTAGATAGATGATAGTTGTTTAATAGGCTAATACATAAAAAGTAATACAATTTATCAACATCAACACAGTTACATAAAACTAGCTGTTTTCATGCAATATTATTTATTTAATGTTCAGCTAAAATCTAAATCTCTCACCTTCATCAAATACTCATTTTAACAAGCCAACAAAAGCACATCACAGTGTTTCCAACTGGTCCTCAAATGCATCATGAAGCACGATGTACATTTGTTATGTAGCATTATGTAGCTCATTTAGCCTTGTAGATCTGCTTTTACTCTGTCATTCACAGAATTTCAGCACAGACTTTAATTCTGATTTTTTTTTAATTAAAAGGACTGTCAACAAAGTTTGGGGAACCCACTATATTTTATTTAAGATGAAAATGCACTCAAAACAGAAGAACAGATTATTTGGAGGTGATCACATGTCAAAGATGAGCATGGGTGTTCACCTCAGGTGATTGGTATCCATAATAAATTCATCAAACCAATCACATTTTTCATAAGAAATAAGAAAGGTGATATTGATTGGTGTATTTATGTGCATTATTAAAATGACCAAATACATTTTTTTGCTTGTAATGCTGTTTCTTCAAGGTCATCAGCTGTTCCGAATGCTATCATTCAGTCCCTATTAGGTGATTTTTGCCTTTTCTTTTCTTTATTTTTGTTTTTCTTTTATATTTTCATGACTTGGTTTCAGCAAATTTTCCACCTTTCTCTCTCCTTTACTTAACAGTTATATCACAGCAAATTCTCACTATTTTGCTGCATTTTGCCAACTGTAACAGAAAAATTAAGCCTTATTCTACAGTGTACTGCTCAGTTAGGCTGCACCTGTACATGATGCCTTCTTTCCTTTAACATGCATTAAAAAGAAAAAAGAATGTATTTATGATAAGACCACATCTGGGGTTTTATAGGACTTGTAATCTTGGCAGCTCTTTGACCATGGTTTATCCTGTGTTGTACAGGACATATATGCACACTGTGGCGCGATAAGACAGTTGAGACCCTGCTTTCTTTTAAGCGCTTGGATGATATTTTTATATAAGGATATTAGGGAAACCACACTCATACACAAACACACTACCACATTAAGACACATTTTCCTGGAGGAAACAATGACGAATGAAATGTATTTTGTATATATAGATGCTGAAGATGTTGTACAGGCAGATCTTTGATAGAAATTGAACAAAAAAACACAAAAATCAAGCATGAAGTTCCCCTAACATCCCAGTCCTCCACACCCTCCTGAAATACTTTGCATACCCATCATGGTTGCCCATAGCATCAGCCATTCAGGTTAGTTTGACCATAATGGCCCGTGATGACATGAGGCTGGCCAAGCTTTGGTTGTGTTATCTTAAAGCTCAGCCGTTTGTTTTCATAGTGTTATCCTGCCCGGCCTTCTCCAAAACATGCAAAACAGCTCATTTGAATGGAAAGGCAGCGAGGAGCCTTTGGCCGGCGTCAACAGTGTTCTTGAATTTGAATCCCGTCCAGAGATAGTTGACTTTGCACGTCTTTGTTGTCGCGTCCTGTTACTTGGGCAACTGCGTTCGGCACCCCAAGCCGCCTGGCTCGAGGATACCTGGCAGGGCGTTGAAACCCACTAAACGGCCGAGTTATTTCAAAGGCACACATTGCTTGATGTAGTGCGAGGCTGATAAAGACAAAATTTGTTGACCCTCTGTGCAAATTGGTGTTGTCTTGACAACAGCAACCTGCTGGATATCTATTCAGTCAGAGGTGTATGTGGTCATTTTGTTTGACCTAGCTCAGAGTTTATGTGAGAATTCTCCTGCATAACTTAAACATTTAATTGTAAAGGTTGTGCTTTTTATTGCTGCGTACTTTCACTTAAAATGTACATATATTAACTTAATTAAAGGCATGTGTTTGTGGTGGATGTACACCAAAGTACGCCTGATCATTGCATCTATATCCTCGTGTTTGAATCACCTTTTTGCACTGAAAGCATCTGCAGCCTTAATTATTTAGTGCCCTGTTCTCTAAGACATGTATTTATATGTATGTGTGTGTGGTGGTCATGCTTAATCAGCAGATATGCGTGAATGTCAGCTGGCGAATGAAGACACAGAAAATGTCCCTGTACATCTGCTCAATGTTGTGCTTGCTGAGATGTTTGTGTATGTCCGCCCACTCCACCTCCTCAAATGCAATATTCATGTTTTCTGTGGCCCTGCATTGCTCTCCTAAGCTGCATTATCATGATAAAAGCATGTTTCTATTCATCTGTGATTTCCACATTTAGCCATAGTTTTGAATACTGAAGACTGTTGCTCATGTAGGTATAGTTGAGGGTTTTTTGTATGGAGACAGGACAGTAAAATTTAATACTCTGGCTTGAGTTAATCCCCAAGCTGTTTGATAAGAAGGCATCACTCAACATGTAGGGAATGAAGCTGGTTCTTCTCACAAGCATTATAGCAATATGAGCAACCAAATGAACATGCTGGTTATTAATTCATTGAAATAATGAAGAATGATCTTACTGTATGTTGGATGTTTAATCAAAGGCTACCCGTGTACGTTAAAAATGCAAGAATGAATGACAAACCTTACCAAAAGGACGAGATAGATCTACAAATAAACAGGATCATGGTATCTGCTGCCATATACCCTTACTATAGTTCAAGCACAAGCTGTTAGCACTGATGCAGACCATATTTTATTTACCCTTTTTGAGCTCCATCATAAAACTGGACCAGTGATCATAATTCGAACACCCGTGATTAACGTAATAACACAATCTTTGTTTAATTCGCACTTGCACAAGTCACCTGTTAAAGCAGGGTTGAGCTCCAGTAGGGGGTTGCATTAACATTATCCTTATTTTTGCAGTTTGAAGGGTACTTATGGAGGAAAAGAGCTGTTGCAAGGGGAGTTACCTTATCAACATTAATTTGTGTTCATTCTCAACTGCAATGAGCATTGCTTAATCCATGAGCTCAATGCAAATTTAAACAAGTTTTTCTTCTTTCTATGCAAGTTTTAGAGCATTTACAGGTTATTAAAGTGCATTTCCTTACATTTTTTGTATTTTCTTTAGGCGAATGCATAAACACAGAAGTTACTGCCAATTATAGCTCTGCTGTCTTGGAACCATTGTTACTTTTAATGTTGTCAGGGCATATTTTGTTAGATTTACGTATGAACATGCTTTTTATTAATATATATTTTAAACTGACTGCCAGGCCACATTAAGCTGAAGAGTTGCATGTTGCCACTGGGCTGCCATTTGCCCATCCCTGTATTAGAGTAAGCCCATTGCTAAATTTTACAGCATAAGATTTTGTTCAATCATCAACCAGAAATATAAGATCAATAAGTATTAATTTAATAATAAAGAAAATGCATTGTTTGCTTATCTAGTCCTCAAACGGGACAGTAATCGTGTCAAATATTACAACATTGAACAGGGATGGGAGGATCGATGTTGAGTATCATAGTGTTGATACCCTCACAACTTTTCTTTTGGTATTTGTCCCCTAAAGTAATGACACCAAAATGACTGTTTTAGTTCTTTATCTCTTTTCTTCATGCCAAGACAGCGCCACAGTCAGTGTCATCATGTGACTGTGGAGACCAATCAGATGTATGAAACTGCACTCCTAAGCATACACACAGAAACATGATATGGATTTTTGGCCGATAAATGAAGGAATGACAGAATAAAAAAACATTTTGGGATTGTTTCTCCAAAATATCTTTAAGTCATATTTTAAATAATGTAAAGTTGATTATATCTAGTTTAAAATGTATAAATAAGGGCAGCATAGGTATACATTAAAGGAGCTTTGAGGAGAATCTATTTCCAGCAACATAAAAACTGCTACCCATGAGCACGCGCGGCGACTGTCGTAAAGACGTAACCCAAGCCAAAGTGTGTGTTTGTTGTGATGCTAATGAATGCAGCTCGGACCTTCCTCAGAACTGTGCATTGCTTTACAACTTCTTTTTTCAACAACTTACAGGATGCAAAGCGACGAGGTAATGTATCTCTTTCTAGTTACGTAGCGGTAGTTTTTGATGTGTGACAACAAGCAATTTTTGGAAAACTTGGTATCGTAGTTTTGGAACCAGCTATATATCGCTACTTACAGCCTGGTGCTCTAAGACGTGTCTGAATAATATACGTTTGCTCTAGTTTTAATTGTCTTGTTCCCGAAGTTGAGTATCCAGGCCAGTCCAGCCCTGTCCGACCCGACCGCTAAGCTAAGGAATAGCATTTATAGATAACCTATTTTGATGCGATAACACTCATCTTAAAGTGTGTATTTCGATCAGGCATACATGTAAAAGTGAGACTTTTTTGTAATTGCTTAGAAACTACTCATAGCATCTTTAATATAGTTGTTTTGTTAGTATTTGTATTTATCAGTTTATCCAAAAAACTAATGTCACTCAAGACTTTCATGGTGTACTTTCTGCTTAATTTATCTTCTTGTACTAAGACTCAACTTAAGATCTGATGGTCTAGAGTCAAGGCTGTATGTTTCTTTATGTTCTATTGGTTGAGAAAAAAAATCCAGGAGATGATTGGTCTTGGTGTCAGTATTAGTTTTGAAAAAGTATCTGTATTGTATTTGATAGTGATGCAGATGAAAACACCCGTTAGCCCCATGGAGATACACTGGACTTGGATGGTATTGGGTGAAGGAGGAGCATTTTTTGTGTGTTTTTTCTCTTTTGACTATTTTCATCTGTGATATAGACACTCAGCCTGTGAAGGTTTAATGTCAAAGAGATGACAAACATATCTCAACACAATTTTAGCTCGCCGAAGGATACTGGCTGCAAGCAGCTAAAGCAAATGATTACAGAAGAACACATTTTACCACAAGATGTTGCATTGCAGTTTGTGCATTACTGTAGGAAGTATTAGTGAATGTATCTCTGGGATGCAGAAGGCAATAATATCTAAACTAGAACCTCTGACAGCAGAAGTAGAGACCCTGGGGTAGAGCAAGGTCCCGAGGCAGATAGGATGTATTTCATTAACTCTGTTTACTTGTGGTTGCATGAAAATCAAAACACTCTTGGGATTGCAACTGATTACTGGATTTATCTCAGGATAACGATCCTGGTTTCCCATAAAAGATGATTTTCTTAAGATTCTTAAAGGAATAAATGTGATTGTTGCCACAGTAAAACGAGTGCTGCTATCCCATGAGAGTGAGTGAAATTAGCTTAGAGTACTCATTTTCTGAAACTGATTAAATTATGCCCTTTTTAAATTTGTCTCGTATTCTTTTCCATCATGTAGGCCTGGTTTTATTCAAGAGGCAGCAAGAACCTTGTTAAAATTTTCCCTTGTCTGATCAGGTTGAACAATCAGATTGTATTTAGTTCAGTTAAGCTTGGCACACATCTTTGGAAAAGGGGGAATAGCTAATCTCAACATCCTTAAAATGTATAAAAATCTGCCAGTCAGAACATTCAGAAATCATTCCTTCCTCACTTCATTTCCTGTTTTGCTAAACCCATGAAGTCACAGCTCCAGCAAGCTATTCCTCTTACGATCAGTCAAGTGGAGTGATTTCTGCAAAACCTCACTTTTGTGAAACACCTTGTAGTTTTTTTCCCCCTCTCTCCCAATCTTTCCCTCTCACACATAAACCCACACTGTTATTGCCTGTCACAACCCTCCTCCTCAGCCTCATGAGGGCCGGGCAGGTGAACGTTTTCGCTTGTCTTGATTGGTAGAAGTAAAAAGTCTTTTCGACAATGGTGCCCCCAAAGTCTGACAGCGA
The DNA here is from genome assembly GCA_036419115.1 of Scarus forsteni. Lineage (NCBI taxonomy): Eukaryota > Metazoa > Chordata > Actinopteri > Labriformes > Labridae > Scarus > Scarus forsteni. Next base: position 23,043,765 of record JAZDUH010000544.1, on the reverse strand, counting down.
GAACGGTAAATTTGGAGGGAGCTATTTTCGGTGAGGGGACGGGGTTACTGGGATGTTAGAGCCAAGTGGCTTGTCATGGGCTCGGTCTACTCTCCTGATACCTGCCCCCTGACAGTCTGGGTGTCTTAATAAAACGACACCCTTGACAGTGAACTCACACTGCAGCCAAAAGGTCCTCTCTGTTGTCTTGTGCTAGTTCTGCTAGGGCTTAGCAATGTGGACCAAGGCTCATATGATGAATATCTACATTTCTCTTGATGTTGGCTTAGAGGTAGAAGACAACAACAACAAAAAAAAAGATATGTGATTAAGACGTGGAAATCAAACCCCCTTTGGTCCATGAAGTGTTCCCCAAGAGGACTTTCTATTGGGGCTTTGAAAATTGGACTAAAAGTTATATATCAATGTTCTTTTGGCAAAATCTCAGTTCATTGTATGTTTTCTGTAAAGAATGGAAATGGCTGTCACAATACCAAAAGTATACATTTTACTACACTTCTTTTGAATTCTTTAAAGTTGTTTAGTTCATTTATTTAGGAGAGAATATCGTTTTTATTTTTTCTATTAGCTAACAAATCCTCACCCATTCATACCCGTTTGTCCCTTAGTTGTGTTCAATGTTATCATGAAATTGATTTGAAGCACAAATGAACATCTGAAACTGATGTCAGTTCATTCCATACTTATTTGCTGATGGCCAATGGGCATTTGTCAACACAATACAGCTTTAAATATGTCATTCGTTGGAGGTTGTCTATGCACAAAACTTCTTCAGGTTTTGCTTTCCATAAAGGAAATCCACAGAAATCAATAAGGTGCAGGGATGATGTAATTTTGTAGGCCAACATGAAAGTTAGCATCGCGCTGGCCCCCTCAACTGAAAGCCAATGGGGAATTTAAATGTGTTCTTGGATCATGGCTGATTATTAGGTCTGCAGCAAACAAAAAAATTACAGTCCTTATATTTTTTGTTCTCCGTGATCATCTTCACAAACAAACCAACTTTTTAAGCTTGGGACATAATCATTTGAGGGAAAGAAGCTATTACTAAGCCATGATAGAACTACAGCATGGCAGTTTGACTTATTGGTAGCTACAATATTTCCAAAGTTTAACATCATGTTGTGACCTCATGTTCGAAAATTTTCTTTCAATCAAATGACTTGATTGGTTTGGTCCTTATTTCTGTGGATATGGTGTTTTTATTACTGTTATTTAAAAAAAAACTGTCAAAAATGCTTGCATTAGGGTCCCCAGCCACTTTTTGTAAGTCCTTGTTAGCAGTTTGTTAGCTTTTAAATGCATGACAATGCCTTTAAAATTATGAGCAAGGCAACAAAAGATGTTTTTTATTTGGTTTAAGTCAAGGCTTCCCAAACTTTTTCAGCTAGGGCCCCAGATGAGAAGTTTACGGTCTCCTCGGGACCCAAACTAACAAAACTACATGATATTATCGAAACCAGACGATGTGGATTATGACTAAGTATGACTAAAGATGCACCAAATATTCGTTGACCGAATATATTTGGCTGAATATTGCCAAAAAAAGACATATTTGGCCATCAGTGGAGTGAGGTAATAGCAAGACCATGTGACGCAATCAAAAACGAAATTGGGTGTGACTGTGGCTAAGCAGACTTGTGTCAAATGACAATAATTCATTTGTTGTGGGTTTATCCACTTCAAGGCACTTTAGGTTTTTTTTTATGCGTTTTGTTTTGTTTAAGGCCTAATGTGAATGAAAAACTTTGTTGAGCTTTTTTTGAAAAGCAAAGGCTACTGGAATGTTAAAAAATGTTATAATATTCAATAAAAAATGAATTTCTTTTAAAAATATGCCTAAAAATTTATTCTAAGCTATTTATGCACTATTAAAAAATCTAGTGAGCTACTTAGCCTCCATTGGATATTCGATAGTCGGTATTCGGCAGAGCGTTTATATTTTATTCGGCTTTGGCTTCGGCCACAAATTTTCATTTTGGTGCATCCCTAAGAATGACTATCTTGTTTTTTTTTTATTTTAGTTTTTCACATCAATGGCCACATATTAAGTAGATTACCTTCAATCTAGCTAAATTGTTGTGAACAACACCGTCCTGCCCTGTATTTGATATAAACAATATGTTGCTCTCACTAAAAAAACTGACACATTTCACCTCTACTACTTCTTCCTCTACTTTTCTCCCTCTGTGACTCCCAGCTGCCCCCACCTCCTCATTGCGACCATTTATGCTAATCTAAATGAACAAGACGATCTGTTGGCGACGATTAGATTCAGACACTCCTCGCACCTCTGGGGGCTGTGCTGATATCATCTGATGCGACAGAAGAATCCAAAGCAGCAGTGGCCCTAATTTGAAAGACACTGATGCTATTTGAGCTACAAGGCATTGGGTTAGAGATACGGTAAGTTGATACTGAAGTCAGTGTTTGGAGTGTTTAAATGCATCTTATCCAAGAGTGTTTCCTCCCTGCTTTTTGTTACACAGAGTCCACCTTGAACTCCGTCTGCACCCTGTCCAAAGCTGCGGCTCCTGCAAGGTGTGCCGCTCTAATCAGCTTCGTTTGATGTGCGATGGCAGAAGGCTTTACGCAGGGAGCCAAGATCTCTTAGGACATTAAGGGAAGAGGAGAGGAAGAGATTACTGCTGGTCTTTTTATAGAGGATCACTCCATCTTGTCCTTTTTAGCTCACTCATTAGTTCTTGCGTGCCCCCCGGAGGGTGATTCTCTCTTTTCTGTCTCTCACCAAGACCGGGGCCACTTGCTTCACGTTGGCCACGAACCTATCTGGCTATCAGTTAACCAAATATGATTCCCAAGCCTTTCTGCTGTTGTCAAGACAGTGCATGTGTGGTCAGAGCTAGTGCTGTACTGGCAGGTAGTGAGGAAGAGAAAAAACAGACCCAGGAGAGGGGAAGGGAGACAGATGAATAATGATTGCACACGCTTTCGTTTTGTTGGCAGTGAGAGCAGCTGAGCCCATGACATGCCTTAGCTCTGTATTCTACTCCCCAATTCCCTCCATTTTCTCCCTCTCTTCAGCTAGAACTTGCGAAATCAGACATCCCTCGGTGCCCGTCAGAAAATAACCAACAGTGTGCCACTGGCTGTCAGGGGAGTTCACCGCCTTACAAACTGGCGAACACGCTGAGGTAATCAGAAGTTGTCAAAAGCGAGGTGTCCTTTTCCGAGGCTCAAAGTGTGGTCCAGAATCAGAGCTCTGGCTGCAGTCGAGGTATGCCAAAGGCTGAAGCTGGCAAGAACAAACAATCACAATTATTTTGATTAAAATATTAAGATGGCAATTATGACTATTTGTGCATAAACGTCAAATGATCTAACTGTTGTGTTGCCTTGAGGGGCAGCCCCAAGCATCTGAGAAATACAACAAGTTGTTTTGCATATTTCACAGTCCAGCTCTTTAAAACTAGAGTAGTTCAAGTTTATTTTTTAATCATCCAATGGTTGTTTTTCTGGCATCCTTTTTGGCTTACTTGCTTATAAAACTTACTGGTGTATCTCGAGATAGCCAACATGTCCAGTATTTACTGGGCTGAATCACACCACCATTTTTTACCTTCATTTTTGTTCCATCTAAGAAATGTAAGTGCCAAAGATGCTGGACTTCGTTTGCCTTTTCTGTTTAGTGAGCTCTCCAATGATACCTTGCATCATCTATGAAGAGGACATCACAGTCAACTGAATCATTATTAAACTGGATGCAAGAACAGCTGAATAGTACACATATTGACAAATCATATAGATCTGTGCTATTTCGCACGCACTTTATGCTTTTCTTTTGTGTTGGTGCTAATCACCTAATGAGTTTTTTGTATCACGAAATGTTTTTTTGCAATAACATCACCAGTTTAAACACTCATCTTTGGGTATTGTGTATAAAAGAGGCCTAACCAATGCTAAACCCATAACTCACAGCCTCAAACTACTAACTACAATATCTGGTAAGCAAAATTGACCCAAACACAATCCTGTCCTGAGTCCTGTCTTAAAGCGCTGAGCAAAATGCTCACATTCACACAAACTCTTACTGCTCTACTGTTCGTCAACCCTGTTTAGCATTTTGGATTTTAGAATGAATGTTACTGCACAGACATGAGATAAATGTGTTCCTGTAATTCTAATTGCAGAAAATAAAGTGAGGGTCTCTTTGCAGACCAACTTTTTGTCCGTAACTCCATCAAAGATAATGTGCTGGAATGTATAGATATAGTTTGTTTTGCTTTGGCATTCCAACAGTTATAGTCTCCATTACAACAGCTTAAACAGCTGCAGTTGTAGGCCATTCAGTATAGTTGGCCACCATAGCATCAAGTGGGGGACACCCTGTATTGAAGTTCATTACTTTCACACAGTTATATGTCTTTTTCAAGATATTTCACTGGAATTTAAAGTTTTTAATCATTTTTTTCTGATGTTTTGTTTTGTATCTTTTATATTTAACATATTGTAGTTTTTTTCTTTTTCTGCCTTGTGGTCACGGTGTAGCGTTTTGGTAAACTTAGCTGCTTCTAAAATTTGCTATGTAAATAAAAGTGGATTGGAATGAATAATAAATCCATTTTCAAGACCATAAGTGATAAAACAGTCACAGACAGACATTGTCCATCTCTGTTGTATTAAAGTTTTGCCACCATTTTTAAAAAATTGTCATGTGAAACTGCATTGGATTGCTGTTATGTAACAAACAATTTGAGCAATTCAAGCAATTTCAAGCTTTCAGTAACAGTCAGTACCACACATTATAGTGAGGTGTTTCCAGCAACCTCATGATATGATACGTATCCCAACACTGAAGTCACGTTACAATATGTGTCCAGATACACTTAAATTGTAAACATTGAATATGCTTTAAACAGAATTCCCAACAGGTCTTGTTTTTTTATCTGAAGAGGAAAAATAACAAGAGTTTTAAATGATTCTACATCTTCAGAAACTTAAAGTTAGGTCCTTAAAGATGGTAGACTTAGTCTAAATTTGGAGCATGTGCTTCAAATTTTACATTTAGCTTGCCTTCTACTTTGAACTGTGCAATTGTTACCATTAGCCAAAGGTTATTGAAAGCAACTACCAAAGCATTCAAGGCTGCATCGATACACATATCCCCAATGATTTTTGACGATATTTTGCTGTAGCGGTATTTTGAGCACTGGCTTACCACACATAATTAGTTGTTGCACCAAGAAATTGACAAAAGGACTTATAAACTCTTCTGTTTGTGTTTTTATGCACAATCATGAGTTTGCTTGTTTAGCAGAAGGTTAAGGCTTGTAGCACCTGACAATGTAATCAAAGACAGGATCCCTTTTCATTTCATAATACCATGGTATGATATTTAAGTCGCGTTGCCTCATCTTGGTATAAATCACATAAGCATCAAACATTGTGCCTATGACACCTCTAAAACCAACATTCTTAGCATTTACACTTGCTGACGATAGTTTTATTTTTTCACACTTATTGTAAAAGAATGGATTTAGAGATGTTATGATGTTATGAAACTGGATTAATTGCCTTACATCACTCAAGGCTCCCTCTAGTACTGGAATCATTCAATAATGCCCTGGGACAGCGCATTCTCCAGAGTAATTGTTGTTTTGCATAAGAAAATGGAGACACAGACGGATGAAAGGAGTCTCTTGTCACTGCCATCCAACCAGCCCGCCCAATTGTGTGATGTAGTGCTTTCATACACTTTCATAACCGCTTATGATTATACATCGTTTTTCCCAGCACAACAACTGCTGCTCTTTTTGCATATTCCCAAGTGCTTCATGAAAATTTAATTTACATATTTGTCCTCCATATGCATGACCCACTCCTTAGCCCCCCTCTGAGAGGATGTGGCTGTCTTACAAAAACACAGCCGGAGAAATTATTGATTTGCATCTGTTTATCGGGGATGAAGACGAGCACCTCCCTGCTGTCAGCCTCTGCGTTCCCCGTGTGACGATCCCAAAGGTGCCATCGTGCCCGTCTGTCCTTTTTACGGTGGCTCTAAACCGCGGACAAGGGGGCTGCAATCTGTTTCCGCCCTTCCTTGAGTTTTATTTACAGCCCCGGCCTGGCAATAAAGCAGGAAATTTATGACTTACTTTTTAATTAGAAATAATGTCTTGTAGAGTTTAAATGATGGATGGTTTAATCAATATATAGACTGCGGCTGGCCCTGTGATAAACGTCTATATTGACAGCACGCGCAGTAGCCTAACTTAACACCTCGTCTTTCAAAGAAATATGCAGTGTTTTGTTGGGTGATGGAAACTGTACACTCCCCCTTTCTGAGCCTCACCTCATCCTTTCCTCCTCCATATTGCAACTCTGTCAACACTTTCTCTCAACCTTGGGTGTTTCCTCCAGAATGAATCAACCTCCACTGTCACACTGCGTTTAGCCAATTATTTTACCTCACTGAAACTCCCATTGTGTTGGATGCCACATTTGCTGGGGTTTAAATAAAATAAGTGCTGAAGGTAGGTCCCCCCAAATGAAAACTGACAAGCTCGGAGGAATGCAGTGCTCAATAGGTAAATGGGTAAAGCAATTTCACATTTTATTATTTCTTTCTCAGGTATAGAGAAGAGAGAGCAGAAAGGATTTTCAAGTAGAATAATTAAATAGGAATGAAGTCAATGGGATTTGTTGCCTGGCGTCGGGGATGATTGCGTAATATACACCAGGGAGGGAATTATGGCACTCCACAACTGAAGTTCAGTTTTGTCACTTGTGGCTTACTGTGAAGTGCTTAGAGAGGGCTATGCAGGACTTATTGTTGCTCTTCGTCTACCAGAGGAGTCTGAGCACTGAGCAGGAGGGCTTGTTGGAAATGGAGGTCAAGGCCCAAACAAGACATGAGTGTAGAGACTGGGTGAAAGAACAAGACTTTGAGGGATTGGGACCATTACAAGACTAATGTAAGGAAGTGAACTGGTCGACATTTTTGACTCTCTGATACTTCTTGATACCACAAATATCAGTTTCTCACTCATAGACAACACTTGGGCAGACTATGCAGCAATGTTTATTGCCTCCCAAGTTTATTTTCAAACTAACTCACCTGCTTGGGTTTTAATACTGTCTTGGCATTCATAAATGGACTGCTTCAAACAACGCTGAAAGAGCAGGACTTTTGGGAGCTTGTTTGGTTGGGTGGGTTGCAACAATGCACTTGTTATGAATTTGAATCTGACCTGAGGCAAATTTGCCAGTTTTCCTCCCCCACTCTCTCTTCTCCTTTTCTAAATCCATCTGCTGTCTCTTCACGATCAATAACGCCCCTGAAATATCTTAAAAAACAAACATGGCCACAAAAATCGAACCTATTTGGCGAGGTCAGTATGGATAACCAGCATGGAGTCTTTACGTCCAAGTAAAGCATCATTCATTGGAGAAATAAAAGACTACGCAGCGTCAGTATTAGTTCATCCAGGACATGGGAATCATATGCTCAGCTGCAATCAGCTTAAAACCAGCTGATCTGAATTGTCTCTCATCCTTATCCGGTCCATTAAAACACAGCATCCCTCTTACTGATCCTCCACTTTACCACCGACACACATACACTGCTTCCGCGGCTAAGAAATTTGCCTCCAACACTTCAGCCTTAGGGAAGGGAATCAAAAACTAATTTTGGTTGAGAATCGATAACTACAAACTGAAAGAATCTATATAATTTTTCTTTAAGCTTAGCAATTCACAGGATGCCATGCTTTCATCAGAAGCAGCCGGCAGAAAGTGATACCAAAGAAGTAAGAGATATCATCATGGCAGACAGGAAACAGAAGTGATCCAAATTGTGGATTAGTTTCACACAATATGATGCTACTGGCAAGCAAGAGTGGAAACACCAGCAACATAAAGAGGTATTTATTTGTGCAGTGGGACATTGTAAATCATCCCACACAGAAAATCCACTGGAATTGAGAAGGGAATCTTTAAGACTTAGATCAATAAGTAGAATCTGTAATTGCAATGGCATCAATAAAATCTTAACATTTCCAACCCTGTCCAGCCTCCTCCTTAAGCTTAAATGCTTTGGTTAACTCCTCGGGTTTATAGCAAAGAGCTCCCTGGAAAGTTAAGGAGTGCTGCTTGGCTAATCCAGGGAGTTTCTGTAATGCAGTGCCTTAGCTGCCAAGAAAAACTAAATATACATTTGCAAATGCCCATATGATTAAAATAACAACTGTTCCATAAATTAATTACTTATACAAAATCTACAGAACGTCTTTCCTGCTTTAAATCCTACTTTTGCCCAAATGGAACAAGAGAGACCAGGAGTCCTTTTGTATTTGTAAGTTGCGTCTGCATATTTTTGTTTCCAGGGATATTTTGATGCCTTAAACACAATATCAAGTTGTGCTTTTACCTTTTTTCTGCAGAAGATTTGATAAAACACTCATAGGCTACATTTGGTACCAACATTTTTGAGAGTTTCTACAGAGCAGCTACATTCTCCAGGTATGGATGATTGAAAATGCGGTATCAGAAGTTAAATATCCGATTTGTCGACAATAACATTTGGTACACTGGCCATGCTTTCACTCCTCTTTATTTAGACAGTAAGCAATTCTCCTTGGTAACAGTCATGAAGGAAACTGCTTTGGATTTATCTCATTCAGCATATTCTGCAAAATTAAAAAAAAACACTTAGAACATCTGACTTATGGCTTATAAACCCAGCTTGTGGTTGTATTTATGCAATTATATTAAGACAGCATCAAGACTTTAAACATACCACTGAATGGTATGCAGCTTTACATGTGAATTGCCGGAAAGCCATGAATTGTTACTATTTTTTATTTTCTCATGCGATTAACTTTAGTAATCAAAAACAAGAAAAAAAATCCCAGTTTTGGTTGCCAAGGGCTCAAACTTGTCTTGCTGCAGTCTTGAAAAGGTGCTGCTATCATTTGATTTTTAATCATATGAGTTTCAAAGTTCGATTTTGTCGAAGGTAAAGTCATGGCCAAGACAGGACAAGTGCTGGTCTACAGAATGGAATCATATTAATGATATTATTTTTGTAAATCAATGTTTCATTCTTGAAACACCCACAGCAAAAAAAAAGAAGATTTTTGATGGACTTAGTAGAATCTAAGAAGGCCAAGACAAGACGGATTAAATATTGGATTGACAAATTGTTACTTTAGAATGGTCATTTGTGGTGTTATAACTTTTCAAACAGATTGATCAAAGATGTCTTAACCTAACCAATGAAAGCCTTAACACACTGGAAGAAATGCATGTCGTAATTGTAAATAATGTCTGAAAGAGGTTTGTATAATCTAAACCTTAACCAAAGTCTGCTCAAACTAATGTCTTTTAAGGCTGAACTATATGTGTAAGTGTGTGTTATGATAGTTCCAGGACTTTTCCAATGGGTGTCTTTAAACAGCAATCAGCAACGATAGCAATCAGTCATGGTAACCCCGGCATGGAATCACTCATCAATCAATCAATCATGAAGACTTCAGCATCAATCACTGTCACCTCGCATGAGTCCAGACACCACCTTTGAGTTTCCAGTGGTGCTAAGTTGGTTATTTGATCTTTTGTACCCTGTAACTTAGAATGAACAGACATTATTCTGAAGAATTGGATTAGTCTTCAAAGTTTAAATCCCTCAACTCCAAGATTGAAAGTTAATCACATTTTCGGCCTTGGGAAATTTTTGTCTCTCCTTCTTCATCCCAAAGTAATCATTGCATTGTTATTCTTGGTTCGACTCATCAGACCACCAGCCTCAGAGAGTTTTCTAATAGACAGAATAATCTCATCCATATGCCTTACAAAAACCAACATAATATCACTGTCCACTCAGACCAACCACAAAGCCTTCCTTTCTCATTGATTAGTGTTGCATTCACTGCCCAGGGCATGAAGAGGCCCTCATAATGACTTTATGCTTTGTTTTCATGCTCTCTGGAATAGAATAACCAGACCTGACATGGATCCCATGCTCTGGAGCTTGACTAGTCCCTCTAGTCAATGGTTAACTGTTCTTCGGCGATTCAAAGCATCCGGGCTCTGTCGCAACTGACCGCACTCCTGTAGATCTTGACCTGGGTTGGTTTTCTTCGCCCCCCTTCACTTCCACTCTCCTTTTTTCCTCATTCCTTCTTTCTGCTGGCATGTCTGAGCTTATCTTGCCTCCTTTGTGCAACATAAGCTCACAGATAAGCGGAATATTGGGCCAGGTTACTCATGTCTGTCTTGTTCATTCATCAGAATCCTCTAATTCCCTGCAGAAACCTATTTCCCAGACTGCAGGTGGCCCGTGTTGTAACACCGAGGGCACGCCTGATCTCCACAAAGCAAACATAGACATTTAGTCACCGCTGGAGCTTTTGTGTTCCCCGCGAGTGCCAGTAATGCTCCGATATGTACGTGCACACATGACTAATCTCGACGACAGTGTAAAAACATACCACTGATAGGTACGCAGCTTTACCTGAGATTAGCCGAGAAGCCTTGAATTATTCATTTGTTATATTTTCCTTCCTGATTGACAGATAGGTGGCATATACAAAATAAACAGAATTCTTTAACACTGGTTGCCCATAATCCCCAGATTCCACAGGTGCTTTCAGTTTTGCTGTATTTCGAAAATACGTAGCCTCCAGCAGAGCTTTAACTCACCGTCCTTAAAGCGTGACCCAATTCTTGCATCTCCATGACACGCGGAAAGGTAACCACATTGGGAAGGTGAGGGTTTATTTGGAACAAGCCGCTACAAACCTGAGTAAGAGTAATGCCCTGAGATTCCAACTGATCCTGTTCGGCGGTGAGGGGTCACAGCCATCTATGATCCCCGTTCTGGGCAGTTAATTAGGAATTAGAACATGGCATGACCCACAGGATGTTCTCCATGGTTAGAATAATGAACACCTGGAAATGGCATGGAGCGCGAACGAGAAGAGGAATTCATTTGGCTTGTGCACAAGTCATTCCATTAAGACTTTTGAACTCCTGCGGCCTTTATAATTACACATCTTTTCTCCATTTCTTTGCACTCTTTTCCACATAAAAGTGGACTTTATTTCATTAATTTTGGTCGATTTAAGGGGGCAAGGTAGTGTGGGTCTGCTGGATAAATTGTACTCAGATTTGTCATATTAGAAAGAGGAGGATACTGCCATTTACTCAGCAAAGGTTAGAATGAATGCAATAATTAACTGTGCCACAGTAATCCTGAGAGAGTTTTACTTCCTTCGCTTCACATTTGTCCCACTCCCTGATGTTACAAAGCAGTTTATCCAGTTGCATACTGAGAGTTAGTGATGTTGTTTTCAGCAGAGGTGAAGTTAAAGACTTATCTTAAAATACAATATCAATCCCTGTACTGTGTCAAAGTTCTGTCACTTGTTTTTACTTTGCTTGAAAAGTCAGAAGGAGAAAATTAATTAGTTTAATTTGATTAAACACATGCCACATCATCTATGAGGAACAACGTCATCCTTTGCGCAGGCATAAAAATAAGGCAATCATAAAACCTGTAATTTAACCAAACTAAAGTATGTAACTTTAATCAGAATTTTGTTATTGTACTTTAAAGCTCAGGCCTAAATTGTAAAGCACAATTTAATTGGCTCAGCATGGATTTGAAGCCAAGCAAAAGTATTTTTTCAATGCAGTAAACTAGTATGTACAGTTCTTTTTCCAGATTTACTTTTCTGTTAATTTTACCAGTAAATTCTTTTGGGAATAAAAAAAAATGTTGTAACAATAGTAGCCTGGACAAGGGAGCATATATGAAAGCTTTGGCAATTGATTGTGCAAATACATTGCGAGTATCTCATAAAAGACCTTAAGCCCCAGTCACACATTCCTGTTTCTCATAGCGATCGTGCACGATTGTCATAATCCTGATAAAGCGTGCTTTGGTCGTGGTGCATGCGCTACTTGGTCTGGATCAGCGCTGTATAGTCGTGGATGAACGGAGGGGAACGTAGAAGCTCCACGACAGTTTTGAACTGTTCAAAACTGTCGTGGAGAATCGCCGCTCTCGGTATAGCGGGATGGAAGCCTAATGCAGTCCTCAGGCGAGCGGTATTAGCGTGGCATGTACGAAGCTCAGTCGAGCTGATCGTGGCCCAATCGTGGCTCAATCCTGAAAGCTTTATGAGGACGACTGACAAGGATGTATCCGTATGAGCCCCGACTGTGTCCCGTTCAAGACGGTGCAAGCGACGGGGCTCAGTCGGGGCTTACGTGACGCGAACTGAGCTCGAGCGGAACTGACGTCCTGTCAGCGGGATGGAATCTTCCTCATATCGCTGTATTAACCTAACTGGAGCGGGACAAACGCCCCCTGAAGCGCTGTAGCTTCGCCACTGACGGTGTATTTACGGAGTGTCTCCAGGGGTGACACAGTGATTTCATCCCGTATCATTGCGATCACACCAGCCTCCTCAATCGTGCAGAGTCGCTATGAGAAACGGGAATGTGTGACTTAGGCATTAAAGAAACCATTGTTTTGCTAATTAGATCTGCTACTTTCCTGTAAGAAATACAGCAAAACAGCTTTTAAAGACTATCTGGAAAAGTGTCCATTTTGGATGTTGTACATTTTTCTCATGCACCCGGTGTCAAGGTGGTGAAACAGACCAAAATACTTAATGTTTAATGTTTTGTATCTTAATGGCGGCCATTTCTGGAAGTATGAAGGGCCGTTTGTCCATCTCTGTTCATTCATGTACATTGATAACAGTAAGGACACTCTAGATTTTATCTTCTCCTTTAGAAAAGTGGAAGGCAAAATAAGTAAGTTTATGGTAATCCACAAAGTTTTGTTGCATAAATTTGACCTTTTTGCTACCTTCTTAAAGTGCAGCATCATCAAAATTAAGCTATTCTGGAGGATTAAAAACATGTTTACATTTTAAGGATTTTATTTCCTTTCATTAGTTCTGTCTTTTGTACGTCTGACGCATTTCCTCAGGCCATTTTGAACACTGACGTAGTCTAAATTCATACTGAATTCCATGATTCCGGCTTAAATCTTATATTCCAGTTCCATCACCGCCTCTGTTCTGTTTGTGTATTCAGAGACAAATGCAGCCCAGGTGGAGCGTGGGTTCCATGGCTAAAAATACAGACCCTAAAAATTCCTTATATATTCTCTGTTTTAAAAAGAAAATATCTAATCCGGCCTGTAATTCTCATATTGTGTCTCTGCTGCAGCTGGCATGTTCATGCAGGTTGTCAGAGATTTTAACATTCTCCCCATGTATACTTCTCGGTTTCTGCCTCCCGTCTTCCGTATCATAATCATTTGGCTCGATGCCTTGATTCAAATTGCCGAATTGTTCCACCCCAAATAGGAAGAGTATGATACATCTGCTCACAGGCCACGTTATTTTATCAACTGCTTTTGCAGGTCACAGTGCAGCACAGAGGGTAGTGTGTACGTGTGTGTGTGTGTGTTTTTGCTCCCCTCCCTCTGTCTGTGCTGGCAGTGAGTACGCCCCAGTACACACAGTCCCTAGATGCAGTCTGGCAGGCCTAGTGAATCATCTTCCCGTCACAGGTGGAGGAAATACAACAGCGGGATTGGCAGTCCAAAGGTGGCGTCTGGCCCGCTGTTGAGTGAGGTGTTTGGCTCGCTTCCTCTGGAAATGAGGATATGTCATATTTTTCATGCAGAAGAAAAAAGTAGTCCTGAAAGTTATTTTTTTATTTTCTTCTGCCTGGAGGTGGCAAAGGACCTACACTGTTAATTGTGTGGTATGCTGCAGGGGGGCTGTAGGTCAAAACAAAAACAAAAGAGCGCAGAACTTGTAGAGGTGTGCTGTCAGCTCATTCCACCTCTGCAGCTAACTCTCCATTCATCCCCCATGACCCTGAATGAATTGTTTTTACAGCTTGAATAAACTTTATATTTACAGCCTAATGCAACAAGCAGCTTTGGTCTAGATATGTAATAAACCTATTACCTCTTACTGTATAGTGGTTATATTTTTGGTAATTTGGATTTTTTTTTTAAATTTTTTAAATGTATTTTTGGGGCATTTTTGTGCCTTTGTTGATAGGAGAGAGACAGTGGAAAGGTTTAAGAAAGGGGGTGAGAGAGTAGGGGAAAACTCTCTGCAAACTGGTTACAGGCTGGATTCGAACCCGGACTGGCAGAAGCATGTACATATACATGGGACATGCAATGCATTGTTGCTAACCACTCCGCCAAACTAGCACCCTGGTAATGTGGATTTTAAGGAGAATTTCTGCTTCTGGGTGCTTTAGGACATGATGGACAGGAGCTACAAGCCTGCCCAGTGTCTCTACTTTTCAGACAGCCTGTAGTCCTGCCTCAAGTAGACCTATCTATCTCACCAAAATTGGTTGTGAGTCCATTTACAATATGGTTGCTATACAGGTCTGCTTCAATGGCATTACTCCATTGAAACTCAGATGGCTGACATCGTGTGAGGTGAAGCTTGGGAAATGCCTGTTAACAGAATTTTGTCTCTACATCCATTTTTTCATGTCAGCAGTAAACTTGTATTGTCGTTCTTGTATTATGTTGTGTCTTGTCATGGCGGTTTTGTCATGGGAGTTACAAGGCAGGACCAACAGTTACAACTAGGGCTGGGTATTTTCAGCAACCTCAGGATACGATACGTATCCCGATACACCAAAATTGTGAATGTTGACTGCAATTTTAGCAGAGTTCCAGACAGAGTTTTTGCTTTACTTTCTATGAAAAAAAAAAAAAAAACAAGGACGAGCTTTGAATGACAACAACTTAAGAAACTTGAATTCAGGCCCTTAAAGGTTGTAGACCTCAGATCAAATTTCAAACTCCAACTGTCAATACATTGAGGCTGTATCTTGTGTATCTATTCTGTAGAATCTGTATCGATACACAAGGAGTGTGTGACATTATGCTGCTGTATCAGTATTTTGAGCACAGGCCTAGTTACAACTAGGGCTGAACAATTAATTGAACAACAATAGAAACCAACATTTAGACCTGTTAATCAAAGTAACTTTACTAATGTCAAATATTTCCATTTTTTTCCCTGTGTAAGCCACGTAACGGCGCCTTTTCCATACAGTCTGCGTTCACTTTAAGCATGGCCAAGAGCGAAGGATGCACTGCCAATGTGGAGGAGACAAGCACCAATCAGAGGACCTTGCAGCCAAGAAAAATCCTGTCTCCACTGTTTGGGCACATTTTGGTTTCTATGTAGAGGATAACGATCAAAAAGCAGTTGTGTAAATACTGCAGGAAAACCATTTTGACGACTTTCGGTAACGCCATCAATTTGTTCAGCATAGCATAAAATAATCTTTCATTAATCATAATTGAGGTAAGAGCTTCAATTAATCATTATGCTAAGATAAGGTAATATTGACCAGCCCTAGTTACAACCTTATAAATACAAGATTTTTGCCTTTCAAAATCATTAATGGATGCAAGCACTCTTCTAAAAAGTATAAAAATGCCCGTCTTCTTTTGTAATAAACTCTTATATGTATTGCTAAAATCCTACATATTGCACTGTTTAATGTGAATAATGTAATTATATTCCAGTTTCCTGCCATATGTAGCATTGTTGAAGTCCAGCTCGTATTTCTGTCAGCGTGGTCGTCTTGCACTCTCCAGCGGTTTCTGAGTTCTTCCATGAAGGTGCTTGTGAGGGCCGCTGATCAAAGACACAAACCTCAGGGCCAACAAGGACCTCAGCGCGAGCAGCAGATGTTTCTCGTCTCTGTTAGCGCCTCAGTCAGAGCTATCCTTATTTAACCAGCTCCGACTAATGGCCCCCGCTGGTGTCGGGTATGCCGGATCGCTTTTCTTCCCCTTTGTGTGCGGAACATGGGACCCAACGCGAAACGCCAGGGATATCTTGTTCCTCTGTGACACCCTTATTGTGCTCTTCTGCGAATTTCTGGCTAGGAAAAAAATCCCTCTTAGTCAGTAATTGGGTGTGAATGAAACACTTGCGCTTTGCCTATTGTCTACTGTACACTCTTGCATTCAGGCCTGTGGTTAAACAAGCCAAGAGAGATGGCAGAGGGAGGATAGAGAGGCCTGTGTTGGAGGGGGAAGTTTATATTAAAGGCATCAAATAGAGTCACTGTTAGAAAAAGAGCAGCACATATGGAAAATCAGGAGTATTCAGGGAGTTTTAGCTCACATTAGATGAGGGAACCACTGAAAAAGCAAGCAGGATTTAAAAGTTCCCAGCATGTGCGAGACAATGCACAAACTTAGGCTTGGAATACAAAGTGGACAAGCCGCTGCTTTAATAGAAACACTCGTCTAAGAGCGAGGTTGTTCATATGGCATACGGGAGATTGATTGAGAGATTCGGCGGGCCTAATTGTGCTGTACCATCTGCCCAAGTTACAGAACCTGCCAGGCATGTGACAGTTTCCAACAGGCTCACTGACGAGCAGATGTGTGCAGGAGAGTGTCCGCTCGTGTGTGCAAGTGTGAGTGCAAGTCAATCTCACTTTACTTTGTGATCACATCTTCTTTTAGGCGAATTAAGACAAGAATTTTCTGTCTCCAATCACCGAGAACTGACGAATGCAAATGCAGATTGCGAAAGTTCCTGTTTTCTGCATAATTAAATCGCTTTGTGTGGCACTTTTTTCTTATTATTTTTGGGATCTGCCAGCAATTTTGGAGCAGTCGTCGCTGCTGTCAGCGTTGCTATTGATATAACAGGCTGACAAATGTCATCGGCTCAGAATGAATTTACATAAATCAATCAAGCATTTCTCCCCCTTTTGTTTGTACAGTGAAACAGATCGCCAGTGGAATTAGACAAAAGAAACTAACAAGATGCTCTGCACGACAGAAGAATACTAATTTATACAGAAAATTAATTTGGTATTCAATGAGAGGGCCGATGTGGGAGCTTTGTCGTTCCAAATCTGCAGATACCATAATTATTAGCAAGGAACCAACTGAAACCATACAGAAACTTTGTATTTGTTGACTCATACTTGTTGGTCTTGGATACTTTTTTTTTAGATGGGGCAGTAAATGTGATCAGAAAGATTGTGAAGAAAGACACTAAGGGGCCACCGACGTCGGACACATCTTCTCTACATGTGGGCAATTTACCATATTGCCAAAAATACCTTAAAATTGCAATGCTTAAAAAACAATAGAAACTTTGAAAATTCTGCTTTCTTAGTAAGAGTGTCAGGTGCTTATGCCTAGGGATGTTCCAAGGTGAAAAATTCCAAATCAGGCTGATGCTTAAAAAAGCCAATTTTAATCATGACATCCAAAGTTATGAAAACACTCAGAAAACAATTAAAATGGCTAATATCCCTTTACCATCATTTGCCTGTTGATCACTGTATCAACAGGCAAACTATGGAATTGTTTTGCAGGGTGGGGCATGGCTAATGCTAATGTCAGCAGCGTCAGAACCTCTAGCCTTAGGTCTTTCTTTTATTTTAACATCCATTTTACTCTACAGTTACTGCTTCATTTGACTGGCCATTAATCAACTGATATTTATTTGATTAGCACCAATTCAGAACAAGTGTGTTTTCTCAAGACACTTTACAATAGAGGATAAAACTCTTATATCGAGCAGAGTTTGACACGGCCTGTGTACACTAATGGCCATTTTCCACTAGCCCTACTCTACTCTACTCGACTCTACCCAGCTCTACTCTACTCGCCTTGTGCTGCTTTTCCATTAGCCCGTGTCGCCTGCCTAGTGGCGTGCAGTGTCGCTTTTAACAGCTGAGCGGCACTGTGAAGACGTCATTTTCAGCACGATGCAGTAATCTGTGGCTTTTTGTCACAAGCCGAGTAAAAAAGGAAAGCAGAAGAAGGCTGCAGATGGCAAGAAGAAATACCCCTTAAGAAGATCAGGAGAGTTTTGGAAGCTATACGACAGAATGAAGCCGAGGACGAGAGCAATCGAGCTGCAAAGAAAAGACGTATGAGGGTAAGCTAATGGTAGCTACCGCTAGCATGCTAGGTCGTTGCGCTCACGACTCATCGATGACGACATTGTCTGACCAATCAGTAGCCGGCAGCCGGTGACGTCATCTTTTAGTATCGACTCAGCTTGCTTGGAACCAGAGTGGAGTAGGTACTAAAGCTAGCTTGTTTTAGGAGGTACCGTGCTCGTGGAAACACGCCGCAAATCGAGTAAGGCCGAGTAGAGTTGGGCCAAGGTGTGCTAGTGGAAAAGGGCCATATGGCTTTCACACTTGACACCTTTGGTCCTGAAATCTAGAGTGGACCAAAGAACCAAAATCTGATTTGACTGAAAAGAAAAGGTTTTGATATCCTTTGGAGCGAACCAGTTTGGTTCATGGTGCATGTGAAAGCCACCAAACCAATAAGGCAAGTGAACCAAAAAGAAGTGAACTGTAGCTTGCTTAAGCCCATTACTGAAAGACAAGAAACTAAAAATGTTAAAACTTCTACAGAAAGACCACAATAAAGTACTGAATTAAATAATCTGTAAATATAAGGGGTTATAAAAGGAAGAAAGCATGGGGAAACAGGGAAATGTATTACCTTATGAGGCTAAACGGCAAAAATGAACAACTAAATGCTCAAGACTTCTCAATAAAGCTCTGTTGCCCAGTTCTCTTTAACTTTGACACTTGCTTACTGGAAGCAAAAGATTTAATCAAATAAAAGAGGCCACACTTCAGTGCTTCACTCACCTAGAATTGGATGCTTTATCTTGCCAATGTGAGGACACCAGATTAGCATGAAAGCTAATTGCATCTACATATCAAATCACCAGCAAACATCCTTCTGTTGCTTCTTCGATGCCAAGGCTGTGATTTGGCTTTCATTTCTCCTTAAACTCCTCACAGCCATCAGTGTCTTTATCATTACTGTTATTACTTTAATCAATAACTATAAGGCATGCATGAGTATCTAATGAATTTTTTAAGTAAAAAGAAGATACAATTTAGAGCTAATTTCAGGCAAAATCAAATGTAATGGAGCCATTTTATGGCTACTAAAAAATTCAATTTCAGAGTTATTGTTCATTGCTGCTTGTAAATTCAGCTGTTGGCCCAAGAGGGAGTCTTCAACAGCTTCATTCATGGAGTTATTAAGTCACACTATCCCGTGATAATGAAGTATTAAAAATTAACATGGAATCCTCACAATTGTCCAGTTGTGGTCCTAATCGGGGAACAAAACAATAAAGAAGTTAACTTAAGTGATTGAATTTTCTGAGTTGTAAATGCTGAATAGCCCTGTAGACAAAGACAAAGAAATGGGACCAAATGTTGTGCCTATATTTGTTATAACTTTATCTTTCTTTCTGTGCCACCTCCTTGTCCCTCTTCCTTGACTTGGCTGCAGATGACAGCGGACGTTGGCATGTGTTTCATATTCTGCATACTCATATCCCTAAGTCCCTCTTGTAATTACTATTCAGTAGATGCACTGTTTGGCACAAGGACAAAAGTTTGCATAATTTATGCAAGGCCGTCATCAATTTTTGAAAAATGGCCCCGGCCTTTTCTTGTGCTTTTAACTAAATAGATGCACTTGAGCCTGGACATAAAAGAACCACAAGGAACAGAGAAAACTTTATTTATATCTTTACCTAAACTCTGAACCAATGCAGACTTTTGGCAGTATATATTGAGGCTGTGATGTCCAGCTGGAGAGGAAGAATGACTCTGCTTGTTCTCCCTCTGGGATAAGGTGACTGTAGTGTATGAAAAATTTAAAAATAACACTTTGTGAGATGTCTCCTCTGCCTCAGCTTTTCAGATAAAGCCGCTGAAGATAAGCCGGGTGTAATAAAATCTGGCAAACTGTCCCCGGGAGTCTCCCCACGGACTCTCAACCTGAGGACTTGGAGTTATATGCAGTGTTTCCGATCCTCTGAGGGAACAAACTTTACTCCATATCCCAAGAGAGAGCCTGATTTTTCCACTCTAATGAACAGCAGGACACTGTAAACAAACCCTCTTTATGTAAAAACTCCTATTTCTGTTCACATACATCCTATGTTGGATCCCACTCTCCCTAATCCTAGATGTAAATGTTTTTCTGTGGCATTGTCCCCTGGTTTGGATTACAGTAATCTATGGCTTTAACATCGCAATCCATCTTTGCTGCCAGACCACAGGATAGATGTTAGCCGTACTTTTTCTGTCTCTTTTGTTTGATGTCCCACAAAGATGGAAAATTGGCATTTGTCCTTTAATTTCTCAATAGCTTATGTCTACTGGACTGGAAACCATTATCCCAAATTCTGGAGGTAAATGGCAAGATTGAATAATAAGCTTTTGGCTCCCTTGCAGGTTCTTTCTGTCTCTGGTGATTGAGCCTAAAAAGCAGCATAAAATTGTATTTTTGTCTCATTTTAGGAGTAAATCTCCTGCACGGAACTCCAATGTACTTACAAGAAGCCATTTTTAATCCCCAGAAAAGTGATTATGTTATTATTTTTCTCCATTTGGACATATTTTTGATCACTCTTTAACCTATTTGTTATGTAAGATACATTTGGAAAGACAAATCTTGGGGAGGATCATCAATCCTCATCATATTTGTCTGATTTAATCTTTGTTTCAAACTGATCCCTTGACAGATCAAATTACTGACTCATATTTTTGTTTTTTTTTAGCTAAACTAACTCCGTATGTTGCTGCTGAACAGCCATTTCAGTGATGGTTTCGAGAGAAATTTAATGGGTTGTCTTACCATGCAGTGTGAAGTAATCAGAACATATTACCATTCTCTCCATGAAGACTTAACATTTCCATTCAAACCTGCTGTTTGCATCTTTGGAACCAATCAATAACTCAGCAGAGTGTGTTATTTGCATAGTAACTACTGTGGAGAAGACAAAAGTAGACTCTTCTCTGAAAGGTCGCAAGAGAATACTTTACCCTTCAACCTTGAAATATCTGTTGTTTTTTTTTGTTGTTGAATAAACTCGGTGACTTTGCTCATGCTTAATGACCGCTCTGCTCAGACAAAACAAGGGCAACGATGTAGAAATATTCTCAGAATGGCTTACTTGTACCGTCATTGCCCAATCTTCCTCTGTACTAAACGAAAACAGATCGATGTGCTCCACTTGGTTACGGGGCCCTTGGGATGTTTTCGTGACAAGGAACGCCAAAGCTGGGATTTTAGCCAAGATTTTGGAATTCAAGACCAATAAATCAAATGTGCTTCACCTCATATTTTGACCTCCAAGTTGTAAAATTTGAATACATACATATTAACAAAGGATAACATTTGGTTACATTGGGATTTGTCTGATACCCCACTTGCTCTGCATTATTTATTGTGTTGTCAGACTGGAGCCTGACCATTTACAAATGTGTGAGGACAGTGAAGGAGGAAGCTGAATCCTGAATTGTTCTGTGGGACTCTTTAGCAGCGATCCATAATTGATTGCGGCAGCCAACAGTATCAAAAATTATGCATCTTTTCCCTCTGCTGTCTGCTCTGTCTCAAGGTCTAATTCACAAAGCATACAGCAGGAATGATATCCAGGCACAAATATGGTCAATAAGTTTTTCTGCTCTGTGCAGTTTGCTTAAGTTTTATGATTTACTGTGGACAGAGGTTATCTGCTTTTTCACTCTGCATGGAGCTGTACACTTCTGCAGATGAAACAGACATTTGTCCACATACAAATTAGGGCTGCCACAAACGACTATTTTGATAGTCGACTAGTCAACGACTACTTTTGCGATTAGTCGACTAGTCACTTCATGCATGAACTGCAGCGTACTGCACCAGCATGCAGCTGGTGGCCCAAATCGCTTATTATGAGCAGACCTGGCAACTTTGGTGCCTGCGTAGTTGTTCATGCGCCACATGCATGAGTGTGCTTCGGGTGTGTTGGTTTGATTCCTGCAGGTGTGATAACCAGAAAACAGGACAGATAGGCAGACTAGACAGCAGAGGTACAGCGGCAGTTTTGTGAGAAAACACACCTAAAAATACAAAATGACTAGTCGACAAATACTGGTCAATTAAGTCTGCTCTGTGCAGTTTGCTTAACTTTTGATTTACTGTCGACTAGTCAATCTTTTCACTAGTCGACTGTACACTTCTGCAGATGAAACAGACATTTGTCCACATACAAATGATGAACTATGGGGGTAATGGGAGAACTTTTAATTTGATTGTGGGGCCAGGGTGAGTTTTGAGTGTCTTTCCTCACCTTTCCTCCTGAAATGGATGAAGCAAGAACAACAAAATAAGATTAAAAAAAAAAATGGAAAATTGTCACGTCTAACATTGTGTCAAGTTACAGACAGTCCCCGACTAATTTAATTTGTCTTTATCTAATGAAAGAAAGGATGTACAGGTGCATAAATTTGGTAGATTTTTAGACTAGTTTACTTCCTTTTTCTTTCACATCTTTAGTGTAAATATCGTAAATACTTAACACTGTGTATACTTCCACCTCCACCCCCTGTCATAGATACATTCACATCTGTGGTGCAATTATTGTTAATACTGTGTAGACCTCTCATCTCGTTTCCACTTAATTATTTATTTTTCTTCGTAAAGACGTTGATATTGCTTAAAGGCTCAGTATGTTGCAGCCTGTTCACTGAATGGTCATGCTCTTTTCATCTATTTTAATTTTGGCTGTATTTAGTCACGATTAATTGAAGCTTGTATCTCGATAACGATTAATGAACAGTTATTTTATACTATGCTGGAACAAATCAGTAGTGTTACCGATGGTCGTCAAAACAGTCTTCCTGCAGTATTTACATTCAATTTCTTTCTGCTCAATGTCCTCTGCACAGAATCTTAAATGTACCCAGACAATAGAGATGACATTTTCCTTGGTTAAAAGCTCCTCTGACAGATTGGCGCCTGTCTCCTCAGTGTTGGTGGTGTATCCTTCGCTCTTGGTGAAAGTGAACATAGTCTGTATAGAGGGGGCACGGTCACGTGACTTAAACAGGGAAAATAATCAAAACTATTGACATGAGTAAAATTATTTCGATAGAGGGTCTAAATGTTGATTTCGATTGTTTTTCGATGAATTGCCCAGCCCTACTAGCTCGCCTAATATAGAGATGTAGATTCTTATGAAGCAAAAGATGTTTCTAAAACTTTCAGCCAATTCTGCTATAATAATGAAAATCAGAATTAAATATCAGCACATCAGATATCTGTAAAATAACCTCAACTATCGCCAGTCATGTTTGTACTGGCCTTGATTTCCACAATCCGTGCATCCGTAGGTTATAGAAATTACAAAGCTTCAGTGCCTATTACAGATGCTGCCGTTTTAGCCATATGCCATCCTGCCACCTGAGTTCAACCCACTTAAAGCCACTGGATGCCCCCTCACTGCCTGACGGTGTGCCTGAATTCACCATAAACTCCTAATAATGCAATTGCAGGGTGTTCCTTATTAGTTGGCACTTTCCTCACTAGATAGCAGTGGGGTGGGGTTTAGCCTTTGCCCTTATGGTGTGTTCCATTTGATTGTAGAGTTGTACAGAAGATACACTACCAGGATTACCCCCTTTGGTTAGAGATTATACTTGACTGCTGAATCTAACCAGCTCGCAACTGAAATGTTTGTATCCGGGATGCGACATTAGTCCCAGTTCCCCATCTGAGTTTAGAGGTAAATAGAAGCACAATGTCACATCAGTGCTGGGCTTTCTCATTCACTGTAGCACACATTATTATATGTTAATAACCAAAGATATTTTTACTAACCCCCAAGCCGCACACATGAGGCCTTTCCATTTGATCATTTTAATATTTACCTCTCCCGAGGCCTCACTGGTGGACCACGTCCTTGCATATGAAGCTTGCAATCTCTTCTGTTGTGTTTTTTTTCACACCTCTGAAAATAGCAGAGATATTTTTCCCTTGAATGACTAGACAATGACACATTCAAAAAGGCACAAAAGCAGTAACATTGTTTGCTTTTTTGTTGCAGTAAAGGGTGCATTCTTCGTCATCGAAACGCCTCCAATATTTCTGGTTTACTCTGCATTTTGATTGTTTAGCAGTGTTTCAAGATAGTGTCTTTTTCACTGACTTGTACAGAACATCATGAGCACAACTCCCTTTTGAATCTGACCCAGTATGTAAAGCAGGGGCTAGACAATCTCTTCAACCTTTACTGAGCTCTTGAGGAAAAATAAACTTTCAAGAATGGAGGCAAGAACACGGGGATACTTCCTCTCAGCTGCCAGAGACAGCTCGAGTTTATCCTTCTGTCCATCGGTTTATACACAACACTGGTGAAAGTGGATATGACACCATATGGCACCCTGAACCCTCAAACTACAGCCCTCTAAGTGCTAAGTGCTTCATTTTTCACACTTGCATGAGGTCTGTTGTATTTATAATTCATTTGGTGGAAGGGCAAGCTTCTCATGATAGACGTAACATAATATGCACATTCAAACAATTTAACACCCCCAAACTGCGACGCCTTGTCTCTGCTAGCGCACGTCAGGGTTTTTGAATTTCCTTTCTATTGCTGTTTGAGGATGTGACCTGGAAAGTGTTGCCTATTACAAAGCAATAATGGATAAATTGCTTTGCAGATATGTAATAAAGGAGCACTGTGAAAGACTGCAGGCGCTAAATAATTTAATTTCCAAGTGTTCAAATATGACGCAGTATTAAAATTCAAACTTTTCATCTTGACCTGCAGGGTGTTTTGTGTTTATTTGCTGGGAAATATCATATGAAAGTCTGACTCACAGCTCAGAAATGATCCATCAGAACATTTGTACCGAGCGGAGGTATGCATTTAACACTTGCTTCCCATCATGCACTCCTCTATATGAACACAGATGTGCATTCATGCTTCTCACACTCAATTTAGCATGAAACGAGAGTCAGGTTTCAGGCCCCGGCTTAATAACTGCGCTCTGGTGGTTAATGCGCGGGTCATGCTGTCGATGTGGCGTGATGGGCTCCATGTGAATGAAGACATGCTTTGACTTTGGCATGTGCACCCCGTGTGTTTTGATTGCAGCTGCACAGCACTGACACTCTGCTCCAGGAAAACTGAGCTGGTAAAGCCCCACAAGAGGATGAGAAAAAAAAGAAAACACCAAGTCTAGCCAGAGGGTGACGGCTGTTTTCTTGTTTAGCCAATCTGCAGGAGAGTAAACACTTAAGCATGGTGAAATTCAGCTTAGTACCCAGCTGCTGAACGAGAAAGAAGTGTGCACAGTTTTTTATAGGCTGTGTTTTACTAGGGCTTTACACTTACTAAACTCACATCCTCATGATACAAATGTTTGAGCTTAGATCATTGAACTGTTAGATGTATGACTTTTAACTTCATTTAGTGTTTTGTAATACTTAGTGCCAAATTTTAGACTATTAAAAGACAAATAAGCCTTTAGTTCGAACCTTCCTTTGAAAGCTTTACCTTTTGAGATAAGGACTCTAGGTAATAGGGGTTTCATATTTTCTGAATTTCCAGCCTCTTACATTTAAAAGCCAAATTTATTTTACTTCCTCTTTTCAAATTTAAACCATTAAAAAATGTAGCCCCGAATGACAGCATACACAGACAACAGAGTTGCTTTGCAGACTGAGCCATCATTTAATGTTGCAGTTATGCAGTGGCGTACGGATGACTTGATTTTGGAAACCAACATGGAAATGAGCATTGTGCCAGTACCTTCGACTGCAAGCCTACTTAAGGCAAATGGGAAATCACAATGAAAGGGCTCTTTGGGGAATAAAAAAGAATTCAGAAATGTTCATACTCTTTTATTTGTGATAATCTTGACAAATGAACCCTCTGTTCAACTTCAACGTTATCAATGAGAGTGAGAAGCTACTAGTAAGCTACGATTGAACTACAACATGGCGGTTCAACTTATGACCCTTTTCCACTAGCACGCCTTGGCCCTGCTCTACTCGATTTGCAAAGTGTTTCCACTAGCCTGGTACCTCCTAAAACAAGCTAGTTTTAGTACCTACTCCGCTCTGGTTCCAAGCGAGCTGAGTCGATACTAAAAGATAACGTCACCTACTGCCGGCTACTGATTGGTCAGACAGTGTTGTCATCGATGAGTCATGGGCGCGACGACCTGGCATGCTAGCGGTAGCTACCATTAGCTTAGCCTCATACATCTTTTCTTTGCAGCTCTCGTCCTCTGCTTCATTCTGTCGTATAGCTTCCAAAACTCTCCTGTGCTACTCAAGGAGTATTTCTTCTTGCCACTTGCAGCCTTCTTCTGCTTTCCTTTTTTACTCGGTTTGTGACAAAATCCACAGATCGTTGTGTCACGCTCAAAATGACATCACCAAAGTGCCGCTCAGCTGTTTACAGCGACACTGCACGCCGTTGGGCAGGCAACTGGGGCGAATGGAAAAGCAGCACAAGGCGAGTAGAGTAGAGCCGGGTAGAGTTGAGTAGAGTAGAGTAGGGCTAAAGCAAAAGGGCCATTAGACACAATTCCAACATTTCCAGTGTTTAACATATAAAAATTTGGTTGGGGTCATCTGTGAAGGTTTTCCTTATTACCAGCAGTGATCCAAAAATACAGTGAAAACCCCACTGGTTTTAAAGTGACCAATCTGTTGCAGTTTGTGTAGTTTGGACATTGACCACACTTTTACGAAATTTAAAAGGAGTTTAGCAAACTACATGTGGCGCATTATGTAGTTCGACTTCTGCCATCTTTTACATTTTTGTGAAGTGCCCATGGTTGATACGCATTTGGCGCCATAGTGATACCGTAAACTCTGATAGATACACATACGCAAGGAGGATGTGACGGTATACGACTGAATCAGTCATAGCACAGGCCTGGTGTGTTTGTGTTAGCTGTCAGAAGACAACTCACTGAAGATGGGACTCAAACTGAGCTCTTTGTGTCACAAATCCTTCTCTAATGCTGCTTTTATTTACCTGAGGTGGCGGTATTTACACAGGTTTTCCACACAGCACTAGTCTCATGCAGCTGCAATCAGCTAAGGACAAATTAAAAAATTATCGAAGACAACACATTTGCAGTGTTGGTACTGTGAGTGTTTGCCAAATTGACGAAAATCAAACTGCACCTTTCACAAGCAGTCAGTTTTAGATATATTGTGATCTAGTTTGACTGCTTTATGAATGTTGTCTTTATTCAAATGAGCAGTTTGTCTGGATTTTTAATTCAGTGAACCAGAATTGGGAGATTATCATTGGAAACATCTTGCATCCGGGCAACTTAAATCCTCCTTACGTGAGGGCAAAATTGTGGTATACATAGGATACAATTAACCTTAAAAAACATTAACAACCTTATAAAACTTTATAAACCTTAGCAAAAAGTTGAATCAACCTTTACATATTTGAACCCAGAAGGCAATAGTTAAATGTATGCAAATTATCAAAACACATAACTCAAACCAGTTCTAGCTACTTTTCAATGCAGGATATTATTTTAGATATTTTTACAGTGTATTATACCAATTGCAATTTTACAAATATACTCAGTTATATCTGTGTAGTTCACTGATGCATCTGATACCAATCATAAATCAGATTTCTTGAAAATATATCCCTTTTTGTTGTTTCTATCTTTAATTTTGTGGTGTTTTCTTTATATGTTAAAATTGATCAGTTGGCCACTTCAGTGAGGAGGGGTTGCTGCATTTGACCCTTGGCACTGCGAGTTACTTATCCCTGTCTTACATCATAAAATAGGACATTTTCTAACAAAGCTAATGCACAGCCTAGCCGTAGCTTTCTCACATTATGTGATTTTTTTAGTTAACTCTCTGATTGTCAGCAAAGTATGTTGACATGTGCCTTTTACATACAGAAAGTATTAAACTCCTTGAAGCTTAAGTTTTTGGACATGGAAGGCTGAGGAAAAAGAAAATTCCTCACTTTAAACACTGAAAATGTTGGCTGCATGTTGCCTGTTGATAATGTAGCTGCATTTGCTAAAGTTGCTAAAGCTTATTGGACAAATTCAATTAGGATGAGGGATTAAATGTTGTTTCTGTGCGGCTGTGATTTCTGCCTTGAAACTCAGTTCTTTGATAAGAAACACGGTATTAACATAAGACAAGGGACATCATGTTCAGCATTAATTGCTGTGTCAAAGTAGCTGAAGCGCTAACCAGCAGTATAAAAATTAAACTAATTTTAATAAAACTCTAATAAACCATAATCACTTTGGTCCACTTAATCTGAATGAATGCTTACATAGCACATTGCAAACCGTCTCCAGCCCCCTCTCGTTTGCTCACTCTAACACACTTTGCCTCGTCTCGCTCCAGTCATTTGAGTTTTTAAGGGATCGTCAAAGAAACTGTCAGCATCAGCTCGCACAGCAAGGAAAATCACTCAAACGCACTGAGTTATTGGCGCCATTTGGGCCGAGCATTAGTGCGTGGATCCAGGCTGGGATCGCTGAGGTGTGCTTTAATCTGAATAATGATTTGCAGAGTCGGACAGAACATGGGACATTTCTCCGTGTCACTCCACTTAACATGTGCCCTTTCCGTTCTGGTGACAGGCCCCTGCGATTGACTGAATATGTGCCGGAAAAGCTCTGGAAGGACTGTGTGTGCTCGGAGCAGTTAAAGCGAAAACATGTGGTGATTAAAGGCAGAGCTGAAGATCATTAAAAAAGGTCAGTGAAATTGAGATAATAAAATAATCCAAAGTATTACTGCAGCCTGAATCAGGACTTGAATGTAAAATGTGCATACCCCCTGACATCCTCCTCTGACATTACATTTGCTTTATTGTGTTATTTTATTTGAGAGTGCTTACATTATATTCACTCCTTCCTTGTGCATTAGCCTTTGTGAACCTTCTTCTCCCTCATGATGATTCAGACGAATCTATTGTAGTGTTGGCTTTATGCTGAAATCACAATGCACGCCTGAATACACACACACACACACACACACACCCTTAAGTGTGTTTTGGCTGACGTCTGAATCAGCTCCAGGGGCATTATGGGAGGTCAAAGCAGATGCCGCCTATATGCAGATAAAGCCGCAGCGATTGGAGCAGAAATGATTGCAATTCACGCTTGTGGGCTTTTTTTCCTCCCCGCCACGCAGTTTAGACAACAGAAAAAGCCGAGCCGAGCTGTACATGTTGCCATCATCAATCACCTCAGAGGCTGTGATGTGTCAAAAGCATGAATGGCATGATTCTCACTGATAGGGCTGTTAAAAATTCAGGCGTCGGGATGTGTTGTGCCGAAGAGAATCCGCCAGAGCTGAACCGGAGGGGGAACTCATCTCACAGTCCCACTGACTATGTTTACATGCACACAGGAATGCAGGTTATTAAGGGAAACCAGGCATAGAGGAAGGAAATCAGAGACATGTTTCCTGCAATGATTACCAAACAAACTGAGTTTACATGCTCCTGCTTCCATTTACTTGACCCAGAACGATCAAAGATATATTGGTGGTGGTGGTAGTGCTGCAAACTTAATTGCAACATCATCCTGGTGGTATGTTTTTTCTACTCTTATGCATTCACTCTATTTGTATGCAGTCAGAGGACACTGTCTGATAATTTGGGCCCCGCTCAGTGGCAAATTAGAATCGCTAGTTGGCAGTTATGTGCCTCCTTAAGTTATACTATGGCTGGTACAATAGAGGGGCAGGAATGTTTTTGTAATAGCTATATAATGCTTAATCTTGCCCAGAACCGGATTTTTCCTAATCCCCTACACTGATTCAGAAAAGCCATGTTTCCTGGAGACACAATAGTTAAGATATCAGGTTACAGCAGAGGGCCAACAATAACCAAGTCTCTTAAAGAACAAGGCGTGCTTTATGTGCGGGCATTTCCTATCACATCAAATCCCATGAGAAAATCTAAATCATCATTATGTAACCTAGTCTCTCAGTTGCATTAAGACTGCTCGCTCTAACTGAAGAGCTAAATTTGTATGACTTAGTTTCTAGCAAATGTAGCTCAAGCGAGGGGAAATGGTGCATTTGTAGGATTATTTTCATCCTAATACACATCTAGTGCATTAGTAAGTATTTACAGCAGCAGACGACATATGCGGGACTCAGAACAAACCATTAAGCTCATGCATCTTGGTAAAGGACTATGTCACCTAGTGGGGCCATTAGACTAGTTGATGTGCATTTAATAGTCCATAAATGGCAGGCGGCAATAGCAGGCTTTGGTTGTGTGGACAGCACTTGTTTGTGGGCGCAGCATTAGCAGGAAGAAAGAAGGGAGTATGCGCATCTTGTGAATTTATCTAAATGTTTTACTGGTTATAGGAAAAATAATGTGAAATAAAGGAGGCTTGGCATTGTTTTGTTTTTGTCTTGACTCTAAGGGCTGTGTATCCCATATGTCGCAAAGCGTTTGAATGTGCAGTACGGATGTCTTTCCCGTTTTCCACTTGAAACAGTTATCATTTCTTCAGCCCCTGCACACATGTTGTTTGAATAGCAAACGCTTCAGGGTGTGTTGGTCTTAAGATAAGAAGTGCTCTTGCTGAAATCTGACACTCCTCCACTATCATGAGGAAAAAGTGCTGTGCCTTATCCCACCGGATCCATTTCTAAAGGCTGTGACATGGAGCCTTTCTGATGTTTCGAGGCCACATTGTAAAGATGGACACACATCTTTACAAAAAACATACTTTTACATAGTTTGGAAGTCTTCTGTGGCTAAGGGTCACAATAAAAATAGTCACAATGATTATCTAAAATAAAGATAAATCTGCCTTCTTGATTGTGTCAGGTTGCACGTGATTATTGACTGGACTGATGTCTAACTGTATTCCTCACAGATTTGTAGTTATTAGTCTGTTAGTAGGACCAGGGGCTGCTGGAGCTAGCGAGGATAGCATTAGCCACACTCTACTTGTTATTATCAGAGACTGAAATGTTAGCTTGCTTGTAGTTGTGATATTCTGCCAAATTGAGCCACCAGTCAATGCTTTTTGGTATGCTTGCCTTGTTTTTGACCCTAATTTGTTCTGATGGCTTTCCCATTTGTTTTACTGACCTCTGGTCCTCGAAAAATGAGGACCAAGACCTCCATTTTTGTCTGGTCCAAGCCAAGCCTGTAAGGTGTGAATGCACCCTTTGTCAATTTCTTACATTTTTGGAATTGTTTGATATAATATTCCTTAATTCTTGACCATCACCATTGTTCCTGAATTCCCGTCCATTTAATAATGCAATGAAAGGACAGGAATTCAATGAGTAGGGCTTTTGACCAAAAATGAAATCTGCTGTTTGAATAACAAAATGTTTGCTTATGCATTTTCAAGGCATACAACCTATCATTTGCACTCTGCACCTGGGATTTTGCTGGGATTGTACCTTGTCTAGAATGCAAAGGAGAGACATGACAAGCACCCTAAACAGTAGTGCACCTGGTGTTTTTAGACACAACATCCAAAAATTGGTCCTGAATGTTTCATGGATTCCTGATGTTCAGGTTCAGTGAGTTCTAAAAAAGTATTTGTTAGAAACCAGGCTGTTTGATTTTGTTATGGTCTAAGAGAAATCTGTGCCAATAAAAGATAAGATTAAGGCGGATTAGAACCATTCAAACTGATTTTAGTCTCCCCATTGGCTTTATCAAATGACTCATCTTTCAATCTCAGTTTGGAAGCTGCCATCAGCTTTGATAAGCCTCTCAAACTTGAGATGGTAACAGCTTTTTAGAGGGAGAGCAGCCCCTCTACTGGGACCTCTAAGTCATCTGTTAATCAGAGACGACCATAATTATGCTACCAGTGATGCATTCTCCTCATTTCTCAATTTACACAGGCCACCATTGCCAAGAGTCATCGAACTATATCCATTCTGATTCTCTCCACATGAGCGTCATGGTGTTGGCTGCTGTTGCGATATAACCAATCCTCTCCAGGGACATATTGGGTAATAAATATTAGATCCACCAGCACTGTTTCACACAGATGAGGATATTAGACTTGCCAGCCTGAGGCATCAGCTGTGTGTGTTGGATGTCTGTCAGAGCAGTCCTACCCTCCCCCGATACTAGACTCCCCCCTGTGACGAAACCAACTGGTCCAGAGATTGCTTGCCAGCTTTGTGGTGAGTCCGAGCAGCCCCTTATAGCGTTGTGTCCAAGTTAAAGAAAAGCATTGAAACAGATTCATGATATGGATATGGATATGGAAAACAGAGTTCTCCCTTGGCCTCGGCTGCCTTCAAATTGGGGGCCAAGGTGGGGGAGGGGGTTGGATAGGGTTTCAGAGTCTGCTTCAAAGATGGCCTGCTGTGCAGCTTGAACAATCCACTCTCAGTCTCCCACAAAATAGAAATAAATTGAGTATAAAGAGAGAGGATTGCACAGTAAAAAGTACCCTCTTCTTGAAGTTTAGGCGCCCAGATGTAAGTATGCCAAAAAGGTGCATGGCAGGACTCCCCAGATATGAGTCAATATTGTTCTGTCTGAGCCAGTGTGAGGTTTTGGATCAAAGAGGATCATCAGTGATGCAAAAAAGAGCCTCTGTGAGATTGGCGTCTGTGTCAGAATTATTGACAGTGATGCCTGAGTCGGTACACAACCTTGTGATTTTCTCAATGAATAAAAAATGGGAACATAGATGGGCATTGTGGCAGACTTTTCAAAGTGCCAGGGTTGTCACTCTTGCTTAAAGAAGATGAGCCTACATCCACAGAGGCAGCTGTGAAGTTTAAAAGGCATAATGGCATGTGCAAGTAAAGCGAACGTTTACATACTGAAATGCTACAAATGACACTAGCTTAGTGGTTGATGTTCTATAGGAGCCGTATCTATCTGCATTGTATTTATATGATGATGTGGCTAATTTGGTCATTAAAGGATACATACAGTACAGACCAAAAGTTTGGACACACGTTCTCATTCAATGCGTTTTCTT
This sequence comes from Scarus forsteni, assembly GCA_036419115.1. Classification (NCBI taxonomy): domain Eukaryota; kingdom Metazoa; phylum Chordata; class Actinopteri; order Labriformes; family Labridae; genus Scarus; species Scarus forsteni. The sequence goes on along the minus strand of JAZDUH010000544.1, from coordinate 23,010,930 downwards.
TATTTTCATCACTATTTACATTGTAGATTCTCACTGAAGTAATGATGGCCACTCATTTCTCTTAACTTAGCTGATTGGTTCTTGCCATAATATTAATTCTAACAGTTGTCTAATAGGGCTGTCGGCTGTGCATCAGCCTGAATACTGCACAACACAACTGATAGTCCCAACCCTGTTAATAAGGCAAGAAATTCCATTAATTAACCCTGGCAAGGCACACCTGAGAAGTGACAACCATTTCAGGTGACTACCTCTTGAAGCTCATAAAGAGAATGCCAAGAGTGTGCAAAGCAGTAATCAGAGCAAAGGGTGCACTGTAAAAAAGGCTAGTTGTTTTAACTTAAAAAGTTAGTGTCAGGGCTGCCTTGAAATTTTAAGGCAGCCCTGACACTAACTTTTTTAAGTTAAAACAACTAGCCTTTTTTACAGTGTGGATACTTTGAAGAATCTAGGACATAAGATATGTTTTCATTTCTCTCACACTTTTTTGTGAAGAACATAATTCCACATGTGTTCATTATAGTTTGGATACCTTCAGTAAGAATCTACAATTTAAATAGTCATGAAAATAAAGAAAACACATTGAATGAGAAGGTGTGTCCAAACTTCTGGCCTGTACTGTATCTGTAAGGATAGGAATCAAAAAAATAATTCCAGTTGAGAATCAATATTTAAAAGTTCAAGGAATTAATCTTATTTTTTTTTATACTTAACAACTCCTCAGTCAGTTCCTTCCACTTTGCAGTTACACAAAATGATACTAATTGCTCAGTGTGTAGTTTCTGTGTCTGTTTGATTTTAAAAATGATGTTAACAGCAGGAACGTACAGAAGCATTTGTCTATGATACATAGAATTAAATATCAGTTGTACCACATGTTTGACATTGTTACCATTGAAACATTTGTAAAACAACAATTTTCCACACAACATCCTCAGGAATAAGAAGGGAATTCATGAAGATCTGATAAATAAGCAAATTTGAAAATGGCATTGGTGTCAATAAAGACTCATAAATTTGTTGGTCATTTATTGGGTACTTTGTTGAGGTTGGTATTGCATACACATAATCTATATGTAAAATTAATTAAGTTAGCTTTTCTTGTGTCTGTGAAATTGTATTTGTTGGCTCTAGGTGGAATTAAAAGGTCAGCTAATAATGTCAGCTTTCAAGTCATGAACTTAATTACTCATAAACATACCCAATAATCAAATTTGTTTGCAGAACTAAACATGAAATGTAAATTGAGTTTAGGAAATTCATGGATTTGGCATGAAATACTATCTGCATTACTTGTCTTCTCCACACTTGCAATTCTTTTTTCCAGCCAAATCTAATACAGGTTGTTTTGGAGACCTCCCAGCATTGATACGCTCATTATTGATTGGGAAAAAGTCCATGCCACCAAATGAGATCCCTCTGTTTTTCCTGTCTGCATAAACAAGAGGCAATCTCATTTACAAACCGACAGTGCTCTGAGTGGGTCTGCGAACATTTCCACTCATTTGGGGGGGGTGCGGTACGCTGGAAAAGTCAAAAGCAATTACCGACTTCCTTGCTTTCATCGCTCTGCAGAGAGGGCAGAATTGTGTTCGTGGCAATGGCGCAAGTGTCGAAAAACATCACACCGGGGGACAATTAGGACTTGGACCTGGGTCACAAACGGTGCTGATTCTGTGTTTTGTCAATTTAAGCATTTTAGTGTGGCGGAGAAGGTAGAAAAAAGGGAGAGAGCAGAGGTTGGGGATGTGAGGGAGTGAGTGTGTAAGACTATTTGTCATAGAAGAGGATGGTGTGTGTATGCACTTGCTCTGGTCCCCACAGTGTATCCCAGCTGCCAACAAACACACAATATTACATTTTCTACAGAGGATCTGGGTGCAAACCCTATTATTATGCTTTCCAGTCCAATCACACAGCAATTGTTAAGCCTTCCAGGTCCATCCACCCAAACCCCTTATTTGAATCCATATTGTGCCTTTTGGACACTCTTTCTTCAGCAGGATGTCCAGTGTAGCAGCTTGTAACTGTCAGTGTGAGTGTAAGCTCCAATCAGGGCACTGTAAAAGCCTTGGTTTATGGTCACCTACTGCACTCTGACATTTGCTAACTACCCCCCAGCCCTGATGTGGCTGCCTCACCCCGGGAGGACCTCCACGTTTAGATTTAGAAAGGTTTCCTGCTGAGTCCAACCCAAACACATTCTGCCGCATGTCCAAGAGGGCAAGGTCAGTCAGTGGGTTGTGTGACTGTGTATGTTTTTAAGCCACTTCCTGAAATGTGTCTAATTGCATAGAAACACAGAGGCAAAAGGACTTGAAGGTACATTTAGTTTTTAAGGTTTATCAATGTTTTTAGTAAGACGTGGAGTAGGACAGTATGGTTTAAGTTGATTCAATTAACACCAAGGATGTTCTTAGGGTGGGGGATTCAAAATAAGGCAGGACGCAAATGAGGCACTCTAAAAATTGTCAATAATTAGCTGTCTTTATTTATCAAAGATTCACAGCATCGGGAAATAAACAATACTGTGTTGGTTTGCAGGGTGGTGTGGCTAATGCTACTTTTAGCTAGCTGTCAGTCCTCTGTGCCAGTGTCTTGTTAAGCAGGGCCACTTTTACACCTACCATGTGTGTTCTGTAGTTTACTTTTTTGACAGTTAGTTGATTTGGGGTGGTGTGAAAGGTCACAAAAATTCTGATGCTTACCAAAGACCCGAATTCTGGTTTGCCTGAAAACAGGTGGTCTCGGTTGACTTGAGGGTTTGCGGTGAGATTGAAAGCCATCCAAACAGAGCGTGGTTCAAATCAATTGAAGCAAGTGAACCAATAAGCAAAAAGCAAGCTAGCATAGCATTTTGCTGTGAGGCTAAGGTTTGCATTGCTAGCAGCCTCTGGACAGGTTACCGTCAGTGAGTCCATGCCGAATATGATTACAAATCACTTCTGAAGATATGCAATTTCATCTTAGCAGCCTTAATATAAACTTTATCACCAAAAATGCAGAACTGCCCTTGCTAAACAATGTTATTACTCAAAACCAGTTGTGTATTTTAGGGTCAACAATAGGCAGTATGGCAAGAGAAAAGACTTAGTTCAGCACAGCTTGGCGCCATGTTGTCAAAAGCTCTGCATTCATTCCAACATCTACACTTTGCAATGGACTTGCTACCAATGGTCTAAAGTTGACAAAGAAACAATGATAGGATGTCAGGCTGTTAGGTGTATTCGAGTGGGCAGCTGTTAGAGCCATAGCGAGGGGAAAGAGAGGTCTTATCCCACCAACTTTTGTTTTGTTCACAGAGATGCACTAAAATGCAGAGGGGATATGTTTAACACTTAAAAGCATTTAAAACTGGTATTTTTGTCAATTGACAGTAGAAAACATTGTTGTAGTGGCACAAAACCACATCATAAAGCGCATAAACAGAAAGAAGACACATAAAAACAACACTTTTTTGCCCCATGAGTCTTGAGTTTTTGTTTTGTCTAAAAATTGCCAAATATTAAATGTGAAAGACTTTTATTTTTGATACCTTTATATCCGGAAGGTTTCAATGTTTTTGATTTTAAAGGGACACAATATATCTTTGGTATTATATTTGTATAGAAAGAAAATAGTGTGAAAAGTAGATAATGGATTTTGAGCAGCACAAAAATCTTCAGGTATTTTTGGCCGGTGTAATGGATTTATATCAGCTTTATTGTATCATGAATCGACTGTAATTTCACAACAGTATATGGATGTTAGGGCTGTCACCAACTTAAAATCAAAGACTGGGCTGTGTGTCATTATTTACAAAGTAGTTTACTCACCTGTACTCCATATCAAATTTGTGGGCTCAAACATCGGCTTTTCATGCAAGTTATACAGCCAAGTATAGTGCTTCATCAAGAGTTCAAACCCGTTTGACTCCCTTTATTTCAGCAGGGCTTTTACCAGAGGAGCAAATATGAGAGTCTCTGTCCCTTACCATGGAAGGAGGCAAATTAACCGTTTAGCTACTGTTATGTGCGTGTATGTTCATAAACCGTTGAAGTTTGATTTTGAGGAAAACCACACTAAAGTGTAAAGCAATGTATTGCCTGATAATTTTAAAATCAGATGTTCTGGTTTCATTTTTGGTAACATATGCATGTCTGATGTCATCAAAAATGTAACATTGTGAATCCCTCAAATCTGGCAGTGTGACAACAATTCTGTCTCAGTTGTTTCCTTTTCATTTTATCAGCTGCCTTGTATTTGTAAGTCTTGGTATTATTCTAATTGAAGTAGTCAAGCTTTTCTCCATGTAAATCACTCAGCATGAGAGTTAATGCTGCTGCTGAGTCTATTAAAGTTACTGTACTAATTGAAGTTTATGTTATGCCTAAGGGAATTTAATATTGGATAGAGAAAAAACAAGACATCAAAAAGAAAAAAGCCTAACACGAGAGTCAGTAGGCATTTAGATTGAGCTTGATTTAAACCTTGAGGCCCCAGTGTTCTCATCAGGTTTTTCAAACTCTCAGTAAGACCAGGCATCAAGAGACCGGTCGTGATTTGTCAGACCTCAGAGCACTTGACTTGACAAGAGAGAAGAGAATTGCTCTCTTTGTCCAGAGACATACCCCAAGAGGAAGTTTGCCCAGACCAATCACACTTTCATCAAACTCCATTCTAGCTTACCTAGAGTGAGGACTGAGGAACCACGATGCCTGCCAGCTCTCTGCACTTCTAACAAACACTGCTTGGTGAGCAGCTCCTCTCTGTGCTTTAGAGGAAAAAATAGCTTAATACCAAATTATGGATCATTATCTCTGAATACCTTTTTGTAAGGTGGACTCAGTAAGGCAGGAGGAAGAAAACCTGGCAAATCAGAGTGAGAATTGGACCATAATGAGTTGGAAATGGCTCATGCTATCATAGCTTTTGGCTGTCAGTTGTTTCCAGTGTACCTCTGGTTGTTTCATTTCACTCAAGCTTGCGTGGGAGGGTAAAAAAAAAAAAAAAAACATCCCCAACAAAACACTTGTATTATAAGAATACCTTTATTTTTACTCCTGAACACCTTGAAGTATTATCCACTTTTCTTCCATCTTGAACTTTTTGGTTTTGAGCAAAAACAAAGGCATCTCTCTCGGGTCTGAGCAGGCGTTTGCGAGTTTATTCTTGCCCGCTAATCGATCACTCCCAAAGCCGGGTCACGGAGGTCTCGACAAGAGAAGCTCTCTCATATTTCAGCTTGCATTTTCTACAAGTGGTTAAGCAACACAAAAGGAGCCAACAAAGCCTGCAGCATGGCCTTTGTGACCTCTGTGTCAACAACGTTTGGATGATTGTTTACCTCAAAACACCAGGTGAATATTGTTGATTCTACAGAGTAATAGACTTTTGATGATGAATAACATGGCCAGTATGGATGAATAGTTTGCCCTATTTTTCCACTATATTAAATGGTTTAAAGTTCATCTAAGGAAACAAATACAGGCAGTATTTAAAAAACAACTCGGATTAATGATAGTATGGCTGCAAGCATTTCCATTAAGTCTTGTTTATTCATACTTCTTGGCTCTATCTTTGTTAGTTTCCCAGACAGCAGCCTTAGAAAATGGCTGGACAAAGCAATAAATGATCATAAAAGAATGTATTCCAGCACTGTCACCACTGAATCAATACTGTCTCTCGCAACAAAACACAACCCAATATACTGCATTGATTATTTGTTCTCACTTTTGCATTGATATTTGCACATTCAGGAGTGTTGCAGGGCCAGGACATTTCACACAAAAAAAGGCAGAGCAGGATCTGACAAAAGGCGTGTTGGCTGAAATGTCAACAGATAAGCCTTAATAAAGAAAGCCTGTGAGATGTTGGGAGTGAGTCTGTCTTACTGTCATGTCTGCCAATAAAAGTGTCAAAGTAGGGAGCTGCTTTGAAGTGGAATGGTTGCTTAGTATAATCTGGCTGGCTATAAGAGAAAAATGAGTGATTTAAGCAATAAAACAACTTTATTTAGTTAACAATATAAGTTTCCCTCTGTTTGATGGCTGAAATAGGTCATTGGTAAACAAAGGCCTCAATGTGGCTAATATCAGCGCATGAATGCCAAGTAAAAAAAGAAATCCATGTCAAAGTTGCTTTGAAAATATTTATATAATTATGTTAAAACCATTACATTATAAGAAATACTGTGGTGCTTAGCCTCTACAGGTGTCTTACAGGATTAGTAGATGGAGGAGGCTGGAACAAGCTAATCTTACCAAAGTTCGGGAAAAAGTCAAAGTTTGTTGTGAATAAATAACTCTGTATTTAACAAATAGGAAGAGAGTTGACAGTCACTTCCTTTTTTATGTAAGAATGGCCTTTAGCTAAGATTACCATTAGCTTAAGCATGCTAAGATGGTGCTTTTATTCATGTTCGATACAAAGTGCAAAGAATCAGTTTAGGAAAGTAATGTTGAGTTTAATTTGATTTGCTACTACACCCTTACTTAATTGTTATGTGCGGCCCTGTTCCTCCTCTGTTTCTGTTTTCCTGGAGTAGCAGGTATTTTTGTGTCTTTTTTCCCTCTCTTTATTTCCTCAGCAGCACTAGGTTGCTGGGTTTTGTTGTTTTAGTTTGGACTGGAGGTTGTTGGTAGTCCTGTTTTTTTGGCTTTGATAGTTCTTTGTATTAGTTAGTTTTTTTTGTTAGGCAGTTAGGGAGAAGTGAGAAGTGCGACGGCCCCTTATGGGCTGGAAAACTCATTTTCTCCAGCCCCTTTTGGTTTATTAAGTTTGTTCCTCATTTGAACTTTTTATGAAGATAATAATAAAAAAAAACAATCAACATTGTCTTTTGTGTGGCGTCCTTTAATATGTTTTGGTCTTCCTTTTTGGTCAAAATCGAGCCAGGTATTTCAGTGATAAGGAGACCGTAACATATTTGGGGGCTCGCCCGGGATCCGAACCCGGGACCTCTCGCACAGAAGCGAGAGTCATACCCCTAGACCAGATTAATATCTAAAATGATTATGGACTTATGCTTAATAGCTTGTACTAACTTAATCATAGCTTTCTGTCACATGACTAGTGTGGAGGGCAAAAGGAGTGTAAGCTAGCATTGAGCACTCTGTGGAGCTGTAGCATAGGCTTTTTCATTTTTATCCATACATAGCACAATATATGTTATATCCCATTAAAAAATGAAGGAAACAGAAATTTTAATGAAAATATTAGTTTAAGATCCCTTTTACAATGCCTGGGATACTATTTCAGTCAGAAAACAGACAGACTTTTCAGCCGAGATTATAATCTACAGATGTATGTTTGGATGTTTTTATCTACCTTCAGTGAGTTTAGATCAATAACTTTATTTTTTAAGAAGTGCAGAAAATGAAATCCTCATCACCATCACTGAGTAATTAGTTAACATAATTGTATAAATGATAATTATCAGAATGACCACCGCTTGCAGTTACTGTTTGGCAGTGTTCAAGGGCATTTATTTTATTAAAAGACATTGTATTTTGATTATGTTACTGCCAAAATATGTCAGTGTTGGAAGTCTGCTTATAACTTACAGCCACTGTGGAGCATCTGATAGAATTAATCTTCTGTTTACTTCTTTCAGAGTTTTCCATGTGGGATGGGGCTTTAAAAGTTGAACAATAAAAGCACTGAACTTGATTTTTTGATGAATTGAGAGCATTCATTGTTTTAATAATCATGTGGTTGGAGGTTGTTACAGCTGAAGACATAAGTTATTGTTAGCATAATAAGATAGCACTTGCTGTACTTGTGCTTTCTCCTCTACAAAAGGGTATGTTATCCTGTGAGTATAATTTGTCACGGTAGGAGCTTCTTGGCAAAAGTTTCCCTTGTTTTTGCAAGAACTTTGGGCTATGAATGAATTCACTCCCTGTTGAGTAAAGAAAGAATGAGGAATCTAATTGCCACAACAGCTGAGTGTCTGACTTTCCCCCCTGCTTAAACCAGTCGGTGGCTTTGCTAATGAACTTAATTTCTTCACAGCTTTTCATTTGTATGTAAAGACTGACTAGTTAGTGGACATTGATGAGCGAACAAGCACACATACACACACCTACCTTCTGCTTAAATCACTGAATTTCTTTAGTTCTTTCTTTCTTCCTCTCCCCCTCCCTCCCTCTCTCTCTAATTGAGCTGTGAGTAGAGTCCAGGTGGAGCCCATTTGAATTCCCTGTGGTTGTGACCATTGTGGTTGCTCATGACACAGTCGTACCTCTCATTTCCAGACCATTTACAACATATTCTTGCCATTGGTAACACTTATTATGCCACCTAGACACACCAAAGCAATTTGTGGTCTAAAATCACGAACACAGACATGCAACAGCAGATGGAAGGCAGTATTAACATTGTAATCAAGTCTGCGTTGAGTGCATGCAGCAAGATACATAATGTAGCCTGGTATTGTGCGTTGCATCTGCCCAGCCAACAATGATATGCAATTCATGTTTTAAGATTTCATTATATTCCGTGCACTTGGCGCTGCATCAGATAATGATATTGAAATGCATGCGCCATTGGGATCAGTGTTATTGACATTGGAATTTGCTGTACCCCTGATTCAGAGGCTGAGCTGAAATTGCTGCTGTTGTTTGTGTGTGTATGTGTGTGTTAGTTGTTTTTTTTTCCCTCCCCTCTCAAATCTGGCAGGGAATGAAGTGTCTATTGGAAAATTATGCAAATGCAGTTAGAGGGAATACAAAATGAAGGGAAATTGAGACCTGAAAAGTCACACAAATAAAAAAGAATACAAATGGAGCAGATGCCCTCAAAACACAGCTAAACCGAGCGCAGGCTGTGCTGAAAATGATAGTGGTAATTAGAGAAATGGCCTGGTTGGGGTTTGTTTCACGTGTGAAAGGGTGTGTCTTCTATTGTGTTTCTTTGTGTACTGTAGAGTGCAGTGTTTATTGTGGTTTACAGCTGTCCTCCAACCATATGTGTCCCAGACCAATAACAGAAAAGAAAATCCTTGTTCTAGAAGGATAATCATACTTTTGGGGTCCAACTCAGAATAATCTTTTCATGCAAAATCAGATTAAGGTTTTGTCTTCATTACATCAATGAATCTGAGGAGGAGTTTGACTTGGTAGTCTAGTGTAAAAACTGTTAACATAAAACATGAATGAAGTTGATAAGAGGCTATAGAAACAACTTATTACATGAACTCATTCTGAGTTCCTGGGATGGAGCACAATTTAAAAAAAATGATGGGGGCAAAACTGACTGTGGTTACTTTAAAAGCAGTTTAGTTAAATATTTCATTAAAACATAGGCACAAAGACAATGCTTACATTTTCATAAATCATTTCTATTAGCAAAAAGGTTGCTGGTTTTGAACCCCTTGGTTGGATGTTCTCCCTATGCATGCTTGGGTTTCCTCTGATTACTCCAGTTTCCTTCCACAGCAACGCACCTTATAGGTTAACTGGTGATCCTAAATTACCTTTAAAGGTGCAATGTAGACAATTTCCACAAAAATCGTTATGGGGGCTCAGGCGGCTGCTGGGAGTTTTTCATCACAGTCCAGCTTGCAGCAGCATGCAACTGGGCAATGACACGTTGAAATAGTTAGCTAACACAGGAGAGACAGCAGAAGATTTTTTTAATGTGTTTTTGTCATGTATGGTCTAATTAGCTGATGCCCTCACCTGGGGCATCACCTGGCACCTGATTTTCAGCTTTCTTCTTGGTATACCTGGTGGTTAGCCTTGCAGAGCAGACGGACCTGCCTGATTCTGAAATCATGTATGTATACTTGCCAGCCTTCATTGTTCAATGGCTTCACTCGGGTAAATGCTTGACGGCCCAACCATGGAGGATGCAGGAGTTGTGGGAGCAGCTAATGTGATGACAACAAAAGGTGGCTGCATGTTTGAAAATAATGGCAGCTAATGCCGGTTAGCCTGTGGTCATGATGGTTACTCAGTGATACTTGGCGAAATATGCTCTTCTCAGAAGTTTACTTCATAGGGATTGTCTTTGACAAGGTTCATGTCACATGTAAGTGTTAAATGACACTGTGAGATACAATTTGATGTGAAATGATAGTCTTAAGGTAGTTTAAACTAACAGCTAACAAGGGCAAACAACAGTTAACAGCCGAAGCTGTTAGCCATTGGCTGTAGTGGCTAACAACAGTTAGCCACTACAAGCTAATGGCCGTTAACTGTTGTTTGGCGTTGTTAGCCTTTAGCTGTTGTTAGCAAAGTGTTTATCATGAGTAGAAATTACTGAAACTAATAAACATGTTCATCAAAAAGGCTAAATCTAAATGACTTCCAAAAACAACACAGCTGTGATCTCCTGATTTTGATCTTCAATCTCATGGCTGTGATCTCCTGACTCTGTTCTCCTGGCTGTCCCTAACTTCATGAACACCCATACGCCCACACACGCATACACACACACACATAGACCTCATAGATTAAAGACCAGAGCCTGTGTGTGAAACTTCAAAGGGAGAGAGACTGCTCCATTGTCATGGTAACCAAGAGTCAAAGCACAAGTGTTTTACTTTCACATGCTTTCTTAATGCTTTTTCTTGCCTCTTGAATGCTGTCGAACAACGGCTTGTTACTCACGAAGTGTAAGAACTTCATGAAAACTAAAATGTCTGTGAGTGTTAGACATGTGTTGGGACCGTGAACATGTACGTTTTTTAAGATATTGTGAGAAATGACAGAGTTATCACAATTAAGGCACAGTCAGTCCCAGAGAAGGAGAACATTTCAAATTACAATGGCTGTCTAGCTTCATGGACTTTGGGAGTAACGGCTGGCTCTCATTTATTTTCAGAAATAGTTAGGGCTTCATGTTCTCCCGTCTCACCTATGTTCTCCTGCTTTACAACGAGCCACGCTCACTGTATGGAGAGGGGCTTGTTGCAAACCCGAGCCCCCAATAAATTAATAAATGTGCAGGAGAACATAGGTGGCTCACTGCAAAGCCTGAGCCCCCAATAAACATATAAATAAATGCGCAGGAGGTGGCTTGTGGCTTTGTTGCAAGCCACTCACTCTCATAGCTTTGCTATAGGGAGATAGTGGCTTGTTGCCTGAGCCCCCAATAACATGAATAAAAACAATAATTATAATTATGTTTGTTTTTTTTTTAATCTAAAGAGGTAACTAAGAAAGCAAGATATGGACCAGTGAAAAAAATAAAACTGCACAAAAAACATGAAGAAAAGTGAAAAGTGAAAACTCAAAAACATATTTACACATTGCACATAAATAAATGAGATCAGATTAGATCATAATTTACTAATTAATTATAACTTAGGAAATATCAGTATCATTTGATTAGATGTAAGTGTTGTAACTGTAACTTGTAACTGTAACTTGTGGTAGAGTGTTTGCATCTCCTGGCTGTGATGGCTGTGATCTCCAGGCTGTGATGGCTGTGATCTTATGACTGTGATGGCTGTGATCTTATGACTGTGATGGCTGTGATGGCTGTGTTCCCCTGGCTGTGATCCCCTGGCTGTGATGGCTTTGATCTCCTGGCTGTGATGGCTGTGATGGCTGTGATGACTGTGATGACTGTGATCCCCTGGCTTTGATCTCCTGGCTGTGATGGCTGTGATCCCCTGGCTTTGATCTCCTGGCTGTGATGGCTGTGATCTCCAGGCTGTGATGGCTGTGATGGCTGTGTTCCCCTGGCTTTGATCTCCTGGCTGTGATGGCTTTGATCCCCTGGCTGTGATGGCTGTGATCTAATGGCTGTGATCTCCAGGCTGTGATGGCTGTGATGGCTGTGATGGCTGTGATCTCCAGGCTGTGATCTCCAGGCTGTGATCTAATGGCTGTGATGGCTGTGATGGCTGTGATCTCCAGGCTGTGACCTCCTGGCTTTGTTCTTTTGGCTGTGCCAATTTAAACAAACATTAATGGATGACCTGAAGCTTACCAAACTATCTCCCCAAGCAAAAATCTCAGCATTTTTAAGCCAACTGTCCTTACTAAGAAGGGAAGCACAGCTAGCAGTGTAGGAAACTTTCAGCATGTAGTTCCTCCTCATTGTCAGTCACTTGCTATAACTTCATGATTCATCTTCTCTCCACCTGCTGAGCTTACATGGTTACATGAAATGTAACATTCTGCCTGTTTTTTTTAAATACTTTTTATACTTTATGCAGTTTATTTTAATTTTTTCTGAGAATGTTGTAGTTGTGTGCCGACAGTGCTCACTATTTATTCAGATCTAAATGCTCTTTAATTATGATATTATGAAGCATTATTGACAGACCACACTCCAGCCAATTTTTTATTGTCAAGGTTATTTAAAGCTGTCTCTGATCCTTCATCTATAACGTTTTAACCCCCTGAAACTAAGAATGACAATGTAGCCAATTGTGGTTGTGATCTGAATCTAGATGTGGATCAACACGTTTTTTCAAGGCTTTAATAACAGTATGCTTCTTGTTATTTTTTAACCCTATAAAGCCAATTGTATCATATTTGATACATACTTTTATAATGCCTCTATCTACTCAATATGATCAACAAATTACAAAAAAACCCATCTGAATACAATCAGATAAATGATAAAAATGTCCTCAAATGGATTATCAGTTGCCAAAAACACCTAATGTATCAAATGTAATACAAAAAATCAACATGTTGAATTTATGCTCCAAAAACTTCGAATTTTCTGGTGATAATCTATGGTCTTGGGCCTTAAAACGTTAAAATTGTTTTCAAAATGTAAATAACTCTTAGCCTTAACAATAGGGATCAGTGCTTATTATATTTTGCTGCAAGACACATAAGGACAACAGAGATATTTCGGCCACTTATTTCTGGCTGACATTTTGTCCATTGCTGGATTTGACAACAGCGCATTCAAACTTCAACTTGAATATTTTCTAATGATGGCTGAAAGATTTATTTCCGTAAAAAGGTTAAAAATAAAACCATCCCAGATAAAAATGTTTTGATCTGCAATGTTATTGGTAATAATTTAATCGTATGGCTGTTGGAATTACATACCACAAAATAAACCTTACATTCATACTTTAATATTCTGGGGGCTGGAGGGGAAGTTGTGGGGGGCCTCGATGTGGCCCAATGGCCACAAGTTGATGATCAATTGCATTTAATAACTTACTAATGTTATCATCTTTATGTGTATTGTTTTCCAAGGTTTAAAATCAAAGTTTAGCACATGGCACTAGAACACTAGCATTATCAAACGACACAGCTTACAGGATTTAGAAAAGAAACATGCTTTTACCAAGGTGAAGATTTGAGTCTGATAAGCAGTATAATCATGTTTTCATCATTATAGTGACAAGGCTTACATGCTACTTTAAAATAAGTTGGATACCACATTCACTTTCCCCCATGTTGGTATGCTACCATGTTGAAATTGACTATTTTAAGACAGTTTACAAAATGCATTTGGTCAATATTCAGGCTTAGCATTCAGTGATAATTAAAAGATAATTAATTAGAAAATTTAAAGGACAAAAACTTGTGTAGTTTGGAATTACAGTAAAATCTCTCTTGATTAAAACATGAATGTTATTCCTCATATCAGGGTTAATTCAATGATTTTGTTAATTTTATATGTATTGAAAAAAAACTTTAAAGCTTATTAATCTTGTTTAAACAATTATGCCATTCCCAGAGCTTTGTCTTCAACCATGTCAGAAATCAGGATCAGTCAGTGGCATCATATATTAGGTCATGTTTTCCTACCACACATCCATCATACGTATAACCCTGCCAATACTGTCATCCTGTATCATTGAAAACTGTCCATGTCAGCACAAAACATAGGCAATACATTGATGCATCTGTCTAAAAAGGAATCCATACTGTGCTTGGGATAAACTGTTGAGGTCACAGGGTGTTGGGTCTATAGGCCGTATTCGTTGTCCCTGTCACATGACTTAGTAAGCTGGGAGTATTTTTTTTCCCACATAACAAAGCAGATCAGCCTTTTAGCTCACATCCAGACTCACGCCTGGACGTAAAATGACTATATTTGTGGGCACAGCTTGCCAATAGCTCCTGGTAGGTGATTAATGGCCAACAGGTAATGTTGTCATGGTAACCTGCCCACCTGAGACACTATAGCAACAAGGGCTGAGATGAGGGCTGTACGTTGGACTCTCTGAGTGCGATGAATGACCTTCAGATCCCAGCTAATATAATTTTCCTTTACATCTCATGCTTTGTCTCTTTTCTTATTCGCCTCTGTATCCATCTCATTCAACTCTCTCCCTCACTTATTCTCCATTCCTCATCCTTATACATTCCTCCCCTCTCCAATGCTTGAAAGTCCATCCCTCTCTCTTTCCTCTCCTGACTATTACCCCGCCTCTTCCTCTCCTTCTTCCTTTGTCTGGCAGCCATTTGTGCTGCATTAAGCGAGATATGCTGGGAGGAAAAAGAGAGGGAGGATAGGAAGAAGGAAGACATAGAAAATGGATAGTGTCTGAGCTTTGCATTATAATGGAGACCTGTCTCAAGGCGTGATTGCCCTGCCTTTAAATGATGCATCTATCTGCATTTATTTGCCTTGACTGTACGTCCGCTCAGGCCTTTTATTTCCTTACTTTGTGCAAATGTGGCCCATCTCTGCTGCAACCATGTGTATTATTAGATACTTGGTGTGTTTGCATGGTAATTCCCTTCTAATTGGTTGTGTTTCCATTGTTTTGCAGTTAGTAAGTGTTTAAATGTCTTTGTGCACACGGAAGCAAGGAGGGAGGGTCCCGTTATTTAACCCGAGCCATCAGTCACACTCAACAAGCCCATCATATAGGGCCATTCAGAGACTGTGGTGGCTAAAGTTAGCGCCATTATCTGCCTGTCATTGGCTGGCTGCGCCGAGGTCCCCCATGGAAAGCCAATTGTATGACTGAATGCCTTGTCAAGCTCCAGGGATGCTCACATAGCGCTCTTCATTCACCTTCAGCTTTTCACACCTTTCAACCCGCATTAGAAAATCATGATTTGACATTTCTGCTGTGTTTAGTGTTTGAAAAATTGACCGCTCAATTTTTTACCCATCAGTAAGGTTTTGAAGCTCAACCAAGTGGAAAAAATAATCTTCATAAGTCTAGCAGGAAAGGATCATCTCGCTTTTAATCATCTCTTAAGATTTCTGAGTGAGTGCTCATCAATCACACTGTATGCAGACAGCGTGCGTGATTAATATTCATTTTATATGAGACACTTCATTTGCATGAACACACTGTCTGTCTCATAAAAATTACAAAGTCCTCCCCGCCAGTGTGATAAGCATCTGGACATGGAAGACGTTGAAAATGGAAGACGTGATGGTACTTAACCCGGCAACAAGATCCCACTTCATTACATATTGTTACGTGGGAGGGCTTCAAGCAGGCGTGACTCGTAACATCGTAGTTAGCGTGCCCCCATCAGATAACACAGGATTGACTTTCACATTGTTAGGGAGGCATTGTGTGAAACAGATCCCGATAAACGAGTTTCATCTTTGTTCTCCTGAAGACAGGAAGTGACAGATGGAGAGATGGCCTCAGGTGGTGATGTACGTCCGAGTGATGGTTATCTTTGGGCACTGATAGGAGTTACTGAGGTGAAACCCTACAAGGATAAGCAAACATCTCAAGAGAAATGCTGACAAAACTCTACCTAATCTGTTTTCATACTTTCCAGGTACCTTTAAAAATGTCAACATGCTTATAAAGGGAACCTAGTTTAACTTGACCCTTTAAATCTCCATACCAAGTAATTTTAAGCAGATTTTAACTCATTCATGGACACATAAAAGGGTAGAAAGAAAGAACCAGCTTTGTCAGTGTGTGTTCCCTTAATAATGGCCCACAACCCTAAGTCAAATCAAATCAAACCAAACTGTATTCATATAGCACTTGTCATGCAAAAAATGTAGCACAAAGTGTTTTACAAACAGACAGATGAATTGAATGAAGGATTTATGACCCAAACCCACTCCACCCAGCCCTTGAACCCACCCACACTATA
This sequence comes from Scarus forsteni, assembly GCA_036419115.1. Taxonomy (NCBI): domain Eukaryota; kingdom Metazoa; phylum Chordata; class Actinopteri; order Labriformes; family Labridae; genus Scarus; species Scarus forsteni. The sequence goes on along the minus strand of JAZDUH010000544.1, from coordinate 22,994,938 downwards.
CAGTGTTGATAAAAAACATCATAAATCAAAGACAATAATAAAGCACACAGCTGTATCCAGTACGTACTGAGGAAACGCCATCTTAAAGATGTAAAAATGAGAAAAACACTGGAGGTTAGGTTAAATTGTAAAATTAAATTTATCGTAAAATAAATAAGAAAAAGTATTTTAAAAAATAATAGAAATAAACAATAAAATGAAATGAAGTTAAAAAACTTGAAAAACTAGAAAATAAAATAAGGAAAGATAGAAAAGATAAAAAAGTGGGCTGTAATTAGAATAGATTAAAACACTAAAAGGTAATTCAGGTAAAAGCTAGACTAAAAAGGTAGGTTTTAAGTTTGCTTTTAAAGACATTAGCATTAGGTGCAGCCCTCTTCAGGTAGGCTGTTCCATAAGCAGGGGCCATAGTAGTAAAAAGATGCCTCACCATAGGTTTCTGTTTTAACTTTGGGAACTGTTAACAGAGAACTTACTGAAGACCTGAGGGCTCTAATGGGCTCGTACGATAAAAGCAAATCAGATAAATATGAAGGACTAAGACCATTAAGAGCTTTAAAAACCAGTGAAAGAATCTTGAAATATATCCTAAAAGAAACGGGCAGCCAATGCAGAGACCTTAATACCGGTGTAATATGGACTCTCTTTCTGGTCCCTGTCAGCATTCGTGCAGCTGAGTTCTGCAAGAGCTGAATATGGTAGATTTTTTTTTGTGGAAGACCAGTAATCTGTAATCTATTCTACAGGTGATAAAAGCATGGATTAATATCTCTGCATTGGCTTAAGAGAGAAACGGTCACACTCGGGCTATGTTCTTTAAATGATAAAAAGCTTTATTGGTGATGTCCCGGATATGTAGCTCAAAACTGAGCTCTGAGTCAAATAAAACCCCTACATTTTTAGCCTGCCGACACGGATTAAAAGATGATGCTTGTATTTAGCTGACCAGTTTCTCTCTCTTAACCCCTGAACCAATGACTAAAACCTGAGTTTTGTCCTGGTTGAGCCGTTAAAAGTTCACTGCCATCCATAATTAAATATCTAAAATACATTTTAAAAGGGCATCGAATGGCCCTGTGTCATCAGGAGAGACGGCAACATAAAGCAGTGTGTCGTCAGCATAGCTATGGAAATTGATGTTGTTCCTTCTGATGACATTCCCTAATTGAAGCATGTAAAGATTAAAAAGAGCAGGGCCTGAAATTGAACCTTGGGGAACACCACAAACAATGTCTTAGCATTTTGATGAGTGATCCCCGAGATTAACATAAAACTTTCTATTGCTAAGGTAAGATTTAAAGTAAGACATTGCAGCTGGCAGCATAAACACAAGCTTTAATTTTTCAGATCATATTATATACTAGTTACTTGTCAAAATAATAGCTTAATTTGTTGATTAGATCACACACAAATACATTCTAAATGTTAATAGTCAGGTTACATAACATGATACTGTTAGGGTCTAAGTTGTTCTGGCAATGTTTTTTGTTTTTTTATGCTGGTATTGGGCTCATTCTATTTTTTCATCACTGCCTTTGAATATCTTTATGCCTTTTAGGATTATTCCCCTTTTAAAACAAAGCATGAGCTCACTTCTCAGTCGAGATGATAGTTGCAACACAGTCTGTCTTTTCGATGGATTCAATATTTAATGGCATTCACCAAATAAAATGCTCAACTGCTGACATTAAGATCCATTTTATTACGATGTCTATGCTATTACACAATGTTCCACCAGTCCATTACATAAGAAAACAAATCAAAAGCTTGCTGTGGGATGATTCATACATTAGAGCTGACATTTCATTCAAGGCAGTCAAAGAGTGAAAGCACAAATGATAGTACTTGCAATAATGACAGAGTTTTCTAATAAGGCCTCGTTTCTGTGCATTATGTTTGATGCTATAGAGCAGACAGTTCAACGAAGCTGCTCAGAAATCACTGCACAGAGAGTGACTCTGATGCAAACTGGTAGTTGTGTATTTACATATGAAAAGTAGAGGGAAAAACATGTAAAACAAATAGAATAGTGTACATTACTGCTGGCAGATTCACTTGCAGTCAAGGGTAGAGGATAGAAAACAAATAGGTGTTTGCAGAAAAGCTAAACTAAATGGGCTCTAAATTACTCTGTGGTCTCTGGTCTGAAAGTTTACTGAATTAGATTTATGCTGACTGATTTGTGAGCCTGATGTTTCTCTGCAACAAATCTTTTTCCTCAGTCTGTGGATGTAGTGCCTCTAGACCACATCATAGAGGCAGATATGTTGTTTTCAGAGTTTGGCAAACTTTCCTCAGTCCAAAAGTTCAAGTTCTTAAAGAATATATGGTAGAATGTGGGGGGAAGTAAAGCATGCTCAAACCTGGGGCTGCCACTTTTCCAAAAATTCTAAACTTGATATCTTTAAGTGTGCACTTAACAATAACAAATTATCTTCAGTTATTAACACACATACACTCACCCTGCAAGGCCAGCTGCAACACACACAAGGCATTTTCCATTAGATTGCCATGATGGCCTTTTTCCGTGAACTTAGATTAAGACACCGGACTGAGAACTTGACAAGGCTCTGCTGGACTGCAGTGGGTGAAAGGCTAACACATAGGCCAACAAATTTGTTGTTTTGTACATGAACGACAGAGAGTGGAGCCCAAAGTGCTTCCACGCATCCCTGCAGCATGTTTTGGTGTTGTTATTAACCACTTGGAGTGGCATTATCTGTCTTCCATTACTTCAAGGTGTCTTCTTCTACTGTTTGTTTCTGGCAGATTTTAAATCAAGCTGTTGTTGAGGTTGAGAATTGGCTGCACTGAAAGCGCCCTATACTGGATCAGGTGGTTCACTGTTCCAGGTTGCTCTAATATACTGTTGAGCCGTTACTTTATATTAAAATGTTTATTTACAGTTTGAGTATGTGTTCTAACCCCCATGCTCTAATGGACATTCAAATATCGAGTATAAGGTGACAGCCGTACTGGCACCCCAACTGGTCTTTTGTTGTAATTCACCATGATACACTTAGCAAAATGAAATCCTTTGTCCTAGTCTATGTTTTTGGAATGAGCCAATACTGTGTATAAATTGTGTTGTCTGACCTTGGTACAAGTTTCTGAATTTGTACCAAGGCCAGCCCCTCCATTGACGAACACCCCTAAATGCCCAATTTAGGGGTGCTGGGAGTAATGGTACATGTACACGTACTAAACCATTTCTGTATGGGCCATGTGGTTTGATTCAGACTTTACTGAATAAATATGTGCATATTTGAGGGGGCTACTCTTCCTCTTGACCCTTTACAGCACTACACGTACTTAGATAGTGAGCTTAAAGCTACGGCCACACTGGACGCGAATTGGCGAATTTAAACGCGCGTAAAGCCCGTGACGCACCGTGCGTAACGCCCGAGGCTGGACGCTGGACCATTTTGACAAGCTGAGGGGCGACGCACGTCAATGCACATACGCAGTAGAGAGCCGGAGCTTGTCGGACTCAGCGATGACCCGTGCAGGCAAATCCAGCTGGAAACGAATATTTACAGAACTTTGCTTCAAAACCTGTCTCCTCAGAGACTTTCACCCAAGCCTGCTCCTATTTGTTCCGGTCTCTGTAGAGTACACACATCCAATCGTATAGCTCCAGATGATAGCAAACAGCGTAGAACAACCTCTCCTCCATCTTGCAGAGGGGTCTGAGCAGAAGCCGGTGGCCACAGCATCACGCGAATTTGCGGCGAAAGTTCAATATTTTCAACTCGAGTGTCGAGGCGTTTAACGCGCCAGACGCTCCAGACGCGCTGCGCCAAACGCGTCCAACGCGCCGCCCGAGGCGTTTGACGCCCCGAACGCATCTTTGCATTGACTTTGTATGTAATCTTGACGAGCGTCTTGGCGAATTCGCGTCCAGTGTGGCCACACCATAACAAACCTCTTCCACCTTCCAGTGAAGTCACCTGTCAGAGACCACTTGGGTTTTCCCAATATTTAGTGTCTCTGGGGATACTGTTTTTGTTTTGTTTGGTATCAAATAGTAATCAATATAGTTTGTTTTTATTAGAGTAAAATCAAACTTAACTTTCTGGTATCAAGGCTATCATGTGTTTTCTGTATCCAAAACATATCTATGTAGATTTGTAGCTTGCCTACATTGTGACTGATTGTGATATTGTGTCATTGACAAATCACACTCACACATCATGTTTAATTACAACATCACACATTTGACTCTCACCCTTCTCCATGTGCCCAGGAGAGTCGTCAGTGCCACCATAGCGGGTGGTATTTGTCGTAAATCAGTGCAGCCAGACATCATCTTCTCCAGCTTCTTACACTAAAATCATATTAACACAAGCATCTTCAACACCTTACCCACAAGGTGTTTTTGTCATTTCTAATACCACCACACATGATTAATGAATGTATGTGAAAATTCTCATGTACAGACATATTTTTGGATTTCCTTCATTGCTCTTGGCCTCTCATTTGTCTCTTTCACCACATCACATTATTGCTGCAAGGCAAAATATCCCCCTCCCTGTCATGATAACCGCTGTGGTATCACCCGTCTCTATTTTGATTTAACTAGATAGAAAAGTCAATTAATTCAATCTGTCAGGTTTCATCTGGGGCTCCGTTGGCACCGGCACCATCTCAGAAACAACAAAAACAACATCATCGCCTGATTAGAAAAAGTAGTTCCGCGGGAGACAGCGAGGCGGTGATGAAGAAGTCTCCTTGATGTGGCGGTGAACAGAAGCTGCGGTCGCCGATTGGCCCCTGCTAAAATGTTGGCCGGCTTATCTAAGGGAGTTATACTAAATCCCCCCTCAGAACAAGTACCCTTGAAACGTCAGCACCATAATGTATCATAAGACTCCTTCTGGAATACAAGACAAGTTGGCAACACTGGACTGCCGGTCTGTCTTTTTTCCCTTTTCTTTAACTTCCTCTGCTTTTTCTTTTCTCCTGTATTGAACTTGGTCCAAGCCTTTCTCATAAATATGTATTTTATGATGTGTTCTTTTGGCAGTTCATAGCACTCCCTGTACCTAAACCCACACGTGTTTTTTTTCTTCTTCTTTTCTTTCGAGAACAAATTAACAACTGTGATAGCAAAGTGTTTTTCATTCTATGTGATAATTTCTAAGTCACACCTGTGCGAGTAGTTTCTGCTTTATCGGCTGTGCTGTGAGATACGGCACATTGAACCTCACACAGACAAACAGATACACACAGGAAGGCACCCTTATTGTCTGCTGTAGAAGCAGATGCTGTTTTTATTCTTTCTTCCTTCATTTTTGGGTGCAAACCTAACTTTGAGAAGTCAGATTCAAATGTAGGCAGTGTTGTTCAAGGCAAAGGTCCACAACTGCATTGGGAATTTTGCTCACGACCACTGCAGTTAGTCATTACAGATGAGCAACAAAGCTGAAATATAAGTTAATTATTACATTTGATGTCTCAACAGTCTCATGTCCTGGTGTGTTTGACCATTTACATCATGTCTTGGGTGTCTATTAAAGTTGCTATAAGGAGTTTCTAAGTAATTACAAAAAAGTCTCACTTTTAGATATATGCCTGATCGAAATACACACTTTGAGATGAGTTTTATAGCATCAAAATAGGTTATGTATAAATGCTATTTCTTGGCTTCACGGTTGGGTCTGACAGGGCTGGACTGGCCTGGATACTCAACTTCGGGAACTAGACAATTAAAACTAGAACAAATTTATATTATTCGGACACGTCTTAGAGCACCGGGCTGTAAGTAGCGATATATAGCCGGCTACAAAACTACAATACTAATTTTTCCAAAAATTGCTTGTTGTCACACATCAAAAACTACCGCTACGTAACTAGAAAGAAATATATTACCTTGTCGCTTTGCATCCCGTCAGTTGTTGAAAAAAGAAATTGTAAAGCAATGCAAAGTTCTGAGGAAGGTCCGAGCTGCATTGATTAGAATGACAATAAACACACGCTTTGGCTTAGGTCACGTCTTTTGGTGCGTTCCAGTTGTAGTTAGAAGAAGGAATTTCCGGGTGGCATGTGTACCTGGATGGCATATGAAGGAAAAGGGAGAGAGCAGGTATTTCAAGAGAAGATGACGGCACTGTGCTTCTAACTGTTGTACATGATACCCTGTTCACAATCCTTTTTGGTCTTTACCTGCTCTTGTTCCTTCGTGATGTGGTGTTTCAGTAATGTACCGGCTCATTCCAACATCTGATTACAAGATGTCCCTAAAATGCCAATTTTTGCACCTTTTTATTTAAGATTCAAAAAAAGTTTGTCCTTGTAGAGGATGACATGCAGTTCTTTTCGCACCCCTCTGAAAACGATGAGCTAAATAATACCACTAAGAAGTAAAAAAGCATTTTAAAGGGCATTTTCTTTATAGGGCATAGTGTATTTTTCTGCTTGTCATGTTATTCTGGTCCCAAAGCCCCTTTCTACAACACTAAAAGCAAATAACATTGATTTTTACAGGATACAGGACCTGCAAATGGGACCCAATGTAGACGATCTTAAATGTACAAATACAGGTGAAATATTGGTAATTTTTCTAAAAGTGGAATCATCAATGACAGAGGGAGTGCCACACTTATTTTGTATTTATATTATTCTTTCAACTCCCTTTTAAAAGCCCTATTAAGACTCAATGTGTATAGGTGAGTAAGCATACACATTTTATACATGTGTATATATTTACATATACGTATAATGTACATATGTGGATGTAAATAGACATATGTACTTGTAGGTAATATGTATATTGATATTGTTTTGGTATTATTTTTGTAATTTTTTCAAAAAATATATTCACAATCTTACTCTTAGTGGAATACAGTTTATATACTCAGAGTGACTGTTGTGCTCTATGTAAATTAAAAGATTAATTAATCAACACCTTGGCTGCAACTGCTTTATCACTCACTGCCAGACCCCCGAGGAGTTGGACCTGGACACTAATGAGAAGATTGGAGGTGCCTGGGGTGGGTTTGCCGAGATCGTACAGCACAAATGCTACATTCCATTGACGTCTGAGGTTGAACAGGAGAAGTGGGAATAATGTGATATTCGGGTTGTGTTCCACTTTCGCCCTTGAGAAGAAGTTGGACAGCACTTTCATGTTAATAGAACTTAAATGATAAAAAAAACCTACTCCTATAACTATAGCACCAAAACACTTTTTTTAGGATCATAAACTAGCAAACCTCAAATGAAGTTAACACATTTTAGCACTTTTAATAAATCAACACCAATCAATGGTAGCTCCAGCTGCAGTGGGTGTTTTATAGCTCATAACTAATGTAAACAGTACACTACAAGACAATTTTGCACAAAAGTCAACATTATAATAAGTGCACATGAAGACGAAGTACTATACTATCCATGTGTCTGGTTTTGATGCATAAGAGCACCCAAAGTTATTATTTAAAGGAGACATATCATGCTGATGCATGATTTAATACTTACATATAATATAATAAATTTGGAAACAAGACCTTATACCTCCTTAATTTTCAAAAAATTAGATATTGTATTTTTTCTGATATCCTAGAACGAGATTTGATGCCTCTGAAAATAGGTCATTGCGAGATGACCGCGAGATTTAAATCGTCGTGATGACACGAGGTACCTTTCTTTTTGTTGGAGTAATCTGATAAAACACTTCCTCCCCTGTGATGTCCGTTAGCCACAAAACCATCACCAAGGAACACATTCGTCCAGCAGCAGTATATAGCTCCCTAACTCACACTCACTCATTACCAGCTCTGGCCTGTAGGGGGGGACTCAATACGCGGTCGCTGCTTTGAGCCTGCCGGAAAATACAATAGAAGAAGAAGGACAGGCTGGCTCAGCCCTCTCGGCAGCTCTGATAGAACTGACCAATCAGAGCACAAAGGGCTGTGACATTGTGAGGTAACTGTAGGTCAGCCTGGAAACCGAGCGTTTCAACGAGAGCTTGATAATGGCCTAAAACGAGGATTTTGAGAACGCTATTGTGGGGCAATGAAGGAACTAAATGACTTGTACTGAGGGCAGAAATGCTTTACAGGCATCCTGGTCTTGCATAGTGAAAAGGAGAAACAAGCATGATATGTCTCCTTTTAGGCAACAATGCACTGCTTTTACTTACGGTTTACTGAGTCCGTTAAGGTTGTTAAAGTTTTCCAGTTTAATCCCTTACTTGTAAGAGCGTTCCAGATCATTTTCTGACTGGCATGTCAGAATTTCCAACACCAACTGTGGTGGACCAAAGACACACAACAGTAGGACGGTGGGCCAGACAGGTCTTGGCAGAATCTGGTTGGCTCAGTGCTATGATTGCGTTTTAGGTTAATTGGAGGAGGCTTCAGTGAAATTTCTACCCTGGGCAGCAAAGAACAAAAACTGCCTCTTGTTCCAAAAGATTTGGTGTTTATTTCCGACATGTTGTCACTTCTTAAATCTCCTTCTTTCTTCTGCTAGTTTAGAAGTTGTCTGACAGTTTAAACTTCATCTCCAATTTGCCGCTTGGACAGTGCATTTGAATGCGATTATTCCAGGAATAATGTGTTTTTTTTTTCTCTGTTGAGGGAGTCACACTATCTGATTTGATGTCATACTTAATTTCACTCTCCGGCAGCTGTCACAGCATTTTATTAGAAGGGCTGTTTACTCACAAGGATGTATCTGTGATCAAATAGGCGCTCACACATTGCTATTTTAATGTCTTAAAAGGCCTGTCATCTTGTATACATATAAAAAGGAGTGAAGTCAACAATACAGTGGATGTTAGAGTTCTACTTTTGGCTTTTCTGATGAGAAATCTAACCTTTAACCTTGCAATATTCCAAAACTTACATTGTTTATATCGAGATATGCCATCCTCTTAAACCCATAAATGATTGCTCCAAAGGATCAGACTGCTTTGATGATGGATTATGTGTTTTTTAAGAGGCTGATTTTTGAGACTGAAAGAAGCCATGGCATTGCATAACTCTATTATGACTGTCTGTAAGAGATGTACTTAAAATGTAATGTCAGTCAACCTCCCCAGTGCCTTGTCCTTTGATGCAGTGCTCACATTTTGACCTTTTGTAACCAGATTTCCCAGCATCCCACAATGGAATTAACTCCCTGCTATATTAAATGCTGCATAGAATGCCTAATGTGCAGAGATAATGCTTGTGTAGAAAAACAGAAGTATTGTGTACGTGTGCGCATGTGTGCACTCGGTGGCTTGTATCATTTCGCAGAGATTATGTTTCCGTGGCAGATCATAGCTGATAGTGGATAATAGAGGGGCTTGGATTGCCTAATCATTAAAGCTGACTTAACCTTAATAGCATGATATGGGTTTGATGGGGATAATCTCATCAGAATTTAGATTAAAAATAACGCATCATAATTTCACTGTTTTGTTTGCATTTGCTTTGTGTATTAAGTTTGGAATTGCAGAAAAATTCTTGACTCCAACTCAATTTAAATCACATTTTACTTGATCATGTGGAGCTGTGAAGGCAGTGTGGGTTTGTTTGGACACGGAGATCACATTCCTACCTTTTAGATTGTGCAAAAGTGAAGCCAAAAATATCCTTCAAGTGCATAAAACAGGAGGTTGGTGGTTTAGCGGAGTGGTAAACAACCAAACACATCCCATTTACATGCTTCAGCCCTGGGTCGAATGCCCACAAACCTATCTACTGTCTCTGTCTCTTCTGTCAGTAAAGGCACAAAAATGCTTGAAAAATAATCTAAAAAAAATGCACCAAATCATTATGTGCTGGTGATATCTATGTCAGCATTTTAGAAAAGACCCAACCTATCTATTTAGCATTGCTAAAAGTACTTGAGCTCGAACAGTGCTTTTCTTGCCATATGACTGCTTTAAGTTCTTTTACACTGCATGATTTTGAAGTCTACCAAGTGCCTATTACTACTGACTGATCCGGTTTATATTCAGTCATATACATACATAGACTGGGAATTAAAACCCATTTAGTTGAATTATGACCTGGTCTGCTTCTTTAAGCCATCTGGGATTCACAATATTTTTTAACAAAGCTGCAATCACCACCTTCATAAGTTTTTTGAAGCCATACCAAGCTATTAACCATATCCAGTTAGTTTGGGAGAAGCGTCAGTTGTGCACACAAAATAATTTGCTGAAGCCTTTCTTTGAGTATATGGAATATATTGAGGTTTGATTGACTGCTTTCAAAATACATGTTATGAATTGATATCACCATTGGCTCGGGCTCAGATAGGAAATCAGACCTCTTCTACAGTGATTACAAGCAGTAGGCAGCTGCTCAACAATTTAGACAGAGCATTTGACCAGCACTTTGTATCTGTATTTATTAGAAAACATATATTGTTGTAAACAAATTTACATGTTAAGTGGTCTCTTCCAATTCAGCATGTCAAGACCCTTTCACCCCCAGATCAACTGCTTGGTAGATCATATTTTGAGTAACTCCATCTTATTTTTATAGATTCATCAAACTTCTTAAAATTGATAGGGCCATCTTTATTTTGTGGGGTGACACATAATGCTAAAAAACGATGTTTCTGATTTAATTACAGATGTAGAAATCCTTATTCTAACAAAATGTTTAGAGGTAAGATGACATATTCGATGTATGATGGTACCAGAAACCTGACTCAACAGACAAGTCTTATGGGGTAAGATAAATTATGTCGAAATACAGTAAAAATGATGCATAATATGCTCAACCAGACAGTTGATTTGGATGTTTATGGCTGACCAACAGAGCAAATGTAATGTCAATTGGAGAAACTTCTATTAACTTCTTGTTTAAGATGGGAATTTCCCTGATAGGTGTTAAAAAAAACAGCAAAAATAGCCTATACGAAATGAATATGACTTCCAAGTTATAAGTATTTCTCAAAAAGGGGCATTTTACTTGATTTTTGTTCTGTTTTCACTTTTCTATCTTTTCAGTTTTTTTTGGTGGGAGTTAAAGGGTTAAGACAAAGACTGTGTTTGAGAAAAATGTGTTTGGTATGCACTTGGATATAAAGTTTGACTCAGTTCGGTGGAGCCGTTGCTGTTTTGGCTTCACTTTTGGGGAGCTGTCATGTTGTCCATCTTAACAAATGGACAATTTGACAACAGTCTGTACGATTTTTTTGTTTATTGGAATCTTAAAGACGAGACTCCAAGCACTGCTGTTGTTTCTTTGGCTGTGGAAAAATGTCACAGGTGCAAAAACTCAAACTGTGAAGTTATGTCTTGTTTCCGCAGGAATGGAAAATTACCACAGAGCTTTATGTCAATTACAATCAGGCCACGCTAGAATACACACAAGGTCTGAGGCGCTCATGTCCGCTATACACACACAAACATACACGTATTTGTCTGCCCAAAGCCGCGTGCGCTCCATCACTCCCTCCTTGTCTCTCTGTGGGAGTGTTTGTCGGTAAGGTGGGGAGTTAACACATCAATGAGCAACAAACAACAGCAGAATATCCCAAAATACACCACTGAATTCGCACAGTCACACCCGGTGCTGGTTCATCTGACTGGAGATTGAACAACTTGCACCCAGTCACTCGATGACAACTCGAAACCCACAGCGCCATAAGGACCAGGCACAAAGATGATAAAGCCATGGTGCATCCATCTGTTGTGTTTCTTACTGGAAAAGACACATTTCTCTCCTCCTGTAAGTGAACAAAGAGCTCCTTCACTAAGGCTAACATGATTTTTTTTCTCTTCTCTTTGACAGATTCTCAACGGCGTCTGGTGTCAGAGTGAGAGGACTTGTCTTCTTGTAGAAAGAGCGGCACAGTGGGGGGGTCAGTACCATAAAGGTGGAACCCAAACTCAGGCATTTGCCAGCAAAAGACTGACCTAAACCGGGACCCTTAGCAGCGGGCGGTAAGAGGAGGAGGGGGCCATGTGGACCGCACGCCTGCTTGTCCTCGCAAGCCTCTTCGCACCAGCCGCTCTGGGTGAGTTTGTCTCATTAGAGCTTGTGTCTGCATGCGCTGAAAACACCTCATGAATTTGTTTTAAAGCCGAACAGAATTTCATCGTTTCCTTATAAAAGTGCCTCACTCTGTGATCCGAAAGCTTTTTTACCGCTTTCTTCCTCCTTCTATCTTTCCCATAGCGCTAATTAGCACTTTTTCCACTCCTTAAAACTCCCAGAAACTTTTTGTCTCTGCTTTTCTTATTTGCACTCTCTGTGTGTTTCTGATTTTACAACCTAATTTTAGATCTGCCCCTCTTTCTTACATCTCATTCTCCGGCTCTCCTGGTGATTTGTAATGAACTGAAATTACTTACAAAGAGCCATCAACACTGCTTTGGCTTTGTAGCTCATGTTTAGCAAAGTAAGAAGTGCAGAAAAAAGGCCTCTTTTATCATTTCATGCATTAAGATCTTAAGTTTAAGTTGCAAAGTCTTCTATTTTCCTTGTCTCTGTGAACGGAAATCACTGTGGTTTTAGACTTTCCCTTTTTTCCTGTCTGTGGATTGTTTCAGAGGCTAAATGAAGTCATTTAAATTCAGATTAGAGGGCTTGTATGGTGGTGGTTTGTGGGTGTATGAAAGTGTGTGTGTGCAGATGGGGGTTGGTGACAATCAGCAAGGGTTTAGATGCAGGGAGTACTGGGAGGGGGGGCAGCAGGCCATAACAATGTTAATTTGACATGGCTAAAACCATTAATGGGAGATTTGAAGCTAATTGAATTGTTTCTGTGCTGTAATATCTCTATTCTGTACTTGTGTCATCATCCATTGCTAATGAAACCAAACTCTCTGGCAACATTAGTTTGCCTTAATGCTCATAAAAAGAGGACAAGTGACAATAACAGCCTATATATTCTTTCTGTTTGTTTTAAATTAACCCTCTCAATATTCTTCCTCTCCAGAGGTATGAATGTTAAGTTCTGGCAACTGTTCATCTGACTGGTAGTTCATTGCATTGTGTCAATTCCAAAGGCTGCAAAGATACTTAACCTGCAGGAGGCTACCATTTGATTTTTAGCTTTAACCCACCTTTGACTTAAGCTATCCCAGCAGTATGTTTTCTCCTTCCATGGGTCACATTGTGGAGCAACATCATAGTTTGATATCGTTTTCCTTTTCTTCCAATATGGATGCTAAATCAACTACTTAGAAAACACTGCCATTGCCAACACAATACCTAAATGATACTCTTAAAAAAAATAAAGCTGGGGCGGACATTAGCTCAGTTGGTAGAGCCTCTGCCCCATGTACGGGGGCTGCCAACCCCCAGCAGCGGCTGCTGGTTCGAATCCAGGCCTCAGCCCTTTGCTGCATGTCATCCCCCCCTCTCTTCACCCCCTTTCCTGTCAAACTCCAGCTGTCCTATACAATAAAGGCCATAAAAAGCCCCAAAAAATAACTTAAAAATAAAATAAAATAAAAATAAATAAATAAAGCTGTCAACAAAGGGTACTATTCTTGCAGCACGTGTTTCTGTTGGCTGTGGTATCATATTGGGCAGCTTACTAAGTTGATAAGGTAGAGAAGTTCTGCATATTTGGTAGAGATAGACTGACATGTTTTTTTGGGGGCTGATACCGATACCGATTATTGGTAGTCAAGGAGGCCGATAACTGATATTTGAAGCCGATATTCATTTGCAGTAAAAGTGAAAATACTGGCGTCAACTTTTGGATAATACAAAGTCCAACACTTGACTTTGTTTTAATGCCTTTAAGCATATGTTTATTTCAGGCTCAGCAGCATGCCTTATAACATATAAATAAACTCTTAAATAAATTAGCTGCCTAAAGTTTTATCCAGTAAACATAAATATCCAAAATTTCAAAATAAATGAAATGTTGTTTTATCTTTAACTCTTCTTTGTTTTAAGGTCAAACAAGAAAACAATATGCAGGGAGTTCCCAGGGTTAGCAGCATCTCTTTTAAACTTGACTGAAAATTTAGATTAAAAAATATTATCCTGAAGTTTTTTTATAGGAAATAAAACAAAATAAAATAAAATTTGCTCCAAATTGTGAGCCTCAAATCAATTAGTAGTCCCAATTGAGCAGTACCAGATTGTGATTGAACCTCTGAAAATACTAAATGGCCTAAAGCATCCTCGCTTTAATAACCAGTGTTTATCATAGGAACAGACAGCTGCCGCTAACGTATTGGACCTCGCAATAACATTAGTGGTCGTGAGATGTAAAGCTTCTCATGTGGCTTCCACACAAACACACACTATACTCTACCACAACAGATACTCTCCTAGACATTAAGATAGTCACGATGCTAACTGCATTAGCCTGTCAATAGGATTTTCAATTGACGTTAGCATTAAGCTAGCGGACTTTTGGATGAGGACTTAAGGTTTTTACTCCCTCCCCCTCTCTCTCTTTCTTTCTCTCTGTCTCACACACGCACACAAACACAAACACACGTCTACTATCACAGACAATTTCCATTTCTATGTAATCCGCTCCTTTTTATCAAGTGATTAACAGATAGGCTACGTATGGAAGGGCTGCGGGCGAGCAGAGCTGCCGCTTATAACGTTATTGGGCTCACAGTAACGTTACTGGTAGTTGTGAACTGTAGAGGACTGGGATGTTTATTACATTTCAGGAGAGTTTGCAGCCTTTACTTACCTTGGAAACATATGCTCTCCAGTGCTTCTCCACTCGGCAAAACTTTCTCCTCTTCTCCTTCATGCACTGTGTGTGCATGAAGGAAAAGAGCTGTGTACACATGTACTGTGTGCAGGCACACAGCTGTGAAAGCTGACTGGCTGTCACCCAAGCCATGGCTCTGCATGTAACCAATCACATCGTGCTGTGGGTTGGACAATATTGGAGACGGAGTAGTGACTGCAGACAGAGAGAAGCGGCTGCAGCAGAGCCAAAATAACACCGTTTTAAATACATTTATTGTCGGCCGTTGGATTAAAAAAAAAAGGCCGATGCCGATATGCCTCAAAATTACGAATATCGGCGCCGATAATCGGTCTATCCCTAATATTTGGGTCTTATGTAGAGGTAAAACACTGATGTCAGAATTTGTGTTACGAGTTCTAAGCTCTGAGTCACAGAGAATAATGATATCGTTGGTAAAAACACTGAAACACTTTACTTCAACTGAAAAGTGAAGTGTTCTAATCATTTTAGTCGGTCTAATTTCTTTTGATTATGTTCATAATGGAAAATGTAGACTCCAGTCTGATTTAAAATTAAAGATGGCTAAATTAAACTTTTGAAGCCAAAACATTTTGTTTGAAATGAAAGATTAATCAGCCTGAGTCATAGGATGAAGTTCTATAATGGCTTTAACTCTGTATCTGTTATTTTAATCCAACATGATATCAGTGTACAGAATGTTTCTGAGCATACAGCTTTAGCATCCATTTAACCATTGTTTCCTCCAGATATCTTTCAAACCTGACACATGTGAATTAATTTTGACATAATCTGTGGACTTATCTGACTGATTGGTTGCCAAAATCAGCAGCAGTAATTGGACTTTTCGGAGTTTGATGTTGATAACAGGGTGAAGCGTGATGTGTTGTCCTCAGTGTTACATAATTGAAGACACTGATGTTTAATTAAAAAAAGGATAGTAAAACACTTTAAACCAAAGGACACAGAGAAGGTTGGGCTCATGTTTACCACTGTTGACATGAATGAAAAGTTATAAATACGGCTCCACAATATATGTATGATATCTGATTGCCCATGAGGTCTAAACTTATAATCACCAGTACTGTTACCAATACTATTTTTCAAAGCATGAGGCCTCCATTTGACTTAAATATACCTTTTCTTTTCATGGTAAAGTTGTTTGTTGCTAGAAAAACATGTTATTATTTAACCCTTGTGGGTTGCTTTAATTTACTACCGTTTGAGGTTATCAGAGGACATTATTGTCCTCTCCCAAAGCTGCTATAAAAATATAACAGATTATTATTTTTTTGTTACTTTTTTTGCTCAAATCATTCAGTCAACTTCAGTTCTAATCAAAAATACCAAATATGTAATTATTTATTTTATTTTAACCCTTTAAATGTCAACTTGATTACATGATGTACGAAATTTAATGAAAAAAAAACACAAAAAATGAGTTATTATCAATATTATGAACGTTGAATGCCTGAGGATTTTTTCCAAAGATCTGGCTTAGATATACTTAAGATCAAGTATTACCAGTATTGGTAGATGATAAGATGATTTGAATTATTAGATTTTGGTGGATATCTTGATAACCGCCACTGTTGAACAATTGTCTCCACTCAATAATTGTCAAACTAATAATGATATCAACATGATTTTAAGTACTAGTGGTAGGTGTTGAGGGTTCCTTCATCACGGAACTATTACTTTAAGGTGTAACAACAACATGCGAGTAACAATTAGGTGATTTGTGCTCTTTTAGTGCTGTCTCGTTGTCACACAGCCATACAAACTTTAAAGAGTTAGAATACGACGACCATCAAAAGCTCCATCAAGACAACTACAGATGATGATCATTGCAAAATTACCCAATTGCCCATGTTCCTAATTATATTGACCTTAAATCTGTTAAATAAAAAAGAGAGCTATGCCCATCTCTTCCAGCAACAACATACATGAAATTTTGATTTAGATTGGCTCAAATGATTCTTTTTAAACTGGCTGCACTGGTGTGCTCAGTATGATCTGCCACATAGTTAAAGCTCATGCTCAGAGCTGAAGACATGAAATTGGCTGAATGACAATAATCAGCACTCTTTCCCATTCAGACTGCTCACATATTGACTGAAGGGACTGGTGTTCATTCCTCCCCATATCCCTCATCGCAGTCTGTCAGACAAGCAAACATGGGCACCTTTCTCTTCGAGCAGATTGTTATGCTATGTTAACAACCTGCACTGGTCGAATCAAGACTGGATTGTTCAGTTTAGCCTGTATTTCCTGTATCTAAATAAAAAGCTTCCTTTTAACACTTTGTAAATCTGTTTTGTGAATATAGATCTGGTACATAATAGGAATTTAGTAATAAAAGCAGCCCGGCTTATATCTGCCCCTGTCTCTCTTAAGAACAGCTCTAAGGCACACAAGACCACAGCCTGTTATGAGTGAAGCACCCCTACCATATCACAGCGCAAGGACCCATAAAGTAAATAGGCTGTGCGCGGTCAGTGTTATTGCCCCTCATTGTTTTGACCTCTTGACCTCTTATTTGATTAGCATTGACTCCAAAGTGCTGTCGACAACAAACGTGCCAATCACACAGTGTGTAAGCATCCTTCAACTCATCCATGTGCGTCTGCTGTCTAAATTTCTCATTACAGCAGCACTGTCGGACATTTATCCAGTCTGTTAAAGAGTCCATTGTCATCTAACTAAAGATCTTTGTCCACAAACACCATCAAACAGAGAGGATGTACACATGTCTTTGGATTACATAGATTCATATCAATGGTCTATTCGGTTGGATAAACAATAACGCAGAGACAACCAGCCACAGCTAATTAGAAAGTGTCAGCGGGGATAGAAGTGAATTGGTTTCAGAAGAATGGACACTGAGCAGAGATAGTTCACTGTGGACACCCTGTTATAGCAGTTATATGTTTTCTGTACGTTATAGCCCCTTTTAAACAAATGAGTTAGCGTAACACAAGTGTAGTTTTTTCCAAAGCAAACAGCGTTTTTGCTGATTGGCTACATGATTTTCTGTTAAATCTTTTTTTTTTCACCAAATTAAACAACTCTTTTATTCAAGGATAGCTGATATATATGGCTTGGCAGGCCAAACTTGAAGCTTTTTAGTTTGCTGCCTTTCCTCATCTTTCGGACTTCCAAATCCATTAATTTTGTCAATATGGCCTGAAAGGGTGAACTATAGTATGAAAAAGTATTCATGGAAATGAACAGCTGTTTTAGCCATCTTGAAAAGCAGCAATACATGCATGATTTGTGATAAATGAGCTGAAACGTGCAAAAACAGAAACCTTCAGAGTCCTTTAAATCAATCATTTTGCCTGGTCCGTCACATTTGGACAATCAATCACTCACTGATCCCACAGGAACGGTCAACATGTGACCGACAACCCATCTAGCAGCTTTGGTTTTTGGAACCACACTTGAGCATTTGAGGCTTGTTTGAACACCAGATGAAGTGGTTGAAACCCCTTGTATAAAAAAAAATTGACAGTTTTATTGAGAAAAAAGAACAATTTGACACCTAACCCAGCAGTGTTGCTATAAGCGGACAGGACCAGATGTTGCTAGTGAATTGTTTTGCAGCTGTGGGAGCAGTATAGTGGGAATTTTCACCATGGTGTCATTATGCATGTGTCTCCCTGAGAGTGTTGGAGATGTGGACTCTGGGGGGATGCTGGCCTACTTCTGGATCCATATAGTCCCTTTTGTCTACATGCATACAGGCCTGGTCATGCACACACACATGTAAACGGATGAAGGGACTCAAACACAGGGAGTAGTTTCTTTTGACACATATGGCAATTCCCATGTATGATAATGACAGTCAAGGTGCAGAAACATGCACACATGCATGGAGCGCGGTAGCTAATCATCTGTAACTAGTGTTCTGTCCTTTCTTGTCTTTATTTGTATGTCAACACTGACACAACTGTCTGACACTTTGCACTGGGATATTTTTGGACATGCCAAGTCTCAGCAGGAAGATAAAAAAGTCAATAAAAAGTGGAGCCAAAGGACCAGTGGCAATGTGTGTGGGTGGAGTTATTTGTCTTTGGTTTGTGTGTGTCCTCGATTTTATGGTCTAGCATGTCTCCCTTTAGTGTGTGTCCTGCAAGATTAATAAAAGTTGCCGTCTCTGATGCAGCCAACGGTTTGAAAAATAAGTAAAAGCACACTCTTGTCATTGTTTTGGTAGCCGTGAATAACAATGGAAAAGTAATGTCCTGAACACTACGGCCACGCCTGAGCAACGCATTAATCATGCGTTTCCATGCATGCAAAATGCTTCAGGACGGATTTCATATTCATCCCACTTAATACCACCCCGTGGAATGGGGAGACACAGCGGCTATAATGGATGACGGCTTGCGGACCAACAGAGGAAGACCAAAGCGTGAAGTCTGACATGTATTTTTCATGGTCAGAAACTAGTGCATACATCAAATCTGGGAGCAGATGTCATCGTGGGGAGTGGGGAGGATAGGTGCGTAATGAGGGATGGATGAGACTGGGAGGCATCTGCAGAGCACATGTGGATGGAGACTGATGAGGTCCAAAAGCATTTTAAATGGTAGAGAAAGGCTGCAGGTTAAAAAAATAAATTCAAAACTACTTAAGCAACCTTAGAGTGTCCAAATCTCCATTGTAAATCTGTTTGTCACACAATATGTTTACCTACACTTAGTTCCAAGCGGTCCTTCCCACAAGCCTAGATTATGTTTTTTGTGGGCCTATTGTGATTTACTATGTGTTATTTTAAAAGTTTGGCCCTTTGATTTCACCCATTGGTTTATTGACGGCGAATATGAAGCCTCAGTTTGATATGTGTTCACAATTACAGCTTAACTACACTGGATGCATGACAGCTGCGGTGTGTGTAAAATTCAGCTCATAGCACAAGGCTTTCAGAACCAAACCTGTGTGCTAGAAGTTAACTGGGTCATCCTGATGTCATAGTCCAGCTTCTTCTTGACCTCAACAATTCAGTTTTAAATGTCAAAGATTGCAAACAGTAAAGGGTAATTACAATTTTTACAATTTATTAGGAAAGCAAAAGTTAGGCAAGAAACACATGATTTCCCTACCTATACAAGTGACTCTATTTCTTGTTTATCTGACTCTTTAAAACTTTGGTAGTAAAGCACTCGGAGCTGGGGGAGTTATCTTACAGATATCCCAAACCAGTCCTAACAGGAGGTGTAACCATACTGTGTTTATCCTGTCTGTCACACAATCTACAAACATGGACTTATGTATCCCCTAAATAAGATAAATATAGATCTCCTTTCCTTCTGTTTTATTAAGATGGTCAAGATACCTTGGCTTGAAATAAAAATAAACTTTTGAAATTCTTAGTGCATGAGACATACCGTTAGTTTTGTCGACCAATTATTTCATCACTGTAGCAAGTTATGATTTTTGAGCTTTCCCTCCATTGTTGGTCAATGGGCTGGTTTACCCTCTTGTTTCCAACACAGTAAGATGGTCAGGGGTGGTTGACTACAAATTCTAATTATGAGGCTAGTGAAACTCATTAAATATGAGAAGGTATCTGCTTGGTTGCTTGAGGGAGTTGAAGAGGAACACTACGAATCTAAAACATGTAAGGATAGCGATCACATTTCTTATGTTGTACAATACAAATGAGTGAATCAACAAAGAAAAGTATTATTTGACTTTTTTGCTGAAAAGATCCCAATCGACCAGCAAAAACAAATACACAATTATCATGAAAAGACTGTTTTTAAGAGGAAATTCAAGTTTATTGAGATTTAGACTGATTCTCGAAATGACACATAAGCGACAGCAGTTTTCATATTTTGTCATTCGCTTTATTTTTCAATAATTGAAGTTGCAACTTGATTTGTCTAAAGGAAAGTGCAGCATGTTTGGGTTGTCAGACACTGCACATGTGCATTTATGGATTTTTTTGGTTCTTAGTTCATAGTCAGGAGTGAAATAGGCCTGGAAATATAGCATGTAAATATAAAAACTATCGGTGTTTTTCCTCCCTCTTTCCTGCAGTAGCTTTGCCTTTTATGCTTCAAAAGCTTACACAAAGTTTAATTTAGGCTACCATGCACCTCACATCACCCTCTGTCGCTCACATTGTAGCATCAGCACCCATATTCAGAGGTCAGCCGTGTGTAACCAAATAACAACATAAAACCCCTACGTCATCCTCTCTGTTCCCGTCCCCGATCCACTTAATTAATCTCCTTGTGCCAGGGCAGCGGCTTCATCCGCCAAGGCATCCCTGGATTTGCCTAATTTGCTTAATTAATTAAACAAATGATTTATTTGAGCTCATATTTCAAAGCAGGGAGAAAGTTCTTTGTGGAGCCCACTGAGGCATGTACTGTTTTGTTGTGACTGTGAGACGCCTCTTGAAGCATTGAAAAAAAGGAGCGGGCTTTAGAGTGGGTGGGTGTCAATCATTCATTTAGAGCTGCATAATGTACAGGCAGATAGGGAACGTCAGAGTGGGGCTGAATTATGTATGCTAAATTAGATTAAGGAAATAACTTTGAACATGTCTTTTATGAAGGTGAGAATGAGGGATGCGTGCAGTAACTTCGCTGCACTGTAGAGGAAGTTAACTGGCATTGGCTGCATGCTTTTACAGACAAATATTCATTGGGAAGAAAAAAGACCCTGCAGTCTTTACTTTGAGTCTCTGTGTGAGCAAGTGATGAAAGAAATATAGCTATGAAATAAGGCCAAAAACTTTAGGACAAACTTTATGTTCCATTAAACTACCAACTGTTTTTTTCTGTCACTGAACACCAAAGCCAAACCAACAAACAACTTTACAGTAAGCCGATTTCACAGCAGACTAAATTTACCAAAAGCACAAGCCTCACACTTTGTCAGGCCAGCATATATGGAGAAAATCTGAATAGTCAACATTTTGTCAGGACCGCAAACACAAAGTATCCAGTTCAGGGGAGGATATGGACAAGCCCAATATTTATGTCTGACTGGCTCTACATCTGTGCATGGGGCTGTAAAGATTCAAAGGTCTCATGACATATAGCAGCCCTGACATATATGACGGTATCAGCAACATTTTGCTGTCTTTATCTATTTAAAATACCATACTTTTCATGTTTCCTTTGCCCAATGTAATATTAAGGATTATTTTGAAAGGCCAAATCCCTGAAAATTACACACATATATAGCAATCAGTTCCCATGAAGAACTTAACTGAAGGATACTAGTTTCATTTATGCATTTATCTGAATGTTTAAATAAGATGCAAACGTATTAGACTTGTAAAACTATAGGTTGTGAAGAAAGACAAAGGAATAATGCAGAATTTTCAGATAACTAGCACAGTTAAAATATCAAAGATCCATCAATGCCGATTAAATTATAAATTCAAGTTTGTGAAATGATTAAATCACCCATGCCAGGAAAATGCTAGGAAGTTACTCGAAGAAAAGTGCTTGACTTGCCATTTTCATCTTCATCTCCACTGTTTGAAGCTTATTTGTGTCTTTAAACAGAATAATTTGGCTGTAATGATTGTAAGTGGTCCATCTTTTCAATTTTACTTCATCGTGATTGCTTATTTATTTATTGATTTGACAGATGCCAAGAGACTGTGCTGAGTTGGTCTTGGATGAGGGCCCGATGTGACATCTTTTGGTGAAGCCCCAAGTCTCTGGCAGTACCGTAACAGAACACAATGACATTGTTTTCCCTTAAGTGCATTATGTATCTCATTTTACTAAGTGTTTACCTATGCAGCGAAATTCATTAAAAGAAAAAAATTAATTGCACTTATGGTGTATTTAATAGTTTCCTTCTAATATGTACCAGACATCCTGGAAGCTAAGCTTTAGAGGGATATCCAAGTGTTTTTGTAGTTGGGTTGTATGAACTAGTTGACAATAGTCAGTGCAGTGGCTGAAAGGGATTCCAACAGTAGTGGGGAGTCTAGACAACCAGAACGATATGCTGCTTTTACCAGGTAGAGTTATTTCATTTAATTGATTGAGTTTTATATAAACAAACAGCCACAACACTATGTCAGGTTAAACGGCAAAAGAAATTAGAGTGCTTTGTTTTTTTCCAGTAAGTCTCGGGGTAGCCTTTGGCAAAAACCACAGCCATTCCCTGCATCGATAAATAGTACCAGACACTTCCAAGATACAAAAATGGCACTGCAGGATTTTTTTGCTCTAAAGTCACTTGACCCAACACACTTTCAGGGCTTGTTACACATAAAATGAACACAGTTATGCAAGATTAATGTTCTCGCTAACAGAAGCGGACCTTAACAGTCTTCTGAGCTTGCCCTCCTTAAAGGTACAGCATTGCTAGCAGTCCTTTCAGCCCTTGCACTGACTGTTATCAAGTAGCACATTCAACCAAACTACAAAAACAATGTAGTATCCTTTCACAGAAAATTGATTACTTTTTGTATTGGTAATTTATGATTAGATGTCATAGGGTTGAAATAGTGGTTAAAACAACCTTTGGAGTTGATATCAATTCATTTTCCCCTGTATTGTTAAAATTTAGTATAAAAAGCGTTCAAAACATGATTAAAGCTAGGGTCTACGATCTGAAAACCAGTTTGGCTGTTGAGACAGATTTGAAAAATGCAGCCTGCCCCCCCTTCACTCACCCTCCCCTCCGTGTTCCAAGATCCCGCCCCCCAGCTCGTGTCTCCTCCTAACAACACGCCCCCTCTGATAGAGCAACAAGCTGGCTGACATGAAATATCAGCAGCAATAACAACCAAAAACAACTCGGCTCAACTGAAAGTAACAAACACGACAGTCATCCCTCTTGTAACACACAGCGGTAGCCATTTCAATTGGACAGGCGGCGAAGCGGGTCTGGCATCGCCAGAGCAGAGCCGATTGTGGGCGAGGATTTATCTTTCTCGGTGTGTCTTCACCAGCTCAGTTTACAATGCTAACGATGCATTGCTAACTTATGCTAAAATCTATTGACAGAGCCTACCTGCTCCGACCAACAACGTTCAGTCATTAGCCAGTATAGGCACAGACTAACCAGAGTTATTCAGCAGACATCTCCCACTGTAGTAAACAAAGTTATTACCTGTTCAACCAGAGGTGGAACAGCACCGGCCACCGGCCGACCTTCAGCACCGGCCGTTCGCCAGCTGGCGGCCAGTGCTGTGGCCGGTGCTGCGGTCATTCGCCAGCCGGTGGCCTGTGCTGCGGCCGGCCATTAGGTAGCCAGTAGTCGGCGCAGTGTACAACAATCCCAAATCATTCAGCAGCTTTTTCCACCATACGATTCTCCAATGTTGAGTCTCCATTGGGACCTGTATTACTCATATTTCTTGCTTACTTCAGCTTTTTCCTTGAAACTTTTACGTTTCCTTCTCTTCGATGTGGAGGGTAAAAGAAGCAGCCTCCTGGCTCCATGATGCTTCAGTAGCTGTGCTGCAAGCTGATCACCGGTACATGAGAGAGGTGGTGGGGAGGAGGCTGGACCATGGGCGAGACGGTGCGGAGCAGGGGAGACAGGGGATTGGATGGACTCACAGACCAATCCGAACCGCCGGGAACGGCGATTCGGATTGGTCAACTATTATGCTGCTTTGCAGCGGATATACTCTATGGATTTTTTTCATTCTTTTTGGTCTTTCTATTGCGTAGATTGGACCATAAGATAAGATAAGATAAACCTTTATTAGTCCCACAGGGGGAAATTCCAGATTTATAGTACCATAGGACCATAACAGCCTTATAAACGTTGTTATTAAGATGTACCAAGCTTCCAAATCGAAGACCATAGCTTTAAGCTGTAAGGAATCTTGAGGCAATGGTTTTAAAAATAAAAGATTCAAGGCCAAATTCCAACAGGCATGGGCATTAAATCATAAATATAAAACTTTAATGCATGTGATTCACAGGGGGTTTACAAGTTTATCAAATTTTTATGTCACATTTGTCAGTATGGACACTAAAAAGCTGCTTTACCCCTGCAAATATACACACAGAAGTTAGTCTTCAAAACAGAGACAAAAGATCTGAGATCCACAAGAGGAAAAGTCAGGAGGCCATCCAAGGTGTTGTAAATCATCTTTAGGGACATACAAATGTCTCAACTAAATTTATGATAATCCCTTCAACAGTTGTGAAGATATTTCACTGAAAACTAGAAAGTAATAATTTATGGTTTAGCCAGCAAAAAAGTCGAGGGATCACATCCTCTGGGGCTCATGAACGTCTCTGCAAACTCACATAGTAATCCATTGCTAATGCCTTGAGAGATTTGAGCATGGACTTACATAATCAGAATGGACGAGTACTGTTTTATTGCCTCGTTCTGTGTTTAGTGTTTTGCTTGTTTTAAAGTTTCACTTCACATTAGAACACAGTTTGAAATTCATAAAGCATCCCTCATTCTTAAATGGCTTGGAGGTGTGTACTGACAGAACGTGCTGTTCCAATAAATGTCAATGCAAGGCTGCAAAAGTCCTAAACAGGCGAAGACAGACCATCCAGCCTGTGCATTTTGACGTTAGTTGTCCCTGGTGCACGGTCATTGCACTTTATCTTCACCAGCATGGAAATACAGCACTGCGCGGATGATAAACATCAATTGGTTTAGCTATAAGAATGAGGACAGTACAGTGACAGTGAGAGGATTTTATTAAACGTGAGATTATTTATTCAATCTAAATTAATTCCTTTAGTATTTTCTCACTTGACTTTCACAGAAAACTTAAATCACTTTGAAAATGGTTCTGATGATATGCTCTAAAATGCCTGAGGCTTAATGCTCTTAACAGATTTTTTTGATTTGCTTCTCTTGTTTTTCCAGGGAATGGTTTGTGCTTTTCCCCCATCAGCCACACAAGGTTTCTGCAAATAGATAATAGGGCCGCAGTTATGAAGAAATGAACTTATTCCAAGCCTTAGGGTGGTCTCTGCATCTGTCATTTGTATTCCTGATTATTCCTTTACATTTCCTGCATGCTAATTTTGCTTCCTTTTGGAGTTCCAGTGCGAAAAATCAAAGTCATTTAGTCTAATTTTAGTAAAATGGGGTTTCTTTGTTTTCTTCCTTGATAACATTTTGTGAGGCATTTGGCATGGTGCTCAGTAGCCCTCTTTCTTTTATGTTCTTCTGTAATGAGTGAAAAATCAATACCTGCTTGATATGGAGGAATAAAAGAATGCCCTTTGCTGCCCGTGGCTTCTGCAGCAACTGCCTGACATTGCCAAATTGCTGTCAGATCTGGCAACCCAATAGGCATGAATGACAGCAACATTAAGAACAGTGGGGTGGGGTTAAATACCCCCGACATGTTTTATAGTTGTCCGGACTTAGACCTGTGTATATCTTCCAAATACGCCTCTAAGACTCCCCATTCACTGGGCCCAGGCATAATATGGTAAGCACTGAATGATGCCATTTAAAGTGGGCTCACAGCTGGCCGAATGGTGTTTAATGAGGACAGATATTGACAGTAAGGTCAAGTGCTGGTTTACATTAGGCTGCATAATGCACGCTTTTAGTGCATGTCTATGTTTGTGCTTTCTGGAGGGAGTAAGAGAAAGAGAATCGCTAAGTAACCCTGCAGACCAGCTCACAGGGCAAACATAGTGGGCGTGCAATACCAACAGGGTTTCCCACACTGCAGAGCAGCAGGGGTCAGGCAGTAATTTAGGGTGTGGGCGGAAAGCGAGGAGCAGGAAGGGCAAACAGAAACCATGCAGTGAGAGACAATGCGACGACCTCTGCTTTACTCAATTTATGAAATTAATTACTTTTTTCTTCTCCCAGCCGCAGTGTGAAATCTATGCAAGCTCTGTGTGCTTTTAAATCCAACAAGCCGCTGACATATTTGCATTGTGATGACACGGGAGATGCTGTGAAAGACCGGGCGGATGATTACATGTTGCAATAGACAGAGCACTGCTGGATATGCTAATGTATTAGCTTTGTTGGATTGGCACTATTATGGCTGAGGTTATGACCGTGTGCATGGTGAGGCTGTCAGCTCCCCTCCCCGCTGCATGATGAATTGTTACTGCAGCTGCACATGATTACAATACATGCCTCAGGCCTATTCTATTTGCATGTTTGCTAATTATTCAGATTAGTATCTTAGTTTTTAAACCACATGTTGCGAATAACATGCAGAGATATGTGTGGGCTGGACCAATTTGTTGATGTTGGGCAATTCTTTATCTCCATTCATGCCATGCTTTCCTCCGATCAGAGATAACAATGATATGATACACTTCTATTAAAAGCTAATTGTATGTTGTTTTTCCCAGTTGAGATCAGGATATGTTGCCTTTACTTTCATTGTTTGTTTTCCCTAAACGACTAGCTCGGAAGCTAAAAAGCCTCCAAATGTAAGCATTTGATTCTGCAGAAATACGAGTAAACATCAGCAGTGACAACATCAGAAAGATATTTTACTCTGTTCTGAACCGCCATGTTGTAAGTTCATAAGCTTGACGGTAGCTTGTACTCTCATGACTACACTTAAGCTTCAAAAAATCATTAAAGTTATTTTCATTCATGGATGAACAAAATATGTAGGTGTTGTATATTTTGTTGCCTCAGACCTTATTATCAGCAAGGGTGCAAGAACACAGTGAAAAATACCACAGGCTTTTAGCCAAGAGAACAAACACAATGCTAACTTCCGGGTTGGCAAACAAAAATATGTCATCCCTTCACCACTCTATTGGCTTGGTTGAGTAGTTCCCTACCAGATGACCTCAACAAATCAATCTTAGGGGGAAAGATCTCAGTAATATGAATATTAACCTATGAATAAGGCAGCTAAGCAAAGAAAGCTGAGTTGGTCATATGATTTTGGTGCTCCCTTTCTTTGCCAGCTAATCTAAGGTCTGCAGTAACAGACTTAAGAGAAGCCAATAGCCAAACCAGCAACCTTGTGAACTCACCCTCTTTCCATTTATCCTTCAGCCCATAGGCTATATCTAACTAATCATTCTACCAACCATCTGGCAATTTACTTATCTATCAAGTGTACCTCCTTGCTAACTGTAAGTTACGAGGGCAAGGACAGTTAGAGCTTGCAAACTGTCTTTGTCTTTGACCTATTGAACAATTTATAGGGGCTTTGTTATTGTTCAATGACTTTGACACTTATTGATCTAATTTTAAATGACACTCTATCAGAAACCAACGAACCAACCTAAATGAAGATGCAACGCTGCATTTAAAAAAAAAAAAAAAAAACACATAGTGGCACCTTGTCTCCATCAGAGAAACAGTCTGGGTACAAAGAGAATCTCCTGACAAGAGTTTTTTCTTTTTACCCATACATTGCCAGTAAATCCTGATTATTGTCTTGTTTTGTCTGCTGAGGAGGGCTTTGTTTAGAGCTACGGGAGCAATCTGGGGCATTAGAGAGCTGCAGAGGAAAATAAAGGCGCCTTTCTTTTGTACAGGGTAGATGGCAGGGTGAAGTGATAGCACCTTTATTTTACCTACAAAGGGAGTAATTGAAAAACAAAGGAGCAGAAGATTTCTTAATTTATTCATTCGGAAACAAAGAAAAGGGAAGGTCTGTTTGTATTGGCTTCAAAATCAAGTTTACCACAGAAGCAGCGGGCCAGTTATGAGAAAGCCCGTGTGTGACCCTGGTCTCTCTGTCATTGAATAACCAAGCATGCACGGTTACTGGTGATTTCATCTCAGCAAATCAATATGAAGTATTGTAAAGTCTGCATTCGTAGGGAGCAGGAGGGGATGGGATCAAATGATACCGTGGCACAGATTAGCCCATGAGACCTTGAGGATAAGAGTGAGGAAGGATGGAAACATAGAGGTGGTGAAGGTGTGGGGGAGGCTTGGGGCGATACTGGAGATGGCCTTCAATATGGCCCAGTGGCCTTGTAAGGGAATTCAATACGGCCATTGACAAAAGAAGGCCTCCATTGTGGAGCCTCCTTTGGGAGGCCGTTCCATTTCCTTATTAATTGTGCTCCCATTAAAATAAAAGGAAGGGGAGAAGGGAACAGATAGGGCGAGAGTAATGATAGCTCTTCAGCTTGGCCTCCTTGTTTGGAGGGAAGCCAAGGTCAAGTAGTTTTACAGTTGCTGCGCTTTCTGCAGGAGAGAAAATACACTGTTTATGTATTTTATGTACTGCAAGGAAAGTACACACTGATATGCACACACTCCCTGCCTTATCCGCTTCCTTGCATGCCCTCCTACACGCTGGAGCACAAATCTTTCTTATGGGCTCCTTCCGCATCCTCAACAGACGCACAGAATCAGGACTTGAGAGTCAAAGCTCGAAGTCAGTCTCGCACTGCAGCAATCAGACATGGGAGGAGTCGTCACTTCAGGGCATGGATCTTTGATAAACTGACCAAATATACTCCCTAAAGAAGCATTAAACTTGCTGCTTTAAAGATATTTCAGGTTTAACACTGATAGCGTCTTCTTTCTGGATGTTTTACCATTGGTTCTTTCACTAACTGACATTTTACACACCAAACTAGTGACCTGGAAAACAGGTCACACAGGGCAAGAATACCAGACCAATTAAAAAGCTACTGTATGTACATAAGAATAAATGAACCATTTCTTTAACTGTGGGCAGTTTTCTCCTCTAATTAAGTGTGTTAGCAGCCTTGAACTTCAGAAAGGTTTTGTACAATGCACTTCCCCTTCGCAGCTCTTCTAAATTCCTTATTTTAAGGCATAAAGCTGGTGAGTAATTTTGTCATAAAGATGGAAACAATGGCTAAAACATATTATTTAATTAAATTTTCTTCAGCTTCAATGTCCTGTTCAATAGATTAATTAATCTAGTCAGTGTTCAGGATCAATGAGCATCAGCTCAGTTTACAGAACAACTGTATTGTTTTCAAAAATGAGCTTTAAACATCACAAAAGTATATATATTTTAATAACTGCAGATAGTTTAAAAATGTGTATGGCATGATGTTTGTATCATATGCGTACAAAGGTAGACACACACACTCACAACTCTACTTTCTCTTAAGGACAGAGCAATCCCCTTTCACTGTTATTACATCTCTGATATTCCTTCATTCACAATGGGGAGAAATACCACAGGGGCCTAAATATCGTTGCTTGAAAAGGCAACAGTGATGTTTTACTTATACATGTTTACTAGGGGTGCAACGATACACATAATTCATGGTTCGGTTCGATTCGACGTTTCTGTCGCGGTTTGATACTTTTTTGATACAAAATATGAGACATTTCAATGCCTTTTTTTACTTGTGGTTTATAATTATTATTAGCAGCAGAGTAAATATTAAAAAGAACTAGCTATAAGTATCAAGTGTCCGTACCATGTCCTGAAACCCAGCGTTATCCACAACAGAAAACGGTCTCATGTCGACAGCAATAAAAGTAGCTATCGCCCAGTCGATTTCCTTTGCCCTCTTTTAATCATGTGCTAATGGCTGCCTAAATGACCCTGGTAAAGTCTGTAGATAGCATGCTGCTTGTTGTTTCTGTCTGGTTCCACTTGTTTTAACACCCGGATGATGTCGGCATTTGTTGTATTTCCACCAACGTAGTTTAGCATTGTGTTGCACTTCCGACATACTGTTGTGTTTTTGTCCACGACACACTTACCATCAGGATCATACTTAACACGGAAGCCAAAGTAGTCCCAAACACCAGATCTGAATGATAGTGGAGGGTCTTCAATTTCAGCTGAAGGTAAAGCACTCGCCATGTTGCAGCGCCCTAGCATATGTAGCTTCTTCTGTCTCAGCAGCTTGGCCGAATGAAAGGGGAGGTTCTGCGCACGCGGCTCAGCGGATCTGTACTTGACAGTGCAGCCCAGAGTAGTCGAACGCAGATTCACTGAACTTTCAGCGAACAGCACCTCGTCAGAAGTTGATCAGATAAAAAAATACAAAATTGCGTATTGTTCGGTTCATCGGGTGTACCGAACCGAGGCCACTGTATCAAACGGTTCAATACAGGCACATGTATTGTTGCACCCCTAATGTTTACATTTCAGCACCATTTTCCAAACAGTTGATGAAACACAAGCAAGCCATAAGCCCCTCCTCCTTTTACTTTGAGTGATTGGTTTATTTTTGGACTTTGATTTAAGTCCCCTAAAGTATAATATATAACATTTTCATGAATCTAAATCTGTAAAAAAGAAGTTATAACTGTTTGTTTCAACTTTTGATAGTGCTTATTTAAACCCGTAGAGATATATATATATTTTTTTGTATTTATATATCTGTATATATTTGTATGTATATATTGACTTCCTGTGTTTTACACTGTTGTAAGATATGCTACACAAAGAAATTCATAATGTACTGTAACTTTTCCCAGTTTGTACTTGTTGAGACTCATTATTCTGGAAATATATAAATGAAAAAAATATGTAATTTTCTGTAAACAATTTAGGACTCTCAAATTGTACGTTTTCCGTCATCTGCTTGCTGTTTTAGCAGGAAAAAGATAAAATAATGATTTTTATGGTAATGTCAGCTTGTTTGTTTGTTTGTAATGACAGGAGATCTGAGAAACTGTGTTATCCATTGTTGTGTTTGCTTGCATGCTGCTCTGTCTTTGTGGCTTTGTAATATCACTCCACTACATGGGTAATTTATGGCCACTGGATACTGGGGAATGGGCAGCAGAAAAGGTGAAAATTGCCCAATTATAAGTAAGGGAGAACTGTTACACTATCTTTACCTGTCACCTCAGCCCTGAACAAACAAACAACACTGCTCATGTAATGACTGCCACTTCCCAAGTGTCTGAAATACTGTGCATGGCAGCGATTCCTAAAGGAAAATCAAATTACCAGTAAAATACTGACACAATTAAATGTACAGTATGTAACATATGACGTCTTTTATTTCAATTCTATCTGTAGAAAGCTGACACTTTCTCACATATTTCCTTAATATTTCAAATTCTCAATTTTATAGATGACACCAAACTAATAATGGTGACAATTTGTCATTACCTTGAGAACATGCAGTAATGCCTGTACCACTGGACACTGTTCTTTCTGTATTTCATTCATACTTTTGGCTGCTTACCTGTGATTGACAATCATTTCTCTCTGCCTGCTGTCTGTTCTGTCGCCCAAACTTCCTCTGGTAACTCTGTCCTCCCTTTTTTGTAAAAAGACATCTGAAAGTTGAAGGAGATCTGCTTTCCTCCTTGTCCACTTTTAGAGTCATTTCTTTCTGAGAATTGCCTCTGGTCAACAGAAGCATTCCTCCATAATGTCTACTCACTACGCAGCAAATCAGTGTTTTTTTCATGGATAAATTTCACATGACAAGGGGAAAATGTCTCTGAAAGTAGACTTTTACACAAAGAGCAACCCAAAATGCTTTGCAAGCTCATAGCGCAATACAGGAATTTATTTATTTATTAGATTTCTCTTGTTATGCAACGATTTTCCACAAAACAGAAACAATGGTTTTCTGTGAGGTGTTTACACCTCATGGACTGACATTTTTACCAAATAGAGTCCCAAGAGTAAAGACTGATGCAAGGTGGAAGTGACTGAGTTACATGCTGCGCCTTTAACCTATTGAAATTTTGGTAATGCTAGCCTGTTTTGATTAGGCCTGTGCTCAAAATATTGATGCGGCAAAATATCATATTGCACTCCTTTGGGATACGTGTGTTGATATGGATTCTACAGAATCGATACGGCCTAAATATTTTGACTGTTGCTGTAAATACACTTTGGCTAATGTTAACAGTGGCACAGTTCAAGGTAGAAGACGAGCTACATAATGAAGCATATCTTCTAAATTTTAAACTTAGGTCTACCATCTTTGAGGATCTGAATTTATGTCTCTCAAGTTGTAGAACCACTTAAAACTCATTCTTCTTTTTCTTCTTATAAGAAAAAACTAAACTTGTCAAGAATTTTGCTTAAAGCCTAGTCAATGTTCACAATTTACGTGTATCGGGATACGTATCGTATCGTGGCCTTAGTATCGGGATACGTATCGTATCGTGGCCTTAGTATCGGGATACGTATCGTATCGTGAAGTTGCTGGAAATACCCAGCCCTAGTTTTGATTCCACTACTTTTTTTTTGATGGATGAACTATGCACGCACATTATGTAAATTTCACTCCCTGCCTTACTTTGAGAAGGTAAGGTTGTTGATGACATGAAGAAATGGCAAGTGAAAAGGGTCCTTTGAATGCCAAAGTGGACTTCAGAGCTTTGCCTAAGTACTCTCTATCAGATCAAAATTGTTTACGATTATTTTGAATTGAGCTTCAACTGGATAACATTGAGTCATGCAGAATCTTTGCAGCTGGATTATAGGCACTGTGGGTGTGTCTGGCTCTTACATAATGTACACAAGGACACTGCTACTCCTTTGGAAGTTGCATTTCAGTTGTTTAAACAACAATTGTGCATGCAGTAGATGGATTAAAAGTAGTCTGCACCTTGGTTTTCATATCAAATATTAGACCCTTTTCGGTTCCCTTGTTTACTTTTTAATTTGTCGCAATTTTTCTTTCTTGACAAGTCAACCTGTGGCGTTTTCTACACGAATTAACCTATTTTCTCATTCAATGAAGTAAACAAACTGCAACACAAAAAGCATTAGTCCAAATAGCTGGTAAAATTAAGAGAAATTAGTTAAAGTGTAAATGTAGGTGCAGTGATAGTCTTGTTTTTAAAAAGGCAGTTCTCTGTATAACTCGGTCAGACGATGACCTTTAGCTAATAGTAACCGCAGTAACATCAAGAATGAACCTCAGAAATGCTTACTATCTCTACTTCTGATATATTTCTTTCTTCAATTCAACATTTGATGTTCAATGCAGTACCTTAACTGAATTGTTTCATTAAATCTCAATGACATTGGGGTGCTAGTTTGGCGGAGTGGTTAGCAACCAGACACCCCATGTACTTGCTTCTGCTTGTCCAGGTTTGAATCCCACCTGTGACCAGTTTGCAGAGTGCCTTCCCCTACTCTCTCTCCCCCTTTCACAAGCCTATCCACTGTCTTTCTCCTTTCAATATAGGCACTAAATGCCAAAAAAATACATAAAAAATAAAAATCTCAATGACATTGTGCCTCAAAATGGCTTTATAATTTCTCATTGTTATGAATAATGTGCATATTTTTGATCATAATCCTACATGACCGGAAAATTAAAGACCAACATCAGATTCCCTCCTTTCACTGTCATGGAAACTGTTCCTGTGAACATATATAAAGTTCTTGGTATCGGTTTTAATTTCCCATCTCCATAAATATCTGCAGCTCTAACATTGGCAGTCTCCACATATGCATGTTTTTATGAATGCATTGCTTCTTTTCAGCCCGACTATCTCTGGGATATATATTCCTGCTCAACTCTGACACAATCTTTCAAACTGGGATGGAAAATACCATCATATAAACGTCTTCTTTTCAGGGGGAGTCGGGGTCTGAGGGCAGAAGCCATAACTTTCACAGACATCTCGCTGTCCCCGAGACCCTACAAAAGACCAACTGTGTCAAATGAGAAAAATTGCAGGTGCACATTCCCCAGTGGTGCACTCCCTCTCGCCTCCCACTCCCCCACAGACGTATTAACACACACATACACGCACGCCGCCTCCGTGATCACTGCCCCTCATTTGTTGGGGGGTAGAGGGAGATCCTTTTTCACTCTGATAATGCTCTTCTTTCTCTGACATGAGATGGACGGAGGAAAAGGGTTGAAACTGGAGAGGCAGAGTGAGTGATGTCATTCCACAGCGGGGAACTGCATCAAACAATACGGCATGGCGTTTTTATGGTCCCTCTGCAGATGTTTCTCAGATGAATACTGCATCATACAATGGTGCTATTTTGTATGGGGGTTATGTTGAAGAATCCATAGGCTGCCTTTTAGCTGGGAGGTCTAGATTTATTGGTCGGCATCTAATTTTTGTGTCACAGATGTGTCAAATGGAGGGCAGGTGCATCTTTATGACAGTTCAGTTCTTATAATCCCATTAAAGCTGGGGTTGGCGATTTGATTTAGATACACTTTTTGAAATACTGGTTAAAATGGTCTTTATGACCCGATGGTAATCAACTCATAATGTATTCTTAAAACAGAGTGAAAAATATCCGCTATCTACAGCAGAAGTAAAACAGGGAAACCCCCAACCAATCATCATGCCGGGACACCTGTTTTTAAACCCATCAAATCCCGTTGCCATTCTGCCCGCCTACTGCACGTACATTTCCCCGGCGTGCACAGACTCTGTGCGTGTAGCCGAGCTCATACGTATCAGACTCCGCGGGAGAATGCTTACCTTTCAAGTTTTGTCTTTGAAAATAAGGGAAGCCCGCTGTGAGCCGTCCCACAACCCCAACCAAGCTCCAGTATCCCTCACATTTTAAGACAGATGTACAAGAAATCTAAAATAAACTTTGTTTTTCTAAGTTTGTTTGCTGCTCTAATCTCGCGATAGCTGCCACCCAGGCCACTGCAGGTGGACATTCTCGCGAGGCTTTTTCTTCTTCTTCGGTTTTACGGCGGTTGGCATCCATCATTTTGGAGCATTACCGCCCCATTCAGGCTAGAGACAGAGCTCAGTTTGGAGAGGCAGAGGAATGTTTTTATTATATCATCACACACGGGAGATTTACGGCAGAATACTGATACAGGAGGACGGCGAGAAAGAGGATAAAATACGGAAAATACGGTTGTTTCATGGTCAAAACGGGAGATTTGACAGCTATGTGGAGAATGTCAGAGGAACTACCTATACCCTTATCAAGGAGGAGATGCTACTTTCAAATTCATGCTAGTTTTCCAAAATCGCCAACCCCAGCTTTAAAGATCTGATTCTTCTTTTCACAGTTGATGCATAACTGTGACCAAAAAGTCAGATTTTTAATGGCTGTTTTCAAAGGAGGACTGCATATAGCAAGAGCAGGATAAAGTTGGGTGTACATTGAATGGATTAAAGCCAGTGGCGTATGAGTCAAGAAGCCTGAACAGTCGGCATGATCCATGTGTCAGCACTGTAAAAGTTAATTTGGAACGGGGCGTTGACAGATTTCCTTTGAAATTTCCAGCAAACAGAGGTTCAACACATAACTGTGTGTAATTAAGAAGGTTTTTTAGGTACAGAAAAAGTATCAGTGAGAACTAGAAGTGCTTCGAGAGAACAAGCCTGTCAAGGCAGAGATTTCCAACATGGAGAAAACTGCTCTATCATGAGATGTTAACAAATCCTCAAAAATATTCCTGGATCAGCATCCATATTTGGGTCATCACCAACATCACGTTTAGCAAAACCTTTCGGAAGCATGTACGGGATGTGATTGGATGATCGATCCGTCAATCACGTGAATTACTGGTCAATCCGATAATTTAGCACGCAGGCGCTACTGTTGCAATGTATAGAATAGAGTGTGAACCACTGTGTAAAGCAAAATGTCACAAATGGAGCCAAAATATCCTTTCTGTACCAAATTGTCGTGTTATTTTTTTCTCATTCAATAAAGAAATGGGTCCAGATCTGATGAAGCTGCTGCTGAAGCTGTTAAGCTAATCTCTGTTCGAACAGTTGCTTCCTGCTGTTGTCTCTCTTGTTGATCCCGCCTTCTCTGCTTTGAAGGATGCTGATTGGGTTGTGTCACTTTGGGCCACTCACAGCATTGAGTGTCAAGAACTTTCTTTTTGTGATCAACTTTTTTTTTGTTGTAAAGGAAAAATGTAAAAAATATTTATCTTCACATTAGGTCAAATTTTTACCTCCGCCAAGGAGGTTATGTTTTCGGGAGAGTTTGTTTGTCTGTCTGTCTGCCTATGAGTAAAATAACTCAAAAAGTAATGGATGGATTTTGATGACATTTTCAGGAAATGTTCAGCATGGGAAAAGGAAGAACTGATTCGATTTTGGTGTTGATCCAGATCAGCATCTGGCCGCCGTGGCGAAAAATGGGATTTTCATGAATAACTACTGAACTAAAAGAGATATCATTATGAATCCAGTTGCTAATGGTATGTTTTCATGGTCAAGGAATCTAAATATTTCGATGAAATAAAGATAGGAGTAATATTTAAGGTGAAAATCACAGTATGGGTGAGGACTGTGGCGCTGGTGGAGGTCTGCGCTCTCCGAGTGCTTTTCTAGTTTTTTCATGCTATTCCTCTCCCTACACAGTAAGTAAAAAAAAAGAAAAAAACAAAGAGGAAATAAGAAAAGCACAAACTCCTTTGTATATTGCAGGCAAGCAATGATTTTAAGAAAATGCAATATCCCACCCACTCGCCCAATGGCAACTCCTTAACTCTCCTCCAAATAGTAAGAAAGTGAAATAATAGATAAATATAAATGGAAAAATCAAGGTTGGCCTTGTTGCACCCCCTCTTTAACTAGCTTGTGTGCAGCCTCCTAGACCTGCAAACGTTTAATGTCAAGATCTTCTGTGAATATCTTGCTCATGGACAAACAGACAATAAATAAACAAGCAGAAGAAAATGCTGACAAAAGCATGACATCCTTGACAGTGGTAAAAATGTCTGTATTCGGCCTTTTGCCTACCTCCTGACAATGGCAACAATACAATTCCTGGTTACATCACCTCAAGTCAAAGCTTACAACCTTTGAACCCAACCCTCAGGCATATCATCCTACACATCAGATCCGATAGATACAATGCATTTATGTTCCTTGGATTACCTTGTGAAGCAAATGATGAATATGAAATCCAACTATATTCATGCACAAGATGCTACAGTTAGCTGACGTACTTTCAAAGTTCTTTTAAACATTTATGTTCCATGCATTTGCCAAGTGATGATATTCCCTAGTTGCCCCCTCATCTCAAAAACGATATCACAAGCTATTCCTCTCTAATGCAGTTTTGATGAAGCCATAATCCTTTGAGCAAAGAGATTTAAGTCCTGTCTTCTATTAAAACGGTTAAGTATCCTAAAGCAGTATTAAGCAAAATACTAGCTCATCCAGACTGGCCAAACCCCAAAGTTTTCAAATCAATCTGAACTTGGTGAAAGAAAACTGCCCTGAATTGTTGTTGAGTCTCCACCGACGTATCCACAATGAGGATTTTCTGCTTTGTGGTAGCTTGTTTTTCAGATGGATTAGCTGATTTTCAAAGTACAAGCCTGTCTCAGTGTGACATTAAATCACACATCACAGCTCTACACCTGCTCGGTGCAACCATTTGTTTCCAAAAATCCTTAATTCTCTCCCATTTCATGCTTCTTGTGCTTCGAGTTAGCTTCCAGTATGCCACACGTAAAGTATTGCAGTCAAATCATTTAATGCATGAGCACTGTGTACATGTTGCCTCATACATATTCAGCACTCATTATCTCCACACAATAAGCATATGTCTGATACCTGTCATTTTAAATACAGAAGGAAAACATGATCAAAGTAGATCCTTGTAGCTGTGTCTCAGATGCAGCGTAGCCACCCAGGCTAATTTCAGCGGCACTGCTGTGATTACACACATGTGGAATGAGAATACCACTCTCTGGATCGTTAGGGGGATCTCTGTTTCAACATTCAGCTCCATCCTTACCACTAGAATTTTGCCTTCCAAGACAGTTTTTACCTCCTTTCTTCTTATTGCAGCGTTTATTCCACTTTCTCCCCTGTCACTTTTTTCGTTCATAAATTCACATTTACTCCACTGTCACCCGCACATTCCCTTCCCTCTGTTCCGTGGCTCAGACTTTTTCGATTGTTGATGTGCCAGTGCTTGAAAAAAGTTTTTCTCTTAGCCTGTTGTGACCCCACTTGCATTGAAATCTATTTTCTTGTGAATAAGACAGAATTTGAAATCTTAAATGACCCCTGAGTCTGCCTGCAGTTGTTAGAAGAAAAGATTTGGAAACTTGTACTAAAAAAAAAAAAAATCTCTGCCAAAAAAGTCAGGTTTAAAATTCGAATTCACCACATCAGTGTTTATCAGCCAGAAAATTGAACACTGAAAACCTCTATTTTCTTTTTTTTTTTTTTTACATTTTTATGTTTATCAGCAAATGTTCTCATTTTTAGCTTTGCCAAATTTATACAATCACATGCTCTTTAAATAATATGGATCTATATAATGCACAGGTTAGAAAGACATTATTCAAAACAACAACTGTGACTTGGAATGCCTAACAAACCATTTTGAGAAAAACAGATTTCAAGTATAATCACACTGCTGTTGTTCCAGCCTAAAGTAAATTTTGGCCTTGTCTTGTGTTATGTCATAAATAGAAACAGTTGCCAAAAAAAACATTGAACAAAACAAATGTAATTATGGAATAGTTATTTAGAGTCTTCAGTCTTTTTCATTTATTTTAAATGGCTGTTTGAATGGACAAGCATTGCCTTTGGCAAATTAAAAGTGACAATTTAAGATTGAAATAGTAATAGCTGTTGCCCTTTAGTTATATCTACATTTTGTAATGCTTTATATTTTTTGGTTGTTTTATTGAATTTTGGTTGATGTATCTTCTCCAAATCCCTTTAAAGGAGACATATCATGCTTGTTTCTCCTTTTCACTATGCCAGACTAGGATGCCTGTAAAGCATTTCTGCCGTCAGTACAAGTCATTTAGTTCCTTCATTGCCCCACAATAGCATTCTCAAAATCCTCATTTTAGGCCATTATCAAGCTCTCGTTGAAATGCTCGGTTCTCAGACTGACCTACAGTTACCTCGCAACGTCACAGCCCTTTGTGCTCTGATTGGTCAGTTGTATCAGAGTTGCCGAGAGGGTTGTGTCAGCCTGTCCTTCTTCTTCTACTGTATTTTCCGGCAGGCTCAAAGCAGCGACCGCGTATTAAGTCCCCCTACAGGCCAGAGCTGGTACTGAGTGAGTGTGAGCTAGGGAGCTATATACTGCTGCTGGTTGGATGTGTTCCTCGGTGACAGTTTTGTGGCTAACGGACATCACAGAGGAGGAGCTGTTTTATCAGATTACTCCAATAAAAGAAATGTACCTCGTGTCGTCACGACGATTTAAATCTCGCGGTCATCTCGCGATTACCTATTTTCAGAGGCATCAAATCTCGTTCTAGGATATCAGAAAAAATACAATATCTCATTTTTTGAAAATTAAGGGGGTGTAAGGTCTTGTTTTCAAATTTATTATATTATATGTAAGTATTAAATCATGCATCAGCATGATATGTCTCCTTTAAAAGCCTACCAACACATCAATTACTTTCTCAACACTTTTACCCTTTGAACTGCAATGTAATTGTCAAAAATATGCTAAATAAATAAAGTTTGGTTTGATGCTATAAATTCAAACACTATCCAACAATATGTAATCTTCTTTTGCCTGATTGTTTGTTCTTTTATTCCCTGATCTTTCAATCTAGCTGTTAAAGATTCTGGTTAATTAAACATAGATTGTAGACAAAATTGCACACAATATGATAGTTCTTAAAGAGTTTTATAGACATGCATTTATGTATATAGTAAGTTTTATGGACATGCCATTTATTCATGAGAAGACTTGTAAGTACGCCAGAGTTTTCTTTTTGATGATTTAATGAAAGTAAAGCATACTGGTTCATGTTTTGCTGTTATGACAACAGAAAATGAGTTGCTGGGTTCCTGAAACTGATCCATTTAAATATTTTTGACTTCCATGTTAAGATTTTGATATCCACTCCATTTTGAATGACATATTTGTAACTTTATCCAGAGAAACATGCAGAATTGTTTGAAGTTTATAATCACAAGCCTGACCCAAATCTTGAAATGTTTAAACCTCATTTGTGATAGAAAATGTTGCAGTTGTTCGAAGATGACATATAACATCTTGTTTTCATCCCGGGAGGATTAGCTTTGTTATCCCAAGATACTTAGATTGATCTGTCTTGAGAATGTAATGGTTGCCCCAATTTGACATACATAGGGCTTTCAAACATAAGACTTGTTGCCACACTTTTGTTCAGGCAAACATCTGTGACCGACTGGAAAAAGCGCTGTGACCTACTTTTGGGTCCCAACCCACCATTTGGATCTCCCACTTGGTTTGAAGCTTGTGGTATCAAAAATTGTCAAAGCATCAAAAATTTTGGCAGCCTCAGTCCAAAGACATCAAACGGAAAACACTCCATCCTCTGCACAGGCTGTGGTGGAGGGAGTGGGATGGCATAAAACTGAATCAGAGCTACATCTTTAATGACGGCGTAGCTCAGGGAGTACGGGGAGAAACAAAGCAAGCAGGGGGTCTCATTT
The DNA here is from genome assembly GCA_036419115.1 of Scarus forsteni. Taxonomy (NCBI): domain Eukaryota; kingdom Metazoa; phylum Chordata; class Actinopteri; order Labriformes; family Labridae; genus Scarus; species Scarus forsteni. The sequence goes on along the minus strand of JAZDUH010000544.1, from coordinate 22,954,081 downwards.
AAAAGTTGTCATCCTTGAGTGGAGACAGATTCGGCGTGTAGGTGTATGTGAGACAGATAGATATACCGCCCTTTGGGAGGATCAACCCCCATCCAATGCATAATGGATTAAAGTGGGCACACATAAACACATGTGGAGGAATGAATGAACCACATGGGAGCTGAGAAAAGAAGGGGGTTGTTGTTAAGTACCGACTAATCTGGTAATGCCACCCAGCACATTAGATTGCACCAGCCTTTGGGTTCTTATGGTATATAGGGCAATCCCCCTCCGCCATTCAACGACACCCCCATTTCACTACCTACTTGACTTCATGGTTCGCAGGGTGCAGGAAATCCTTGAAATAAATGCTTGGATTTAATGTAGTGTTTTTAAGGTTTGAGAGATTTCAGAATGAGTGTTAAATACAGCTGAAAAAATGCTATATTCGTTAACGGTCTGCTACCTAGATAAAGGACTAATTTATGTCAGAATATTTTACATTTATTGAATTGTAAAATTATTTTTTAAAGATGCTTTTACAAATCATGGGTGACTCTCCAAGAATACCAGGCAGTTAGTGAATGATTTGAGCTATCTTACATAATTTTTTATGAGCTTTCTCAATTAAATTTTCACAAAAAATATTGAAAGAAGATGTGTTGTCGTACCCTAATTTATTTATAGACATTTTTAGACATTGTGAGTATGCATTAAAGATTTATAAATTGATTGTAAAAGAAAAAAAAATCTTTAATTAGTTTAGGTTTGTTGGTGATGCCATTGGAGCTTAGCGGGGAGTATTTGTATATATACTGTACATAACTTATCATAGCTATTAGGTGGTATGAAACTTTGAGAATAGACATTCAAAGTGCTTAAATATGGTCTTTAAACAGGGTGAAATTGTGGCGCTGATATCTGTGTTCTGAGGTGATCAAACGTCTTCATGCCTTGGGTGTGAAAAATAGATTAGATCTAGCAAAACACTTAATAAAGTGTCTTTATGACTAAAATTGTGTGTTCTACCTCTGCCTCACAGTACGATCTCACCCCATTGCCACAATAATGTAAAACTAATGTCTTCATTTTAACAAATGCATATGCATGAAATCACATTTTAATTTAGTCATTTGAATAATTTCCTGTTCTTCATTATGTAAGTAAACATTACAGCACTGAGCTTTAATTGCTATTAATTCATGCTATTTGCCCCTGGATATTACACTGCGGTGAAAAAAAAAATGCTTGCAGGATAGGAGGGAGAATTGGCTTGGGTTTATTTCCAAACTGCTCTGCTGCAGAAAACAAATCACTCCAATATAATTCACAGAGTTCGGTCCGTCTGTGTGTGGGAATTCTTTTGATGAAATACAAGGCAAATGAGTTCAAATAAGGATGCTGTGAATGTGAGCGATGGTTTGATGTTTTTGTCTTCAAATTGCGAGAAATTGTTAAATTACATTCCACAACAACAAAATCCAAACAAGGACTTTCTTTTTTTCGTAAGGCCCTTTTGACAAAAACAGCAAAATATTTCATCAGGAACCAATACTGAGTTGTTCTGAGATGAAAAATACAGTAGTTATCTGGCTCCAGCAAATAACCTTTTTTTGGGGATGTTTATTCTGTTGTTGAAGACACATTAACATGTTGTATGAGGAAGTAGTTGTAAGAAAAGCTTTTGCAAACCCAGCAACTGCTATTATTGTTCTCCAGCTTTATTTTTTCTCTCCATTGGACCATTTTACAGCTCCAAACATGCAGCCTCTCATTTAGAAGACCTGGTTTCCTGTTCTTACAGAGGAACACTTTAAATGGTGTTCTGAGATTAGCTTGTGCTGTATATCACGTTAAAGTAGCATGTACTCTGCTGTGTTTCCATGGTGATAAATGAAGTGCAGTCAAGTGTTAATAAGAACTGAGCTTTGCTTAAGACAGGTTATTTTTACTACATCAGATGTTTGAACATTCTTTAGTATACAAGTACAGTGTGCAGATTGGTTTTGTATATGCATACACATAAAACTAATTATTTAAAAAGTCGAGCAGGAGTACAGCATACTTTGATTTCCCCAGTGATTTTAGGTACAACCTGCCTGCAACTTCAAAAACAAAGCGTTGAACATGTTTCTGGAAAAAAACTGTGATTACAAGACTGTTCCAATGTTTCCTCAAGTAGTTGTAAGTAGAATCAGTTTAAAGTCAAAAGCAGAGTGAGAATCAAAGTGCAGAATAAGAAACCATTCTGCTACCAGAAGATAAAATCATGAGTTTTTCTCTGTGATTTGTTCATTTTGATTTGATGCCACACTTTGTATTTGATCGCAAATGACACCAGGCAGCAGAGAATAATACCAGCACTTGAAACTGAGTACACATTTGTTTCCCCTATTTTCTCTGCAGCTTTTAAATTCTATTAGAAATCCTTGAAATTAATTCCAAACTAAACTCCCAACAAAATTGTATTTAATAGATTTACCTCCTTTTGTATTACACATAATTTAGGCCACATTTAGGGAAAATTAAACCGAGAATTTAGTGTCAATGTAATACATTTTAAAAATAAAGAGTGTATTGAATTGAAGTCATACATTCGGAGAAATAAAACTTAGAGCGAGGTTACATTTATTTTGAAAAGTTATATGAGAAAAGCAGCCACATCTTATTACTTTTCACTACTTTTTCACTACTTGTATTGTCTTAACAACACATGAAAATTGATAAGACTAAAAATACATTCATATGTGATAAAAGGTACACAAAATAAAATAACAAAATTACATAACTTAACCCTGTAAGGCCCAAGACCGTAGATTATAGCCAGAAAATTCTAATTTTTGGGAGATTAAATTTTTATTTCACTTTCTGATAAAATCCTACAAAAATCAAAATGTCCATAAAATTCAACATAGAGATTTTTTGTATCTCATTTTATACATTAGGTGTTTTGGCAACTGATAATCCATTTGAGGACATTTTTATCATTTATCTGATTGTATTCAGATGTTTTTTTATAATTTGTTGATCATATTGAGTATATAGAGGTATTATAAAAGTATGTATCAAATATGATACAAATTGCGTTATAGGGTTAAAAAGGAAGGAGACATGTCTAAACAAAAGAATTTTGTAAGTCGATAACACGAAGAGCGTCTGCAGAGTTTGATGTGTTCAATTACAGTCTGTTAAATCATTTGAGACACATTGACTGATACTCTCCTTTTTCTCTTCCATCAAGTTTTTCCCCCCATCCAATTTTCCAAGCATCTTTTCACATGAAGAAATGTCCATCATGTCCTCCCTCCACTTTTTAAGTGTTAGTTTTTTTTCATTTATTCTCATAACATAGAAATATTCTTGTTAATTTACTGTTTGAATTAAATATTTTCCTAGATGTCCCTATCAGCAGTTCTTGATCAAGCCTGATATCAACACTTTAATTAATGGAACCAATACTAATCATCTCAACCTGATTGCTGCCGCGAGTTGAAAGATATTCACAGCATGACATAAATATTATTATACCATGACTAACATGTTAGTTGTGTGAAAATACTTCAATTCAGATTGAGAAAAAAGTCCAACAGCCACATGCAGCATCTCCAAAAGTACCATTTTACATGAATGTAGTACTAGAGCTGCTTTTAAAGGCCCTGGTAACCAAGCACAGGAGTTAGTCAAATAATTATTTATGATTAGTCTAATCATAGCATCACCTGTTTTAACCTCTCTCAGGTCTAATCAACCAGAAAGGTAAAAAAACATGCCACAGAGGAAAGAGGAAAGGGTGCAGTGTCAAAGCAACAAACTCTAAACGTAAAGAAGAAGGAAACATATCCGAAAGACAACATTAAGGCCAAAACATTATAGAAAATCCGATTGAATTAATGTCTTGACATGACAACTGGCCTAACTTTGTGTTGGAGAATGTAGGCTTTTGTAGCCTTTTGAAGCTTTTTGATGCCCTTTCCATTTTACAATGCAGACGCAGTTCTAAAGGAGAACACAACATGGCAGACTTTAGAGCTTAGATGTTTGTCTCATTTCATTGCTGAACCTCACTGGACACTGGATTGTTTTGTCCACTTTTTAGTACAAACATGCTGTACTGCATTGCAGTGGCTTTGGTCAGTTTCATATGTCAGAGCATTTCTAACAGACCACCAAGGAGCTGAGTACACAGCAAATCAAGAAGCACCAGATCCATGTTATCTCTTTGTCAATGCAAGAAATGTGTAAAGGCAATGGACGATGTGGAGGTTCAAAGTGTGGGCTGCACTGCACACTCACTCCAAATGGCCGTACTCGAGAGCCTGCTGTCACAACACAGCATCACACTTAGTTTAAAAGGTGAAGAAGATTGAGGGCAGTTTTAAGCTCTTACAGAAGACTTTACACACACACCGCATTCTGACAAGAACTTTGTATAGAAATTTTGCAATTTTTCAGTAGTGAACAATAATGAAGTAGTTCAGTGGAATGTAAGGGCAGCTTCTTACTTTTGTGCTCAGTTTTGATAACAAAAATAAACAAAAATGAATAAACAGCTTGAAGCTGTGTTGTGTATATATCGTCATCATACCTGTATGGAGATATGAACATTAAGATTTTAGTATCAAAAAAGCAACAATATAAACAGGTCGATTTCTTTTAAATTAAACTGCACTTTCCACATTCTCTTGTATGATGACGTTTTCATTTTTCTGAAAAACGCTTGGTTTGTGCCGAACTTGTAGTCATATCGTCATCGAGATTTGAAATTTTGTCCATACTGCAGCCCGAGCAGATATCTGGACATCCCTGAGCTATGTCTGAATATTATTTTATTCTTATGACGATATGCTTGCTAAACTGTGAACTTGATCTTGTAAACTTAGGACTTTAAACTTATCAGTTTCCTTTTCTATTTATAACTTTAACCTCCTAACTAGGCTTTACCTTGGAAATATCTTGATGTTGTATTTCTATGACTATGACTCTATGACATGTTTGGACAGTTTGTCCCCTGCAACTTTATCGTCATGAACTTACATTTTCATTCTTACCTCCTTTAGTTGTGACTTTATTCTCCTAGGAGATTATATTTCTTGATTGGTAATTCCATCCTTGTAAAATAACTGTAGAAAATCCATATATTGGCGATATTGTGCTTTTACTTTCCCAACTTTACTTTACTTTGCTGTCTACATTTATCTCTTTTTTTGTTATATCAGTAGGGAAGCTTTAAAATGCAGCGTGTTGGTCAGATAGCCAAGGTTAACAGTGCAGAACAAAAATAACAGCATTGCATTTGAAACTGTAGTGTTGCTCCCTGTTTAGAAAATGCCTGTTGTTAAATGTAGGCTCTCTAAATCTGATTTTTCAAGACTTCACCAAGAAGAGGTGGCTCAGAGAAGAAAACTACCTCCTACAAGAAAATAGCCCAAGTTTCAAATATAAAAGAAGTAACACCAACTTCCTAACACCAAAATAGCTCCCTCAGGATGTCTCTAGAACGATAGCATGCTTTTTTCATATTGATTCCCTGGCCCCTATATTTTACTGTTTTCCTTGTGTGAACACTCAACAGCCTCCACTTCCTGCGAGGTTCAGATTAGAGCGCTTGCTCTGCAGTTTGTCTCAGTTCACCATGCTAAACTTAGCCGCGCTCTTGCCTCCAGTGCGCTGCTAGGCAATTCCATCTGATAATGTGAGGTAAAAGAAGAGTGAGGAAAAGACCTCTCCCCCCGTCGCACAAGACGAAAAATCAGCCTGTTGTTTCTTTTCTTTGACCTCAATTACTGTCAGGGCATGTGTTACAACAGGGGCATGTTGAGTCATGTCTGCTCTGTGAGCCCCGAGTGTGTGTCTGTGCCTGTGTGTGTGTGTGTGTGTGACAGAGGATTGTGTTCTTTTTAGCCCAGGAGGCAGCGTACAGTAGGTGGGGGCCAAGGTGCATTAGTCCTGGCTGAGATGTTCCCTTGAGTAATGTTGGCTCATGTGGGTGGGTTAAGGAAAAGGAGGTAAAAGGAGGGAGGTGGAGCGGATGGAAGGAGAAGGGAGAAAGTAATAAAAGCCGAACAAAACCCAGCTCACTGTCAGGAGCTCCGCGCACTCACCTCCGGCTCGGACAAAATCTGACAAAAACGCCACTTTGCTGGAAATGAAGCTGTGCAGAAGTCTCTGTTCTGTTTACAGTCTGAATGGAAAAATGGAACATGACCAAAGTTGGCTCAAAATAACCAGACAAATGAAAAGGTCTCATGTATTTTTCCACAGAGTCATCTTAGTCAGTTATTTTGACCTAACCTTATCAGAAAAAGGTATGCAATTGGAGACTTCTAAATGTTTCGACTTTGTTGAATATTTAACAAAATGAGAGGGTGAATTTAATTTTTGAATGAAACCAGGGAGACATCTACCTGAATAAGGGTTAATATTCTTTGCTAATAATGTTCTTTTGCTTCTAAGACATTTTCATGCATGTGTGGTGTTTTCTGTTCAGCCTGAACACTGCGATCTCAGATGTAGGAATTATGTCACAACACAAATTAACACATTCCTGTTGTGAGATGGTAAAATTAGACCACCTATAGATTGTTTTACTCCCAGTCGAAAGTTTGACCAGGGAGGTTTCAAGTGACTTATCTATAGAAGAGGGTAAGTGCTGCTGAAAAAACAGAGAATAAGAAACATAAGTCTTAGAACAAATCAGAACTCTTGAAATTGAAGTCTGCATTCTGAGAATAAAGTCAGGTTTCTGAGGTGAAAATATACAATTTTGTGAAAAAGTCAATTTTCTGGTAAAATAGGTGAAATTTCTGTGATTTTAAAACAGAATTACGGCCGCTATCTCCTTATACTAGAATCCTGACTTTCTCACAGACTCAAAATTCAAACTCCAAAAAAATAAATTTCAGTGGCACTGTTCCTCTGCCATACATATAGAATTCACAATTTGGATAGTCCTACCCTGACATTAAATAAAACACACAATCAAAAATAAATAAATGAGCAATCTGTGTTGGGGTTTTTTTTTCAGAAAGTTAAAAAGCATGAGTCAGTTCGAGGACTGCTTTGTTCCTGTTTTGCACAAGTATTTGTGAGAATATTCAAGTTCAGCTTGAGCAATACATTTTACATTAAAGATGCCCTAGTTACACTTTATCTGCTGAAACTGATCACAGTTACTGATCATGTTTTGTTCTGGTAACTTATGGAGTAAGTGTTTCATCAAGCAAAAGCCTCTTAAGAACATACAACTATGATTCCTCAGTGAGAAAATGAATGACACAGTGTCATGTGTTCATTCATGGGGAAACATTAGCCTAACTTTTGAAAGACTAAATAACATTTAAATGCATGAGCAGGTAGTAATTTATCATCATACTGTAAATGCTTGTATATATTAATGACTTGACCTGTAAGAGCATCATTGACGGGTGTTTTTATGCTCCTAAGCTTTATTCTGACATTCTCAGAGTGGATTTCAGTGCATATTTAAGCAATGGAATTATATATTTACTGTAATTTTTAAGTGGATGACAGAGCAGCAGACAAGTGGTCCAGTTAGTTTAACAACCCAAAGGTGTTTAGATAATCACAAACTGTCCTGTCAGTGACTACTCACATTTATTCTGATGAGCAGATCATGTTTGGAGTGCGAATACTGGCCATTAACAGTCGATTCCTCTGCCAAGGAGATTCTGTTTTGCAGGCGTCTGTCTGTTTGTTTGTCTAGTTGTGAGGAGAAAACTCTCAGTTCTCAGTGTATTTTGATGAAAGTCTTTGGTAATGTTGGTCATGGCAGAAGGAAGGAGTGATTGGATATTAGTGGTGATACCAAATGGATCTGTATCCTAGAATTTTTAAAGGATTTGTTAACATTTGGTGAAAGGGAAATTTATACACTCTTCACCAGAACTCCAGTAATCATGTCATTAATGCTCAGAGAGAAATCATGCAGATGTTCATCATGTGAGTCCACATTTACACTTAACTTGTGCTCTATTAGTACTTCTTGTTAGTCATGCAACCAAATTAAACTCAGTGGATTAATAATGTGTTTTCGATTTTAATCCTGATCCTTACTTGGAAAAGCAACTTTAATAGTTCACCCCCTTTTACTGACAATTAAACAATACTGGTAATGCTGGTTACTAGTTCGCATTCATTAAACATTTCTGAGCTGAGTATGGTCACCATTTGTTTTCATAAAGTGTTGATTAAATATGATCTGACTTAGCCTACCTACAAATTTCTTTGTATTTTATTGATTAAAAACTTTTCAAACCACTAATTTCCTACAAGTTGCTGATAATGCTACTTATTCATCGTGCTTTTCCATATCTGAGTTAAAGAGCATTATGGCAGCAATGCATTATGCCTGAGATGAAGCAAAATCTTCTCCTAGTGGTAGATTGGTTACAGTTCAGACTAAGCCTGTCACGATTATCAATAAATCGATTAACAGCACGATAAATAAAAACGTCCTAGGTAAGTTGCCGGCCTCGATAAATTGACACGTGCATACATGTTTGTTTTCCTCCTGTCTTTCTACCAAACAGGCTGGATGAGAAGATGGGTCACTCTGTGCAACTTTCTCAACACCGGGGTGGGTTGGTTTTATAGCGGATTTAGCGGAGTGAGCATCTGTCAGTGATACAATCTTTTTGGGGGGAGGGGAGGCGGTGCTGCTCCCACTTGCACACACAGACAACTGAAGTGAGCGTTGTGAGGAGTAATGAGGAAACAAACACAAATATGAATGATGGCATGAAAGCAACAGTTCCTAAGCCGAATGCCACAGCCCCAGTGTGGGAATATTTTGGTTTTAAACAGAACAAACAAGGTTTGAGCCCATGAACACAGACGAGCCGATATGTTGCATTTGTTTGAAAGAAGTGGCGACAGAGAAGAGGGGGTTAAGCGGAGCCTTCGTCCTGCTTTTGATACGGCGTACCCACTGTATTATGATATATATTATAATTACATGAATTAAAAAATTATCGGCAATAATTTTTTGGACAATTATCGTCCAGCAAAATTTGTTATCGTGACAGGCCTCGTTCAGACAGAGTGTTTGACTGGGGTTGCAGATTTAAACTGAGAAAAGTTATAATATGACTTTATCAGAGTAGTTTTCAAACTCTAGTGGATCTGAATTAAATTGTTTCGTGGGCCAACTGTGTCCATTCCTTTGTTTAAATATGGGTAGAGTTTCTGTTCATCTGTTGTGGCAATTATGATCTGCCTATGGAGAGTCAAAAATTTTACAGTGGGGGTGAAACAGGAGAGTTCATCAAGTCGTTCTCACAGCAGTACAGGTGAAGTTACAGAATTGATCAGGTAAATAATAAATGTATGCAAAATTCCACCACACATCTAAGTTAGAAAAGCAGCAGCCATCTTGGATGTCTCAAGTTCTGAGTTTACCTATCTGAGTATTACTTTCAAACTTTGTCTAAAACTTTCTTGTATGCTAGCTGGATGTATTAGCCTCAGCAGGTAAGAGTTAGTTCCAGTGGTCACATGGTTGGTTTTTGCCCGGTCATAACATAACAAATGCTCTGCACTTGCTAGTTTTCTCACAGCTTTGTTTCTTTTTAATTAAATGCCTGATAAAAAATCACAAGCCTTTCAACTAACACTGGAAAGATTAACAACTTTTTTTTCTACATTTTAAGAGGATTCAACCTGAGAAACTAACATTTTAATTTGCACGCTGAAGTGGTTTATACATAAGACCTTGATGGGAGACTTGTTTCCCATTGCCTCATGTTTTTCCTTTTTTGTCACGGCTTTGCACTTAATGAATTGAAGTGGTGATTAATTAAATGGAAGTGCTTGGTGGATAGAAAGAAGACACTTCAATCTCTGTGTTCTCAGCATGTGAATCAAGCCTGTAAATAGTGACGGTACGCTACTTGTTATTTGTTAGTCGCGTGTGTGCAAACATGAGGTTAGTGTCTGCTGGAAGTATATCACACGGAGGAGGGGAAGTTGCTGTGCTCTGCAGAATCCTCTCCTCCTACTGGAGCAGCCAATTTATTAACTTTCACAGTTATTAACTTTCACTCTGTCAATACGATGTTACAGTGTAAAAGAAGAAAGCAATACCCCACCACTGTATATTCTGCTTTGTTTTCACAAGGCTGAGACCAAATCTCCCAGAAAACTGATTTATGTGAGGTGGTTGATCCTATCCCTGGTCAGCTCTCATAGCTAATTTGTTAACTCTGAAAAGCTAATATCCCCTCAGGCATCATAGCCAGTTTGACTGGCAGGCCTCGAACCTCCATGATAGTACGGCGCTTCACAAAAACACCATCACTCTCTCTCCTCTGCTGGATTTTGCAAGTGCGTGGTGTGTTGCCAATTAATGTGCTCAAATATGTGTCAGCAAAACAAATGGCTCTTTCATGTGGAACATCGAACAGAAATCTGTCTCCTATCATAATGAGTAATGCTAATTGTGCTTAGCAGGATCCTCGGTCAGTGTCAAAGGCGTCAAGTCCATTTGAGAAATTTGTCAAGACTGTTCTTCGGGGCGGCTCATGGATTGATCACTATGGAGGTGCTATCTGTCTTACATCTGCTTACAACTGTCTGGTGTTGACAGGGATGGTTCCAGTGGTTCTGATGACCCTTGGAAAAGCCAACACCAGGACCTGCTCACTGCCTAAAGGAATCTAACTGTAATTTATTCCGGAAAGGATTCTTTTCATTATAAATTGCCTTCTCCTTTGCTACTCCGAAACAACGGTGGAATACAGTGTTGTGCTTTTCATACAGAAGCCTCAGAGCTTGTTTTGGCTCTAACATCAACATCTTCTCCTCCTCTCCTACCATTGTGAGCAACAAGAGGACATGAGAATCACATACGAGTTGACATATCTCCATGATGTATTTACATGCTCTATGTATTCCTCTCTGTTTCAAGTGTATGTCTGCTGTAGTGTTAAATAGGGATGGGACGCTACCCTTAAACTCACGATACGCTGCACCTCGATATGCCCGGGTCACTATACGATACGTCATGAAACAATATCAAAAAAGTAAAATAGAAAAAAATATTACTGTGTAAATACAACTTATTTATTTTCTTTTTCAGTTGCACACAGGAAAACACAAGACCTAACAGGCCAAACACAAACAATAACACTCTCTAAAAGGCCTGGGTATCGACTCAGATTTTCAGGACCGATTCGATTCAATATTAAGCGGTCTCAAATCGATTCGATTCACGATTCGAAATGTGTTCAGTCTGTGTTATCTCAGTAAAAATAATGCTGTAAATGACTTTTTGACCTGGTACATTATAAAAACTGTTTTTACATTAAGAACTGAACCAAAAGCAGTTACATTAATCACATATTAATGATATGCATTAATGCATATTCTGCAAGTTACTTGTTTTTTGTCTAACTTGTCTTTTCTTTCATGCTTGTTAAATCTAAAATATGTCCAGACGTCCACTTTTAAACTGTCGGGTGGTGTCCCTATAGTGCTACTCGCTTCCGCCATGTTTTTTTGACTGCTTGAAGTAACAACTCACAAGATCTTGTTCAGTGGAAAGCAGCGCTAAACGCGAGACTAGCAGAGTTGATACCACAGGCTGCTTCTTGGACTGTCCAATGAAGAAAAAACTACCCCCGTTAAAAGATCGATCTTTGGATTTTATGGATTGATTATGAACCATTTAACGGGAAATGAATTTAAATTGATTAAATTTATTTTTTTAACCCAGCCCTATTCTCTAACCCTCGAGAGGTTAGAGAGAGTGTATGCTAACGAGCAGTAGGCTCGTTTTTTGCCGGGGTCGTCTTCACATTTTTATGGTGACGCTGAAGGTGATGCTTCATGTTTGTTGTGTTGGAGGCGGTGTACGAAATGACAGCATAGCAAAGTTTACACAGTGTCTTAGTCTTGTCAGATACTCGATTGTCATCTTCGTCTTTTTTAATGAGAAAGCCAAAATGCTGCCAGACAGATAACTTTTATCCAGGAGGAGCGCCCTCAATTTCGACCTCATTCCACTCCATTCGACTCCATCATTCGGCTTTTTGGAGGCAAGATAGTTGGTGCTAATGTTTGATGTCGTTACTTCTGGTCACATGCGCTCTTACTGGACGTGATGTCTTTATTTCACAATCTATTTTTTCCAACTCGATGCATTTCGTCATGTTCTGTATCATGATATTTCGCCAAACTATATTCCATCCCATCCCTCGTGTTAAAGCATGACCATCAGGCCGGGCATAACATTTTTCAGTGTTTTGTGTGGAACACATTTCTTGAAATAATGCCGTCTTTGCAGAGAACGTTTTCACTATGAAAATGTTTTTGTCTTCATGTGGATAGGGTCTCAGAGTTTGCCCTCTGTATTTGCAAGTAGTGTTTGGGAGAAAAAAAATCAATTCATGCAAGTATCGGGATTTTTTGTTGAATGATTTTTAAATCAATTTTTTTGTTCAAAATTGTTTTTTTTTCCAAATTTAAATGCTTCATTTTAGTCTGTATTTATAAGCCACTTTTAAATGCAATCCAGGCTTTTGAAGAGAGAGTATAAACAGCTGGTTAAAATATATTGCTGAATAAATCCTAAAAACAGACTCACATGTGATGTGTATTTTTCCTGATGTGGTCTGTCGGCAGCATTATTTTTCTTCTCTTTTGCTGGTGTTAAAAAAGCTAACTAAATATTGCAAAATTCGTAAGTATAGTAAAACTGCAATCGAATCGGCACCTAAAACAATCATAAAAAATGGAATCGGGAGAAAAGCGTATTGTCCCAGCCTTAATAGTTACCAGTTTTACTGAGGCTGATATTAGAATGATTCTCATTGATTATTTGTGACAGAAAAAGAGAAAACAAGTTCTTGAGGTTTCTATGCTGAAGCAACTGCATGACTGGCTTTAAGGACACATGACCAACATCTCTCGGCCAGCAGTGTGACAACAGAACATGTGCACTTCGTGGTTGTGATGTAAAAATTCTGCAGTGATGTCTTAATGCACATAAAAAGGAAGTGAGGCTGTTAACAGGACAGCAAACCCCGTTGTGGAGTACAGACAGTGGTGATGGTTAAAAGAGGATGTAGGATGACTTAGCCATGTTATCCATTTTACCAAGCCAAAGTAAATGTGTCTCCAGAATCAGCACAGCAAAAGTGGCAGACGAGTGGATGAGCAGGTGACTGTTGGGATCCAAAAGATGAAAGTAAATTAATGCACCATCATAGATGCACAGTTACAGTCACTGTATTGATTGTAGATAGAGCACAGAGCCTTTGGCAAAATCTTTCCTTTCCCCCACTGAAATTCCCGCAAGTACACATGTATCCATCTTCCTGGAGCTGTAAAACTTTTCTTAAAGTTTGCACCGTCTAGGCACTGCAGTCACGGATTTCCGCACCAATCCAAATCATTGAATTCACCACATTTGCCACTAAACATGTTTTATTGATGCTGCTCTTCTCCATGCTTTTTCTGCAGTTCTTTGACAGTTCAGTTCCTAGATAATTTTTGCTTTCCATCTTCTAAGCCTTTGAGATTTCACTTGCCTTGGGCCATATGTAAACGTAATTTACTTGGGAGAACAATTTGCCTGAACTGTTTCTTACTTCAAGATAAATAATCCCCCATGCATTATTGAAAACGCTTCTTTTTTAAATTCCCAGAGCCGCAATTTGTGAGATCTTCCCCCCTCGATGCAAAGTAGTCCTGGGAGTGACTTATTCCACTCATTGACAGAAAACTCCTTTATTGCCATATAGGAAGTGGGTGTGACAGGCTCCCATTGGTCTAATCAAATGACGGCATCCAGATACATTCGCTAATTAATCACTAGCTCTGGGGGGAAGACCCATCCGGTGAATCTCGGAGGAAAAGAGACATTTGATCTGTTGAATCAGCTCCTGACTCCGTCTCCTCCCTTACTCTTCCATCCATCTTACATTAATTCAATAAAGTCAGGGTTCTTTTAAATGCAACCCCGTTTCCATCCTTTTTTTTGTATGTCTGTACAGAGACCCAGTCTTCTTATAAAGAACTAAAATATTTTGCCGGCACATTCATTTCCCTTGTTTCTGGAAACGTCTTTGGCATTTTTCCAGACTCCCAGCTGCCTAATCGAGAGAGCATTATTATTTATTGGGATATTACCCAGTGTCTGAGCTTAAATACTTAAGCTGCAGCCTGAAAAATGATCTGACACCATGTTTCCCTTGTTGAGAGCTGTCTGAAGCACCCGACGTTGGCTTATCCAAATGACGCCATCCCCTTTCGGTCAGACTTATTGTAATTACATGTGGTGGTTGACCTTAACTTCTTCTTGCTGACATGTTTTCTTGGGAGATGAAATGGAGTACAAGCTCCTCGAGGCCTCCTGTTTTGTTACTAATGATGACTTTTAAATGTCATTGTTACTGTGCTCTGTATGCACTTTAACACCCGCTGACTCTAAGAAGGTAATTGCTCTTTACTTTGTATGTCTGACCCAAGGATGGGTTTTGCTGTAAAGGTCTTTGCCGAGTTTGTTCTTCTGGATCAATTTTCAGACACTAGATTCGATTAAAAAAGTTACAGAAGCAAACCTTGCACACTAAATATAAAGTTTTTTTTTTTTTTCTGGAGTCACCAAGCAGTTAAAAGTTGGTCGTTCTTTTACCTTTGGAAGAAAGAAATCACTCCTCATGGCTATTGACTGGAGGAAGTATTGGATAAAGCCTAAGAAATGTCAGATACTCAGTGATAGTATGGGCCGTATGGTGTCAAATCTCTGGCAGTTGCCATATTTGCTGCCTCAAACTGACTTTAAATCAACCTGAAGACATACAGAGGTGGATCTATAGTGGATCTTGGGCATTTTAGAACAGGACCACTTTGCTAGCATGCTGTGTGGTGTATATGTGGTTGTGAGATCAAATTTTGGCCTTATCCATCAGGTTTTAAACAGGTCAAAAGTGTTAGAATCAAAGTACAAACATGATATAACATAGGTCCTTTTTTGTTTTATCAATTGCAGGTAATTAAAAAATATACTTCTGAAAGTTTATGGTGGAAAAGTTTGCCTTTTTTTCCTCCTAAAACCCCCCAAAAAATCCAAACTCCAAAGTGTTTCCTCCCTTTGGGTGGGTTTTGAAGGCTCTGCGGGGGAGCGACATTTTCCAAATGAACATTTCTCTCCCTGACCTTTCTGTTGCCCTTTTTGGTGAGTAATTACGTTTTTTGAAATATTCATTTGTGAGTTATGTCATTTGCGAGCATCCTGATGAATAACACAGCTCCGTGGTGTGGAAGTAATGAAAGTATGCGGCGTGACCCGAAACCCGAGCTTCTTCTCTGCTTTCTTTTTTCTTCCACTTTTTTTCAGCTCAGCACTTGTCAGAAGAATTATCCAGGGAGAATCTGCAGAGGAGGGAAAAAAGAGACACACTGAATATAAAAACCCACTAAAGTATTATCTGGAGAGGGGGGAGATGAATGGAAAAGAACATGGAACTTTGATAAAGCTTTCAATAAGACTATTTCGATTTTCAGTTGCTCCATCAATGATGTGTTCAGGTACACCGGGATGTGCGAGCAGGGCAGGATGCTGGCTCTCAAAAGCAGAGAAATATGAGCCCTATCAATCACCGCCTCTGGGCACAAATGTAATTACACCACAGTTGTTGACTAGTCGGGTAATCCGAGACACGGCTGGCATGCATTCGCTCGCTTACATTAGGGGATTGCTGGTGCCCATGTTGACGGCATCTTGCTCGACACTGATGTTTTTAATGCTGCTTTGTGGGACAAAGGCTTGAATTGAACTCTTGTTTTTGGTGATTTCAGCTCTGCTACCTTTTCAGAAATTACACAAATTAAAATTAGCAAGATTCACAACATACAAAGATGAATTTTTGTTTTTTAATTTGATCCTTTTTTATTCCTCTGTGTAGTAGCTGAGCTTGGTGACTGTGTGTTTCCTGGTTGTCCTTCCCTCAGTGTGCCGTGCACTCTGCACTCAATAAGTGGTATTGCAGTACCCTAAGAATACTTTCAGAGATTTTCTTCAAAGTTTTCAAGGATTGCCAGCTTTACTCATGGCTGAATTTTTGAAGCTTTTGATGTAAAAGAGTCAATGGTCAATGTTGGTGTGTATCATATTATCTTTTGTTTGTGAAGACATTATGTCGTAATTAACACTTCTAACTTCGCGTAAATGTCTATTTTGAACGAAAGTTAAGACAGGGATTTCGGTAGCATTCCCATTTTGCTCTTTTTCATTTTGCATGGATGTCCTCCTCAATTTAAGGATTAATCTGTCTGATTTCTGTGATCATAGGTTAAAGGACAAGATCTCATGCTCATCAACTGTTTGTCGCCATATCCCAAGAACACTCTGGAGACCTTTTCCAACTCACTTAAATATCTACGCTTACTCAAAGAGCCTATATTATGCCTTTTTTAGTTTTACTCACTCTTGTGCCTGTTTAACTTATCTGTACTTGAAACCGCACCTCGTAGGACAGGACAAAAAGTCTGCTACATTAAGACCCCCCCCTCTTCCCCAACTGCTGCCAAAAATGTCCTGTTTCCCCAGCCCCTGAAAATAGACCTGCCAGTGTGATGTCCTACCGTTGATGCACAGTATAGCAAACCCAGAACAGGGATGTTAGATAGAGTTTATGGCACAAAGCAGTGCTGGAATGATCAGATGCCATTAGGGCTGTCACTTTATATTCGATATCCGAATAACTGATCGAATATGGGGATGAATATCCGTAACCGAATATTTAAATAAATATTCGAATGTAAAATATTGAGTGTCGCAGCACATTAGGGCACCTGGAGCAGTGAACTGTTCCATCCAACAGAGGGCGCTGTGAATGCAGCTTGAAACTCAATCACATTCGCTGCTCTCTTGGCCTCAGTAAACAAAGAATTTCCACTCCGAGCGGTCATTAACAGCTCTGAATCATCTGAGGAGAGCTGTGTGGAAGTATTTTTGGTTGTACCACGTTGATGGCAAACTTAAAATCAAAGACCAGCCTGTGTTTTCTGTGAAATACAGTTTAGTCACTCATCCTTCACTTATTTGTGGTCTCAGCCTTCAGCTTTTCCTCCAAGCTATACAGGCGAGTTCAGCGGCGCTTCGTCTAGAGTTTAACCCCGTGTGACTGTGTTCTTTTCGGCAGGGTCTTTACCGAAAGGGCGGATATTAGAGTCTCTGTCCCTTACTGGGGGGAGGGGGGAATAATTGATTATCTTCGATTATTTGGGTGCATGTCCGAAAAACATTCGACTTTGATTTTTAGGAAAAGTGACAGCCGTAGTTGGGAGGCAACTTTTCAGCCAATTTGAGACACTTGAGTCTCCACAAGTCTGGCAGGTGTTGTAGTTATAGTTCTTCAGTTTTCGTGCTCTCGTAATAGACCATTTATACCACAAAAGCTTTGAGATTTGTAGTCATAGAAGATTGTTCTTTTTCCTGTAGGGTCAATTACTTTCCTGTCATTTATCAAAGTGCACCTGCCAAAAAGCCTTTCCTTGTCTTCATGGTTGTCAGTTTAAAAGAGGATCTCTGTGATCCAGACTGGTACTTATCAGAGGGGTGGAATAAATTTAACTGTGGAGTGGAAGATAATTTAAGCCTTTTATCACCAGAACAAATACAATTATTCTAATCTGTGACAATTCAATGAAAGTGAGCTTCACTACGTGGAGAATACCACGGATTGTGACAGAAAATGGCAATGACTCAATAATGAAGGTCTTCTTTTGTTGTCTAAACTCACCTTTGTGTTGTCTCTTTATTTTTTGTTAATTTTCAGGGAGAGATTAGAAGAGGTACCTGGATGACATTTAAAAATTAAAAATGTCAGAGATTGTTTGGCCTTACAGAAGAACTGTTAAATAAACATGTGCCAGAGTGACGCAAATCATGACTTCAGTCAAACACATGTGACTCAGGGTGTTTTGTAATCACAGGTGCACTACCAAAGAAAACAGTTAATTCAACATGATTCATCATGTCAGAGATTCAGTTCATGTGTAAGGCACCAAACCTGTAAAATAACACTTACATATGATGGTATTTGATGTTGATATTTTTAAAACATGTATTTATAAATGCATGTTTGAGGAGTTTTCTCTGCAAAATCCTTTCTATAGTTAAATAGCAGTTTGAGATGTAAATTTTCATCTTTGAACTTGATGCAGACCTTTCTGTTGCAAGCTAGCAGAGCCAAGTCTAAAGGTTGTCTCTTGCAGTGAAGAGGGAGGCACACGGGTTAGAGTTATTTGCATATACTTACTGCTCACCATGGTTTGATTGTATGGTCTTATGACTAATATTCCACTGACAGATGCTGCATGGATGCTGCAGCTATTGTTTGTTGCTGTAGTTGGAAGTCAGTTTCTTACCCAGGCATAGTGAAAAGCAAAAATGAGACCTAATTAGATTTCATTTTGAATATGTGATACTAAGTACTCTGTTTATTGATCCATTTATTTTATTGTTTTCTGTGGATTTTTGGTGTGATCAAAAGTAGGCTTATGCAGGTTTCCATGTCAACAATGTCAAACACATGCCACTGTTGATATTTTGTGCCATGCTGCATCAGTAGCTCTTCAGCATTTTATAAAAACCACCCAGACGGAGACATTGTGTATTGGTCAGTGTCATAGTGCAACTACGATAAAACCACACCGTAGACTGCTCCTCCTGTCTACCATGATTTCCTTCTTGACTCCCTTGTTGTCATTTATGCTGACGGCATCTTGTTAGAATGTGCCATCAATGTTTATCCAAACCCACACAAGTCAATGATATAATTAATAAGGGAATTATAGCAAAGGAACTAATTCTCAACTGAAAATGATTCTTAGTTACTTCCTTTGTGAGAACAGATGGCTCTTAAGCAGGATTACAGTTCTTCTTGAGGCTTTTGTTTGTTCAGTGGAAGTTTATTTTTCCAATTTTCCTTTGCTAAACTTTTGAGAGGCTAAACTCAGAAAGTTCTTTCTTTTCAAATGATTTAAGAGAGTACAGTCTACAATGCCTGGTTTGCTATAATGGTGACATATTTTACTTCCTTTTAACAAGTTAGTGGTTTCAGATATCCAAAGAACATATTTTTTCTTCTTTTCTACCAAAATCTATTTAGAAATTGAATTTGAACCTGTCTTGATCCCCTTAGCACAGAGCACGCTGCTTTGGTGCGTATGCTTAGCTGTGCCTGATAGTTTTTGTCAGGAAGTTGATATGACTATCTTTTTAGTGCTATGCTCTAATGTTTACTGTAGACCTATGGACATGCTAGGTCATATTCATTTTACTGGAGTCACCTGATGGCTGCACTGACACCTGGATCAGGGAGTGTCTCTTATCTGGAAGAGGTACAGCTTAAGTTATTTTACTTGTACCCATAGGTCGGAGGTGGCATAACTCCCAGTGATGTAATTATTTCAAGTTGACTTTTAGAACTCATGTTTTCTGAGAGGTTGAGCACACAACAGAAGGGGGTGGGGGTTCATGTTTGGCATTTGTAGACAAGACATGGAGACACATTTGTGTAAATGACATTTAAAGTGTGTTTTGCGTGGGGTGCTGGTTTGGCGGAGTGGTTAGCAACCAGGCACTCCGTGGGTTTGCTTCTGCCGGTCCAGGTTCGAATCCCGCCTGTGACCAGTTTGCAGAGTGTCTTCCCCTACTCTCTCACCCCCTGTCACAAGCCTATCCACTGTCTCTCTCCTATCAATAAAGGCACAAAATGCCCAAAAAATACATTTAAAAAAAAAAGTGTGTTTTACATAAAGTGAGACCTTTAATCGTAGCTAAAACTTTAAGTAAAATGCTTAATTTTGAGGCACTGAGTTCACTGGATAAAATACAGAAAAGTGATTACTTAGTAAGTAAACAAAGGATGTGATTAGAACATCCAGTTTTAATGCAGACATTTGCCCAAGTCCCTCAGATCCGAGTCCTAAGCAAGTCTCAAGTCATTTGATCCGAGTCTCAAGCAAATCCCAAGTTTTTGCTGTTGTGGACAAGTCTTGCCATATTGACCCATGGCAGGAAAGTTAGCTACCTAGCTAACGTTTGCAGGTTTCATTTACTTGGCCTCAGGTGTCCTCAGGTGGCGGATAAAGTTTGACGTTGTGCCCTCTTTGTCACTTATTGAAGCGTTGCAGGTCGTGCACTTGGTATGTCTTCGTTTTCCATCTGTTTGAAATTCTTTATATGCAAAGAAAATAGCTTTGGGAACAGAAGACATAGCAGTTCCCAATTTGGAACCTGCGTCCCGCGCACCCTGCCCACTGATCATCACTGTAGTAGAAGCGGATGTGTGGTAGGGAACGTATGTGTGTAGTACTGTGTCGTGTGCGGGACAATAATAGGGGACGGACAAATGTACTGTGACTGAAGCAGCGATAAAGTGAACCTAAAAGGAAAGAGCGGCATATATTTCCTGTCTGGTTCTTCATATAAAGCATGAGTGCATGCAATTTTCCAAATCATTATGTCTCAAGTCAGGTCGAGTCTGGAGACTTTTTCTCCCGAGTCAAGTCAAGTCTTCTCATTAGCAGCTCAAGTCGCCTTGAGTCCAAGTCCCTTTGACTTGAGTACAATTGTCTGCTTCCCAGGGCAATCAGCATTGACATTTCTACTGAAGAAAGAATACAGGAGGGATCATGAGATTTGTGCCAAACAATGACAATACATATTTTTGAAGTGTCTTGTAACACAGCTATTTCACTTAAGATCCATTATTACTCTTTAATGTTGAATGTGTTTAAGGAATGTCTCTCAGCCTGTTTCAGAGTCAGAATAAACACCTGATAAGAGTCCAAGAGAATCCTCTCCACATGTTTATGTAAGAAGTGTTGTTTTATTCCTGCTGAATGTGCTCATAAATCACCGTATTGATTTGAGGTGATAAATTCCTTATTTCAACATGTGGAAACTCTCTCCATCCCTTGTCTCCCCCTCTTTTCATATCTGTCCTCCCTGATGAATGTCTGCGCCGCACATCGTCTGACGGTGGCTCCCGCAGCTCAGACTCTCCGTCTAAATGGATGTTTATAAAAATCTATAACTGCCACAGTCCCTCCTGCAGTCACTCAGGCCAATGTTTATGTTTCTCACCCATTTTTACTCTTGCTGTAAACACAAAACTCCTCCATGCCCTTGCGCGTGTGCAAGTGCGAGCCTCCGCAGACTTGCGTGGGTGTGCATGTGCGCCCTTGTCAAGGAGAGGGAAAAACAGCAACCTTCTGAACTGCCGCCACCAGCCCTCCTGGTCATTTTGGCTCTGCGGTAAACAGCAGATCTTTTGCCAAGCAGGCTCTGGGCTTTGGCTGGAGGCAGTGAGAGCACCTTTTGACCCTCTGCCTCCTGTTTGCGTGTAGTTAACTGAGGAGCACTGTGTCACCTGAAAAGACAAAGCATGAAGCAGGTCTTGTCATAAGAAAAGATGTTCTTTGCTTTTGTTTCTTTGTCTCCAATCTGTTATTTCTCACTTGAATACTTGTGAAATGGATGTTTATTTTCTCACCACCAAATGCAAACACTATCTATTCCTTTATGTGTGATGCATGTCAATCTCAGACCCTCTCTATCCAAACCACCCCTCGAGTCCCTGTGGTATTGCTCATCCTCCCACTCCAGGCAACAAGCGTCCTGTTCGCCCACACTCTGTAGACCGGGGTGGACAACCTTATCTCATATGTCTCGATGTTAGACCTTTCGATCGGACCTCTTCCCATTTGTTCTTGTGTTCTCTTGTACAAGCATAACAATATCTTTTAACCCTGGATGAAGTTGTTCAAATTTTGGCAAAGCATGTGAATAACTCCGTTTCTTCCTCTTCTTTTCTGTGCAGCCTTCAGTCGAGCGCCCATCCCCATGGCGGTGGTGAGGAGGGAGCTGTCATGTGAGAGTTACCCCATCGAGTTGCGCTGCCCGGGCACTGACGTCATCATGATCGAGAGCGCCAACTACGGCCGCACTGATGACAAGATCTGCGATGCAGACCCGGCGCAGATGGAAAACACAAGATGTTACCTGCCGGATGCATACAAGATCATGTCACAAAGGTAAGAAGAGGTTTTTGTTCAGAATCTTGGGAAAGTGGCCGCTACATTGCTCATTTCAACATATTTGATGTTAGCAAGAAACATCAGTTCTTGTGCCATGCATAAAAAGACATTGTTTCTGCTGGTATATGTTTTTGTGCCCACTGGAGCTTGCGCACGAACACTGTAGAGTGGGCTCTAACTATCATCCGTGGTTACAAATAAAAATATGTTGCTGCAACAGAGTGATTTGTGACATAGACAGTGTCATATTGTTCTTTCTGGATGTGCCATGAAGCAGTGTTCTGGTCCATTTGGCCTTGACGCCAATGGTCTCATTTAAAAGAGGCAGTCTTTTGAAACAAAACCTGACCTCCATCAGGTGTATTCATAAATGGGTAAACTACCATTCTCATTTTTTGAATAATTATGGCATATTAATGAAGAAAAGTGCTTTGAAAGTGATAATGCTTTGCTACCCTTCACTGCACGTGCTTGCAGAATCCTTTGGAAGTGACTGGCAGCAAGTGCCAATCAATTTGCTCCTTGAATAACAAAAAGGAATTCAGAAAACATGAACAGTGGATTGCTGATAGGTAAATAAACACTATTAAGTGCTCTTTTTGTTTGAAAGGTTTCCTCAATTCAGATATGCAAGTCAGCGTTCATGTAAGCAGACTTGAGCAGTTGAGCACAACAGAAGCAGAAGTGCACATGAGCTTCACTCTGAGTCTTAGATTCAGCATGTTTCTCTTCTGGCAGCATCCATGGCCCATTTGCACCTCATCCCACTTGTGTTGCATAGTGTGTTTATTATCAACACAACTTACTGGAGCTGTAACAACTGTTAAATGATGTTTTGCTCTCTATAGCTTGTTCGAGGTCAAGGATGATCTTGAGTTGCTGGCTGAAGTTGCAAGCAGATCGTTGTAGCAAGAGAAACATTGCAGCTTTCTGGGCTCTCCGATAAAACAGCATGTAAAGCTTCATCAATAATAAATGTGTGAAGTCCTGTAATCTGATCTCAAAAGATATATTTTTTGAAATTGAACAGCCAGATATGGAAGATTCAATGTCTGTGTAACTGAGTTCTAACATTAGTTTGTACAAGGAAGTGTTGTGGCAAGTATAATAATCTGTGTGGCCTCAACTTTTGATGTACACACTATAAACTAATTGACACTTTGTTAGGTACACCTTGCCAGTAGCTCACTGGACATTCTTTCAGCCACCTTAAAGGAACAATTCAACATTTTTGTTGTTTCAGTGTCTTACCTTGCTTAGAAGTCCCTGACAAGCGAGTAGACACCATTCTTTCGACTGTGTGTCCAGCAACAAGAACGAGACAGACAAAGATCGCCAACTGTTAGTTAGCTTTGGTCAAACGCTGGAAGTATACAGGTAGTAACCATCAGATAACTCGAGATCGCCCTGTGTGCCTGTTGTTACTTGTCTTTTTACCTCTTTATGATAAGTTATTTTGTACTATCTTCATATTATCTTCTACTCCTTTGTTTTGTCGACCTACTTCCATTTTGGTTTTCATGAGAGATGTTCACGAACGAGTCAAGTCTTTTGAACAGTTCTTTTTTTTAAATGTATTTCTTTGGCATTTTTGTGCCTTTATTGATGGGAGAGAGACAGTGGGTAGGCTTGTGAAAGGGGGTTAGAAAGTAGGGGAAGACACTCTGCAAACTGGTCACAGGCGGGATTTCAATTCGGACCGGCAGAAGTATGTATATGGGACGTGCATGGTTGCTAACCACTCCGCCAAACCAGCGCCCCTGAACAGCTCTTTTAAATGAACATTCAAAACCACTTCCCAGTCTTGAATGAACCGTTCTTTTCTTAAGTCTCCAGGCTATTTGCAGTAAAGAGTGACTCATAAACAGACAGCTCACTCAAAACTGCAAATCAGTTCTCATTGTTCACCTAGAAAAGCTTTTCAAAAGACTTGACTCAGTCAAAAACATCACATCTCTCTCAAAAACCACAACAGTAGTAGATCAACAAAGCAAAGCCTCTGTTTAGGAGTAGAAGAAGATAATATTAATTTTTATATCACAAAATATGACCGTAGCAGATAACATAAAGGGGTAAAAAAAAAAAACAAGTAACAACAGGCACACAAGACCATCTAGGGTTATCTGATGAATGTGGGCAGAGGCAGGCTAAACATTACTCATATACTCCCAGTGTTTGAGCTAAGCTAACCAACGGTTGGCAATTTTTGTCTATTTCTTTCTTGTTACTGAACGCACAGTCGAAAGAATGGTGTCTACCTGCTTGTCATGGACTCTGGAGTGTAGTAAGACAAGAAGACAACAAAAATGTTGCAGTGTCCCTTTAATTCATGGTGGCATAGATTCAACAAGATGCTGGAAACATCCTCAGCGATTTGGTCCAGACTGACGTAATGATATCCCACAGTTGCTGCGAATTTTTCTACTGCACATCTATGTTGTAAATCTCTGTTCCATCACATGTGAAAGATGCTCGAATGTATTGGGATCTGGTGACTGCAGAGGCCACTGAAGTAAAATGAACCGTTTAAGGAACCAGTTTGAGATGATCTGAGCTTTGTGATGTGCCGTTAGCCTGCTGGAGGTAGCCATCAGGGTATGGGTACACTTTGGTCAACTTTGGTCAACTTAACTTAACTGGTACCAAATGGCTCACGTCTTCAGTCTTCTGGTTTGAAAACTTTGGTGAGCATGTGTTTCCCTTTTTTTGTTCTTAGCTGGCAGGTGTAGTTTTCTGCTGCAGTAGTCCATCTGCTTCATGTTTTGATGTATTGTGTGTCCACAAATTGTGTTCTGCATACCTTGGTTATAACAAGTGGTTATTCGAGTAACTGTTGCCATTTTAAAATGTTGATCCACTCTGGCCGTTAAATGGATTTTTTTCTTTACTCTAGAATCACTCTGTAACTCTTCAGGATGGTGAAAATCAAAATAGGTCAGCAATTTTGTGAAACAACACCTCTTGTCCCCACTTTTTTGCAGATCGTCATGGTCATGCTTTTGGCTTTAAGAATTAATGAACAGTTTGAGTGGGTGTAACCATGAAATTGGCCTCTTATTGTATGTACGTGTTCATGTTTTTCTGGTTCAGTCTCTTCCCAATTTCAACCCCTGACGATTCAACTGTCAAAGTCATAAATAACCTTTTTAGATGTGACAAACACAATTTAGCATTGCAAAATATACACCATAAAATAAATCTAACTCGGACTGAATCAGCTTCTCTCTCTATTGAACTGTCAGTCCCCTGAAAACGGAGTGTTATTTTGTCTTCATATCTGTTTGGTATTAGAAAGTGGATGTTTTAAAGTCAGTGCCTGTTATTTGAACATCATCTTAAAATGGCTGCTATATGCATATTTTCTCAGGACTGCTGAGGCGTGCATTAACAGCTAAACAAGTACACCCAAGCAGATAAAATAGATGCAAGTAGAAGTCGTATTCAGGGAAAGGATGTGTTTCTGTAGCTGTATGTGAGTTATTTTTTCCGTGTGTAGGAGAAGAGAAATGAGCAGTGGAGAGAAGGAGAATTTTTATTTACACACAATGTCTGGTTTCTGCTACTGAGTTAGGATTATGTATTTATCATGATGCCATGTTTTCTGACCTCATATCAGGGATGATTCATGCTGGGGCATTTTGATAGTAGAGTTTAATTGATTATTCTTTATGTGGGATTTTTTTGTTTTTGTTTTTTTTTGCTTCAAATATTCAGACGATCATTTAACTGTATGGTATTCATATTTAATGAGAGATTATGAGTATTGCAAAAGCATTTAACCAACTCGCACCTTGGTGCAGCAGGTAGTACAGGTGCCTCACAGCATGAAGGTTACTGTGTCCTTTCTGTGTGGAGTTTGCATGTTCTCCCCATGCATGCAGGGATTCTCTCCGGGCACTACGGTTTTGTCCAGCTGACCAAAAACATGCTCGTTAGGTTGATTGGTGACTCCAAATCGCACTTGGGTATGTCGGAGTGTGGATGGTTGTCTCTCTTTCTAAGTGGTCCTGTGATTGGCTGGTGACTGGTTCAGGATGTATCCTGCCCCTGCAAACCTGAGAGGGATCAGCGGTATACAGTAGATTATGGATGGATTTAAGTTGAAGTAACCGACAGCGAAATGTCCCATATGATCATTTGTTGGACTTTTACAAAAACTTTGATAGCTAAATATAAACTTGAAAAAACAGTGTGTTATTATACAGAAGTGTTTTAAAACCAATAATCATTATAATAATTAAGATGACAAATTTGTAACATACCTCAAGGGCTTAATACCATATGCTGATGTTTAATTGGATAAAAGTAAGTAGAAGCAGGTTTTAATTTCATTTCATCCTCAGTCGGGGTTGCATGACTCCAGAATTTTTAATGTCGACTCTTGCATGATATAAGACAAATTAACTAGTTGCTGATAAAGTCATAAATAAAAACCAAGGGGTCATTATGCATTTGAAACGATGGAATGTCATGTATGTAACTCTGTTTCTACTGAAAACCTGTGTAGGACAACTTTTGTTCAATAGCAAACCAGCAGGAATTAATTTGGGAATCATCAAATAATCAGATTGATAAGTAAATTAATATAAACTCTTCTCTGTAAGCATAGCACTGTTTTCCACATAACTTCCTTTAATTGGCTAGGAGGAATTGTGGCCCAGAAATCTCCCATTAAGAGCAAAGATTGTAAATATAGTTGAGGGCAGGCAGTAACTTATTCCATCACATGCATATTGTGGCAGAACAGAAGCATCCCTCGTCTCTTTACATGCATTTCTCATCTATGCTACACACTCGAGGATGACTGCTGTGTGTGTGCTTTTGCTTCTTGTGAGTGTGAGAGAAGGCAGACTGTGGGTGTGCCTGCTGACTGTGTGTGTTGTCAGATTTAGTTATGGGTCTAGTTCACAGAATACAGTGCTTTGCATTATTTCTTCTGATGGTTGTTGGAAATAAAGTATTTTTTAAAGTCTAATCATTGCTACTTTGAGCCTTTCTGAGTAAAACTACTGAAGGCACTGAATACTGCAATTAGGCCTGTCATGATAACAAATTTTGCAGGATGATAATTGTCCAAAAAATGATTGCTGATAAACTACATTATTGTCAATATTATTTTGATATTTTTTCATTTTTTATTAATGTAATTATAGTATACGTCAATGAAGTGAGTACACCATATCAAAATCAATAAACTTTAATTTCTTAAGAGCATTTAACTGTAATTGGAAGGTCGAGATGCTACATATCGGCTTGTCTGTGTTCATGAGCTCACTCCTTGTTCATTCTGTTTAAAACCAAAATATTCCCACACTTGGGCTGTGGCTTTCAGCTTAGAAACTGTAGCTTTGTTTGTTTCTTCGTTACTCCTCACGATGCTCACTTGCAGCTCTGTGTGTGTACGTGTGAGTGGCCCCACCTCCCCCCCAAGGATCGCATGAGTGACAGATGCTCGCTCCGCTATAAATTCGCTAAATCCCCAAAAGAAAGGATGCATCCCAGTGTTAAGAAAGATGGACAGAGTAGGCCATCTTCTCATTCAGCCTCTTTGGTAGAAAGAGAGGAGGAAAACAAACATGCATGCACGTGTCAGTTTATCGAGGCCGGCAAACTTTCCAAGGACGTTTTTATTTATCGTTCGATTAATTGATTTATTGATTATCATGACAGGCCTAACTGCAATAGATAATGTCAAGCTATTATACACTGCAACTTTTGCTGGAACTTAAAAAAATGCTGCAAAATCACCCATCACAGGCCTCAGCAAACCACAACTATATCCAACAAAATTTGACAAGTTACAGTGTTTTCAATGCACAACTGTCATACAAAATGAATGAATGAATGAATGAAGCTCAAATGATGCTGAAAATATGCAAAAAATAATGCTAAAGAGCTTTTAGCCAGGGTCAGAAAGAAAGAATTTGTATTTTTAAGATATGATTATGTATATATATATACATGTATAAGGAAACTTGCATGACCAAATTCCTTCATGTAATTAGGTAGTGCCCTCACTGTAGGTATGTAGAATTTCAGGTTTAATGTCAACAAAACTTTTGAATGTAAATTCTACCCTAAACAGCAACAGATGCTCTAATTTACTTTATGGCCCACAAAAACCAGATTAATGGTGATGGACTTGAGCTTTTACAATGTTTCTGTAGTCACACACTTAGAGCACATGAGAGGTCATCCAGTTCAGACGTAGTCATAAACACTGACATACCAGTAATGCAGCAGAGGGGAAATTTGGGGTTGGGTGGACATGTCAGCATTTGCATGCATTTGCAAGGAATCAAACCCTTAACTTCAGGTGAATGAACTCCTCCACTGACCCACATCCATCTTTTTCTGTTTTAAGAAGTGAGAACTGGCTCTTGAGATTTGACGACATTCATATTCAGTTTTTAGAGTTAAAGAAGCCCTTTAGAGTTTTGATTACACATTTCTTGATAAATTGGGTCAACAGCTCCAGCACACCGCTCAGATGTTGAATTAAACCCCCTCCATACATCTTGATTAGCTATGAAACACTTTTAAATCAGTTTTATAATAAACATTTGTTGACACTTCATCAGTTATTTGCTAAAATTAAAACACACAGAGTGGGTTTTAAGTCTTATTTAAGAGTTATGGCCCTGTTATACCAAAACAGGAACATGGAGAGCCACATGTCAGCACAGATAGAGTGTAGTCTTACTGTTCTTTGGCTTTTTTCAGTGTATAATGGATTGCGAACATTAGGGTAATATATACACAAGTTTCAGGGTTTTTGGGAAGTTGTCTGGATTTTAAAAAATTAGATCTTACGGTATGAATGAATGCATCGTCCATCTTTTGTCCCCCTATTGCTGCTCTGAGAAAGGATGAACATGAGCTAAATTACCTCTTCGCTGAAACATTTGTCTACCTTTAAATCCTAAAGCTTTGGTCCCCCTCTGGATAGACCGCTTTGAGACTACTAAAGGACCTTTGGGCTTTATCAAAAACAAATGCTCTTAGCTTTTTAGTCTGTGCCACAGAGTTCAGATAATCATCTGCGTGAAAAGCAGCTGATGGCGGAAAAAAAGAGGTGGTTTGAAACATGTTGTCAGATAATTGATGCACCCTGTAGCTCCCCTTGTTCTCAGGCCGCCTACTCAGAGTAAAAAATCCCTGCAGGAATGAATCAACGGCTCCTGCTACTGTCAAGAACACAAAACTAACACAAAGTGCCAGGGAAAATAGCAGGTCTTTTTAGCGTCTCGTCGTTACCGGGGGCGTTTTAACGATGCTAAAAGCTAACCGGAGCCTGATTCAGCAACCAGGGCATTTTGTCTCAAGAGAGGAAGTTGCAAAGTGGATGAAAAGGTGTGGGCGGTGCTGATTGAGAGCGTGTGCTGGGGATGGGTGCCATAGTAAGGATGGGGCGAGGGGATTTAAGGATGTTGGTTGCTTGAACAACACCTAATTGCAGGGTTAGCGTTACAAAAATTCCACCTCCTCCTTTTGTATTTGCTCATGTTGGAGCTTTTAGGGAGGGTACCTGACACCTGTGAGTTAAAGGATAACTTCGGTTCCTGCAGCTTTTACATTGTTTATAGAATGAAGAACAACAATATACTCACCCAGAAGGCTTTCCTGATGCAAACGGTGCTTCGGGAGATATTTAGATCCAAAATCGAGCAGCGGACACCGATATAAAGGTAGCCTGTAGGGCATAGATCGCCGCTCCTAAAAACTGCATTAATCGTCCAAAAACTCCTGTTTTTCACCAATATTCCATCATGATTCGCGCCGAATGGACGGCCATTGTAGCCTGTGTCTCTCCTCACAGCGCTGTGTGGCTGTACTAACCTCTGAACAGACGAGTCTGTTTGCATGCCCTTCGCGCATGCGCAGTACTCTCTGGAGCGTTGCGATCGCTTCCTTATCTGTATATCTGTATACTGTGGCTCCAAACTGTAAGGACGTCCATCATATTCAAAGTCCTCCTCCACAACATCTTCATCCCATAGATATTCGTCCATTTTGCACAAAACTGGAAGAAGAAAGTCGATTTGTAGCTGCCCTGAAACAATGAGCCGCACTGCGCATGCGCGAAGAGCATGTAAACAAACTCGTTGGTTCAGCCACACAGCGCTGTGTGGAGAGACACAGGCTGCAATGGCCGTCCATTCGGCGCGAATCATGATGGAATATTGGTGAAAAACATGACTTTTTGGACGATTAATGCAGTTTTTAGGAGCGGCGATCTATGCCCTACGGGCTACCATTATATCGGTGTCCGCTGCTCGATTTTGGATCTAAATATCTCCCGAAGCACCGTTTGCATCAGGAAAGCCTTCTGGGTGAGTATATTGTTGTTCTTCATTCTATAAACAATGTAAAAGCTGCAGGAACCGAAGTTATCCTTTAAGCTAATTAGGGTTAAAGAGATAGCACCTTTTAAGACAGCTAAGGAGTCAAAACTAAAGTATGATGCTTGGACAGGGATGCCAATGTTTATTTTTTGGGGTCCATATATCCAAAGTTGCAAATCTGTCCACAAGGAAATCGCAACAAACTTTCAAGCAGTTATGTTCATACTTTACATTTGTCTACCCTGACTCAAGGTCAGATCGATTGTTTTAAATGTCCTAGATAAAAGATAAGAAATTTGGACCTTAAATGTATTCATTTACCCTGAAAGCAGAAGCTCAAGTATGATCTGCAGAACTTTATTCAAACTTGATACCCATGCTTTCACTGTCTCAAGGGCCTGATATCCATCTTCTGCTTCTTAAACTGTAAGATTACTTTATACCAGCGTTTTTTGTAAGGTTTTCATTTTGGCAGTGAACATCAACATGCAATGCCTTGGCATGTCTGGACTTGGCCGACGTATATTGTGGTAAAGACAAAATTTCTGAGTGAAAACGTTATATCTTAGGTTACATTAAACTGAAGAAACGCACAGTCCTAGGTCAGTGTTACTGGATTTTATTTGCATCCCTTTTTCATAGTTGCAGTAGTGTTTGAAGACTTTAAGGGGTTTTCTTCAAACTTTGCTCGAATGTCTACTCGGACATAAGAATGAACTGGTTGGCTTTTAGGATGCCATAGCGGTGCAGCAGGTAGTACAGGGGCCTCGCAGCAAGGAGGTTTTCTGTGTTGAGTTTGAATGTCTTCCTTGCTCCCAATGTGTTTATTACTTGCCAATAAAGTCAATACTTAAGATGTTGAGATTGTCTTAAAACTGCACGAACACCCATCTGTTTCAGTGATAAACTCTACTCCTTTTTGGGGTGCAAGAGGGTCACCGTGACTCCAAATATTATGATAATCATACATCTACTTTTAAAAAGTCCTGCCAGTGATACAGCCACACTGTCCAACCTTGTGTGTCTTTTATCATCTGGTGTTTGTCTGCCTCTTGAAGGCATATTATCATCAAATAGTGGTTCCAGCAGCAACATTTTTGTGTTGATATCCAAAACGTTTGCTTTTATTATTCTGTCAGCATTAATTGCTTTGGACTTGTAACCTGTAGAGTAACGATAAAATTACTCTAAATTAACTCTTCTATTTTACAAAGATAATTATGTCTTTCCTGAGCACAATGCCGACTGTATGAGCTCTCAAAAAGTCAATATTAGCGCTTAAAGGTTCCCATTCATTCATTAATTGTTAAGCTGCCTTTTCTTCTGTTGTCTCATACTTTACAGCGTGCTTTCTTTCTCATCTACTGATTGTTGAGTTTCCTTGCACACTCACTGGAAAACAAGCTCAACATTGTAATAGTGTGATTAAAGCATTTACTTGCTTCGCAGTAACCTGATTTCCCCAATAATTGTGGTCTCAATGAGCTGCTGATTAGAGGGCTGGGGGAATATGTTTCCCCTGCAGGAAACAAAAGGGAGGCAGAACATGGAATCAAGTTTGATGTTTTTTACTGGAGAGAAGTTGGAATGCTTTCATAAATGTTTTTTTAATGCACAAAACACCCCAGAAATCTGGTTTTAGAGATACGTTTGGTACAATTGTAGTGAGGATTTATTTGCTCTTATCCCTTTGAAATTCAAACTTGACTCATTGCTAAGAGTTAATGTTCAGGATGAATGATTAAAAAATAAACATTAAATGAAATAATCAAACAATTACACAGAAAATATGAAAGTTTCAAGAAACAGAAAAGGCAGTGTATGTTGAAACAGCTATGATGTTGGTGTTTTTGATCAAACGTTGATGACAGCTTTCATACCAACAGATATTGATATTGTTAAAAGGGTCTTAAGTTCCTTCAAATAGCTGTGGGAAAAATAAACCTTGATTACTCAATGATCGAAGCAAAAATAGTTGTTATACAGTATTTTGTAAATGACAGCAATGTGCAATAGGCAAACTCAAGTTTTCCATCACCAACTGTTAAAACAAAAATATCTTGGCATCAGAGACTTTTTGTTCTGTATTCTTTGTAATTTGAAAATCTTGAAAATATGTAGCACCAAAAAAAAGACACTGTCTGCTTTTAGTGCATTCCAAAAAATGTAAAGGTTCCAAGTTTAATTAGCATCAGAACACTTGAATTGTAGTTTGATGGATGTTTTATGTAAGTTTGTATCGTTTGTATTTCTATATAGGTCTTGATTTCTTTTTTTACATCCTAAAAGTTTATATTTGTAGTATGTTCCATTGACAGATTGGCTGCTAATCAAATTTTGTCAATTTCATTTTCAATTTAGCCCAAGTAAATACTAGTTTGATCATCCAGCATTACCTTGAAATCAGATTACCATGCTTGTGAATGCACTGATAGCATTTTCCTCTTGTGGGACTTTTGCCCTCTCCCCCCCCCTTTAGCCTGTGTGTGTACCACCTGCCTCTCCTGCTGGCACCAGTTAAGTCACTGTGACTGGCAGGCACGCTAGTTAGCATTCACATCCCATCTGAAGACGAGCCACGCTGCTGCTGCCGCCTTAGTCTGCTTGTGCCAGGCCTCACATCCATCATCCAGAAATGCCCGATCATGTCACCACCAGCTCACGCTAGCTGTCAATATACTTTTAGACTGCTCCAATACCACCATATTCACTACCACTCTATTTATAGTCGACCACCAAACCCAGCCCCTATCTCCTCCCGGTTTAGCCTCTATACAAAGGCGTGTACTCAGCTCCTTCTTGGTTCCATTTAAGTTATTTAAGTGGGCGCTAAATAACACCCTGCATCTGAGTGATAGCATGTCACAGAGCTTCGGGGCGCTGTAATGCATCTTGAAATTAAGGTTTTTCTGCGCCATGCTGACTCTTTCATTAGCCATTTCTCTCTTTTTGTGTATGATGTTAGCTGTGCTGAATCCAAATACCTCTGTATTAACATGTCACCCATAGGTGGGGCTGTTCTACAAGCAAGAGGAGGGTTATTGGAATGAGTTAAAAAGCATTAATGCTTCCTAGAAGAGTTTTGAAATGTAAGTTTGAAAGACTTATGCTTCTTAATATTTACTTCTTTTGTTGAATTAGCGTCAACAAAAGAATTGAAAAGCTACTGTGAGAGACAAGAGATGTCAGCTGATGTTTTTTTCCTTTGGCACATCAACAACATGCTTGTTTTTTGACAAAAAGAAAAGATAAATAAGTTTTCATTTACTTTCTAGCCTGCTTCACTGGAGCTTTAACATTAGGTTGTGAGGTAGTGGTAATGCTAATCGCTAATATTGCAGATTAATTTTTTAAGGGAAAAAAATATTTTACTTTGCAAGGCTTTTTGTGAGAGCTTTGTCACGGACTGTGTTTAAAGGAACATAAACATTAACAGTTATTTATTCTTCCGGTTGCTAGTTTTTTCACAGTGTTCTAACTGAATGTCGTACAGCAAGCTAAATGCAATTGTCAGCACCCAATGCAAGGCAATGCTGTGCGATGTGGCGCGACATCTTTGCTGTTTTCTTCTGTCATTCTTTCTGACATGGACAAGGAGAAAGAGGGATTCTGAAGAAGTAATGGAGGGATTTTTTTTATTTTCTTTGACTTTTCTTACTGAACAAAGCTTCTAGATCTGTTTAACATAGCAGGAAATAGAAATAGATTCAACTGTTTCAGAAATGACTGACTTTCACTTACATATAAGAGGGAGAAATATTGTTTTGCTAACAGAGGGCTGTGTATTGACAAGCCTTTGAGTCTACAAACGTCCATTTCTCTAACTGTGCAGGCAAGATGCTTGATATATTGTTTACAATGGCATTGAATTGCATCTTTAACAGATTTTAAACACATTCAGATAGGTCCAAAATGGGTCAAGAAGCATCTCTGGCAGGGAAACTCTTGAAAAGTCTGCAGCTTTACACACTAGCCAGTAGCACAAGCATGTAAAGCTCTTTTTTATCATTAACATGTCCCTTCCTACATTGATTTTTCAAAACAAAAGGCCTTGTTTTATTGCAGCCAAGTGCTTTTATTTTGAAAAGTAAAAAAAATACTTTCGCATGTAGCTTAACACAACCCAGGAGAATTTGAGCCATGCAAAGCTACAACACTAAAAAATGAACACACATTTAAGAAAACATCCATATTTTTTTAAAGCACAGAACAGGTTTTACAGATGCATCACTGGGTGGTTTTTGGTGTGAAACAGGTTGTAATGGCACTAAAATTAGATATAAAATGCTTGATCCTTTTAATTTGGTTAAACAATGATACAAAACTATTACCTTAAGAAGCACAAAAAGTAATATCCTGTTTAGGTCATTTTCCCCAGCCATAGCCTTGGCAAAAGTTTTTCTGTCCAAAAGGAGCCCAACAATAGCTGCCATGTGCGAGGGCTCTCTGATTGGTGGGTCAGCAAGCTAATCAGAGAACCAACAAGGGATCAATTTGAGGCTATTTACAGTCTGTCACCTTAGATTTTAGCAGTGATTGCCTCTCCTTTATGGGGTGTTTCCAGAGCATATTGTTTGATAGCTCGGTTGTATACATCTGGCACCATTTCCCGCCAGGGGCCGAACACTTGTGCTATCAAACAGAGCTGACCCTTTTCTCATCAGAGCCAGAGCGTCGCTGTTCTCCTTTTTTTATCCTCATGCTCCCCTTTTTTTCCGTTTCCCCAAGGCGCTGTGGCCTTCACGGCCAGTAATTACAGGCTATATCAAAGCTATATATCACCTTATATCTCTGTAGACCTCAGCAGACACCTTAAGGGACAGCTGATAGCATTGTGGCAGGCTTGTGCACGACCCCTGAAGGAGAAAAGCAGGTCAGGAAGGAGCAAACCCCTCCCCGCTAACAAAAACACACGTACACATTCTTGTCCACAGTCTCCTTTTTGTCTCTTCTTTATTCTCCCAGGGATTATTTTACTTGCTTTGTCACCACACCTCTCCTTTCAGGGAACAAAGATGATAAAAAAGGCGTGTTTTCTTCGCCGAGCCTCTGCTTGTGACACTAATGATGAAGGTTAATAGATATCACAGCTTGATGAGCCTCCTGAGGAAGATGAAGCTAAATTAGCGCAACCTGTGATTTCAACCTGCTGCCCCGGTGACGGCTGACATTTGACAACCTTCATGTTAATGATGTTTACGTGGGAGACAAAAAAAGCCATTATTCACCACGCCACACTTGTGCTGGAGACAAATGAGTCCCCCTCCCCAACAGGATAAAAACATGCGCTGACAGAGGGACGAGAATGATTGAGGGATAAGAAGACGGAAAGCAGATGGGAGGATCCTCCTTCTTCTGCAGATGATCTCTCCCATACGTTCCCGTTCTCATTATCCTTGGCTTTTTGACCTTATTTCAGAGTTGAAGGATTTGATGAGATATTTGTTTTAGCAGGAGAGTGGGATTAAGGGAAGAATCCCCCCTGGTTCTTTTGCCCATCTTCTTTTAAATCCCCTCATCTCGAGCAGGATGTTACGGAGTTTCTGGGAAGGGGAGGCGAATTCTGATTTTTGCGTTTTTCATTTGCCAAAATACTGAGCAGTTGAAGTCTGAGGAAAGTTTAGAAATAGACCAACACTTACTACGACCCCCGCCAGACTCAAGTCTGTCTTGTTTATATTAAAAAAGTAGACAAAGAAACATTATTCTTGGAGCAGAAAAAGAAAGACATGCCAAAATAGTTAGATAAAACAATAAACATAACAAAACATGTTCAATTGTTATTCTGAACAGCTCGAAGTCCAGCCACATGCTGACCCATCCTCACATGCCCTGTGCTCTGACAGTGAAAAGGTGCATATCAGAGCATGACCATCTGTTTTATATTCCGCCATGTATCCTTCAGCTCGGTCTGGATTTTAAATTTATTTTTTCTCTGGTTTGTGTCCAGAATACCCGAATATATTTCAGTATATGACAAATAAGTGCAGTGATTTTATCCTGATTGTATCTCAAAGTGCAAAGAATATGGCTTATTGTACTGAGCTGCTGTGGATCAGTGGTAGATTTTGTTGTCTCTCTGTCAAAATGTCAAGGGTTTGGTTCCAGTTCCTGCAGTTACTTGATGTGAGGCATTTAATTCCAATGTGTTCGCACTGCTAAATGTTAACAGATGTTTATAGATTAGATGAGCTGATGCTGACCCCATACGTAGACTCCACTTACCAGTGTGTGAACATGGTGTGAGTGAGTAGCATGGCCATCACCTTATTGTTTTTCAGTTAAATAACAGCTGCTTTAAACTATTCATGTCAGTGCATTTATTGCATTCATTGCATCGAAGTTACTTGTTTTGTCCATTGTATTAGCTGATTTGTTTTTCAGGATTGGTTGTTGAAGTTAATACAGTGCTCCTGGAACCTTTATTTCCATGAAGGAGTCTTCCCAAGAGATAAATAAAGTTCTATCTAAAAGGATCTAATCTAATCGTATTCGTCTGTTGTTTCCCTTTTGCTTAAGTAGAAAGTGCTATATCATAATCCATCTATTAGGCTATTTGTTAAGGCAAGCTTTGATTAAAGTTTCATAGCTTAAATTAAAAGTCAGATTTCAGACAATCAGTTTTTTGCAGGACTCCTGACTGACATAGGATTTGTTATGTTGCATTTCCTTTTTTTTTTGAGAAATTTGCTGGTAATTTGCATTCATGGAAGTGCTGGTTAGCAGGTCAACAATACAAAGCCTCTGTTTAGGAATAGAAGTTGGAGTATTCCTAGAATAATAAGAACAGATTATCATCAATATCAGATGATGAACTAGAAAAGCACTCGAAGAGCGCAGACCTCTGCCAGCACCACAGTCCTCTCCCATATTGTGATTTTTACCATAAACATTAGTCCTACCTTTATTTCATGTAAATATTTAGATTCCTTGACCATGAAAACATACCATTAGCAATTGGATTCATAATGATCTATTTTGGTTCAGTATTCATGAAAAACACATTTTTCGTCATGGCGGATCCAGACGGTGATCCGAATCAACACCAAAATTGAATCACTTCTTCCTTTTCCCATGCTGAACATTTCCTGAAAATTTCATCAAAATCCATCCATAACTTTTTGAGTTATTTTGTTCACAGACAGACAAACAGACTCTCCCGAAAACACAACCTCCTTGGGGGAGGTAATAATGTGTTTTGAGGTTTTGATCATTGATTTCTTTGCTGTTGTCTATATACTGTTAGCATGGTAAATATATCACACTGATTCTTGATTGAAGATAATTGTGAATTGAATAGAAATAGCAATATCTGCCAAAAAATCACAATTACATCTTTTTCTAAAATCGTTCAGTCCATATATTTAGTGTAACAGCTGGCTTCAACCAAGCAATCTGATAGGATAAGAGATATTTCATGGTTGCTTATACGGAGAATTAACGCCAACTTCCTGTGGCTGAATGAGCCACATAGTGTCAGTTAACCAGCTAACAATTTGACCCCAAAATCAAAGTAGGACAAAATATGCAATACTGTAATGAAAATAAATGTGTTTTATTGTTTTTCTGCTTGTTGCCACTTAATTTCATTAAATCATTATTCTTCTGTCAATGTCTCTTTCATTATGTGTTTTAGTCTTTGTGATGTAATTATTTTAAATTTCAAGTATCTTTATGAGAGGGTCAAAGGAGGAGTAGTTCTCAGCTTCACAAATGAATATCCAAAATATCAATTCACCCAATGTGACTGAGTACAGGTGATAGGGACTGATCTCACTTTTAGGGATTATTTTCATAATTTAAGTTTATTCTAAAATCCGATGTCTACACCAACTGGCCCTTGTACAAATCTATTTGAAGATTCCTGCTGTGGGTTATGTTTGTTCTAGTTAATTTAGCCAGACCATTTAAACTCTTCAGCATAGGATGCATGGGTTCAGCTGACTAAGTCAGTTGGACAACTGAACCAGCGCCAAGTGTACAAGGCGGTTTAACTAACTCTTTCATTTTTCTAAAGAGAGGCCTACAAGTAGCCAGTGTTGTTCCTGTGGCTGCTACTTGCTGTCAGAATGCCCTGACACCCTACTGTAAACAAGGATGTGGAATAAATGCTATTAAACAAACTGATAGCATAAGCTTACTATCATCAGAATAGCACTTGATGGCTTTTAACTAAAAAAAAAAAACAGATGTCATGTGGTGTGTAGTCTGTCAGTTTACTTAACCACTTTGGAGAGACATGGGTTAAAGCTATGGTCTACGATTTGGAAGCTTTGTACATATTAATAACACCGTTTATAAGGCTGTTATGGTCCTATGGTCCTATCTACACAGTATAAAGACCAAAAAGAATGAAAAAAATCCATTCAGTATATCCGCTGAAAAGCCGCATACTAGCTGACCAATCAAGCCTAAGAACCTGCAACTATTAATTGGTCCGTGAGTTAGTCCATGAGTCCATCCAATCCTCGTCTCCCTCACTACGCAGTACGCAGCATCTTGCCCATGGTCCCGCCTCCTCCCCTCTACCTCCGGTGAGCAGCTAGCAGCGTTAGCTACTGAACTATCATGGAGCCGGAAAAGCCTAGCGCCGAACCGGAATCCGCCTCCCTCTCCCAAGACAGTCTGGCTGCAGACCACCCTTCTCCTCTCCCCTCTCCCTCGTCTCCCTCACTACGCAGTACGCAGCATCTTGCCCATGGTCCCGTCTCCTCCCCTCTACCTCCGGTGAGCAGCTAGCAGCGTTAGCTACTGAACTATCATGGAGCCGGGAAAGCCTAGCGCCGAACCCGGGAATCCGCCTCCCTCTCTGGCCCAACGGAGCTCTGCCCGCGGGTGGAGGCCTGTTAGCGGGCTAACGGCTAACGAATAGCCTCAGCCGGCCGTCAGACCTTCAGCATCGGCCGTTTCGCCCCTGGTTGATCAGGTAATGGCTTTGTTTACTACAGTGTGAGATGTCTGCTGAATAACTCTGGTTAGTTTGTGCCTGTACGGGCTAATAAGTTGTAGGGGAGCGGGTTAGCCTGTTAGCCGCTAATCGTTTGCACTGTAAGCTGAGCTGTGGAGGACAGGCTGAGAAAGATAAATCCTCCCCCACACTCGGCTCCGCTCTGGCGGCGCCAGACCCGCATTGCCGCCGGTCCAGTTGAAATGGCTACTGCTGTGTGTTATAAGGGAGATGTCTCTCGTGTTTGATACTTTCAGTTGAGCTGAGCTGTTTTTGATTGAGTTTGCTGCTGATATATTAGCTCAGTCCGAGGGGGGCTATATGAGGCGTCACGAGCTGGGGGCGGGATCTTGGAACACGGAGGGGAGAGGTGAGGGAAGGGGGGCAGGCTGCGGTTTCAAATCGTAGACCACAGCTTTAACCGTCTTCAGCACAAACATAAAGCTAAACTATAAGGAAAATCAAAGGCTAGCAGTGCTAGCAAGAGCATTAGCCACCCCCCACTCTGCAGACTAAGACAACTTGTATTTGCTGGTGTTGTGATCCTGTGTTAAATAAAAATTGAACAGTATGCATATCTAAGCTTGGTATACGCTGTCTTGAAATAAAGCAAACATCCAGAATCTGTCAGTTTTTGTGCTCTTAAGGAGGAAAATATAAATAGTACACATCGAGAGAGCACATCAATAAATTACATTGTGGGAATTATGTGTTTCCTTTGGAGTTTTAGCCACATAAAGAAACGGTTCAGCCTTAATTTACCCAAGACAGTTTCTTGAGTGTATCCCCTAGCTGAAAGTTGTTATTGAATATGCATGCATATTCATACCCAATCTTGAATGTTTAATAAACTCTTTAATATAAGCAAATAGAGAGGTGCCATTGACATTAAGGCAAAGCTTATCAGGCTGAGCAGCCGCTGAAGTAATGTCATCATTGTTCATTCATAACCGCAGAAGACCTACCTGGAGTGGACTCCCTTGTCTGAAGTCGATGTATGCATAAAACATTGAGCTCCCCAAACAATAAGCTGTCCGATAAATTAATGTACAACTCTAATGTTTGAAGTGCAGATATCACCAAGGTTCTGCTTTACATTTAAAGTGCTATGAGGTGATGGTAATAAAAATATGCATTATACTCGCTTACATGGAAAAACTAACCCACACAGCTGTTTTTAGGCATGATTATTGTTTTAAGTTGCAAACCTCTATCCTAAAATAATTGTGATATTTGTGGAGGTTTGTGCTCCTGTAGTACTTCGAGTTACTTCTTTTGTTTCTTGAGCTGTCCAGATATCCCTCTGGCTGATGTAGCAGACGTTACAGGCAAACGATGGATTCTCTCATTGTCTATGTCAAGTTATGAATAATTACCTTCACCAAGGAGGTTATGTTTTCAGAAGAGTTTGTTTGTCCATCCTTCCGTCTGTGAACAAAATGACTCAAAAAGTTATGGATGGATTTGGATGAAATTTTCAGGAAATGTTCAGCATGGGAAAAGGAAGAAGTGATTCAATTTTGGTGTTGATCTGGATCACCTTCTGGATCCGCCATGCAAAAAATACGATTTTCATGAATAACTACTGAACTAAAATAGATATCATTATGAATCCAATTGCTAATGGTATGTTTTCAAGGTCAAGGAATCTAAATATTTCGATGAAATAAAGGTAGGACTAATATTTATGGTAAAAATCACAATATGGGAGAGGACTGTGGAGCTGGCAGAGGTCTGCGCTCTCTGAGTGCTTTTCTAGTTTGTGATTTTTTTCTTGTAGGAGTTTTGAATTGGGAGATGCAACATTTAAAAGTGCCTGTTTAGCATTGGTATCTGGAAAAAACATGCAATATCCTATTTGGAAGCACTAGATTAAACACAGTGGTAAATACAGTGTTAAATGGCACATGTTGGGATCATCAAATTCAGGCTTCCTGTATTTTTTAAAAAAGTGATAGTTACACAGTTAATCAGGTCTTATTTCTTTACCTTATTAAGTTGAATTAGAGAAGCACAATATTATCACCACTGTTTTGGTATTGGTACATTAAAAGAGGGATAATTGGTATTGAAGGATATGAAAATTTCTGCTTCTTATTATAAGGGATATACTGGCTGCATATGTTGTCTACCGTATATGCATGAATCCCATATATCAGCATCACTTTATAATCACTGCACGTCTGCATTGAATTATCTGGACTACAATTCTTCAAGAATCAATCATTGTTTTTCTTGTTTCATGTCTGTTTCTGACACACTATAAAAATGGCATGAGTAAATCAATTTGTTAAGCTGGAATTTTTTGTCATTGACCATAAAATATCAGTATTGGTACTCACGATAATGAGTTTGTAATTACCAGCTCATCAGGTGTTGCCAACAAATCCATTACTGTGCATTTCTAACTTGAATAAAGGTTGTAATTGTCAAATGCTGCATTGTGTTTTAACTCACATTTTACTCAGCATTCCAGCTCTTTTAAATTGGGGCTTGTGTAAGAAATAATGCACACACAGTGCAGCATTCTTTGTACTCAGCCACTATGTTCACTATCCTTTCTCTGTTTATGCAGGACTCATTGGTTTGTCTTGCTTCCTCCTGGTTACATTCTGTCTCTCTATGATACAATTATGTGTTGAGCACCTGACAATTACTGCACAAAAACATGACCGATGAGCGCAGCGGGGGGGACAACTGCCTCTTGTAATAGTTTGAACAAACAGAGAATGGTGGGTGGTTTTTCGCAGCCGGCATTAATATGCAAAAGCGTATTAATAAAAGCTTTGACAGGAAGGGGAGATAAAGCCTCCCTTTTGGTGTGGAGCAAACATGCAAAGTAATAAACATATTTCAAAGTTCTGTGGACTGCTTCATAAGAATTTAAACCGTCTTTCCGTCTGTGCCGGTTTGCCTCCTGCCCTTGTGTAACCCTGTTTCCATGAAGACTTTTTCGTAAATCAAAGGGGTTTATTTCTCCCATTTCTCCTCCTTTTCCCTGCCTTGGATGACATCACCTGACATTCATTATTCTGCCTCATTTTTCAACCCCTTCCTGACTCCAATCCTCTTTGATAGGAACCCGCCGCATTCAATTCTCCCCAATTAGCTGCTGTAAATCTCACCCTGGCAGCCTATATTGTCAAACCTCCTCTCCAGACGTGGCCATACAAGCCTCCCTGGTGATTAGTCAGGAAAGGAAAGGTTGGAAAATAGGAAATGTTTCAGGACTTTTCTCGATACGAAAAGAAATGGTTGCTCTCAGGAGATAACAGAATTGATCCAAACCAAGCCAGTGGTTCGAATCGACCGTAATGGCGTCCATTTTTGGACTCTGAGCCAAGTGCCCAGTAGACTTGTTATGCCCCCATAAATTGAGCACTTTGCCCCCCAAAAAACAGAAGTTTTTGAACTGTCGGGAAATAAAGGAAGATTTTTAGCCTTTAATATTATCCTCAAGAGACTCCGGCCTGGTCATCGGATCTCTCTGTACCAGATTAATCGCCATCTCAGTAGTGGCTCGCTAAACGTGGGGTTTAGGCTCAGTCCATTTGTCAGCAAGGGGAGCGGGTTTCACTTGGGTGAGTGCAAACAGTAAAGAAAGGGCTAATTCACACAGGAGCAGGTGGTTAGTCAGAGTGCAGGGAGCCGACTTGGCTTTTTCCTCCCTCCTATCTTTCTGATATTTGCCTTTCTCTGCGCCCCATAGTGTTTCATCCTCCTTCTTCTACTTTTCTTCTGCTCTTCTCTTTTAATTGGCAGGTGGGAGTCAACAACAGACACATTTGATGTCTACTGCTCTATCTCTGCTTTTCTGCCCTGAAGCACAAGTTGATTTTTTTTCTTCCATTTCACAGAGGGCATGCAACTTCTACTGACCTCTTTAATAACTTCACTCAACTATTCATCATCTTTTTCCCAAAGACAAACAACAAAACATCCTTTGGAGCCGGTACCAGAAGTTCTTGTGGGGTTTTCATCGCCTCCAGACTATCAGTTTTTCCAGAAAAACAACTTCTCTTGGATGGCTGTCCTTCAAATGAACATCTGTGCTTGTCAGAACAGTTTGTTAGAGGAAGAGGTCATCACAAGACAAGTTCCAACTTGATGGTCTGGGAGCTCACTTGAGGAGCTTGTTGATTTAGAGTTGCTGATTCTGTCGGAGAGAATGTAGGTTGTTGTTTTTTGGATCCATGTTACACTCTGCCCTCTGTTACAACACATTGCAGACACAGCTTTACTGGTTCATTACAGCACACATGTTGATCTAATGTGCAATGAGACTGCTATGAGTTTCATCTGGGACTATTGGAGCTCCACTGTTTGCCTCATGTCATTGCTGAGCTTCATTGAACACTGGATTGATTCCTCCTGTTGATCAAAAGTCATATATTGCATGCATGTTGTTTTGTAGGTCTTACACAGCAGAGCATTGCAAACAGGGCACTGAGCTGCAGAGTATATGGGAACCATTCTGTGTTAAAACGGAAACAATACGGAAAAAGGAAATGGATGATAAGGGGTTCAAAGTGTGGGCTGCACTGTACACTCACTCTAAGCTAGCTCTGCATAGCATCACAGAATCATTTGAATGTGAAAGAAGATAGAGACCACACACTAGGCCTTTGATCACTCGTCACATAAACCATTCTGTATATTTTTTTCTAATATTTGTTTTACAAATATAACCGCGGTTCATAAAAAGAGACACGAGACAGAACTTAAGGGGTGAAATGACATTTAAAGAAAGAAAAGTAAGAACTACATTGAAAGCCATGACTATCACATTAATGGAGTCAATCAATGGAACAGCTTACAAGGAGAAAACAGGTGCAGCGGTACCATGAATATATTTAAGAAAAAAATTGTCAAAATGACCTTTGACGGATATCAAGATGATAATATCTGACTGTGTATCATCTAAAAATTGTCAAGACCTGACGGATGTTGAAACGTAAACTTTTGAGTATGTATAGTCTGTGAGACCGTAGGAAAGACCAAATGTACCAAAACAATGATAGTGAATGAAGTGATGGTGCAAGACACGTGAGGTAGCAGTATATCATCCCACTAACTGCAGATGGACAGACAGTCTCAAAATGGATCCACTAAGTTGGGCTCTCAACGGAATCAATGAGGTTTTCTCGTCCCATCGAGCTGGCCCGGGAGAACCAAAATGCCCAGATGGAACATTCCTAGCTGGGTACGCAATGGACGGCTGGAATGAATAGAAAGTGAATTATGCCGTACTTCGAACAAAGGATTGGACATTAAATGTCGCATATGGACAATAAAAGACACTCAAGAATTATGTCATACTTCTGTGAATGGAATACAAATTTACAATGATCTGATGATATGTGAAAAAAGAGGAGACTAAATATTGAGGAAATGGGGACGGGACTAGATAAGCTTTGCTTCTTCTGTCTTCCCTTTCGGACATGTACAATGTGATCATCTATTGACAATGTGTGATGCTG
The DNA here is from genome assembly GCA_036419115.1 of Scarus forsteni. Lineage (NCBI taxonomy): Eukaryota > Metazoa > Chordata > Actinopteri > Labriformes > Labridae > Scarus > Scarus forsteni. Next base: position 22,909,259 of record JAZDUH010000544.1, on the reverse strand, counting down.
AATAAGTGTGCTGACATGACCAAAATAAATCAATTCAATTCAATTCAGTTCAATACAAATATAACACTGACATAATTCAGTGGCATTAAATAAAGGCATGTTTTATTTTGTTTACTTTATTTGGTGAACAAGCAACAATCAAACAAACACCACAAAAACCTGTATCAGTATTGTCTAGGGCAACATTAATACCGGATTGGGACTTTTATCTGCATATATTCATATTAAAAAGGCTGGTTGGGATCAGGGGCCAAAAAACAGCTGATCAGGACTGCCCTGGGTAATACAATTTTGTTAAGACTGCTAATACGAAGCTGTCAGAGAATAATTATTCCTTGATCACTTCATTGTACCATGCTGTCAGGTATTTTCCTATTCAGAGAAGAATAAACCATTTGATCTGTAGATTAGTTCTGACCTGTAAGACACAACAATTAAAATGAAAAACTCTAAAGCCAAGTAAAAATGTCTCATTTTCTTTAATTGTCCAGCAGTTATTCTGTATTTTACTCGCCAATCTATTCCATATACCCTTTACAATATAACAAGGTGGTTAAGGACAACAGCTGTGTGAGTCATCCCCCTTCTTTCAACTCGTGGCAAAACCGGCACCACATTAGCATTAGCTGGAATTATTTTTAAATGGCAGTGTAATGCTTTGCAGCAGGATTATAATTGTAATAGTTTTGATTAAATTTGATTAGAGAGAGAGTGAGGGGGCAATTTATCTTCTGAGAGAAAAAAAAACTCAACAACTTTGTCTGGATGGCCGTGTAAACAGGATTATTGTGGAATTGTCTGTTTATGCAATCATATAAACAGCTTAAACAAACTGCCTCAGCCTCGCTTTTGGCAGCAGGGTTGATATCGTTGCATATAAAAGTAAGCCCATCTAATTGGATCCAACCTTATTAATCACTTAAATGAAACAAAGGCAAACATTAAAATATTGTAATACATAATTCATTTCACTTTATTACAGAGTCAGTGCGGAGCTATGTTGCCAAATAAAAGTTTTAGCATCTCTTCAAAGGCAAAGATGAAGCAAATAACCTCTCTCCGGTAGCCCATTTAATCATAATTTGCTTATTTTTAAAGCTTCCCCGACTACATTATGTTTTCCCTGAGATTCAGCTCTGAGACTGGGACTCCATTATTGTCTGTCAACGTCATGTTTTGTATCAGTGAAAATCTGTGCTGCACACATTCTGTCAACGAGGATTCAAATTCTACATCTAATCTTGTTTTTCTAATGCACTGGCCTTCAGATAGAGGAGAGCACCCAAAATACACAAAAGGAGTCATATTTCCTCTGATTGATAGTGACTTTTCCCTTAAGAAAGTTTAATTTTTATCCACTATCAAAAAGCAAAGCTTTAATCTACAGCTGCATAACTCTTTTTTATTGCATATTGAATTTTATTTACTAGCAATGTAAAGGAAGGGACAATGCAATTTACTGTTTTGGTTTGAAATGACACAGGCCTGTTGCTCACAAAAATGACTTTTCCCTTTAAGCTTATTAACCACCAGATTATCTGTTTAAGTGACTGATCTAAATGAATAATTTTACTATTTATTTTACCAAAAAGGATTTAAGGTTGCTAAAAAAAAACCTACTACTTGTCTAAACCAGCATTCTCAACCTCTTCTTTGTCTAGGAAACCTGAAGAAATGTTAAAAATCTAAAGCCACCCTGTCAAAATGTAATAATACTAAAGAGAAATATTCGACATTATGATCAACATCTAACTTACACACAAGTATTTTTTTCTGGACATAATTGTACGACAATTCATTCCTGTAAGTCACTATCCATGGTAATCTTAGCATTAGCATGGTGCACACAGCTTCACTACTATTGTAGCCACTGGATTGCAAGGCTCTCTAATGTCATAATTACATGCTCTTGACAGTGTTGTTGACTTCATAAAGTAATAAATCAGACATTTTGGTGCCACAAATTCATAAATTTGAAGGCTCAGATTCAGGGTTAAGATGATTGCAATGCTAGCATGTTTGCAGCAGCCGCTAAAGTCTATTGCACAAAACCACAAATAGGCATGGTAACAATCAGAACATGGTAACATACAATATTTACTTGAAGCATGTCAGAGTTTTAATGATCTGTTAACTGTTTTTTTATATAGAAAAAGAGAAATATGACTTGCTTCGCTAATTAGCATAAAAAAATAGAATATATTGGTTTTGATTGCACTGCCTGACCCTTAAATGTATTTGACCTGATATTTCGAGAATATGTTGCTCTCTAAAAACTTGCTGTTTCCTTCCCTGTCTTATTCTGAAGTTTGATGTTTGCCTTTGGTGGTTGAACACAGCTTATAACTGGCTCATCCTAGATAGTACTGCAGTCCCTCTCAAACGGTGGCCAGGAAAGCCACCAGTCGTTGCTCAGCAAAGCATTACAAGACACTCTCTACCTCCCTTAATCCTGCTATCTCCCACTCTCCCTGTCTCTTTCCCTGTCCTCTCAATTACTGTTCCACTTTGAATCCCTTTAGCTCTCCTCAGCACTCTTCTACCCGCAATGTCTCACTTTCTTTTATTTCACTTAAACACGTCTCTTTTTACCTTTGTGTCTTTGTCACATCTCCCTCTTTCTAATGGGCTTACGGCAGGCATGAGTGAGTCGCCGCAGTCCACAGTCTCAGGGCGCTGTTCTTGAGAGGGTTGTGGAAATGGGATCAACATTCACGCCACATGGCCTCTAACCTTGGCGAGAGGGAAATCAAGGAAGCAAGACAAGGAGCAGTTTCACCTTGTTTCTTTTGTGGCTCTGCTGCACATGGTTACAACCTCACAAAGAACCTGATCGAAATACTCAACAACTGCTCCAATTTCTTACATTTACTGCACGTTGACTGTGAATGGAAATTTAGGGAAAGAGGTTGCATGGCATAGTGATGGGTCAGAAAGCCCAGTAACCTATGATGCACTTCTTGCAAAGCATTCTAGCATGCAGCATGGGTGTCTTTCCTATTTTCTTCCGGGCACAGCTGTAATTATCAAACTTAGTGCTCAGGTTGCTTAAATGGCATTGTGGGGATGTGTTTGTCTAAAAATGATTAAAGGTACAAAGCTGGTATGTTTCTATCTACAGGAAATGCAAAACAAATGCAACTTAGATCACCTTAAACCTTTTCCAGTGTTCAATGCATGCAGCACAGTGTGTTCCTGACATATAGAGAAGGTGTCTACAGATCATCAGACTGACAGGTTCTCTCATGCAACAAGGAGTTTGGTTTGTTTTTCACGGCTTTTTTTAACATAGTTTTGATTCTTTTTAATATTGTTCTCACAGGTATAAGTACTATCAGACCTATTTGTTTTAATCGGACATTTGAGAAAACAGTCAATGATTCCAGATGAGAAAATCTGCAATAAATGTTTTCAGCCTATCTTTATTAATATTGAGCACCCAGAAGATTTATCAACTAGTTCCTGTGAAATCATTTTGTATGTGAGTGCTATGTTTGTATGTTTATGGAGATTTTGGTATTTCATGAGCTTACAACTTCATAGGTGATTAGGAAGTTCATATCTTTTTTTATAGTTTGGCCAGTTTGCAGAAGCGTGCACACTGGCCGTGCCTGGCCGCCCACCACTCTGCCAAATCAGCACCCCTCTATGCTTTTCAAAGTCGGACCCCTCATAGTTTAGACTTGTGTCTCCTGTTGCTCTGCTTGCATGTGGCTCCATATACTCCTGCTGGTTCCCGTTCAACTGACAGATGATGCCAATAAAGTCTAAATGAGCAAATTAAAAGACCCTAATTTTCAGTGTCAGCTAGAACATCAACCATGATGAACTTCCTGCAGCACTGTCAAAACATAAAGTTCTCTGATTAAGGTTTGTGCTTATCAGGCTGGATTAAAGTGGCACTTCTAAAGGCTTTGAAACCCTTCATCCTCTTCATCTTATTGCATCTCTGAAAGGACCTTGGCCGTATCTCAGTAGTCGTCCTGACAAATTGGAAATGGCACAGTTACCCAGCTGTTTGATCTTCCACTCTTGGACCCACCTGAATGGTTAATACGGAATAAGTGGTAAAATATTATGAATCAATCTTAAAAAGTCAAAGACTGATGACATCCTTATAATCAATGTTTCATAACCCACTTAAATTATTCACTTTGATCCAGCTTAAGAGGATGAATATTCATAGTTTGTAGCACTTGAACTCTATACATTAGCAGTAAGCCATATGGAAATACTTACCACACTATGCTGGAAACTGAAAACTTAGATGCCATGGCAGTCCATTAATTTAATTAATCATCAAAGGTATCATAAGCAAGATTTTTTAATTGTTCTTATGATCATAATTGGGTTAATTAGCAATTTATCACCAGTTATATTCTCATTTATTGCTTTATAGACACATTACAGCGTTTATCTTTAAGTATGAACCTCTATAGATGCAACTGATGGACTTAATTCATTCATTTTGTTTATTGAAATTCCTGACAAACACATTGAGAGAGACCCTCATTTGCATTGATGGCAAGGTATGACTGCAATAAATAATTGTCTAAGTGCTCATAGAATTCAACTTTCCGTTGTCTTTTCTGTCAGGTCCCAGTCAGGACAGATATTTGCAATTATGGTTCTGCTAGGTTTATGCTCTTATCTGTCGAGAATTTATCACAAGTGTTTCCTTGAATGGCTGAGACTTACTGCGTGGCAAGAAAGGTTAACGTTTGATGGATACGTTTCATCTTTAGAGTCTTTGAGGAAGTCAAGAAAAGTTTTTCACAAATGTCAATCCTCCAGCTCTGATAAGTTTTCAAAAATGGCTAAAAATGTTTGCCTTGTGATTGTATCATATTTCTTTATTTCTCTAACTAGACAGGACTCTTCACCCAGGTCACACTTACTCATTTAGATCATATTTATACGCTGGTAACTGAATCTGCTTGTTCCCCTTCATTGTTGGCTGATCACATCTGTACACATTCATTCACACTTTTATTCATTGATGCAGCTGTTGGAACAGTGGCAGTTCCAGGGGTGGGGGCACAAGGGCATTGGCCCCATCTGAAATCTCATTAGCCCCCTGAAGTGCCCCTGTCATGTCATTCATCTATCATTTTGCAAGAGAATGACAATCAGATTAAAAGCTAATGCCATTCCATGCCCAACCAGAGGTGGCAGTAGTGCACCAAAAAGGAAAGTCCACTATCAATGAAGCTGACAGAAGAAGACTATCATTTGAATGAACGCAAAATATAAGCTAAAAAGTGCATGTTTGTGAAAAGATGCTCAAATGTGAAATTAAAAATGAGTTTCACGTCTTCACTTCGTCTTCACACACTGGGTGTGCTTTATCACAAATGTGACTACATACTTGTTGGACCAACACTTGGCCCCTCTGTAAGAAATGTTGCCTCTTGATGGCCCCTTACTTAATAAAATCCTTGATCCGCCACTGTGTAGGAATAAGTTGGCTTTATAACAAATGTGCAGTAAAACTACATTAATAGGCACAAATTAGCTTAAAAGCTAGCAGCACTCTTCTAGCAATAGATTTGTGTGTTAATGATGGAAACAGGCTCCAGTTTGAAAGATGGTTTTCAATATTCTTCCAATTTGAGGAAACTGAGTCCAGTTTGAACTTCTTCAAGACTGGAATATAAAAAATTTAAAGGGACTGTGAGGAGTTTCTAAGTAATTACAAAAAGTCTCACTTTTAGATATACGCCTGATGGAAATACACACTTTAAGATGAGTTTTATGGCATCAAAATAGGTTATCTATAAATGCTATTCCTTAGCCTTCCGGTCGGGTCGGACTGGGCTGGACTGGCCTGGATACTCAACCTGGATAAAACTGGAGCAAATTTATATCATTCTGACACGTCTTAGAGCATCGGGCTGTAAGTAGCGATATATAGCCGGCTACAAAGCTACGATACTACGAAATTGCTTGTTGTCACACATCAAAAACTTACGCTAAGCAACTAGAAAGAGATACATTACCACGTCGCTTTGCATCCTGTAAGTTGTCGAAAAAAGAAGTTGTAAAGCAATGCAGAGTTCTGAGGAAGGTCCGAGCTGCATCACAACAAACACACACTTTGGATTGCACACGTCTTTGATGCGTTCCAGTTGTAGTCAGAAGTAGGAATTTTGAGTTCCGAGTAGGAAACTGCTACTGGATCGCCCCCCGAAGTCTGAATTTCCTACTGGGAACTCGGTGAAACCTCGCCACCCCCGAGTTGACAATCGAAGATGGATGCCCCCAGTGTGAACAGTTATTTAGCTCCTGTAATAACCAATTTATGAGCACTTCTGACTGGAGTGTGTTGCTCTAGATCAGCTGTATACATAGTATTGTTTGACTTATGTTTACAAAAATGCTGCCAGATAAGTCGGAGATGATGTCATTCCCAGTTCTGAGGTTACTGGAACGCAGCATTACGAAAGTCGCTGCGCGTGCTCATGGGTAGCAGAGTCTTTACGTTGTTGGTAATAGATTCTCCTCACAGTCCCTTTAAGTCATCTCACCTTTTTAAATGACAACATATATTATTTAACTGAAAACACACATTAAACCCATATGAAAGAGCAGTCCATACTTGTTCCACAAAGCTATTCGAGCTGTTTTGTTTGCATCCAGTGTAACCTTATTGTCCCCCCCCAGCTCACTCTACCACTTACTTATATTCAGAAGAGCACACATTCCTGTTGAGGGTTCCTCTGTGTCTGGAGTGGCCTCTCCTTTTTTTGGCCTCTTTTGAAAGCTAATTACGCCGGGCTATTTTCTGACTGGGGAGCATGTCAATATTACACAGCGGGAGAGCTCTCTGTCACCCCGCGCTGCATTCTTATTCATGAGCCTTAATTCCATCAATGGCCTCCTCAGCCACTGGACCGTGGCTGTTCCTCGCTATGGTGTGTTTTTTCTAAAAGGCTTGTAGCTGCTGCAGAGTGGTGCCAGACCAGCCGCACCCTTTCACCGGTCACTTAGAACATGTTCAAAAGTGCAGCATATAATGCGGCAGAGGGGCTTTTGTGGGTGCTGACATAGACCTAATTTTCTCCTGTACATGCACATTGATGGGTTGAGTTGTAGTGGCTCTTGATGGGAACCTTGCAGTGGGATTGAAAGTGTCGATAAGCTTGTCTGCACAATGGTGCGGAAAGCTGGTTTTGATTCAGGCTTCTTTATCTGAAAATTTGAAGAGTTTGGGTTGGCAGTACTCCAAAGTAAAACGCATATATTGAAAAAACAAGAAGTTGGATGGAAAACTTTATTTATAAAATACAAAACAACATAGAGCAGGACAGATAAAGCAATGCAGAGGGAATGATGGTTTCCTACTTTTTCACTAGTGACCTCAATTAAGTAAGGTGATTCCCATTGATATTAAGATTATATTTTCAAGGGAGCCCCGTGCAGGTGAAGTTAATTAAATTATTAAAATCATAATTATTTGAGATTTAGTTTGAGGCTATTTCTTAAGCCACTGGGAAGCTTCAGAATTGAAGTTGAGATTTTTAACTGTTAAAGGATGCACTCTTTTAAGATATGACAGAAATGCCACATTGGTACCTGGTGCTCACATGGTTGAAATTTCTTTCCTGCATGGCAATTTCCATTATGTGAAGACTATTTATACCGTCCAGATGTTAAACTCTCTTACCCAGGAGTGCATGACATGCCCAATCAGCTTTTAAGGTGTTGCTAAAAACCCTGGTCACAAAATCATCAATTTGCATGTGACAGCAACTAAAATGAAAAGTAATTTTCAAATAAGCCATGGATTATGAGTGATTTGGTCACTGCTGTTGCTGTAAAGAATGCTTGCACAAAACAATGCTCCTCATTGCACGAGGGTGCTGGAAGTCCTCCATTGTTGCTCTTTCTTTCCTATCACACTCAACTCCAAAATCTTGCACTGTGTTGCGCTCCTGTGATGTCATGCAATCACGTAGCTGAGGCAGCCTCGTTCTTCCAAGCTAACATCCCCACCTTCAAGTGAAGGTGCAGCTGATGGTGGAATGCAACTAGATCAGTGTTAATCACTCCAAACCATCCTGTACTGAACGGCACTGACCCAAACCAGACCACTTAGCACATCTGTTTTTAGCATGTGGTTTAAATAGGCTGCAAATGTTGAACTATGGCATTAAAACCGTTTTCCAAAATAGACCTCAAGCTCACATTGCTTGAAAAAAACAAAACATAGTAGAACCACTGTATTAGTCAATACAAGCCCAGTTGTGTTTCAGACCCCTGGTTGAAAACCAAGAACCTAAGAGCAGGTGAAATGAAGCAGAGAATTTTCAATAACATATTCTTAGAGCCAGTAATCACGGAGCTGCGTATACAGCATTTCAAAATCTTTCCACCCTGGAACCTGGTTTCAAAAATGATCGTTTCAAACCCCCAGAACGCTGTCTTCGTATGGATGATACGCAGATTCTGCAAAAAACATATGCTTTTAGACCTTGGTTTGTCTTCGTGTGGATGGGGCCTTAAGGTGACGACCATACATGCTGTAATGACAGAGCATATTGACAGTTTTAGCGGAGTTGATGGGTTGCATTGGCAGTACAATGATGGTCTTGTGGTGGGGGATCATTCAACAACTTGTCCATACCCTGATATATATATATATATATATATATATATATATATATATATATATATATATATATATTAATTAGGGCTGGGTATTTCCAGCAACTTCACGATACGATACGTATCCCGATACTAAGGCCGCGATACGATACGTATCCCGATACATGTAAATTGTGAACATTGACTATGCTTTAAGCAAAATTCTTGACAAGTTTAGTTTTTCCTTATAAGAAGAAAAAGAACAAGGATGAGTTTTAAGTGGTTCTACAACTTGAGAGACATAAATTCAGATCCTCAGAGACGGTAGACCTAAGTTCAAATTTAGAACATATGCTTCATTATGGAGCTCGTCTTCTACCTTGAACTGTGCCACTGTTGACATTACCCAAAGTGTATTTACAACAACTGTCAAAATGTTCAGGCCTTATCGATTCTGTAGAATCTGTATCGATACATGTATCCCAAAGGAGAAGCGATATGATATTTTGCCGTATCGATATTTTGAGCACAGGTCTAATATAGATAGATAGATAGATAGATAGATAGATAGATAGATAGACAGATAGACAGATAGACAGATAGACAGATAGACAGATTGATTTGTGCAAACATTTTCCACTTGTAGGTGCGAACGCTTTGTATGAATATTGGAATACATAGAATGGCTGTTTTTACCAAAATAGGGCCCTAAGCCTTAATCTAAGACTCGTCTTTACTTCTCCATTGATTCAATGCCATAGTAGCCTGCGCTGTTGTAAGCAATAAACACGTGTGTGCCCACCAGATAGCAAGATTTACCTTTCTATTGAGCAAATAAGCTGTCTTAAATAGCTTAAAAATGAATGTTTAGCGTTTTAATGTTGAATTTTAAACTAGAGCATTAAATGTGGTTGGTTTCTTAATTTTTGTCTAAAAAACAAAGATGTAGGTGGAAGGGAGTGTGGAGCAAACACTGTTTATCACCTGAGAGTGTCGGTAGAGGATGAAACAGAAGATAAAAGACCCTACACTGTGTCCTCTTGCCTTTTTACCTGCTGCTACTGTTGCCGCAAAATAAAGTTCCTAATGTCACCTTGGGAAGTTGATGAAATTTGCTTTACGTCCACTGCTCCCTCATGCTGTTGTTTACAATGCCGTTCACTTGCAACCAGGACATCTTGTAGTGTTTGATTAGTTACACCATCTGAATTTTAATTTGCCTTTCAAAGGACCTTGAGCTGCTGTCACATTGTGTCATTATTTTGTAAAACTCCTCTCATCCATTTCAAGACTCGAGATGGTTGGAAAAAAAAAAAAAAAGCTTCCCTCTTGGTTACATCTGAAGCCTTTCTCATGACGCAAGTTCACAGCAGTGTATTGACAGCAGTATGTTTAATAAAAGATACGTTGGAACTGTTGACTCCAGTTGGGAAATTAGGTTACTGCAGGAGCATGAAATAATAAAAACGTAAAAAGATGAAGTAAAAAAACACAAGCAATGGAAGCAATGCAATGTTTAGGTTTTTTAAAGCAATATAACTACTTACTGAAAGGCCTTTTTCAAAAAGAAACATATATTGATTTCTCCTGATCATTAGATTGTTTACAGTAAAGAATCAAACAGAATGATATGTAAACTTTGAGGTATAATGACGATCATCATGTATGGTTCTCAACGGTATTTTGTCTTTTTTTTTTACATTTTTACTAAGAAATTACACTGAGATGATTCATACATGCATTTGATTATCCTTAAATACTACCTTCTTTGAATTACAAGAAATGCTTTGTTAATTTGAGGTAGTACAGTCATTAGGGAAAGCTGTGTCCTAATTCGATAAACAAGGAACAGTTTTAAACAGATCATATATTTTTCAGTATGAAGAGAAACGCCAGTCAGATCTACTGCTGGTGCTTCTAAAAGAACAAGTCCGGTAGATTACTAGACGACCGAGTTTTTTTGTCAATCTAGTTGAATTATCCATATTTATGTAGATTTTCTCATAGCATTGTGAGGTGATTGAAAATAGCTTATTACTGATAATGTTACTTCTGCTCCTCCTTGGCACACTTATGCTACTTTACTTATAGCCCTATTACCACTACTACCACTACCACTGCCTTGCCCAGTGCCACCAGTAGGCTGACTTCTACTTTTACTCTTGCTGGGCCTACTATCAGCAGCTACTTCACCACAACCACCAGGCTAGTTCCTCATTTAATACAAGTGCTACCATTACAAGCCCATTTCTACTACCAGGCCTTCTGCAACTACCAATTTCACTGCTACTTTCAGAGCTACAACCACTTTTATTATTGTTAAGCCCACTGCTATTTCTAGATGTTGGCCTTTAACTCTTGTAACTACTAGGCCTTCTGCTTCTGCTAACAAGGCTACTACTCCTGTTTTTCCCAAAAGTAGTTCTACTACTTGTACAAGGTCTAGGCCTATTGATTCGGCTGCTGTTATTGCCACTGCTACTACCACTGTTAGCATTTTTGTACTGCTGCTACTACTACAAGGGCTGCTAGTACTTCTAATACTGCTACTATGGTTACAGATTCAACATCTATTCATTCAGACCTGATTGGTTGTAAGAGCTGTTCTAATCTTATTAATATTACATTTTTGTTGGCAATTAGTGACATCTGTTTTTGATTTTTGATTGTTTTTAAGAATCAGGGTACAGTGTTACCTGGATATAAAGTTAAAACAGCGTTACCTCATGTCAGTATGGTCAGAGACGGTGGTCTTTTTGTCAGTATCCATCCACAGGCCCTGACAGAAAAAATTCTTTGAACTTTGGCATGCAGCATTAAAAACCATGGCAACATAGCTTGGTTTGAACTTGAGACGTCTTTGTGAGAAACAGCGAGGGCTAAGCCCAAAGTTAGCTTGCCTACCCACTAATCCTCGCCTTTTGAGACAGGCTTCACGCTATAATAGATACCAGAAATGATGGAATTAGGGGAGGATAACGCTTTTATGTTTCGGGACAACAGAACAACAAGGTATGCTCCAAAAATCTGTCACTTTTCAAAGCTTTTTGCAATAAATCTTTGGCTTCAAACAGACGCCGACACCAAATACATACATAGTTGGGAAACAAGCCAAGCAGAAACCGACAGACAGGATGACACACTCTAGACTTTGTTTTTCCGCCCGTATGCAACTCCTCCTCCTCAGCTCATCCCCAGGCTGTATCTCAGGAGACCTGTTGGTATAGAAGACAAGTTAAAAGACAGCTAAATGTCTCTCCCCTGACAAATTCAACAGGACAGCGGTGCTTGCGTGGGGTGAAAAACAAGGAGTGACTTGTCACCTCTCCCAGTACAGGAAAGGGACAGGGCTGTATCAGTCTTTGTACTTCTTGTTCCTCGCTCATTAACATCACTCGATTTCCTGGTCTGTCAGAGCAAAGCTGTGCATTAAGATAGAGTAGTGATGGAGTTTCATGGTAAAGGGCCTCATTTTTAAATACCATGTTCGGTTTGTGCATGTGTTTCTTACTTACTGAACAATTTAAAGTGTAATGCATTTAGAGATGCTGAGTCAGTTTGCTGCATTCCCACCATCTGTATTTAATTTAGACTTTATTGAACCAGGAAAGTCTCATTGAGATTAGAAATCTAATTTAAAAGAGTGTCCCGGCACTGAAATAAAACAATTACAAACACAGATAACAAGTTTGAACCATTCAATTCTGAGTCACACTCAAAAAGAGTTAACAGTTAAAGCATCTACAACCTGAAGCATCTCACTGTAATGTCTTTAGTCTGCGGTGAAAACGTTTTTTGGAGTACAGCTTCTTCAGACCCAAATTTTCATGCAGCAGATTCCACTCTGCAGGAACAGCATGTGTGGAACTTCTTTTACCAAATTCAAGACGAACTATGAGGACAAATAGTGTTTTGTGTTTCTCATGAGTCACCTCACTCGAGTACAAGTATTCACCTAAGTACTGCATAACAACCAACTTCTCAATAGCTTTGTTCACATCTGAGTTGTTAAGCATAATGGAAGCAAGGCAGTAAGTAGTCTTTAACTGGAGCAACATTTGCTACCAATGTCAAGCTGTAGTGTTACTAGAGCCTTTACCAGGATTACCAGCTTGAATTTATAAATATAATTTACAGTTTAACTGATGAGTAACTCTGTTGCCAACTGTTAAAGTATCCAACCTAATTAACTTGGCAGGCAGGTTATGCACATCCATTATCATGACCCATCTCTTTTCTATTTATTAATACAGAAAACTAATAGCAGCTTGCAAATTGAGTGGTACTCTGCAAAAAATAATTTCTTCATGAGGAATCGGCTAACTTTAAAATTGAGTAAATCTGACAAATTGTAAACTACACAGAGGGTTGTTTTTAGGGCTGGGTATCGATTCAATTGGATATTACCAGGTCTCAAATCGATTTGATTCATGATACAATAAGATATTTATTCAGTCTGGGATATCTCAGTTAAAGTAATACTGTAAACTTAAAGTGACTTTTGACCTGTCCTTGTGCATTATTGAAATTGTTTTTACATTAAGAAATGAAGCCAAAGCAGTTACATTAATCTTATATTAATTATATACATTAATGCGTATTCTTCATATTACTTGTTTTCTGTCCAGCTCCTCTTTCCCTCATGCTTGTAAAATCCGAAATTCGTCCAAACGTCAGCCTTTAAACTCGCCGGTGGTGCCCATACAGTGCTATTTGCTTCTGCCGTGTTTGTTTGATTACTTGCAGTAACATCTCACGAGATTTTGTTCAGAGGAAAGCAGCGCTAAACGCAGATCACGCAATACTAACCGGGATGATACCACTGACTGCTTCTCTGCACGTTCAATGAAGAAAAAACTACCCAAGTTAAAGATCGATCTTTGGATTTTATGAATCGATTATGAACCATTTAAGGGTAAATCGTTTAAAAACGATCAAATTGATTTTTTAAACCCAGCCCTAGTTGTTTTGTCTCTTGTTTGGACTGTGGGGGAACCTTTAAACAGTTCGTTAATTTCCCCCATCACATTTGGCGTACCTAAGTCAAAGATGACTTGTCGGCCATTTCCGTGTTTTTGTGATGTATTTTTTCTCATTGTTTACCAAAATGAATCTCAGCAAGTTAAATGTATTTTGAAAACTCTTAGGTTTTTCTCTTTAACTGCCACCATCAGCGTATTTGATACATTGTGCTGTGTACTTGACTTGAACCTTAGTGCCTCCATGTGCCAGTAAATTACTTTCCCCTCAGACTTAAGTGGTGACTGACAGTACCCCGGGCATATTGACACACAGAAGACAGCAGAGTTCAGTCAAGCCCAATCTTTTAATCCCACTCCTGCCTCCTTCAGGACAATTCCCTAAGACCTGCAGCCATTTCCTGCATGCCAATGTGGACCTGGACCCTTGCCGCGCTATCGATGGCTGACCCCCTCCTGTACAGCACACTAAGGTTGCTCATAACCCCTGCTCGTCTTTCATTATTTAGATGTGAATGAGGAAGGTCAGGGGGGTGGGCTCGCATCGATCGGTCAACACAGGAATATTTGATTGTCGCTTGGGCTGCTCTGCCAAGACACTCTTTTTCATTGGAATGGAGTCGGCCATTTTGAATGCACAACAAGTTCTCGGTGTGGATGCTCAGATTTGAGATGGCTGGTTTTAAAAATCTGCAAGGTCATGCTGGATCTCTTTATTACTTTAAACACTGAAGATGTGTATGTGAAAGAAGATTTATTTATTCCCAAGTCTTTTGTATAGGTGGAGTGGTTTGTCATCTTAGACACAGAGGCCTCTCTTTTTTACACAAGGTAATTAGCACGTAAGTACCCTCCTAGAAGCAAAGCACTATGGGTGACCGTTAGCAAAGAAATGCAGTTTTAGGCTTTGAAAAAGGGCTTTGAAGAAAGAAAGTGCTGGAAGCACATATTGGCCTTAGTCGGACATTGGGAGTTACCATGGTGACAGCGACTGGAAATGAAAAATCTGTGCTTAAAGGCAAGTCTTGGTGTGTGTGTAAGAGTGTGTGTGAGAGCGAGAGTGAGAATGAGAGAGAGAGAGAGAGAGAGGTGGGGATCAGTGATACAGTGTGCTTATTGATTTGTGTGTAGATTATAAATACAGCCAATGCAGGGCTGTTCTATTCTGGTGTGATGGTTGAGTGGTTTTGTTTTCTTTATTCAGACAAACCTCAGAATTCTTTCAGTCTTTTCCAAACAGAGATTGAATAAGCATCCGAGGGAAGGATTAGAATCTTTTTGTTGTCACTGTGCGGGCGCATGCAGCCACATAAGCTCCCCAAAGCACCTCCTTTTGACTCCACACAGCAGCAGTCGACGCTCTTTGTGCGTGACAAACACGACTCGATGCCTTGAAAAAGTCAGGCTGGTGGCATTTCTGTCGCTCCCCCCCTTCTCTTCGAATCCCCACCCTACCCGTCCGTCAGAAGGCGAACACAGCAGTGGCATCCTTGGGTATCTGGCTCGAGAATCTGCGACCGTGGAGATGCTCTTGAGACGGGCTTAGAATCTCAGCGGGATTGGTTCAAAAGGCTCAGCCTGGTCAGCAATTCAATGGGGCCTGTCACTGGAATATTTCAGGATGGATTCCTTCAGGCTGTGGGAAGACTATATTGGATATGTGCATGCATGTGCATGTTTGTAAGCACCCTGCTAATGCTCAGACATGCACAGCCTCAATTTAGCTACTGATGCACATATGTCTCACAAATCTTCCTTCACACCTTGCCTGTCACATTATCATTTCTCTCCAATTCGTGACACATTAATATTCATACTACTGTGCCTGTTAAAAAATACAACCCAATCCTCACTTTTTACACATCCTCCATGGAATGAGACTCTGCCTAAAAATGGGCTTACAGGCTCAGAGTCCCCGAGGGGCCCTTTTCCGCTGGAAGATAAATCAAGCGTCACCAGCGAGATAGGGGAGCAGCATCATTTGTTGGCAAGAATAGAAAAATTCATCCTGGAAATCGTAAATCATTAGACGGGCAGGCCCCGGTGAATAAGCCTCACCCTGCAAACAAATCGATTCGGGAAGTTATTGCACGTTTCAATCCTTCCCTTCTGCCTCCTTACAGGCACCTGGAGAGACCCCGTGGGCGTCCTGATTTACATACTGGAGGATTAGACGCCTCTTGTTTTCAGACTTTGAGTTTTATTTATTTGCTTACATTTAATGGGAGACATGTATCAAAAATATCTGATTAGGACCTCAGCGTCAGCAGGTTAGTCTCATTCATGGCGTAGGAAGCATTTTCCAGTCAGAGCTTTTCTTCTCTGTGCAACACATTTCAAAACATGTCTTCATTAACTATTGTCCAGAAGCCAGAGGAAGTAACTTTTATTTCACCTAGTTCACTCAGTAATTATCTGTCGCACTATATTAATACCTGCTGCTTTTAATGGCTCTCTGCATACAAATTACAACCAGTCTTGCATCAGTTTTCAGGTTGAGACCTTTATTTAAAACAATTTCTCTCCCTTCTAAACAGCCTGCATTCAAATAAAGGAGACTCGGAAGACTTTTAAAGCACGTGTAAGGAAAATTGGATTAACACTGCAATCATGCCAAAGATAATTCTTCTTATCTTTGCTATTAACAGTTAAATGGACCCCTCATTTTGTGGAAAAAAAAGAAGAAAAAAGGCTGTTTTTTGTGGCGTCTTGTCAAGAATTCATGTCCTGTAGCACTGCTTGCTCTTCAAGGTCATTGAGAGATCCGTTTTCATTTCTGTCTGTTTGATAACCAGTTCAGACTTATCACGGGAGCTTTAAAGCCTTTGAAAAGGGACAGGGCTGTATCAGAAACCATTTAAAGCTCCTGTGAATCACTTGTCACTCTCACTGTAGTCTGTAAGAAACACATGTCCTAATAGTTACGTTTACTTTAAGAAATGATCAAGGCTGTCATTGTGATGGAAAATGAAAAAAGGGTGTTTGATTGTATATTTGTCATATATGACACCCCCCAGACACTGCACTTTATAGCATAGAAGAGTTGGCATAGAGTTAGAGCTATTTCACACCTAACAAATTCTGGTTTGATTTTACAACAGTTTAGTTAATTTAGGAAAATGTGAAAGCTTTTTTTAGGACAATCAGTGCTTATATTTTTTGCTCATATTGTACATTTTTGTTACTATTAATCGTGTTAGTTTCTTGATTGTATTTATAGTCTCACTTGACTCACTTATCTTAATGTATAGGGATTGATATTTGAAATGGCTTATTTTTGCAAATCCCACTTACATGATTTTACTTTCATTTTTATCATTTCATCCATTTTTCTTTTTTTTAAGTTATGCTCTTGTATTTTTTTAATGTCTTTGTTTGATATTTCGTACTGCTATACTTATATACAAGCAACTGATACAACAGAATTTCCTTTTGGGGATTAATAATGTATTCTTAATTCTGATTCTGATTGTGATTCACCGAAAACCAGTGAATTGTGGCCTGCATTTGTCTGAATATCATAAAAGTCAGCAGGATAATGTAGGGTTCTCGGGCAGTAACAAGCACAGTGTGGCTAACTTTAGCATTGCTTACACCACCATTGCAAGAAATGCTAAAGTTCTTCAGGTAAATTTCAAATGACAGCTGTTGGAGTTTATTTGACCGGCTTTGGTCCACCTGACAAAGTGCAGTGTGAAGGAAAGCATACCAAGTGAATATTGAACCTAAGTTGCACCTTCACCCTCAAACAGAGCCGTCTGCTCAGCTGTAGATGTGGAAGCGACCTAAGTCACAGTCGCCTCTGAAGCTCATGAAGTGGCATGTATCTTAATTTCATAAGTATTTACAAACTCTTCACGGGAGCTTTAGATCCATTTATTTTGTCTTAATTATGCCTTTTATGAAATGAATAGGCTGTTGGAAAACAGTTATAGCTCTTGTGAGTCAATTGCATCCTTGCTAAAAGTAAATGTAGAGCGATGATTTTCAATTATCACAGCCTGCGTTTTCAAAAGAGACACAAGTATCACTTACTTTTGAAAAATGAAAGAAGGCTATTTTAGAAGTGTTTATTTTACTCCATGATAGATGCCACCTGACTGTAGTTTAAGGCCATTTTTTAAAATTACAATAAAGAAATAGTTATGAATAACAACCGCATTTTCTTGTAATGCTCATAAAGAGAAGTTTTGATTACAGTCTCACCACTGAAAACTTTAAATGAGCTTTGAACCTGATATTCTTTGGATTATGGAAGTTTACTTAATAGAATAGCCTCTCAGAAAACTTCCAAAGCCTTGATGAGTGACTGTGCACCCTCGCACCAGTGAATAAAAATACACTATTTGACAAAACATTTCAGTCTGCTCTCTCAAGACAGCAAAGACTATTTCTCATTTCATAAAAAAACTTGTGGTTGTATTTTTGTCTCTGCATGACACCTGCACCCCAATTGAAATCTCAAGGAATGTTTCTCAGCTCGAGACCTAAAAGTGTGTCACAAATTCTTTTCAGTGGGTTACGACCCTTTGGCTGAGCAGATAAAAATATTAGGCAGAATTGCTACGCTCAATTTTGGTGTGGATTTTTCATGTTGTGAAGTGCCGTCTATTCACACTCCTGAGCAATAGCTGGCAATAATACCCTGTAATTCTTACTGATTGTACCTGATGGCAATAGTGGCAAATCCAGCTAAAATGTTGCATGGTAGATTTTTCCATCTTTATTTGTGCATTTTCACCTCTGCTAAGGAGGTTATGTGATTGCCGGCTCTGTTAGCAACATAACTCAAAAAGTTACGGACGGTAACGTTACGCTTTCCTGATCCAAACAGTGCTTCGGGAGATATTTAGATCCAAAATCGAGCGGCGGACATCCGTATAATGGTGGCACATAGGGCATGTATAGTGTCGCTCTTAAATCTGCATTAATCGTCCAAAAACTCATTAGTCTCACCAATATTTCATCATGGTCTGCTTGGGCTGCTCCTCCATTACAGTCTGTGTCACTCCAGACATGTTTTGTTATTGTGCTGACCTCTGAACTGAAGAAGAAGAATGCTTGCCTCCGCGCATGCGCAGTACGGCTCATTGATTCAGGGGCTACACGACGACTTTCTTCTTCCAGTTTTGTGCAAAATGGACGAATATCTATCGGATGAAGATGTTGTGGAGGAGAACTTTGAATATGATGGGTGTCCTTACAGTTTCTAGCCAGAGTTTACAGATGAGGAGCTCATCGAAAGGAGGAAACGTAGGCAGTGCTCCAGAGAGTACTGCACATGCGCGGAGGCAAGCATTCTTCTTCTTTAGTTCAGAAGTCGGCACAATTACAAAAACATGTCTGGGGCGACACAGACTGTAATGGAGGAGTAGCCCAAGCAGACCATGATGAAATATTGGTGAAACTAATGAGTTTTTGGACGATTAATGCAGTTTTAGGAGCGGCGCTGTATGCCCCGTGTGCTACCATTACACGGATGTCCACCGCTCGATTTTGGATCCAAATATCTACCGAAGCACTGTTTGGATCAGGAAAGCCTTCAGAGTGAGTATATTGTTCTACTTCATTCTATAAACAATGTGAAAGCTGTAGAAACCGAACTTTTCCTTTAAATGAAGCAGAGGGCCACAACTAGTACACAGGCCACCATTTACCCACCACTGTTGTAAATGCTCACTCTCAATATGCTGTGACTGACAGCAGTTTCCTGCTATACATTAATCAACAACTATCAAAGCTGCTAAACCATATTAAACATGCGCATCTGCTTGCTTGATGACATGATTTAAATATAGCCCTCAACTTTTTTTATGTTAGGAAAAAAGTGTAATGAGTGTTGTGATGCTGTAAAGGGGATACATCATTCAGTCAGTGTTGGTGTTTGATTCAGTTAATCCGTAAGTAAAATAAGCAGATAATGCATGACTGGTTGGAATTTCTTATCAGACTACAGGAGTGCAGCTCTATATGTCTGTAAGAGATTCAAACTAATACTAGCACAAGTGAGAATGACTATCAGATTGAAACAAAACATTATTCTCTGCTTTTTTTTTTAATGCCGCTCCATTTTCTCGATGCATATCTGCTGACATCCAAGGACACGGCGGGAGGATTATTCTGCCGGGTTTATCTTTTGGCCCTTTTTGAGATATAAGCCAGACACTTATGTCTGAACTCCACAAGACCACTCGCCGTGTCCTTCTTTTAAAAACAGAGATAAGCTGTACATATGAACGCATATACGATAAAGGAGGACGAGGATTCAGACGCTATACACAAGCCCCATTGTCTCCAGAAGAATGGTTCTACATTACTAGTGTGTGAAAGAATACTCTTGAACTCCCTCATCTAAATTAATTATCATACAGGGCCAAGCTTTTATGCTGTAATTCAAACAATACACACGCAGTATAAACTCCATCTGCACTCCCAGCACTTTTTACTGGATTTGTCTGGATCAGTAATTCTTCTTTTCCCCCCCTAATGTTGGATTTGGAAGCGTCTTAACTCCCCCTGCGCTCTCCAGCATGTGCCAGATTCAGACTTTAATGGAATTTCAGTGTGCACAGCCAGATAGATGTCTACAGCATGTGCAGAATCACGCACTGACCTTTCAGGTGGGGAGAGAAATTGCATCACCTAATACCTGTTGTGGCACAGAAATGGATGGATTAATTTCAGAGAGGCTGGCTGTGCAAGTTTGATCTGTCTGCAGCTGGATTACTTGTCACAGTGCTTGGATAAATAGCCATATTTTTTGTATTTATTCAGAATAACAAAGCTAGCATAAACATGCTGACAAACAAGCAGGATCAGCCGTTGTGGTGTCAGGGAAGAGTTGCCCTTGTGAAACATCCCTGCAGTTAAAACCTGTCTGAGAACAGCAGCCAACCTGAGGAAAATAATAACCTCCTCAGAAGCAAAGCTCATCATCGGAGGAGTGAATCCCCCGGGGTGATAACCTTTGTCCGGGCCTGCCCTTGTGTCCATGTGCTGCCAGCCTAGACAACTCTGTGAAACTGAGTCCTCATCTTTCTTTACTTTTCCTTTTTTTCTGTCTGAAATCAGTGGTTCTCAACTGATCTAGTTTATGGACCCCGAAACAGCAATCTAAATTTCTGAACATTTCTGTCGCTTTAATTTATTTAATGGAATATGGAGCAGTTTGGAGTAGGTGGGAGAAGTGGGGTCATACTATTTGTGAACACGCTTTTGTAAAACCACAGTATCCCACCATTACCAAATTAAGCCAACAACAGCAAAACAAAACTGGCCTGCTCCAGGTTGTTTCATCATGTTATATTCCAGATGCACAAAAATGGTTTCAGTGTTAGAATATTTGTATTTTCTTTGCATGAAAAAGGCAGATTTTTCCCTAAATATATACGTTGTGATTGATAAAGTTGGCAAGGACAGCACAAGAGCCAGTAATCCTACATTAGGGGTGGGGAACTGTTGTGCAGCATCCATTTATGACAAGAAAAACTAACCAACCCCCACCAAGGCATTTCCAACACTTTTGGGAAAGTTATTGCCAGATATGTTGAAAAGTAATATGAACAAATCCTTAAAAAATAAATCATGAGTCCATAATGTTCAGATCAACACTATAACTGTATCACTCTTTGGTTGTGCCAAGACCAACAATACCTGAAAAAAATAAAATAAACTCCAAGGAAAATGAGTTAAACTTGATCAAATACTAACAAAAAAAATACTTTTCAGAATATGCAGCGCTATTTGACAGTTTTTAGTTCTACAAACTCATGTATAGGCATTACTAAGCACTAGGAGTGGGAGAAAAAATCGATTCACATAAGTATCGCAATTTTTTGTCTGCCGATTTTAAAATTTTTGTTCAAAAATCATTGCGGGGAAGCTCAAAACACCACGAAAAGTGACTGTGTTAGCGGGAATGAGAAAGACCGCAGAGCCCTGGTCAGACAAGGGAGAGGACGGGGATAAAACGCACAGTGAAGGCAGCAGAGGCGTTCATGCTCGGCCCGTAAATTACAGTGATGATGATGGGTGGGAAAACTAACCACTTTGAAACTATAGCCTTTTTAAATCTTCATAGCAAAATTGAATATTTTCTTGAAAAAACTCTGGTGCCTAAAGGGTTAATAAGCCACTTTTATATGCAACCCAGGCTTTTGAAGAGAGAGTATAAACAGCTGGTTAAAATATATTGCTGAATAAATCCTATAAACTGACTCACATGTGATGTGTATTTTTCCTGATATAGTCTGTAGGCATCATCATTGTTCATATTTTTCGCTGGTGTTAAAAAAGCTAACTAAAGATTGCAAAAATCAGCGATGTCGTAGAATCGCAATTTAAATCAAATCGGCACCTAAAAAAATCGCAATAAATCGAATCAGGAGGAAAGTGAATCGTCCCAGCCCTACCAAACACATTTATTAAAAAAATGAAAGAACAGTATATATACTTAAGTAACAAATACTAAAAACATATCCATTGTTTTAGAAGTTGAATAGGCTTGAATTACATATTTTGCTCTTTAAGCCAGTTGAAGCATTGTTAATTTTAATGTATACATATTGACATATTAACATCTTATGAAGGTTTTTCTTTTTGTGAAAATATAGGTCATTGTTAGGCACAAAGTATTATCAGCTAAATACACAAATGTACCATAATGCTTCACCTTATCATTGCATTGATATAAAAATCAACAGTTTTCTTTTTTTTTTTTGAGAGCTAAATGTTTTTCTTGTTAGACGTCAGTTCCTCGTGAAAAGAAACTCTCACATTGTCAACAACAAGCCATTTTTAAATGCTCTTTTATAAAAATATATATATATGCGTGTTGTATATAATGAGTACAGAAATATTGTGCATCAGACATTGGCAAAAATCACATATAATGCATCACTAGTTGTTGTTGTAAGGATGAGTGTACCTTTCCATTTTTTAACAAAATGTCTCATTGGCTATTAAAAAAAATTATGGCAGCCCATTTGGCCAATCCTGTACCACAGTATTCCGTCTATCACTCTGCTGTGGACTCAAACATGCGTTTAATTCTTGCTAACACCTTGCCAGTTTAATTCCCTATGATGTCATTGAGCAGATTTGTTCGGTGCAGAAGCTCTGTTTCTTAATTCTCATACATTTTTGTTTCTCACGTACTCAGTCAGTCTGTGACTACAGTGGTAGAAATCTGGAGAAGTCAACATATAAATAGAGTTCTCTATTTTTGACATATGTGCTGTATGGAACACTTGAGAATGCCAAAGGACTCCACATGAACTCAAACAAGAAATGGCCATTGCAGACACTGTTAGTCTTTCCCCTACAAGCTGCTACTTTCACAGTTGACATGGTTGTTTAATATCAGGCGCAGAGTCACTACAAGTTCAAACACACTAAGAAAGAAACTGGCTGAAACATTTTTCCCTCCAAAGTGGCACTGAAAAGCACATGAAGTGTAAAGAAAAAGCATTACAAGGCAGGGTTTCCTCTCACTGAGCAGGGAAACGTACAAATAGAAGAAATCAGTGTCGGAAAACATCTCATCCATCGTTTTGAGCTATAAACAATCCCAATCTCTCCTCTTAGTTATGATTTTAGTCATCACTTTGGCGAAAGTGCCCACTCGGCCGAAACATAGCGCAAAAGAGGAAAAGGCATGTATTTAACAAGTGTTTACTCAAGGCTCTTTGGCTTCTTTCCACACATAGAGGAACCCATGTGGAGCTCCCATTTGAATATTCACGGCATGAGTGCAGATTTTTAAAAATACCCAAGACGTCTGTACGTTCTAGTTGATCATCTTCGCCACATTCATGCTGTATATCTCCTTCTGATTGTTGTTGCATGGGGATGAGTGTGGCTTATCTTCTGAACACAATATTAGAGGGAGAGAGAGGGAAAACTGTGTGATGTAAAAATCTTATGAAAGCTACTAATCTGTGTGAATGGCTAAGAGGGATTATGCTTGTCAGGCTAGGGGAAAAAACGAGCCATAGATGCTCATTTTTTTGGCTTGAATTTATGTAAGCACTGGAAGCAGTTCATGGGAGATGATCAATCTTGACCTTTGTTTGACCATCCTTAATGAAAGTCTTATTCCATACTTAATAGAGCCTGATAAAGGTCATTCATATATCTCACCCACGTAAACACTCCATCTTCACCACGTTGACTTGGCACTTTATTTCTTTCTCCTTAGTTCCACATAGTTAATCCTGTATGAACAGGACTATGGCTGATGTCCTGTCGCCCATGCTGTTAGTATAAACAGTGCAGCAGAGCTTCATGTTTTTCGTGCACATGCTTCCCAGTAGGTCGGTAAAGCAATGTGTTAATCTTAAATGCACCTGTCATCTGCTTAGACTTATTTTACCCTGAATGTGTGTTTTTCGTACAAATGTTTTCACATTTCACGCGAACAGAAAGCTCCCAGGGCGATGCTCTTTGATTGCCCCACACCCACAATCTGTCTTGTAGTTTAACATATACATTCATTCCTCATCTTCTAACACTTCACCGTTAAATCCACGCCGAGCAGCTCTCCTGGCATTTTGGAAACAAACTCTGCAGCTTTGCAATAACAACGGAAACTGTCATGAGGATTCAGCATTGCCATTACAGATAATTTGACAGGATGTAGATGTGTGTACAAGTTCGACATTTCTGTGTAGGTTGTATGAATATGTATGAATCTGTCCCCATCTGGATTCACATAGAAACTGAGGGTCTAAAAGAGTGAGCTGATGTCCATTTGATTCAGATAGAAAGGGAAATCATTAACCAAAGTGGATGGATAGAATAAGTACTCTCACATATGGATATGACCTTTTAGACCTTGACTGTAAAAGTAGAGCTGCTCTATAGCCAACAAGACAATTTTTAGACTTTGAAATGACAACCAGGCATCAGTGATAGTATTTTCATCTATTTATTGGAGACAGGAAAGATTGGAGTTTTAGTATACTATCAGAATGTTCAAGGTCCTAGGTCTCATGTTCATCCTTTGTTTGTTCTTGAAATACTGTATCTAGTTCAGGTATTTTTTTCTGTTGTTGCATACATGTTCACTTGGCTCAAGGCAAAACTTAAAGGTAATTGAGTCCCATGTTTTTCCACAACTTGTTAGGATAGTAATTTAAAAAGCAGGGATTGTAATCTTATTTTTCATATATATCCTTTCTTAAGTTAAACTTATGAGATCTTTTAGGTCTGAGGTCTATAGTCATAAACTCTCACCTTGAACCCTTTGCATGAGTTTCTCCAACCTGTACAGCCGCCAACCTTGACTCCAATATGAACTGACAAGGTATGAAAAAAATGCCTCTGCACCATTGAAATAACTTTGCTCTCTACCATCACATAACTGAGCATTTTTAAAAGATGGAAAACACAAATAGATGATAAAAAAGAGATGTTCTGTCCCTTTTCAGTCACAGTTGTCATTCTATTCTTACGAAAAAAACTTCAGGAAAAATGTGCCTTGATGAGCTGAACACATTTTTCTTCCCTCTTAGTTTTTTCCTTTTAAATTACAGAAAGTTATTTAAAGGTTAAGTGTTGCAGATTATTCTGTTTTATTATTATTTGGAAATAATAGCAAGAGGAGTCTTCAGCAGCTGGTATTTATCCAAATAAAACTAGCTGGCAATAAGCTTAGCTAAGTGTTCAAATGCTTTAATTCCTGTGGTGTAAGTCTTTTGATTCATTTGTTAATTACTTTATCATTCAGTTGTTTCTGTAATCACATTCTGTGGATGAAATTACATTTTTTTTTCATGCCCAAGCCATTTTTTCTCCAAAATTGGCACTCCTACTTGATGCCTTGAAATAATTGCCAACTGTAATCTCTAGAAGATATGGATGCATGGACGATGATTAAAACTTGTATAGTCTTCCACATGCCTCTACTTGTTTGCCATACTGTCAAAATGGCACCTCAGATCTGAGGTTGTGATAATGCATGTAAGTGCTGTTGTTAAAATCTATAATCACTGTACCTCAATTTATATTATCATTTCATCTTAAGGGATACAAAATACCAAACGTTTAAGATTATGATGAACCCTTCCATCTGACTGACATCTCGTGGATCCTAAGATGGTTAATCAACAGGCCTGCCTTATGGAAAACTAGGACTAGCCTCCACATAATGCTCATCACATTTATAGATAAAAATGGATGAAAAGTCAAAGCAGCAAAATCACAGCTTTTGCCTTTCTCATCCCATCGTTTCTCCCGCCTCAACAGAATCTAGTGCCTGCGATACCCACTGTGCAACCTGATTCGGGTGTGTAATGCTAGTAGCAGGGAATGTAGCGTTGAGCCGCTAGCCTCAAGCAGAGATTAGCGGGCTACAGAGGTCTGGTAAGCTCACTTCTTTCCAACTTCACACACCTCCAGAGTTATTTTTATTCTCAAAGTTGTAGACTTAAGCACTTGAGGCGAGTTACCAGACTTCACGCAGCTTCCTCTGAAGACTCAAAGAGCTGGAAAAATACAATTCACATGGAAAAATACTCCTGAGGATCTGTAAATGGACCTAAATGGGCAAAATATGTTGTGTTACATACTTAGAAGTGATGAAAACACATTATTTGACTAAAATGCATCCATTTTAGTGGTGATCATGTCTATTTATTCGTGGATGAAGCTTAAGCCTGTCATCGAATTTTTGCTAAGCTAACTAAAACTTAAAAAATAATTTGCATCTATTTTGGCCAATGGCTGAAAATTAAAAATACTCAAGTATTAATAGAACCAACTGATAGATATTGTATCTGAACTTTGGCGCTTGAGCCTCTAACCCAATGCCTCTCCATCTCTGTAGTTTTTCACATGAAGGTTTTGCCTAAATTACACTACATAAATACAATGCTACCTGGTTTGTTTGTGTTGTTGACTCAGCAGATTCATGCAGCCTCGTCCTTGCTATGATCAGCTCACTCTCCTCTGGACACTTTTTAGTGGTTTTCCTTGTCCAGCATGTCCTCTTGTTTGTAGTTGTTCAGGTTGAAAAGTAATATCTGGAAACCAAGAATTGTAATGTGTCAGGAAGCCCAGTAATTTCTACAAAGTCTTACGATGTTTATAAGAATCTTGTGTCTTGTAGCGTCCTTGTGGTGTAACCAAGGTTGAACTTTGCCTTTGACTGATAGTAGAGAAGACAAATAAAGCTAATCAATAAAAACAGCATGTCTCCTGTTGATTGATGCCAGATTTCCCCAGCAACCACGACCACTACAAGGCGCAAACCCACATGAATTTTCATGAGCATTATCATAACAGAAACCAAAACAAATCCCAATTCGCTTTGCTTAAGTATGAAACTAACAACAGCCAATCAAGGTCACCTTGCCAAACACTCTTAGCCAGTGAATAAAGTAAACCACCACCTATCATTGCTACTTCAAGTGTTAATGAATTCACAACTATAGTTTGAGAAACCTCGACTAAATTTGATAAAAAAAAAAAAAAACCTTATTAGCCAATTGAAAACCAACACATGCACCAAAACACTTAAAAATATTTCTAACTAAAACCAGGGGAACCATTAGACAAAACCTAAGTACTTAATACACAAACCACTGCTGCTTCCACATGTAGGTCTTAATAGCCTTTGTCTAGGCACTTTCTGGTTTTACTTTTCTTTGTGTAAATGATACATCAGCAGCTGTTCCAATGAAGGGAAAAAGCTTTGCCACTTTACTTCAATAATGGATAACAAAACATGAATAAAATATATCTGTTGGCATAATTTTCTCTTGTAAAACAGCCTTTTGTTAAGTTTCGGTCCACAGCACCAAAGCAGATGTGTTAATAATATCTGTCTAGTTTCCTTGAGCTCAGTGACATGCGTTTAGAGAGCATTAGCATGGTTGTTAGAGCTGTTTGAAAAGCCTCAGCTAGGGGTGTCTTTAAAGTTACACCAAACAATGTGGATGTTTAAATGATGCATTATTCCATTGCAGAGCCCCTATAGAAAACTTGATACATGTGCTCCTAACAAGCTCCTCTATGTGAACAATGGACCTCCACTGGGACTTTCACTGATAATTCCTCTTTCTGTGAAGGAGCTCCACTAATCTGCACTCAGTGGTTACTTTTTAATAAGTCTTCTCCCGAGTAAAATGCCGCAGCTCAAGGCCATTGCTACTTTCTCTTTTTGGAACATTTTCTGAAGCTTTTCATGGGAGTTGTTAAAGGTTTTTTTTTTTTTTTTTTTCTTGTGGCGCCAAGAGACAGGGCGAATGAGAAAAGATGGATGCTGCAGCGTGCAGCTGGGAAAGATAATGAATGAAGTCGACCGTGGGTGGCGAAGACCATCACTAAAGCGTAATGGGTCCCAACAGAGAGACGGGGATATTGACCCGTCCGTCACTTTTTTCCCCCTCACTTCCCTCCCTCCCTCTCTCTCTTTCCCCTTCTGTCCTACAAACACAAACTCCTCATGAGTGTGTACACAGCCTGGCAGAGACACATACTCGGCAGTGTGCACACAAATCAAACAATGCCAACACAGACTTTGTCCTCCCAAGCACACGCTCCGAGTCCCCAAACCACCTTTTGCATCTTTTCTCGTCTTGACCGGCGAACTTCGACAAATATGTACGAGTGAAATTCTTGGGGGCAGGCGGCTGTGTTTGCTCTTCTTAACTGAAAGCAAATGGAGGAGTTTGTGCTCCATGACAAGGACGGTGTTATCAAACATATGCGGACTGTGCAGAGATCCCGCAGTGAGATGTTGTCCACGGGTGGCGAAGACCACCTGAACCATCTCCACTTTTATTTGACTTGCTTTAAGAAAACTTCTTCAACGTAGATTCTGTGAAAATGCTCTCACTTGACATTTTAGAAGCAGACTCAGCAGTGCATTTTTTATCCTTTCTGAACTTTTAAGAGCATGAAAACCATTTTCTACCTCCACTTTGTAGTTTGATATAAATCACTTGAGGTCTGAAAGGGAACAGTGGTGCACTCTGATTCTCCTTTATGACTCTCCAACACAGACAAATCTGTCCAGGTCTGACAGCAGGTATTATCTTCAAATACTTTCTGTTTACTTTTTCTTTTCTTTCTGGAATTGAGTTATTCATACAAGCATCCATACATTTATAATTTTTTATTTTCATCAGTGGTCAACAAACCCAGGCAACTCAAGGGTCTTAAATCAGAGACAGCAGCAGGGATCAGCCGGCGATTATAGTCATTACAGTTTGTGCTTACATAGGGCTCTTGCGCTTTGTGCCACGTCTCCCCCCGTCAGCTGGCAGTCTGAGCTCTAATCTGCCAGTTATAACAAACGGCAGACGAGGAGAACAGGAGGAATAAGCTGTAAGGGAGTAAAGCAGGAATTTGGATTTAAAAAATAAAAAAGATGGGGGGTTGATGGCAAAAAGTCATGTTCCACTTTGGGTGTACTTTGACAGGCTAAACTTTGATCAAATTTAACAAACTGTCATTCCAGAAGACTCAAGATGTGTAAACTGTAAATCGAAACAGTGATTTTCAAATCCTTCAACCCATCCTCCCCTGAAACTGCACAAACTGAGACATGTTTTGGTTGGGTAGGAGAATCTTTTGTGGCTCAGGTTTATCGTGAAACACTCTTGAATCATTAGGAAACTATAGGCACTAAAGTATATCAGTATTCTGAGTAGTAGTATTTATTGCTTAGTTTTCATAATAAAATGTCAGTTCCACTTTTTAGTTCTTGAAACATGCATTTTTTTCGTGATTAAATGTTTGCGAGTATACTACTGTCCGTGCAGTCTCCTAGCATCTTGAAGGATCTTGATGTTGATGTAGCAACATGTTGTATTGTAGCATGTTGAAGTTTTGAGAGAAGAATTATGGCAGAACATGACAGCAGAAAGTTTAACTAAACGCCATTAAAAAGTGACTGACAGCTTCTATAGTGAAACATTTCGTAGAGGCATTGCATTTGTAGCAACATTGGTAATTAATTGTGTCAATATCAATCAATCTTTATTTGTTTAGTGCCAATTCATAACAAGTATTATCTTAAAACACTTTTCTATAGAGCTATTGTAAAGTGTACATTACACATCCAACACTTGATATGAATTGTTCCATCATGGCGGCAAAAAAAAACTTCTGCTTAGCAGTATGAAATCTAAATTGTGGAACCCAGTCTCATGATGAACAGCCATCAAAACTATAAATGTCATCATTATAAGGATAGTGTTAATTGGTTTATGTAGTGAGGAAAACAATTTCTGAATCAGTAAATTATGGAGAGCCAAATATATTGGCTTGCAGATGTTATGCTTGAGATATTTAACGGTTTTTATTCTGCAAAGAATGTTGGATCAAAATTTGGAACCATTACGAACTAGAACCAATCAGCACAACCTGAATCATTAAGAACTAACGGTACTCTACCCTACTAATACACCCTAAATACATTACAGTTGCTAGATATTCAGCGCTTCTAATAATCTATATAGCCCTTTCCTTTGAGCTCAGAGGGCTCAATAGCCATTGTTTTCCTGCCCCTTCTGTTTTGGATAAATTTATAGATGCAACAATGTACTATGTTAACCAACAATGTTTTTTATCTCATAGAATACAGGAGACAGAGTACATAGAGTTGAAATGGGGTCAAGAGAGTTGGGGGAGGACCCAGGTCAAGATCTAAACCCACATGGGTTTTACATGGGGTACCTGGCAAACCACTCAGTTATTAGCTCTTTTACTGTGTTCCTGAGCCCCACATAATCATGTCCATCACATTATGATGCTTTTTTTATGCAGCTACAAGGGGGATTTAAGGTCACGGGTATTCAATGTTAGTTTTCAGCCTTCCCATTTAAATGCAGAGATTTTTCCAGATTTTTATAATATTTTGATGTCAGACATGACAGATGCTGATATCTTAAAATGCCTTGCGATTGTGTATTGAGGAACTTTGTTCATAAACTGTTGGGCTATTTGCTCAAGCAATCTTTGACAAAATGGAGATCTTTGTGCCCTAGTTAATCAAAGACAACAGAGCTTTTTGATGCAGCTTTTTTACATCTATTATGGTTCTGTCATTTATAACTTAGTTCTCGAATGTTCCATGAGTTTTTCAAGTAATGGACCACTTTCTTTAACTATTTTTGGAATATGTTGCAGCTGTCAAGTTTAGAATAGCTGTATGTTTCCAGAAGATGAAAAAAAGTGTCAGTTTTAGTATGAAATAGGTTGCCATGGTTTATTGGCTGATTGCTAATGACTGTATACTGTTTGTCATGACACTTTAAACATTGTACCATCTCTTTTGAAACTGTTGTTACTTTGTATCATAAATCGTATTCACACCCTAAATTGGTGTTTTGCTAACACATACATTTCAAAGAAGACTTTCATTCTGTTTTTTAAAATTTGTTTTAGAAAACAAGCCTTGCCTCCAGCAAGATGCCAATTAGAGCCTTCAGCCTGCCGCAGTTCTAAACCACCTGCTGTCTCTTTCTTCCTATAGTGAATACTTAATCCCTGTACACATCTGAATGCATCACCCAAAAGTGAATCTATATCCCACTCCCCCTGCCAGTTCAGAGGGCTTCACCAGAGCCAAGTGTCTGATGAAATCCTAATTACCCTTCTAATTGGTAATTGTGAAGTGGTTGTGGCACGTGGCGCGCTGCAGCTTCTGCTGCCATCGATCGCCCTCCTACACTGCCTATTGATTTGCACTTGATCCATTTAATTGTAATTATTCCCCCACCTTATTTTATTCCCCCTCCTGCAAGATGCAAACAGAGAGGTGTGATACTTGTGAAAAAGTGACACAGAGCTACGGTGCTAGAAGGGATTTTAAATATGGGTCAAGACTGATGTTTAGGCCAGGATTAAGTTTTGAAATCCACAGTAAATACACATGATGAAGTTTAATCCTTTAAGAGGAAGTCAATACAAAATATGATTAAAAATCCCTTTTTGAGTTTTGCTTTACCTCACTTTACAGCTATATGTAGTAGAAGCAAATCATATCTGTGCCTGTTATGGCATACAGAAATACTTCTGTCTCTAACTATTAAAAATAATGTAACATAATCCGTCAGCACATGGGCAGGAGGTATGGGGAAATTAAATATGGGTGGTTTATGCAGAAGAAATTCATCACTTACATTTTGACAAATAATTGTTTCTCTACATATGTTTTTTTAGCCTGGGACAGATGAAATACCTAAACTGCATGAATGGTTTGGTCATGACTGTGTTTGGTATGTTGGTCGTAGCAAACTAAGTGGATACAAACATTGCCATTGAAAGTGTGGCTTATAAATCATACTGACTGATTTAAGCTGTAGTTTCATATTCTGGTTAAAACTGAAATGGCTATAATAAATGGTCCTCTTTTACCCCTACTCAGCAATTTATCAACATGCTTTAACATCTTTATTGGTCATTGGGACCCACTGCATCACCAGTATTAAAATGGAGGTCATTGCTGCCTCCATATATGGTTTATGCAGTGGAGTGAAGTGAATGGGGACAATTGGGCTTTAACAGCTTTTCTCCTTTATTTTGTCTTCAAACATGTTGACAACTCAGTTCAAAATAAAGAGCGACACACGAGAAGTAATTATGTCCAATTTATAAACAAGCCATGTCTTTCGGCTGACTTTATTGTTATGCAAGCGGTAACATTCTCCATTTTGTTTTTTTTTTCTGTTTTGTGTCATGATAGGGAAGAAAATCAATCGTGAAGCAAGGAAAGCTAAAACTAAAAAGCTTAAATAAGAACTAAAAGTAGCCATGATGAGAGTAAAGGGGAAGCATAAAGCAAGCACTTAATTGCATTTGCGCTTAAATCACAAGGCCCTTTACACTGTTATAGTCATTATTAGGGATGAATGAATTATTGTTTTTGGATCAAAATCGTGATTTGAGACAATGCAACCGTGATCATTAAGCTGGAGTTTTTTTAAGCACTCCTGACTGATGCAGGATCTGTTGTGTCAACTATTTTACACAAACGGTTTTACAAGTTTGTAGGCAATTTACATTTAAGAATGGCTTGTAAATGAATGCCTTACTCACAAGTACGAATCGGCTCTCACTGTACACTTAAAAGAGCAGTTCTACATTTGACTTGTTCACAAACACCACATCTTCACCGCAAAAGTGCTGATAAACATGTCAACAATACAAGCCTCTATTTAGGAGTAGAGGCTGGAATATCTCTTATATAGAGATAACAGATCATCATTCATCACCAATATTAGATGATAAATAAGTTACGTGCTTTTGATCAAGTTTCCTAAAGGTGCCTACACACCGAATGCGACTTTAGCGTCCTCGGCGATCACTCTCCATGCAGAGTCAATGTACAGCCAGTGATGCGACTGCTGCATTCAAGGCGATCACTTCACTCGTCGTGCGTTGTCAAATTTGAAAAAATTGATCTTTTCAAGTGATGTTGTGTGTGGTTGTGCACCAACAGCCAATCAGCGGTGTGTGTGACAGTACCCATGGGACAGTACAGTTTTTATTCCGGACTACTGAGTAACAACCTATGTCCCTGTGGGAAACATTAGTCAGTGAGTACATTAGTTCCGCCCAGATGGACTGCAGAAAACCCACAGACGATGCTGCTGCAGGGCCATCAACGACAAGCAATGACAGGCGACATTGACCAAGATAAGGTTTTTACGAACACACCGTGCGACTTCAGCGGGCTACGCGATTACGGTCGCAGAGTCATGTTCTGAGTGAATGCAGCTTTACTTTTTTTCTGATCTGTCAACATGGTGAATATTTCATTGAAGCTTGAGTTGAAGAAAATCTTGAATCAAATTGAAATCAAAATATCTCCTAGAAAAATCGCAATTAGATCTTGTCCTGAAAGTTTTCAGCCCTAGTAATTGTACTCACCTTCTTACATATAACATCCAGTATCCATTATTATTTTTATTATATGATAGTTTTGGAATAGTTTAAACTGCTGCCTTTGTCATCAAAATGCACAGCGCAGCTCATACTCTGAGGAATGCAGGCTTTGACAGAATGGCATAAGGCCCTCCGACCTCTGCCTTGCCCACTTTAAAAAAAAAGGCCTTGTGAATATGTAACAATCCAAAAATGCAAATTCATAGATCAACTGAATCGGACCTAAGTGACAGGGCTGTTAGTCTGAAAACCACATCAGACTTTGACAAAACCAGCTTGCCACAAATTCACTAAAAGACAAAAACTGTTGCTTTAAATATAGAACCATGTGCACCAGTCCATCCATGTAAGAGTGTTGTGTTGCTGCTCCAGTGCCTTGCCGCTAACATCTCTTCTTTCCACCTCACTTCTAATTCCATGTGACACTTAATCTTAACTTGTCTTCTCACTCGCTGATTACAGCCCCCTCCCTCCATCTCAATTCTCCGTAGAATAAACCAGAAATAGTGGTAAAGAGTAAAGGCTGCAGAGAAGAGAAGGCTGTTTAAGGCCTCTATAATTGTTTCTCACTTTCACTGGCTTGACCCCTTATTTATTTGACTGGCATTTTACTGCCTGGGAATTAACTCTTCATTGCCAGGGACAGTCAGCAGACTGATGTGAGTGGCAGAGGGGGTGATGCTGAGTGGAGGATGGGTTCATGAACCCATAAAGCTCACATGGGAGCAACTCGACGGACCATATCTCATTACTAGCTCGGCTTGGATTGAGATGGGGCCCTTTTTGCTTGTCCCTCACTGGTTCGATTGATTAGTCGGCAGCCAATCAATGTTAATTAAGGTGTAGAGAATCCTTTAATTGTGGCATATGAATCATTGTGTCAGACCCCGCCTTGACCTTCACCACACTTACACAGTGAACGCCGTTCTGGAAATAAATACCTTTGATATATTACCAGATAATGGTAGTCCGCGAGGAGTATAGATTTGATAGACAGCGACTTTGTAGCATTCACTGATAGAGCCCATCCGAAGCCTCACTCTCAGTCTTTCACTTTGCCAGCACAAGATCAATACCTGTCAAAACATTTAAGAGTTAATGTTGTGAGATAAGCGTTGCTATTATGTGCGGCGAGTAGCTCTGCGTGCATATGAAGCGAGGCTGTGATTGATGACTGCCAAAAACAGACTGGCACCAGAGAACACCACCAGCACCATAATTGTGTATTTTAATGAAGACCTACATTTCACATAGGAGCTGATTTCGCACTCAGTTGATTGTGTCTAACCCCCCTCCTTTGGACCACCATCGCTGCCATCCATCATGTGTTAATAAGAATGTAACCTGTAGCATGGATTAGAGGCTGGCTCTGCGTCCGTGACTTCCAACTCTATTTCTCAGTAGAGTAATGAATAAAGTCTTGGCTGAGCTTTGTGAACCTTACAAGATGGGTGAATGTTATTATCTCTCAGTATAAAACATGTCAGATGAAGTTGGTCCAATTCAGCTGGCCGTGTTTCTCTAACAATTTCAGTCATATTGTCCCAAGTGGTGTGGTATCTGAGACTCCTATGGGGTCCTAGTCCTCTGGGAAAACTGTGCTCCTGTGTGGCGGTTTTTGTTGTGTTCAGCGGAGTCTCTGGATGATGGCTTTTAAGGGCAAAACACAATAAGACCAAAGAATAAACTCCACAACATATTGGAAAAGTCAGATAACATATCGATTGGAAATATTTGAAACTCTTAGAAAACTCAACAACAAATCAGAAACAAAACAAAAAAGGACAATGTAATGACATTTTTTTTTTCAAAAACACAACAGTGCAATTGGAAAAGCCAACAAATGGACGACCACAACCACACATTCCAAAAAGCAAATGAAACATCAAATTGTAGAACAGATCAATTACTTTTTTATTCAAAAAATAAAAACACAGCAGCAAATCAAAAATAAAGTTTAAAAAACACATTGTGAGAGAAAAATTAAGGATGTAAGTACCAAAGAACACAACAACAAATTGATGTTCAGAACAACATATTGCCAACCGATTCAATTCAGAAAAAAGAAAACGCAATAACCAATTGAAAAAAGTTATGAATCAAATGATGTTGCCATGTGAGGTTTATAATCCTGCTATATGGGGCTGAATGGTGATTATGCTCTTCCATCATCATACTGTACCATTTATATCTATGAATTACAGACCCATTGTCTTTGAGATGTGCTGCCTACTTATGCTCGTCAATTACTCCACAAAACTGAAACAATACTCCCATTATCTGTTAACTGGTTGCCTGTTTTTTCCCCCAACAACATGATGGTGTCATTAGTTTCCTTTTAATGCCATAAATGAACCTAGAAAGCATTGCAGATATGTATTCACAAGTATATTTTTCTTCGTCAAGTAGTGATATAGAAGTGCCATTTACATCCTGTTTGTTGTGCATATTTAAGGGACCTCTGTGCATTAAAGGGATGAGTCATTTCCTTACCCAATGGAGCCTCTTAATCTTTGTAATCTCTGCCACAGAACTAAATGCTTTCACCGTCATTACCCACCAACTAATTGTCTGATGGTTGTATATTATGTCTCTTTAGAAGAATGAGATGTCTGATGTTCCCTTTTTTCCTCTAACAGACCTTCTCCTCTGTTTTCAGGTGTAATAATCGCACACAGTGTGCTGTCGTGGCCGGACCAGATGTATTTCCCGACCCCTGCCCTGGAACCTACAAATACCTGGAGGTCCAATATGAATGTGTGCCCTACAGTATGTATTCCTTAATTATCTCACACTCCGCAGCACCTCCCTAATGCTCTTATCCATTCTCATTTCCCATAAACAGCAGTAACTCATCAACAAACCAATCATCACACATGCCAGTAATGTTCCAGATGCTCAAAATATCTCCGATGTGTCATCCAGTTTAGTGGAACAGATTAAGATGCGGCAGTGGCAGCGAGGGATGTGAAGGTTCCTGTGATCTGTGAGACATGACAGCCTGCTGGAGTACAGGAAATATTATTGACAGTGTTGTTTACATGTGAAAAATCATTAGTCTATCAGCGTGGTGCATGTCGACAGGAAACTTTTTTAAATAAAAACTGGGTGGTTTTTGTTACGGCTGACTAAGTGTTTAATTTCCTCAGTCTGGAGGATAAGAAATCATGTGGATAATGTGCAATCGTACACTCAGTTTATAAGTCTGTGTGACATGTGGATATGTATGTACTGTATATATGACAAGGCAGTGTTTTTAAATCAACCCCTATAGTTTCATGTGGAGTAGAAAATAGATTCCTTGCTGAATGTTCAATAAGATGATCAAGACTTGAAGAGCACCTGTGCAGACCCAGATCTGCTTTATCAAAATCACATGATTAAAGTTTGTGATTTTGTCACTGTATGACCTCGTCCTTTTTCTGTACTGTCTTAACTTAACACTCCAAATAATTTTATCCCGTTTGTACATTTGCAAAGCTTCTGTTTGGCCTGCTGGCAAACATGATCAAGAAATTAATACTCAAAGCTGCAATTTTAGGCTTAATTGAAGTATTTCTCTGTTTCAACCGCCCTTTTTCACCAGTCTTTGCTTTTTGGCACTCAGCTGCTGGAACTTTCAGTCTTGTGTACATTCTGTGTTGTTTTTGCAAACCCTCTCTTCAAGATTTTTGAGCGTTCTATTATTTGCTGAATTCAAATCACTTGTCAGCTCCTGTTAGATCTGGTGTTTAAACAGCACTTTCTATCCCTATCTGTAATCTCTACATTTTTGTGCCATTTGACAAATTTTTGACAAAAATAGCAGTTTTAAGATGAAGACATTCTTGCAGCTTGTCATTGGGATTGCATTCGTTGTCATCATGAGCATTTTCATCTACAGATTTGCCTGTATGTGATGTGTGGTATTGAAGAACACCACTAGAGGGTGCAAAAGACCTCAGGCTGTATGTAACTTCTTTTTGTGTCTGAAATAAACTGCAAACATGGTGGTTTACTCTGAGACTAAAGGCTGAGATTGAATAGTCCTTTTTGCTTAGGAAGGTTCCTAACAGAGTGAAGCAGTTCATGATCAGAGCTGTTCGAATAGTTTAGATGCATAGGAAAGGTGGCTCAATGCCTCCTTTATTATCTCCTTTAGCATAGGATACACCGGACCATTCTTTACGAAAGGAGAGGAGATTATTCTGTCCCACAATTCTCTGTGGCAACAGCTTTTCTAAACAGCGCGTTATCCGACGGCGTTTGATTAATAGCAACAAAGCACGCAGACCATCTGAGTTACCTCTGCTGTTCGATCTTTTCTAAAGTTTACCAAAACGTGCCTGAACTTTCCAGTAGTCTGATTCTTTGACGAGAGCTGTATATGAGACATTTGATGTTGATTATGTTTTAAACATGGTTCAATAGTAATAATTTAAACACTATTAGATTGTGGCCTTAACAATGTATGCCTTTCTTTCCTTCAGTGACCATTTTTTCATGCACTGATTGGTGTTCATGTTGATAATGACTAGACAAATTTATTTAAATCCTCACTTTCAACATTGGTTATGCAGATGTAATTTTTACCAGGTTATTATGTTCAATGTTGTCTGAAAGGAACACCATTGCCATGATACATGAGCACCTCTGTGATGAAAATGTGTAGTTTCAACGCAGCAGTAACATCCGCCGTCACATGATGACGTAGCGTAGTGAAAGTGTAGTCGGATTCTCTCTGCACGGCAGTTTTCCTTTCCTAAGTCCTTCTAAATTCTCCTTTCTCCTTTCCTTCACCTCATGTCGTCTTCCATCAGGGTTAAGGAAAAGTACATAGGAAAGAGCTTAGGAGGTGACTATTCGAACCACAGCCTAAAACTCACAAATAATCCCCCAGTATCAATGACATTGTCAAGTATTTGTTAGCAACTGATGACCTGATCAGACTTCACAATCAGCATCGTCCGCACTAAATTTGTGATTGTCCTGGTGTGAGGTTTGACCATGTTTACTAATCACTTAGGGCCAAAATTTTTGGTAGATAACAATATTAAAGCACCAGTAAACAGAGGGTGTACTCCCAGCTACTACATTGTGTTTTTTTTTTTTTTATCATTTTCTCAAAAACTACCAACCAGTAGTTTATATGTGAATAAATATAGCCAAAGAAAGAGCTAATACAAA
This sequence comes from Scarus forsteni, assembly GCA_036419115.1. NCBI lineage: Eukaryota > Metazoa > Chordata > Actinopteri > Labriformes > Labridae > Scarus > Scarus forsteni. The sequence goes on along the minus strand of JAZDUH010000544.1, from coordinate 22,870,632 downwards.
CACATCTAACATACTGAATTGATTGCAGAGGACACATGGCGGGCATCAGGCATTCATTTTGTTCATAATTGTAATTACCTCCGCCAAGGAGGTTATGTTTTCGGGAGAGTTTGTTTGTCCGTCCGTCCGTCAGTCCGTCCGTCTTTGAACAAAATAACTCAAAAGTAAAGGATGGATTTTGATGAAATTTTCAGAAAATTTTCAGCATGGAAAAAAGGAAGAATTCGATTTTGGTGTTGATCCGGATCAGCGTCTGGCCGCCATGATGAAAAATGGGATTGTTGTGGATAACTACTGAACTAAAATAGATATCATTTTGAATCCAGTTGCTAATGGTATGTTTTCATGGTCAAGGAATCGAAATATTTAGATGAAATAAAGGTAGGACTAATATTTATGATGAAAATCACAATATGGATGAGGACTGTGGCACTGGCGGAGGTCTGCGCTCTCCGAGTGCTTTTCTAGTTCAAATATCTGTTAGCATAATCTTGTTTATGTTTTTCACTGTGATTGACCAGCCCTACTGTAATTACTGAACAGCCTATTTGAGCTGGACTGCAGGTCACTGCAAGTTCTTACGGCTGTATTGTGACTATTTTCAATAGACTTAAATGAGGAAAATATTAAAATGTATTTTGTAGATCACATTACAAATACATATTTTTAATACAATGGGCAGAAACGCCTGATTACATGTTGAAGTAATGATGAATTTAGTTCCAGGTTTTTAAGGCAGAGCAGTTTCAGGTAAATCTGGGTGTGTAATACAGCATTGTGTAGCTGCATAACATATCAAGAGTGTGCTGACCATACAGCATGCATGACTTGTAATGGACTCAGACAGTGATAGTGTTTGTTTAATTTTTGAATAATTCTGTCAGTGCCCTCCCATTAGCCCCCTGTATACAGAAATGTAATATCTTCCAGAATCGTGTCCACTTGTGTCATGTCTTTATTAATGAAACAGCCAAAGGACTGGTTTGATTTTCATTAAAAGCAAACATACTTGTTGTTTTTGCTTCAGTTCAGCTCAGTGGACGTTGGTTAATGTTCAGGCGAGTGAGGCATCTCTGAGGGGAGTACATAAAAAGGATTTAATTATTACAGCAGGTTGAAAAAAACAGTCAAATTCATGCACAGAACTAGAGTGGAAACATTTGGGCTGGGAGTGGAAGGACCAGCATGGGGCGACAGGATGAGAACTGAAAGAGAGTTCAGATGCAGGTAGAGGAAGTGGCATGGACATCGCTGCACGACCTTCAGTATTGTGTTAAAATGACCTCAGAGGTGGAAAACCAAAGTTACCATAATTACACCTGCCAAACTCTCTGTCGTGGTGTGTGGCTGGAAATGTTTCATCACTGTTGGTGTAGTCTGCAGCTGCTGGGTTCAAGCAAACTCTAATAATTCAAATTCAAATCAAACCTATCTTTTTGAACATTTGATGTCCTTACATGGCTCCCTCAGAAGTCGGCCTCACAGGAGCTTTCATGTTTAGAGTAAAAATCATTTCTACCTGTGATCCAGCACTGGCAGATGGCACTTTTATTCCAGACTTTCTGCTACGAGCACATTTTGCCATCTCAGCCTCCCAGTGTCAGAGTGTTTGCAAGATGTCCATGTTGACAGTGTATTAACTGAGGCTGCTGCAATAGATAGTAACACAACTTTAATCAACACTGTGATTTTTAGTTCCTTTGAGATTTTAAATATTAAGTGTGCTTTCTTTTAGCTGCCAAATAGTTAAGACGTTGCTCCAACACTTTCCATTTAGCGATTTGTAAGTAAAATTACCTTTTGCTGAAGCAGTGTTTTACCTTGTTTGCTAAAAGCCTGCCAGGAGCAAACGCAAAGTGCGATTTGTCACATCCTTCAGCCCAGCATTGTTTTGTTTGGCTTTTTAAATGGATTTTGGTTAGATAAATTTCCTCTCATACTTATTGTTCTGAGGTTAGTGCTAGGAGTCTGTTGGTTTAGGTAAGAGGCAAACTAAAGTGTTAGTTTGAGAAAACTGATGTCCAACCTAAGGCTGTATTGTAGAGCCAAAATGTCTTCATTAGATCTGACATGAAAGTTTATTTTACAGCAGAAACACAGATGTATTGCTTTTCAACTTCTTGGTATAGAATAATTTGAGAAGTTATTTTTCAAACATGCCAATTTGAGGTTATTTAGGCCACGAGTTTTGGATAACTTTGGATGAATCTGGATGCTTTTAGATGACATTAGAGAACAGTATGATGATTCAACGCCAAAAGTGCCAACCCACATTTTCACATAGCTGTTTTGCTAACTCTGCTAATGTGCAGGGAAATGTTGAGCTGTCAACTCCGCTGAGCAGCACTGATGTTCATTGAGTATGTAGAAGACTTTAAGCAACGCTTAAAACTTTCCAACACACTTGCAAACACCCGGAAAGGTTGACCCTCTCTAACCTCAGTTACAGGTGCTCATCTCTGTTGGCAAACACTGGGGCCTGTCCACTCATAGTTCAGCGCCCAGCTGCTTCCTCATCAGGACTGGTATCCTGCTGAACTACTTGAGGGGAAGAAAACTTCTGTCCTCTAGGCACGGTACCGAGACCAACTTCACGTGGTGAAATGCCATATACGTCTGCTTTACGTGACGTTTGTTGAGCGACATCACAGAGTTCCCACAATATTTAGCAGTGACAAGTTACATAAAGCCAAAGTTCCCAGAGTGTACTACCAGTGTATTGCATCTATGCTAGTGAACATCTACAGCCCTTGCATGACTAGCCAGGGGGCTGTTGGGAAGTGTCATTCTCCACCAGCACACACAACAACCCGTGTTGAACATGGTAAAACTGACACCTGGAGCGTGCTTTCACCAAAATTTTAGCCAGTGCCAGCTAATTATAACCTGACAAGCCAGATGGACAGCTCCATATATCTGCCACAGAAATATTTCACTAGTCCATCTGGATAGGAGCCCTTCAAATTTGTTTGAACACTTTGTTTTTTTGTTTAGATAATCGTTCTGCTCGTCACATTCATCACAGACCAATCCACATCAAGCAGGGTTGCCTCCTATAATGAAGCAATGTTTTCATTGAATTTGTCATGATTTTTTTTTTCTTTTATATATACATATACATTTCATATATACATTTATATTGGTTGCTGACGCTGCTCATTGATTTTTGAAGACTGATGCAAAATGTGTCTGTTTGTTACTTGAAATGGCTGAATAAAGAATTGAAAAAAAAGTAGCATACATAGCGGCTAACTTAACAACGGTAAATGACCGTTAGCCACTAACTTAACTGCTAACAGCTAACAGCCTTATACTATCGTCTTAAACTAAATTGTACCGCACAGATGATTCATTTAACACTTATATGTGACATGAACTCGTCAAAGACAATCCCTGCTAGTAAACTTCTGAGGAGGGCAGATTTCGCCAAGTTTTACTAAGTATCTATGAGGACAACAGGCTAATCGGCATGCTCGTTCTCAACTTCCGGTTTTCAACTTCCGGTTGTCGTCACATCTGCATTCTACAGCTCCCACCTCTCTTCCCTGATTGGGCCGTTAAGAATTCAGCCGAGTGAATTCGTTGGACAACGGAGGCTGGCAAGACAGACCTGCAGGATTTCAGAATCAGGCAGGTCTGTCTGCTCTGCAAGGCTAAGCTAATTAAGACTGACGTGTAAATGCAGCTTTGCCTTATTGAGAGTGACCCACATTCTCATCTGCTTGTCTTTACTGTAAACTTTTGTTAAGTTTAGAACATTGTTTTACAAGAAATTATACTTAAGCTATGCTACACAATTAGGCCTGTCGCGATAACAAATTTTGCTGGACTATAATTGTCCAAAAAATTATTGCCGATAAACGATATTATTGTCAATATTATATGGAATTTTTTTTATTTTTTCATGAATGTAATTATGATATATGTCATAACCAAGTGAGTACACCATATCAAAAGAAATAAAATTTAATTTCTTAAGAGTATTTAACTGTAATTGGAAGGTCAAGATCATTTAAATAACATAAATTAAACAAACAACATAATAAATTGAACAAACAAAAAAAGAGAAAAAAAACCCAGTGAACCCAAAAAAGTACAATGAAATGGACAGTCTTTTAGGAAAAATTGCATGTAGATAAAAAAACTAAACTAATAAAAAAAAAAAACAGAATAGACCCTGTCTCTGAAAGAAAAAACGAAACTCCAATAAAAACACACATAACAGTAAAAACAATAAATAAAATTAATTGTTTGTAACATGTACTTTCTCCCAGTTAGTACGTTCTGTCTGTCAATGTTTGTAACATTGCTGGCTTTTCAACCGTATTGAAGGGCTGCATTTCTTTTGCAATGTAGCGAACAACACTGTCTGTGAGCACACCATTTTGCTCTGTTTTATTTAGATTCACTTTGAAGACCAAACGCCTCCGTAAGCGTTGACTGTCAGGAAGAAGGCCGACATATCAGCTCGTCAGTGTTCATGGGCCCACACCTTGTTCCTTCGGTTTAAAATATTCCCACACTGGGGCTGCGGCATTCAGCTTAGGAACCATTGCTTTCATGCCATCATTCATATTAGTGTTCGTTTCCTCGTTACTCCTCGGGATGCTCACTTCAGCTCTGTGTGTGTACGTGCGAGCGGCCCCGCCTCCCCCTACGAAGATTATATGAGTGACAGAATGCTCACTCCGCTACAAATGCACTATCTCGGCTACAGAACTGATGCACCCCGGTATTAAAAAAGATGGACAGAGTGAGCCATCTTCTCATTTAGCCTCTTTGTAAGAAAGAAATGAGGAAAACAAACATGCATGCTCGTGTGAATTTATCGAGGCTGTCAAACTTACTGAAGGCGTTTTCATTTATCATTCGGTTAATTGATTTATTGATTATTGTGACAGGCCTATACGCAATACAACACCAATGCCAGTGAGTTTTTGAAGACCTTGGCTTTAGTTTCTCCTATAGTGTAAGCATAATCGTTTCCAGTCTGACTTGAGACCAAAAGTCCTCATTTGTATCAGCATTTTAGCTTTACTCATGAGTAAACATGTTTATAGAGTTAGAGTAGATACTAAATCTTTGTCTGACAGTGATTGATTATTTTCTTCCAGTTTTGCTCTCCTTTCATGCTGTTTTGGTCTACACAACCAAAGCCCATTTGGACAGCACTGCTACAAACAGGAATCAAACTGCTTCCAACATCCAGAATCTACAATTTCTGCATTCATAAGCAGATTCTGTTTATGTAGATAAATCCCACACTGACTCATCTCCCTTCACAAACTGATGTCACTTTTCTGGATTTGTATTAAAGGCGGCCACACAAAAACTCCCGTCCAGTGCCAACCTTTCCCAATCTTTTTGTCTGAACTTAATAACTGTCCTGTCCAGCAGAAATTTCTTAGAGACCCAGGCACCCACAGCTTTCCAATCCACTTCTCTGCCCACTTTCTTTTTTAATAATATACTCAACTTCCTCCACACAAAAGCCAAGTCAAAACAGTCTGTCGAATTGTTGCGAAACTGCTTCTGGCAGCTTTGTTCCCGCAACACCCCGGACAGCCTGCCTATTAGGTTTGCACCGGGGAGGGAAAATGGGGGCACCTTGTCTGGCGTTAAGTGTAGATGGTGCTCAGAGCCGTCGTTGGATAAAGAATTCTGCTGGCAAAGCATAAACATTGCAGAAGTCATGTAGGCGTTTATTTGTATATTGAGCTCAAGGCAAAGTGTAAAACGGTCACTTGAGACACATTTTATTGCGGGGTGTGAATGCAATTCATCTGTGACAGCCCAGCGGACCCGCTCCTAAACAAAGCTATCAGATCCTTTTAGCCGGAATGAGACACTTTTTGGGGCATTTTTTGGAGTTGTGGGGCACAAAATGAATGGATTTCTTGTTTTAAATCTGACTTAAGAGTTCGGTTTTTTGCATACATCGGTGCCAACATGAACAAAGGGCTGCAATATGAGAAACAGCAGCTCAACACAAGCCTCCTCTCCAAGTTCCTGAAGGATTTGAGTGTCTAATAAGAGAAGCAGCCACCCATGACTCTGACTCTGCTCTCCTTCAGCGCTGGAGTTCTGACTCTGTATTCCTCTGACAAGCTCTAAGCCCTCGGTCCTAATAGTCCTTTTCTTTTAAGTCCTACCTCACTTTCACTTACATTTCGTCCTTTAAGTGCCCCTGCTGCCTTTAACCCCCATATATCCCCTTACTTGCTCCCCAGCTTTGCAAACCCAAGCAACCCCTCCCCTGTTTCACCACCACTTTTAATTTGTTTTCCACATGAGATGCTCCTTTTTTCTTAATTTTAAGGATAAATCTCTTCAATATCTTCATAAGCCAGTGAGATTGGGCGATCAGAACTGCTGTTAATAACGGGCAGTGGAGTGTGCTAAATCGATGGACACATGGCCACGGATGCAATATTGATTTTATTAATTTGCTATTTGATCCGCTCCATCAGTTGTAATAGTGGGAAAAAAAAAATCTTGCAACAATTACAATTGCTCTTGTGTGGCAGTGTCACAGCACGAGGCGATCCATCATGTTTTCATTTGAGCTGCTGCCTGGATAATTATTTGATATTAGCTGCAGGGAAATGGCATCAAATTGAACAACATGGGGAGAGAAATGGCACTAATAGAGAGCTAAAACAATAAAAGATACTCTGTTTTTCAAAAGCTGGTAGAGTGCTTTTATTTACCCTTGCGAGTCATACTGGAGTCCTGTGAACTGCAGGGTACACTAATTTTTCATCTGCCCCAGGACTCTTTTGTCTTTGTACCATTGCAGTGTGTGCATGATCCCCAATGCACTCTGTAGATTAGCAAGGGGACCCTCAGGCAGAAGTGATGTGCTGACCCTTTATGATGACTCATAAATATGACAGAGCTCCTATGGGTGGCATCTGCCTCCGACCTGCCCTCTCACCTTGAGTTACATCGCATTCAGTGTGGAACGAAACCCCTCTGATTTCTCTGTGATGCATCTACTGGTCGGCAAAGTAAATATAAATAAAGCGGTGCAAAATGGTGCACGCTCACAGACAGTGTTGTTTGCAACATTGCAAAAGAAATGCAGCCCTTCAATACAGTTGGTAAGCCTGCATTTTGAGATATGTTATGAACGCTCCCCCCCCACAAAGATTGAATGAATGACAAATGCTCACTCTGCTATAAATCTACTATAGAACCAACACACCCTGGTGTTGGGAAAGTTGCACAGAGTGACCCATCTTCTCATCCATCCTGTTTGGTAGAAAGAGAGGAGGAAAACAAACATGCATGCACGTGTCAACTTAATGAGGCCAACAAACTTATCGAGGACGTTTTTATTTATCGTACGGTTAATTGATTTATTGATTATCGTGACAGGCTTAGACACAGGTCAGCTTGTAATGAGGGTTTGATAAAGTTGACATGTTCGACTGATTCTAATTTTAATGCTTAGATACAGTTTATAGTGCTTCTCCATTTGTGGTATCTATTTGGAAAGTCATGCAGCATTATAGAGTTGGTAAAGGTGATGTTTCTGATTGGTTGAGCTCACTTTGACCAAAAATGTTCTGTTGCTTAAGGTAATGGTTGTCGAACGTGTGATGGTTGGCTGACATGTTACCTGCCTCCACATACCAGCCAATAGTAGTTTTTAGTCAAGATACCAAAGGCTTTCAATTTACTAAGCTATAGTACAAGGTGTAAAATGGCTTTAGACTGAATTTTCAAGATTTGACTCAACTAAATTTCCACTCACATTGGATTTTAACAGCAAAAAATGTATTTGTTATATGCTCTTAGCTCCCAAAAGAGGTCAACATAACTTCCACACTGGCCCTCAAAGCTGAAACAAAGCAACCCCCTTTGGTTCTTTACATTCTCAAGGGTGTTACACAAACTTGTGTTGCCATGCTCCATTTTGACATCTCTGTTGTTGCTCACCAATCTGTCTCGTCCTTGAACCGTCTCTCTCCTGTAATGAGAAACACCTTTCTGTGAAGTTTCCATGGCAAATTTGCTAATTTGGTACAGACGAGTGGTCATCCTTGGAAAGAATTAGGAGGGGGATAATTACAGAGCCTTTCAGGGAAACACTTTTGTTCAGTTCACTTTTCAAAAATTGACACTTCAGCGTGTAAGGCAAGACGAAGTGAGGAGAAAGTGAGCGACAGAAAGAAGGCAGAGACTAAGAGCAAGCAGAGGAACAAAGGGAAGAGAACCTGCTGGCAGTCTGATGCTATACATAAGCCACTGGTTCCCCCCACTGTTTGCAGCTAATAAGGACAATGTAAAATCCTGTCTGGCACAGTGGGATCCAGCTCAGCTCTGTCAGATATTGCTCACTCTTCGGAAGCTAAGCCAGGACATATAATCATGCAATCAATCCTGCGATTTGAGCGGAGCGCCGTGTAATCCCCGGCTCCTACCTCAGAGAAACTCTCCGTGTAATTCGTCAAGTTCTCTAACTTCGAACTTACTCTAATTGGTTTTTAATTCATTTTGCTAATAATAACGCATCTAACAAGTTCAGGGAGCCCTGGACGAATAATGGAGTAGATTGTTTTGGCGTGCTTTACTCAGCACCTGCTACCAGTCTGTGTCCCTGTGTGTTGGCAGGTAGAACCATGAAATCGATGTTATACACGGGGGTATCATGTACAATGCAGCTTGGGCAGAATGTGGTGTGATTACAGGGCCCATTATGATACGGTCACGCTAAAGGTAAATGCCACCTGTGTGACAAGGATGGGACTTCATGGATGTAATATGGACTCTGCATTGGTCATGCTTCACACCTGGGTCTCCCAACTTCCTCAGTGTTTGCTTACATGTTAAGATAAAATGGGACAGAAATCTTACTCCGGCCTGTTGCTCAGGCAGGCAACTTGTGTTGTGCTACGATGCTGTGCTGCTGAGGTTCAGACAGAGACAATTTGACAGGGACATTAAATGTCATAATCTTCCATCGTCCTTAAAATCCTTATTTGATGCAAGATAGAAACCTGACACAATACAGTTCAGTATATTCAACTATTTGAGGTGCTCACAGTCATTGGAGTTTGAATCTTGACAAGATAGATCAGGCTGATTTAAGAAATTAAATCAGGCAGACCCATCTACACTGCAAGATTAGATGGGCAGAACCATAATCACCAACTTATCCTGGTAAAACTGTCAAAATACTATTCGACAAAACTGGTAAATGTTTTAAAGGGTTGCTAAATGTGGCTAAAATTAGCAATGCCATTGCTTGTCTTTGCTTCAATTGCCACCAGTTTGATGTACTTTGTTTACATCTGGATTGTACAGCATTATGGGAGCGAAGCAGAGCCAGTTTATCAGAGCTACAGTCAAACTGGTGGCAGGCAGTTGTATTTTACCAGATAATTGCCTGTGACAGAAATTGTGACCAGATGTCCTTCAAGATTTTCAAAATCATAGTGTTTAGCCACTCAGTTGAAATAATAGAGATTTAATATAGATTTGCCTTTGGCCAAATGGATCTGCAAACTTGGTATGGAGAAGTACAGGTGTATTCAAACATTAAAGCTTTCTTAAATAAGCATTACTGCAGCAGAAAATGGCCGCCTCTCATCAAATCAAGCTATCTTCATGAGTATTAGCTCCCCAAGCTCCCAGGCTGTTCTCCTCCCCCTGGATAATCTTGTTGCAACTTTTAAGCTTCTGAAAGAGTAGATCACTCCACTTGATGCTATCAGTAAATCTACTAAGCAGATTGTATGCAGTTTCAGTGGATTTTCACTCTTTGAGCTCTCAAATCCACGTTCATCAGGTCTAGTGTGGGAGTCCGCACTGTGACAGCAGATACATCACACAACCACACCCTCCTGGTTTCCCGTGAAGCACTGGTGACCATTAGCCTTCTTTTTTCGGACAGCGTTTGTTTTTTTCTCTCCCTCCTCACATCTAAGTGACCAGCCCCTTGCTTTCTCGTGTGTGAAGGAGGCCTGTAATGGCATCGCATCCCATCGCTCAGTGACAGCTGACCACTCCCCAAGCCACACAGAAAGCCCTGATGACTTTGGCTATTGTCAGATCTCATATCAGATTTACACTGGAGTCACGGCCTGAATGTGCAGAGATTGATTTTGTCATAACACTTTGTTCGTAAGGAGAGACGTGCAGAATTCCTGATTTACACTCTACGTGTTTGAGTCCAACTAAAATTACCACCATTACTCTTGTTTCAGAAAATGAATAAAAATATGTATATGTTCACCTGTCTTGGCTTTAAAGTTGAAAAGTACACAAAAAAGTGCAGCTTTTGTCCAGGATGATGGTGTAGAAAAAGTGCGGGAGAGTGTTTCTTTTACCTTTCAAACTAAAAAGGATGCATTAGCCTGAAAAGTGATTTGTTAAATTGATATTTGAAGGCTGCAGCTGTTGCTAGGCAAACTGCTGTCTGACTGGAAATCACTGACCATTAAGAAACCTGAATGCAGCTGCACCTGATTTATGCGAGGACCATTTTGCATAAAATGAATTGATTCTTTTTTTTCCTGTCAAAGACAAACAGAATGTGAATTTTAGAGCATGTGAATAAGATAGAGTAGTTTGAATTTTATTTTTAAACCTATAAGTATTATTTTTAATAATAATAATAATAATACATTTTATTTAAAAGCGCCTTTCTTAGCACCCAAGGACACTTTACAAAATACATAATAAAAAACACAGTGCATTAAAATCTCAATTAAAATAAATAAAACAACGTACAAGAGTGACACTGTTAAATGAGGGTGGAAAATTAAAGGGAATAAGCAGTTTGGAACAGATAGGTTTTGAGTTTTGATTTGAAGTGGGGAAGGGAGTCGACGTTTCTGAGGTCCGGGGGGGAGAGAGTTCCAGAGTTTGGGAGCAGAGCGGCTGAAAGACATTCAATTGTATCTGTATTTATTTCATCAACTACCTGAAATATTACACTGATTAATTCAATTATTTGCAACTTCTTCCAACCCAATCCATAATATATTTTTCTATTGTAACTAAATTATCAAACAGTTGTTAAAATTTCCAAAAAAGGTCCGTCATTAAATAGTAAAATATGCATTCCCTTCTCAATATAACAGGTTATCTAGTCAGTCATACTTGTAATGCAGGTTATCCTGAAATGAATGGAAACACTAATGGCAGAACTGTATTACTTTTCATGAAACTAGACTGAAATCTCAGATTCCATTTTTGTTTGGGTACCACTGACTTAAAGCTCCCTTTAATAGCTCACACATAAATTATTTTGTCAAGATGGCACGGAGTCTGATGTCAGTCTAAATGAGCTGAGTGCAGGGAATCATTGTTTTACAATCCATTCAGAAAAGCTGATTTCATTGATCTAGAATCTTAAAGGGAACTATACTCTGGCCAATTTTCACAAGATGGGGCACATTTGTCAAACATAAGTGTAGTAAATGCAGTCTGAGTCTGCTTCAGAAGCCAACCTTTTGATCGATGGATGTCCCTTCTCAAACTGATTTTCAGCCAATCTAGAAAGAGGCAAAGAAGCTGAGGTCGGCCTTATTTGATCTTACAAACAGCTTCTATCTATCTTTAAGATGTTTATCAACGCCATAAAAATATTTGTTTCCAGCGCACAATCAAAACACATAAAGGGTTCCTGCTGTCATTCTTGATTGGACACACGAGGAGCTACAGCTTTTGGCACTAGGGCAATTTGAAGCTAAAGTTTAAAGGTAGCAGCCAGAAGCTTCTCACATCGGTGCTTCCCTGCTGTCTTGCAAACAAAGAAAGGACACTGCTGCTCCTTTGCATGTCTTATTTGCCTTTAAAAGTAAAAAATACAGACAACTGAAGAATAAATCAGACATGCTTTGCCTTTTTTTGAAAATTTTTACCATTTTATATTTTCTTTTCACTATTTTCTTTACAAACCACGATTCCAATGAAGTTGGGATGTTCTGTTAAAGTTAATAAAAACAGAATAAACTGATTTGTAAATCCATTTCGATCTTTACTTCATTAAAGATGCTATCAGGAGTTCCCAAGTAATTATGAAAAAGTCTCACTTTTAGATATGCCTGATTGAAATACACACTTTAAGATGAGTTTTATAGCATCAAAATAGGTTATCTATAAATGCTATTCCTTAGCTTTGCGGTCGGGTTGGACAGGGCTGGACTGGCCTGGATACTCAACTTCGGGAACAAGACAATCTAGAAACTAGAGCAAATTTATATATTCAGACACCTCTTAGAGCACCGGGCTGTAAGTAGTGATATTTAGCCGGCTACAAAACTACGATACTAAGTTTTCCAAAAATTGCTTGTTGTCACACATCAAAAACTACCGCTGCATAACTAGAAAGAGATACATTACCTCGTCACGTGCATCCTGTAAGTTGTTGAAAAAAGAAGTTGTAAAGCAATGCAGAGTTCTGAGGAAGATCCGAGCTGCATTCATTAGCATCACAACAAAGGCACGCTTTGGCTTGGGTCACGTCTTTACGCCAGTCGCCGCGCGTGCTCATGGGTAGCAGAGTCTTTATGTCCCCGGAAATAGATTCTCCTCATAGCACCTTTAAATAGACTACAGTAAAAACAGCAGAAACAGAAGCGTGGTGATTAAAGCATGCTCTTTTCTCTGTTAAACAGGTTTATTTGAAAAATCTGAGTGTCATGACTGGGATGATCAAGGAACATCCCTGAAAGGCTCAGTCGTTCACAAGCAAGGATTGGGCAAAGTTCACCTCTTTGTAAAAAACTCACAACAAATAGTCGAACAGCTGAAAAGCATTTCTTGCTGGACAGTTGCAAAGAATTTAGAATTTCATTGTGTACAGTTCAAAATATTGTCAAAAATCTGGGACTCTGGAGGAATCTTTGCACATAACTGTCAAAAACCAACATGGAATTTCCATGACCCTTGATCCCTCAGCCATTGAAAACTAGTATTATTCTGTAAGGATATGATATTAACTATTAGCTCTCAGGAACATTTCAGAAAACCCTTGTCATCCGACACATCTTCTCCTTGCATCTAAATAAGCCAGTTAAAACCCTGTATGCAAGGCCGCGATATCTTACCTTTGTTGTGTTTTTATTTTAAGATAGATTAGGAAGAATTTACAAGCCAGTGGCCACAGTTAAATCATGGTTTTTAATTCGGAATTGAATTATTCAGAATTAAATTATTCAGAATTAAAGTTTTCTCTTTCGTGTTGACATGAAAATAATAATCTCGAATAAAGGTTTAGATAAAAATATGTTTATTCAAGGCCTGGTGGTTGGGAATGGTTCTGGTTGGACAGGGGCGGATGTGACGTTTTTACGTATTTACGTCTACAGAAAGAAAAATCCCAGTTCAGTGTCTCCAGCATCTCCATCAGGAAAACCTTGTCCGACTTGGATGCTACAGATTTAAAAAGGTCCACATTTTAATGCTTATGTCCACCCACACTTTTATTACTTCCAAATCTTGTAAGGCTCTAATTAAATAAACTGTCTCAGCTTGCGTTGGGTCCCAATCTTGCTTCAGGCAGCCTTCCTGTCCCCGTCAGCGTCCCGGCCTCATAGCGACAGGACCACGGAACGAGCATGTGCAGAACAACTAGAATTATTTTAAAGCAGAATGAATGTAAACATGATAGAGGAATTATTTAATTCAGATTTAAAATCAAAATAAACCAGCAACTTACTTCAAAATATTATTGTTTTATTCGTAATTATCATTTTCATTTGGAATTAGGTGCTTACATGGTCATTTTAATCTTTTTTTAGAGTATTGAAGTTTTATTATGAATTAAAGGGGAATTAAAGTTTCATGTAAACAGGATAATTGGGTTCTACATTAATTTATGTTTTTCCACAGTCTAGACTTCATTGAAAATTTGGATGATACTTTTAAGTACAAGTTGTGTCTTTTACGATTAAGTAAATGCTGTTTCTTACCAGAGTTTCTTAATTATATTTCAAAACAAAATTGTTCATTGGCTGTCTCACTGTCCTGGCATGTTTTATTCTCATACTAAAGTGTAGGACTAGCATACTTCCTTGCCTGGATTTCCAATAGAGCTGTAAATGAAAAGCAAGATATCATGACCTCAGTGTTGAGGCGAGAAAATTGCACAGGGAGAGACTGTGATTACCAATGTGGATAAATGGAGGTGCTACAGGGGTGAATCTGGACATGTGGAACTGTTTTCCCCCACTAATGGCCGAATAAGCTTCTGTAATTTATCAGCTGCTTCTTCTGTGCCGGCTGCTTTTACTCGATTACATACATTCAGGATTATCTTTAATGTTTATGGCTGGACATGGCGTATTGGGATGAATGCTCCGACATGCTGAACAAGCCTCTATAATGTTCATAAACTCTCCCATTTATTCAACACAAGCTTTAATCCCAGTTTTTCGTTCCTTAACACTCACACATAAACACACTCGGACGCTGGCTAAAGACATGTTGGGGCGCCAGAAGTCGAGGATATAGCGCTAATTAGAGATCGGGCTCTTCAGGGGGTCTCTCCTTTTAATGATCATCCCACTAATCAAAGCTCCTTCTCCATTTCCTCACTGCTTTTCTCCCGCTAGTCCAGACTAAACACAATTATTTTACTTCTCTTTCTCCCTTCCCCCCATCCCTCTGTTCTCCTTCATAATCTCAAGGTCCTTTTAAAAATCAAGACATATTTCAGGAGGTGCAATTAGGTTATTTCTGCTCCAGTTGCTGCCATGTTCTGCCTTTAAAAAAAGTATTAAATTTTGTTTTTCCGAGCCGCTCTTGTCTTCCCTCCCTCCGTCAGTCGTTCTCCCATGTGGGTCGCGGTCTGGATGCTCGCCAAGTCCTTGCACCTGTCCCTCAGAAAGACACAAACGCACACATTTGCACACTGCACGGCGAACACAGCATCCTGCATTGTCAAGGTTATAAGATAGCATAGCAGCTCCCCCCCCCTCCTCCCAGCAGGAAGGGAGGGGGGGAGCGATGGAGACGGGAGATTGAATAAGCACGAGAAAGGAGCACAAAGAGAGCAGACAAGTGGTTGAAAGGGAGAAAAAGGGAGGTGGTGGTGGTGGTGCGGTGGTGTTGAGAAATGGTACCTGTAATGATGGCATGGGCGACTACTGGACACTAAAGCGAGTGTGGAAAAAAATGAAGACGGGGAAAGAGAGATGGCTGGCTGCGTGTCCTCCCCCATCCTTAGGCACATGCTATTCAAAGCCTCGTAATTTGCGTCATTAATTAAAAAGCTGATGGGATGGAGTTAGGGGGTTTGCAAGTCTTCGCTTCAGAGAGAAAGAGAGAGGGAGAGAATGGGAAGAAAGAGGACGGAGAAAGGGGAGAAGATATCTCAAAAAATATTGCAGCCATCCCGCCATGAATCTCTATTAGCCGCTAATGATACCATTCTGATACCTCTCAACCATTAGTGTGAAATTGGGAAGCGTTAATTATTCAAATGAAAATCCATACAGCTGCCGCTCACTCGAAGGGGTCGGCGCTCACAGGCGCTAAAGGTCCTCATTGTTAGCAGCTCAGCGTGTGTTTTAAACACAGGAGGAGAGTACAATGAGTATGCAGAGTGGCTGCTCAGGTGAGAATTATATTTGAAATTATCTGAACAAATACAATAGGGGTTATAATAAGGGCATTATGCAGCCGCTTTACAATTGAATTTTATAGAGTGTAGTATGCATGAGCAGCAGTCTACCTCATATTTAAAACTAAATTATGTGCACAAAAGCTTAATACACTCACTACCCTTTTATTCAGATCTTGACTCCCCTGTATAACCATGAAAACACCGCTCATGTAAGTTAAGTTAAATTAAATTTCATTCGGCAGCTTGACCAATTACATGAGCCACACAATCAGGCATGTTGTCTGTTCCAGCTGTGTGTGTTTGG
Organism: Scarus forsteni; assembly: GCA_036419115.1. NCBI lineage: Eukaryota > Metazoa > Chordata > Actinopteri > Labriformes > Labridae > Scarus > Scarus forsteni. The sequence continues at coordinate 22,854,745 of JAZDUH010000544.1, read as the reverse complement.
CAGCGTGAACCGCACAGCAGCCAGGCCGTTACAAGCTGAATGCACACGCTTTAGACCTGCTTCCAGAAATCTGCACCCACCTCGCCAAGCAATGTTTGCCCTTAATTTATGGCCTGGATGAACATTATGTGCTTGGCTGTTTTTTCATAATTGTCATAAAAGCAAACTGACCTTCAGACAGTACATTTAGAATTATAGGTTCATGAAATGTTAACAGATCCCTGGATGTATATTGCATTTTTTTTCCTTTCCTGTAAAAAGGTGTATTTGGAAGTGAGTGACTCACCTCGCTTTGTATATAAACCGAAATTACAAAGCACTTTCTCCAAGGAAAACAAGATTCTATTCAGAAAGATTTCCTATCGATGAAATAAACTCACCATCCAAAATAGTCCATTTTGTGTTTTCATCCAACTGTAGGTGAATGCCTCTCCGCAAAAAGGCTTAAAGCTTCAGGAGATTTCACACATTTCAACAGTGTGTTCTTTTTTGTACTGATATTACTGCAGAGTTCTTTTCTCTCCATGAACACAGTTTACATGGTAGTAAAATCATGTCTTATCTTGAGCAGAAATTACAACAGTAACAACAAAACATACAAAAAAATGATTAAGTATGTCAAAACGTATGTTGGCTAAAGTAACCAATACAAAGTACTTGAGTTCTAAAGGCTCCATATTACATTAGCCTTTTAATAAGACTTTACAGCAAACATTTTTCTCAATAGTTTATTAACTGTTACCGTTCAACTGACCATTCAACATATTTCACTCGTCCATTAGGAAGTATTTGTAAGCAAATCTGGCGGATTGGATGACTGTTCCATCATTAATTACGGGCCTCTCAGATGATGTAGTAGGTGGGTGCTCATGCTGTGGTGTACAATATAAAATGTAAGCCATGACATTGAAAACTAACGCCAAAACATGTCAGAAGTGTAGTGAAAGTGTCATTCACAGAGAAGGGCGACCAGTGTTGTTCTTTGTTCTTTATTATGATAAAATGCTGAGTCAGGAATTCAACATAATAAAGAATTTTCAGAGTGGCAGGTATGTGGCAAACTGCTCCATCTGCACTAATATAAAATTTAGCTCCAGAGAAGTGATAGATCATCTTCGAAGCCCATTTTTAAATTGCTGCTCTGTCAACATTTTCTACAGTACAGACATAAAACTTATATCAACCCTTTCATCAGAGTGTTGGGATGCTCAAGGTAGAACTTTTTTTTTGATAGCTATCATGGTTCTTGAACAGCAACAGCTTGCTCAACCTAAAGACCCAGCCTCACTTCAGCGCTAACAACACGGATTATCTTCATTCAGCATTTCAGCTCATTTGCTGCAAGGAAATGCAATTCTTCTGGTTAAATAAAGTAATGCAGCCCAGATCTGACGAATCTGCTGCTAAAGCTGTTAGCATCCACGCTAATTTCTGTACAAGCAGTCACTTCCTGCTCTTGTCACGCTCATAGCTCCCACCTCTTCCTGCTCTAAAGGACTCTGATTGGGCCGATCCAATTTAGGATGCTCACAACAGTTGTATATTGGAGCTTGGCCAGATTGATCTGCATGAATACAGAGAGTTAATAAGGCAGATCCTGCTGCTGCACAAGAATACATTACCTATTCCATCAAAGCAGTAATTACAAGCATTAAATTAAAAACAAATATTAATTCTCAAACTTCTTTCTGATGCTTGTGTGTGCTTTGTAGCCTGACTGTTAATTTTATCCAGTCCCATAACCTACTAAAATCCTCAAAGAATCTTGAAAATAATACTTTTCTTAAAATATGTGTGTCATTCTTTTATACCTCTGAAGTTACCTTTCTTAAGTAACACTTTTATATCGCCAGACAATCCCAAACTTCATTTCAGTGGCCTGAAGATTAACACTGCTCACTCAGGGCATCTTCCAGGGGTACAAGGCTGGGTGTTAGCAGAGATGTGTATCGCAAAAAACATCCTAGATATTAGAAATACCTGAGGGTTTGGGTTTCTTGTCAATGCTGGCCTGAATTTCCTCCCTGTGATTTACTTTGGCATCCAAGGAGGGGTGAGAGCAGCTGGTCATGTTATTTGTCTCGGAAATTGTGCCAGACACTCACAAGTCTTGATGAAATCTCAAAGTGCCCTGCTTTTTGGAAAGGCAGAATGGCAATTTTCATATAATTTACTCCCATCAACATCATGGCAAAGTACTTTCAAATTACAAGTGTAGTTAGTAATTCAAGCCCATTGCAAAGTTTAAAATACTGAAATGTTAAAACCAGACTTTCAAATCTAACTCTAGTGAGCACTGTAATTGTTAATTTTCTCAGATTTACTCAATCTAATATCTGCTATTCAAAGTTAAATTGCTTCTTAAATGATAATAATGGCCCTTTCAAGTAATCAGCTCATTGAAATGATTAAAACCAAATTTAGAGACACGCAGCAGGTTTTCGACTGGCATTCTTCCCATTAACAATATTACTGAAATTACAGTGGTGTATTACTTTCTGATGTGCTGTTTTATTTTTCTTAAATTATATGTAAATTAGTTTAGCTAATTATCTCTCCATGGCTGATTCTAGTTTGTTAGCCACCCTCATTCCTCTTGAAGTTGGCCCTCATTTCAATTTCCTACAATGTTTTCCCTGACAGACTATGCTCAACCCTCAAAAACATACTTTTTGACTGATTCAGATCATATCTGGTCAAGCTAAACTAAACAAGCTAAACAAACATTTTTTTATCACTGGTGTTCCCCAAGGTTCTGTCCTTAGGCCCTTTCTGTTCATCATCTGTTTACTCCCACTTTGTCATGTTTTCTTTGAATTTAATATTAACTTTTGATGCTACTTAGATGACACTCAGCTCTACTTGTCCATTCTTGGAACTGTTTTCTCTGACTTCACAGTGATAAAACAGGTTTTCTTCCTACTGGCCTAAAATCCCTTTATAAAATCAGATAGTTTTTGCTTAAGCTGAGAATTGCTTATTTTTCCCTTCCCACTGCCTCAAGGCAGGTACATACAGAAACATAAAACAAACTCACAATCATAAATAGATTGAAATTTAGAATGGTAGGCTATCAAACTCACTCTAGAAAAAAATGGATGCACCATACATTAAACAAACAAAAAAAAAAAACAGACCAAGAAAAATATATGCTAAAAAAATAAAATTTAGTTGAAGGTCCCCATATATCAAGTTAGAAGACATATCATTAAAATATACATATTGTTGGTTTTTAGCCAATGCTAAAGTTACTTTTTTCTTTTAAAGGTTGTTTTGATCTCAACCATGTGTAACCTAATTAACAGTATAACTTGTCAAGTGGTTTGTTTTATGTAAAGATTAGTCTTTTCTGACAAGGCAATTTTGATGACGGAGATCGAATGGGGGCTGTATGTAAAATGACCGTTTTTTATTATTTTGATACTTTCCTTAGTCTTAGTTATCACAGAGAAAGGCAAAGGAGGAAGGGATGGGTTGAGAGGATGAGCAAGCTAAGTGCTTTTTAGTGACTTAATGACAGCCGTGACCAAAATCGTATTAAGGTCACAATGGGGGTAGCAGGGTGGAGTAAAGAGGCTTTTCAAATGAATCAATTCTCCGTCTCACTCTTGCTCTCACCCCTCCTCACATGTATTTGAAGCATCAATCCTTCAGGGGTATTATCAAAGGTATGTTTCACAGTATACTGCCTTTGTGAGGGAATACAACTGGACATGATGTGGACAAATTACTTTGAGTGGTCTGGCTGCTGACCTTGTCGACTTCAGAGGCATCCTCAGGTCAAGCAACAGGGCTGCTAGCCGTACAGTCGCCTTGGGAGGTTGCGTGTTTCCCTGTTAGGGATTTCATCCGAATCCTTTCCCCTCCCTTCCTTTTCACATCATCTCCCCAGGGCAATAGCATCGTATACCACTTCTCACATCTCTACCGCTAATGCCTTTTTCTATAGATCATTACCCTCCTCTCCCCTCGCCACTGTTAGCAATCGCTCAATCAGAAACGCCTGCTGCCCCATGGTCCCTGCTGTGTGGCCGCTGCTCACGGGAGGTGAAGAGGCTTCGATTGGAGACATTTGGCTATTTATTTTGATTTGATCTATGGGCTTCATGTGCAGTTCTGAGTTACTGGCAAATTTGAGTTGCCAGTAATGATGATTCAGATGGAGCCCGCAGCTATTGTTGCTCAGGCTTTGTATAAAAGTATTGTGTTTCAATGACAGCTGGAGTGTTTGCTTGTTGATGAGGTCCTGCGCTCTACCACTGCACGATTTCATGATCTGACAAACACAGACGATTTGTAGAAAGCCGCTCCCCTCCCCATCATTTTTCGCCCTTTCCCTCGCCTTACATGGCTCCCCCCCTCTCTCCCTTACTCGCTGTTCTTTCATTGGCTCACCGCCCTGCATTAATATTGTTCTCCTCTAATAACTTTCCCATCTTTCAAACTTTACCCCGCCCGCCCCTGCCTGCTGACCTCCATACCTCAGTCTGTTGCTCTCTCCATTTGGAGGAGAGGACTCTTGTAAGCCCTGGTAAGAGAGGTTAATCCTCTCTTATTAGAACCAGGATTACTGGAGGGGAAGGGACGAGACCGGCAAAATGGCATGACTGACTGTGAGCTTGTCCACAAGAGGAAGCAATACGTGTAGTGTAGAGGGAGTGAAGATGTGTAATAGCTGTAGAAGAATTTCGGCAGGGTTTCAGTAGCTGTGGATATTTCAGCTTATATGCCTTCATTGTACTGTTAGGTGTTTGTTTGATTTTAGCATTATTAATCATGGAAAGACTTTTTTTAACAACTGACTTTGTTTACTTCAGAAGAGCTGAACACATAAACTGCCTTACATTTTATGTAATTCTTAAGCTGTGGTTAAGAATTGTTGTTTGTTGCTTGTTTTAAGAATATCCAGACTAAGTTATCTCATTAACTTTGGAAAGCAACACAAATATTTACTTAATTTTAGTTGTTTTTATGAGCTCTTAAGATATACGCGTCTTTAACATGAAAAATAAACAATGATGAGGTATCAAGATTAGAGCCCTGGTTTCAATAAATACGTCAAGGTAAGGACTCTAATTTAACCAAGTTTGAAGAGCAGGGACTTTGTATGCAGGACTGGTAAGCAGGTATTTTTGTACTCAGTCCTGATGCTCCTTGAAACCAAGGTTGTATTCACACCTAGATCATTAAAAAGAGTTGTTCTAATACAAGACGGCGTTTGCTATTTGGTCCAGTTCATTTGAAACAAATGCACCAAGCTCACCTGAAAGAGGTGGTCTCAGCTTGCTTCAGTCTACCTCCGTTGTGGTTTATTTACATGAAGACACAATCACACCGGAACTGACACTAACAGGGTGATGAGGAAACGCATCACACTGCTGTAGTAGTATAAACAGAAGTAATAGTACTATTTTTTTGCATCAAAGTTACCAAGCAGATGACAAAGTAACACTTAATAATGTCTGAATCCTATAGAATTACTTTCTGTGCACAGGCACAACGTTTAATGAAATTACCTGAAGGTTGACATTGTCAGCCTCATTTTAAGCTTCATTAATTTGAGTTTTATCTGGGAAAATACAGTATATGAAGATATTAAGCATGCACAAGAGGTAATTGCCAATATCCAATTATGGCAATATTTCTGAGCTCATTATCAACAACACTGATATCATCTGATCCCGGTATATTTTGTTGAGGTCACAAAGCCTCCACTTTATGTAAATTAACCTGTTCCTTCCGTGGTGAGAGTCGATTTGTGTTGGAAACATATGTGAAGCAAAAAAAAGGCAATTTTATAATAAAAAATATATAATTTTATTTGTTAAAGTTAACTTCCAGTGATGATGAGGCAAACCGATAATGTGCAATTTAACATTTTACCAGTAGTTTCGCCATAAAATGTACTGCCAAAATATTGGTTGCAAACATAGGCAGAAATGTTCAAATTATTACAATCTGTATGTCTTTTTTAATAAAAACAAATTGAAAACATCACACAATATGATATGGAATTAATGATTCTGTGTATATTAGCATCTACCTTGTTCAGTCCTCTTTATTTGTAAATTTTGGCATCTAACAAATATTAGGAACCTTCTCTTCTCCAGCTGAACATATACGATTGTCAGCTACATTAAAAAAGTTATGCTAAAGCAAATAAATGTGATACATCCCATAAATATCAAATATAAGTCAGCAGGAAGTTGGTTGGCACAAAGTAGCATTAATCACCGAAAGAGTGTGGACATTCCTTATATTCAATTTCCAATTCCTTATTATTGTTTGTTATCATGATGTAAAGCTGGTCTATAGTCAGTAGCATGTTAGCTATTTAAAGTAAAAGTACTTACTTCTTCCTACTCCTTTTCTAACGTGTATGATTACTTTATTTCTTTTTTCTTTGAATGTAAATGGTATTTTTCTATTTTAATTCTTTGCATACATGTTGGAAGTAAATTTATTTCAATTCAAGTAATGTATTGTTGTCAGGGGTTATGAAGGTGATTTGTGTGTTTTTTTTGCTCCCAGTTTGGTCTTGAACTTAAGGCCTGTGCTTGGTTTTATCTATCATGTGAAATATGTTGGACTCTCCATCATTTTTACATAATTCATCACACTGTCATCTGCAAAGACAGTTATTTTATACAATTTCAGAGCTGATTAATCTCTGTTTTTATTTGGCAGGATCAAATGTGATGCAACACTTTTTCCGTCTCAAAAACCTATGATTAAATGTTCTGTGTCTGTCCATTAACCCCATGCTCTTGTTCTGTTGTATAACCGTTAATACAAAAATCTTCTCTGAGTTATAACACTAAAGTAATCTGTTCTTTCTGTCTTTCTCTCTCTCTCCCCTTCATGCCTAAAAATAGAAGTGGAACAAAAAGGTAACTAAATGACAATAACTTTTCTTCATCATCTGCATTTTCATTATAGCTTACACATGTGTGGTGGTGGGTTTCCAAAGCGGTGGGTGTGGCATTTCGTAGATTTGTGCACATTGTCTGGTTCATTGGTGGGCTTGTACATGTCATTCCTGGGGAAAATTAGATTGCTGCAAGAGACATGTTTTAAATGTAGATAATGAACCATGTTCTTTTTTCATTTTTTGCTTTAAATGTGCTGGGTGACAAAAAACAGCTGATACCACTCCAAATATTTACATTCAGCAGCTTGGTCTGTGACCCAGTGAGCAAGGGTCCTCGAGGGAAGAGTTTTCCACTGAAGGAATGAATATACTGTACAACGTCCTTAAAGTTAAAGAAGCAAGTTTGCAGTCATATTAAGCAACGCAAATGCACATTTTCAAGGAACATGCTGACAAAATTTAATTATTTTACTTTGAGCAAGGGTTACACGTCAAATATGTACAAATTGGTCATAAACTGAATACATTTAGGTTACAATAACTATTTAAAATTGCTTTATTACCCAAACCTTGAATACACTTTGTTTAATGTAAAAATGTTGCAGCAACCTATGTACCAATTTGACGACATTGCTTACGACCTGACAGTTTTAAAGACTCACCTCATTATTTGTGTATTGCAGACAGCCACACTGTCACATAAAAGTGCTGGTATCCATATATTCAGACTGAGTGTTGGTCACATGATCCAAAGCACATCATGCTGCCAGCTGTGTTGTTAAGTGGAAACCAAAACCACCAAATTCCTTATTTCCCCAACAATACCCTCAATACAAGTCTGTTTGCTATCACCACCAGCAGGTTTACAGAGGGACCATGGCAAATGGCAAATCTGTGATTATTCCATGTTTCATATCCAAGCTACAGACAACTCTCGTCATAGATACTTGTTATCAGATGTTCTATGAAAACAATAACACGCATTACCAGACTGGAGGTTTATCAATTAGTTTATTCGGTCGGTTTAGCAAAAAGACACAAAGAGAAACAGGTTATCATCTTCAGTTATGTAGATGTGTGTAACAAATATGGCAGCAGAAATATAATACAGCGTGGTTATGCACATTGGTCACTTCAAATATGGTCAGGTCCAAGACATCTTCTCTCAGTGGTTTCTATTTATGGCAGTATGCCAGACTTTCTGTCTGTCTGTATCTCTTCTGCATGCATGGACAGCAAAGTATGGACAGAATAAGTCCATAATTAAAATAAGGATTCATGATGCATGAATTGGTAATTGAGGTAGATAATTGATACATTTAATTCATGCTATCAATACTGCAGTGTTTCTGTTGTTCAGTGACCATGTAGACTTTAGAATTGAAGACTGTAAACATTGTTTTTTCTCAAACTTTGGTCATATTTGTGTCATAATTCTAAAAACACTTGTTAAACTGTTTGTGTCTTTGTTAATCATCTAAACAATGAGACATTTGTTAAGATTCTTACACATAAAAAGGCAACATTTATCTGGAAGCTGCAAAAAATGCATTATAAAGCAAGGCAAGTTTATTTGTGGAGACAGTTCATACACAAGGTAATTCAAAGTGCTCTACAGAAAAAGAAAAATGCATTAAAATCACAATACGAAAAAAATCATTATAAAAGACAAGAGTGCAGATAAGATCCTTTCAGTCACATGCACTGTTGAATAAAGCTGTTTAAGCCGAGATTTAGACATTTTCAGAGTAGAGGCCTGTCTCTCATCTTTAGAGAGACTGTTCTGGATTTTAGCTGCATAAAACTGGAGCCTTGGTTCTCCATGTTTAGTCCTGTATCTGGGCACCAGCAGGAGGCCTACGATTATATATTGTAGGGATAAAATACAATTGTTGCCTGAATCTTTGAGCTCAAATTCAGGCAGTCATGAACTCATTGAAATTTAACATCATGTTATTTGCATCATTTTCGCTAACACTTGCTCTAATACAAAACTCAGTAGTCTGTAAAACACAAAGTGATTTCTACAAAGCAAAGATTCCTTAATCTTATTTCAATTACACTCTTTCTTTGGTCATTTTATTGCTTATGATCAGGGAAGTGTAATTTTTGACATATTATTTAGGGATGTAGATCACTTGTTCAGGTAAAATTGGCAAGCAATGCAAAACCTGTCCTGTGTAGGCTTCAAGATAACAAACATAGTAGAAGCACAAAAATAGTTTTCCTTTTTATTAACATAACTTATACAAGACATGCTTGTATCACAGTTTTTAAACTTAGTGTTCTGGTCTCAGAAAAAATATCAGTTGAGTGTTAGAAAGATAATTACTGTACATTGATGTCAGCAATTAGGCTGGATGATAGTAGCAGTAGAAAAATGAAGTCACAATCATTTTTGCTTCAATATATAATGAACAAATGGAAGGGTTGTGATTTATTTATGGGAACTTGACAAGTTCTTCTTGCCATGTGCAAAAAGTATAATTTGATACTGTTTCCCTAAAATACCAACTTGTTCTTCTATAGTATACTGTATGGCATAGAGACACATTTCATAATAAATAAATTCATTACTGAACTTGTAGCCAACATTACTACCAGTTCTCACAATGTTTAGAGTGAAGAGTCCATGTGTCGCCACGTCTTCAAACTCTTAGGATCTCATGGCACTGTACTGATGAACACGTGCGGTTGTAGCAAGGAAGACTATGTCCTAATGAAAATTGAGTCTTTGTTTAGTTTTTATACAAGACACAAGTAGTTAAATATAAGCAAAGTAAGTAAAGACTAGAGGAATTAAAATAATCCGAAAGTCTCCACTTGAATGGTCACTCTTTCAATTGTAAGACTTCTGTACATGTGAAAACAGTTGTCTGTGGCTCATGCCCCAGTCACACATCCCCGTTTCTCAACTGCGCTACTCGACACGATTGGCAATGCTGGTTTGATCCTCATGATACGGGAAGAAATGACTGTCTCTCCCCCCAGACACGCCCCATTAACACCCCAATTTCATGAATTTCCTTCCTGCTGACACGATACCAGCACCATTCCAGCACAGTTTGAGTCACATGAGCCCCGATTGAGCCCCGTCACTTGCGTCGCCTCGAACAGAAAGCTTTCAGGATTGGGCAAAGATCTGCCTGATTGAGCCCAGTACATGCTACGCTAATACCGTTCACCTCAGGACTGCTTTAGGCTTCCACCCTGCTGTACTGAGAGCGGTGATTCTCCATGACAGTTTTGGACAGTTCAAAACAGTCAGGACCCTTCTTTGTCCCCCAGCGTTAGTCCATGACTGTACAATGCTGATCCAGATCAAATAGTGCATGTACCACGACCAAAGCATGTTTCATCAGGATGCGCGCCATGAGAAGCGAGATTGTGTAACTGGGACTTTATATAATGTAGGAACCACAGAGTCTGCATGCACTATGGTCTTTTCTCTGATTACACCTACAATTTGTGATATCAGACACTTTTTTTGTCGTTTGTTGATTTGTTGCTTTGTTTTCCATCTAACAACACAGAAATGGAAGCATGACGTGCTAGCCCTATTATCAGTGCAAGTATAGTGCACAACCAGCCTACAAAGTTGTACTGCATGCTCCAATATACATACTGTTTAAAGCTACAAGTGTGCTACATAAACTGGGAAAAGGTAAGCACTCTGCATTATTTCAATCCAACTTGTTCATCCTTGATGGTACCTTTTTGTGACGCCAAAATCCCAAGTACATGCTTAATAACTCCTAATCTAACTTAAAGGGACTTGAGGAGTTTCTAAGTAATTGCAAAAAAGTCTCACTTTTAAATACATGCCTGATCGAAATACACACTTTAAGATGAGTTTTATAGCATCAAAATAGGTTATCTATAAATGCTATTCCTTAGCTTCTTGGTCAGGTCGGACAGGACAGGGCTGGACTGGACTGGCCTGGATACTCAACTTCGGGAACAAGACAATTGAAACTAGAGCAAATTTATATTATTCGGACACGTCTTAGAGCACCGGGCTGGTAGTAGCGATATATAGCCGGCTACAAAACTACGATACTAAGTTTTTCAAAACTTGCTTGTTGTCACACATCAAAAACTACCGCTACGTAACTAGAAAGAGATACATTACCTCGTCGCTTTGCATCCTGTAAGTTGTTGAAAAAAGAAGCTGTAAATAAATGCAGAGTTCGGAGGAAGGTCCGGGCTACAACACAACAAACACACGCTTTGGCTTTGGTTGTGTTGTGGTGCGTTCTAGTTGTAGTCAGAAGTAGGAATTTTCAAGTTCCGAGGAGGAAACTGCAGCTGTAACGCCCCCCCGAAGTGAGAATTTCCTACTGGGAACTCGGTGAAACCTCGCCACCCCCAAGTTGACAATCGAAGATGGATGCCCCCAGTGTGAACAGTTATTTAGCTCCTGTAATAATCAATTTATTTGCACTTCTGACTGGGTTGTGTCGCTCTAGATCAGCTGTATACATCATATTGTTAGACTTATATTTACAAAAATGCTGCCATAGTGATAATCACGTTCTTCATGTGATATTTGTGAACAACAACGCAAGCGTGCTAACAACAGCTAACAATAGCCTGGTAGATCGGCATGTTTTTTTCCGACTTCAACTGGAACGCCGATAAGTCAGAGATGATGTCACTCCCAGTTCCGAGGTTACTGGAACGCAGCATTACGACAGTCGCCGCGCGTGCTCATGGGTAGCAGAGTCTTTGCGTCGCCGGTAATAGATTCTCCTCATAGTCCCTTTAAGTGACATGTTAAAAAACAAAAAAGTTGCTGAAATGTGTCTGGATATAAAAGTAGGGTGATCTAAGTCATCATTTTTGAAGGGCTGAGCCACTGACCAAGCTGCTATAAATTTAATGACTCGGAGTGAGGGAAGGTTGTCAAAACACTCCCAGACTCCCTCCTTCAATCAGTGCTCTCGAACAGCACCACAGATTGACAGCTCTTTTGACGTCCTCACATATATAATTATCACTGGAGCACAGCCATTACAGGCTACTCTCCTGTGTAATCCTGTGACCCTGGGATGTTTTTATCCCCTGTTATAAGTGCAGATTATTCCATCTTTGCTTTATAGCGGAATAAAATTAAAGCAGAGGGTGATCAATAGCTTGTCCAATAAACTGTCAGCATTTTGATTATCCCTCTAACATGATGATGGCTGTAACCTTCAGGGACTAACTAGTCAATACTGAAGACCGATCAAAGCCGTCATCTTTTTTACCTTATCAGCACTGCGTAGTTTTGAAGAACGTATCCTCACTTATGCATGGAGAGAACTGTTTTTGTGCAGCTACCTTTTTAAGAAATACATCCCTTTGTCAGACGATAACTGCTAAGCTGAATTTAAAGTCAAAGATGGGAATGGAATCATTAAACAAGAGTCAAGAGTCTGGCCTTAATAGCTGTGCAATAAATTTGAAATTTCATAGTAGTCATTAATTAATGACACATCTCTGGAATCTGTGGCAAAGAGAATGAGCAATGAAGGTGAAGTGGGGTTTGAATCATTTTATAGAGATGTCTTTATAGAGATGGCTTCACCGCTGTGTTAAAAGTTTGCGTGCAATTCCCCATGAAAGCCATGATTGCTTTTGTATCACTGCTCTAATATCCTCCATCCACTCCTCCATCTATTTGCTTACAGCCCAAAAAAGCATATTTTACACCCTCCTCAGTGCCCAGCAAGCTGTCAGCACCGCACGCCTTTTCTGACCTTGTACCACTGCACATCACATTTTTTCTAACCATGGGAACAGCCCTCTTAGCATTTAGCACAACCGCCACCGAGATGTGTGCCAAGGCGCCATGTCATCGGGACGCATCTCGGCACATATTTCACCCGCAGGTAGACAACATGTTTAATCTTAAGAGATTAGAAGGGGGAAGAAGCCTCTGTTTTAGCTGTCTCTTTTTCCCGCTTCTCCTCTGAGCGTGCTGCTTTTACCTCTCGACGGATCTTCAGCTAAAACCTGTCAACGCCGTGTCAGGCTGCTGGCCTATTATTGTGAAAAGGGCCTTCATACACACTTTGTTTTCAGATCTGAATTACTGTGGGCTCAACAGTGTGGAAAAAGACAAAACTACTCTGTCTTAACTCTTTGGACGAGACATAACCTCTGGAGCTTTTGTTTGCAACATATTTTTCATCTATCCCATCTCTTTGGAATAACTCATAGCTCATAAGGGTCGGAAAGTTTAAAACTTAACCCTTGGCTGTATTCAGGACCTCCTACTACACTACCACTATGTATTGATTTGACCTAAATGTATTCAAGTTTGCTCACAAGTTGATCTAAACTATGCAAAATATACCCAGATTTTAAACAGATTTTGAAAAAATGTCTGTCTTGTATACTGTTTCCCACAATGCATAGCGCTACAGACTGTTAGTCAATAAAAACAAAAAGCAACGATAAATATCCATGGCAGTAGCACAAGTGTTGATAGCATGAACATCAGTTCCTTTACATTTATTGAGCAGAAATAGGAATCATGTCCCAGTTAATGGACGTTTTTGAAGACATTAAGTAAAAAACATACAATTTAGGGATAAATATTCAGCTGTTAAAATCATTGAATCCAAATTAATCACTCAGAGATTTTTCTCTTTCAGACTGTAAATGGATGCTACAATTTAGTTGCAGAAGCCGTTGGCTGGGCAGTATTTTTCAAGAGATGGAACGGAAAAGTGTATCAGATACTCCACAACAAAATCACATTGTCTTGGGGTGCTGGTTTGACGGAGTGGTTAGCAACCATGCACGTCCCATGTACTTGCTTCTGCCAGTCCAGGTTCAAATCTAGCCTGTGACCAGTTTGCAGAGTGTCTTCCCCTACTCTCTCACCCCCTTTCACAAGCCTATCCACTGTCTCTCTCCTATCAATAAAGGCACAAAATGCCGAAAAATACATTAAAAAAATCACATTGCCTTGTGTAATTAAAAACAATTGTAATATTGAGAGAAATGTAATTGATAACTTGTGTTGCTATCCCACATTAAAGCACAGAAGGTTAGAGTAATACTCAACGTTCAATCAGTTCATACTTTTATATCAATGAAACTAAATTATAACAAAATTCACAACTAGCCATCTAGGATGTAGACTGACTACCCTCGTATATAAAAATATATACAGTATATCCTGCTCACTTAAAGTTACACAACAAATCAGAAAGAAGCTCAAGCTCTTAAGGGAAAGACATACATGCAGTCAGAAAAGAAAAGAACATAAAATCTGCATCATTCTATATTTGGGTCATTTGCTTGTCGCAAATCTTCAAAATTAAACTTCATTTTTCATTCAATTTCAAAATAGAATTTAGTAATACACACATTTACTCATTCAAAATGAGAGAAACTTGTCAATCTCAGACTATTTAATTTTTTGCAACTTTGACAGTTTATTGTCATTGCAGTTTTTTCTCTGCTGTTACCAAAACTCAAATGCCATTTTAAAACCATGAATACGTATAATTTTAATAAGAATATCAACCACATACAATGTTTTCCCTTAGAAAAAGAGTTAATTTAGAAGAAGTGGTTGGTTACATGATGAAAACGCTAATATTTATCACAAAAAACAACTTTTTTTGTTGCTGTTACTCTTTATTTTAGTAACAGCAATGAGTTTTTAGCATAAAATTAGCAATTGTGTGAAATCTAGCCACTTAGCATCTATGCTAGTAGCTTGAGCACATGGAGCAAATTCTTAAGATTAAACTGAATATTTTACTTTTGATATCAACAAATGTTTTCTTAGACTTAGGTAACAGGACTGAGTTTTTAGATTGACCGTCTCTAAAACAGCTAACATATCATTAAATTTAAGGAAAAATAAAAGAGATAACTTACTTTTGGTCTTCCCATGACTTGCAGGAGACCTAAATGATGTCACCTCCTGCAGAACATGTCACTGGTGAAATGTTCCAAAATTTTAAAGGGGGGAATGTGTTTGGGTAACAGCAATGAGTGAAAACCTGGGGACAGCACTAAAATGGGAATTTTAACCAAAATATAATGACTTTTTTGTAAAACTTTTGTTTTAAAAGTGTAGATAGAATATGGAGTCACACTTAAAGCTGTGGTCTATGATTTGAAACTGCAGTCTGCCCCCCCTTCCCTCACCTCTCCCCTCCGTGTTCCAAGATCCCGCCCCCAGCTCGTGGCGCCTCATATAAGCCCCCTCGGACAGAGCTACGAGCGACTAGCACAATATATCAGCAGCAAACTCAATCAAAAACAGCTCAGCTCAACTGAAAGTATCAAACACGACAGACATCTCCCTTATAACACACAGCAGTAGCCATTTCAATTGGACCGGTGGCAATGCGCGTCTGGCGCCGCCAGAGCGGAGCCGAGTGTGGGGGAGGATTTATCTTTCTCGGCCTGTCCTTCCCATCTCAGCTTACAATGCTAACGATTAGCGGCTAACAGGCTAACACGCTCCTCTACAAGTCATTAGCCAGGACAGGCACAGACTAACCAGAGTTATTCAGCAGACATCTCCCACTGTAGTAAACAAAGCCATTACCTGATCAACCAGGTGCGAAACGGCCGATGCTGAAGGGCTGACGGCTGACTGGGGCCGTTTGTTAGCCGTTAGCCCGCTAACAGGCCTCAACCCGCGGGCAGAGCTCCGTTGGGCCCCGCGGGAGAGGGAGGCGGCTTCCCGGTTTGCGGCACTAGGCTTTTCCGGCTAGTTCAGTAGCTAACGCAGCTAGCTGCTTACCGGACGTAGAGGGGAGGAGGCGGGACCATGGGGCATGACGCTGCATAGGGAGGGAGACAGGGGATTGGATGGACTCACGGACCAACTGAACCTTATCAGGCTTTTAGTATTGATTGGTCAGCTAGTATGCAGCTTTGCAGTGGATATACTGAATGGATTTTTTTCGTTCTTTTTGGTCTTTATACTGTGTAGATAGGACCATAGGACCATAACAGCCTTATAAACGGTGTTATTAAGATGAATTGTAGTAAAGTGTAGCGTTTGGCTTTGGGGACAGGCAAGAAAAGCTATGTATAAGTGTTTTGGATGCCATTTTAAAATATTAAAAATATATATATCTGTAATTTCTACAAATATGAATGTGTATGGTGTTTAGTATAATAATAAAATATAATTTGTAATATATTACTACTTGTATTTATTCATTTAATATACAACAATATGCTGGGGACAGAAATGTCACTCTTTTGGCGGAACCGCCCATTTACCAATTTAAAACCAAAAATTTAGTTTTATTTCACATGTAGTTTTTGTCGTATCTGCTCTTTATAACCATCAATCTCTTTATCGTTAAACTTTTTTTTTTAAATTATAAAGTGAATTACATTTATATACCGTAAGTAATTATCACAGCTGTTCCACAAGCTTGCTTTGGAACTTTAACTTACACAAATCTCTACTTTACATCATTCCTAAATTTATTCTGAAGAAAGAAATATCTGTTTCCATCAGTTCATGCAGACTCTGATTTCAAGCAGACCACCAAAACAACCAAATATTAGTGACCACCAACCAGAAAACAAAAAGAAAACTTGAAGCAGCAAAGCAAAGGTCTAACAAACAACATGATGATGACTACCAGGTGATCATACACATTTGCTAATAATATGTAAAAGGTGATTTTAATATCTCTGACAAGGAAGTCGTTTGCACAAACACCTACTTATGTCTTCCTATATGGACAGTGGATCTATTTCACTGTATAAAAAGTTAAACTGCCCTGTGTAGCAAAGTACTAAACTTATTTTATGGAAGGGGGTAGTTTTCAACAAGAATGTTTTTTCTATAGTCCAATATTTAGTTGGTATATGAGTCATGTTAGTTTTCAGTCAGTACCTTTTTTTTTTTTTTTTTTTGGACTTCGATGAAATTTCACAAGGAACCTTTAGGCCCAAGCAGCAAAGGTGTCAAATTTAGAAAAAAATTAAATTCTGAAAAAATCAGAAGCCGTTCAAGAATTGCAGCTTTTAAACCACTGACAAATTCCCTCAAAAATCAGAAAAAATAAATAAAAAAACACATTCTCCTTATTTTCCTAAAACCCTTAAAGCACAAAGAGCAGTGCAAACACGCACCAGTGCATTTCCTACATTGTTGGGTGTGTTATTATTGAAAATGTTGAAAACTGCCCAACTGTGTGATGTCCCAATCCTTGAAAAAAGTCCATGTTGCCATGACCAGCATTGTCTGAAAATTTCATCAACATCCACGGAGAACTTTTTGATTGATCTTGCTTTTAGATGGATGGGCAGACAGACAAACAACCAAATGGGAACAAAAACACAACAGCATAAGGGAAAGTAGCAGAATCCACAAATTCCTTCAAAAATTCTAGAAGTGTTTGGTACCACTCAGTGGGTCTGGTTTTGGATAGTTTCTAACTTTCTGATTTGGCACAACTAAAGATGGGAATTGACATGAATATATGGATACCTTTACCATAATCAGTGATGTCTATTAATCAAATTCCTAACCAATTCCCTGATGACTTCTTGTGGATTTTCTGTGTGGAAAAATCAGCAGACAGACAGCATCGCACAGAATCCTGATATTTACATTGTGCTGCATTGATTAATACTTTCAAGTCTCCTTGATTGTTTTATTTGCTAACTGCCTCTCTGAGGGCTAAACACGGGGTTATGTAAAAGGCAGTGATAATGGATTTGTTACTTTTAAAGGCAAATGATATGGAGCCCTCAAACTGGTTTTTACTTACACAATTCTCAAATGGAACCATTAATTATTCCCACCCCTACACAAAAGCATGGATTAAGAATTATAATTGTTTCTACAACTGATGGAGTCTGAATGTTTTCATGTAAGTATTTTATTTTAAAGAGTTTTTAGTACGATGATGTTGATGAAAATATCCGACTTTCATGCTGTAATGAGAAAAAGCATACTGATGACTTCAAATCAATAAGTTCTAATTGTAAAATCAGTTTGTTTTTGTTTTGTTAAACATCATAACAAGAAAGCGGCTCTAAAACGTAACCCTCTTAAATTAAAACATTCAAACAACTCTGAACAAAATCCTTAACACAGATGTCTTGCCCATAAAAAGGCAGAAAATTATTATTGCCTCTGTCTGACATAATCCATAATGAACCAAAATTAGCTTCCACAAACGGTTCAAAATATTGACCTGCTCCAGCTGGATTGCCTGGGCCCTGGCTTTATCAGATTTGAGAACAAACCAGCTCATGCATAATTAGTTTACCATGTTGGGTGTTGTAAATCATGCCGCAGACTAAAACTGTCATGTGGATGAAATAATAGACAGGCAATCATTATATGGATGATGTAATTATTGTGCTTTTTTTCTCCTTTTGTTTTCTCTCTCCTACTAGGCCGCCTCAGCCAGTAATTACAGTGTTATTATTTGTCAGAATCTTTAAACTCAGGGTTTGTGTGTTTAAAAACTGCCTACAGGGTCTTTTCTACAGAAGGAAATGAAACGTTATTTTTGGAGTGCAATTATTTTTAATTTTGTAAATATGTACTGATCAAGGCTCAGAAATGAAAAGGTAACCTGTGAATGCTTGTGTGGTAGTATACTCTCCTGTTTATTTTTTTGCACAAGCATTTAGTAATAGAGCATAGCTTTCATTAATATTAAAGCCTCATCTATACTGATTATATTACTAAAAGAAATAAAGAGAAAGAAAACTATATCTCCCAGTTTTACAGAGAGGAAGTTGCTTTTGTGTTCTCATCGGTCGTGTTCTGTTTAATTGATATTTACATTAATTATTCAGTCCAAAACTCATTAGCATAATCAGTCTGAACCCTGATTACTTGTTTTTTTTTCTAAAATGTAGTCTTTTTCCACACTGCATCTAAATCTGATCCTCCAAACAATAATAAAGATTTTGATCTGTCATATTGGTGATGGTTGTCATGCAGATTTCAATGCAACACAGACCCTGGGTATGTGTTGGCATGTGGGATACCAAGTGATTGTCTTTAGCGCCTGGTGTGGACTTGACATTATGTGTATGGAAGACAATTTCTGACAGCCCACAATGTATCAGGTAGTCTAAGAAGCCTTTATCAATATTTGCTTGGAAATGTAGACACAATGCTCACTGGCATACATTAAAATGCCCTTCAACTAACATAGCCTGGGGTAGTCCATCTTGAACAAAGCGTTTCTTATTTATCTCTTGCTTGTGGTAAAGGAAACTCTTTTTACTGATGTGGATCATTTGATTAAGCACTGTAATTGGAGTCTTTTAGCTTACAACCAAATCTTTTGTCACAATTTGGCTTTTATTTTGTCTGTAAAAGAACAATTAAAGGAGAAAAAATGTTTCCAAGAAAGGATTGTTCTCATTTACTGTAAGTCCTGCTTCTTAGAATTGAGTCATTGTTAAAGACATATCACTGCTCATCTTCATTACAAGTCTGACTACAAACTTACTGGTTTGCCTAAGTACATAATTGCTGTTTCCTGGAGGAACATGTTTATGACAAAACATGATTGGAAAGATGTCAAAAGGGCTCTGCTTCCCTCTTCGCTCTTGGCTAATTCATCATCGTTCATTAGTATTGCTTGGGGCTTCACCGTCAGACTAGTGAGGCTGAAAAGACAGAAATGAACGAGGGATATTCTAAGGTGGATTATTTAAATCTACCTCGTCTAATTTGTCTAAAGCCAATAAAGCTTTGAAAAATATCCAAAATTAAACCCATCTTTTTCGACAATGGAACAAGCATCAGTGGGTGATTTATTGGGGATTGGTTAGCAGAGTGTAGTGCAGCTAATAATTAGCATCCCTTGCCCTTGGTTCTCCAGTTGAGTTAGTGCAACCTGACACAACTTACATGCCACTTAACCTCAATTATTTGTAGATCAGACTGCTGCCAAATATTGATCTGTCTACAAGATGTGACCAGTGCTGGCCATTTGTTACAGCATTAATTCATTGTATTTCAAGGAGTAGATTTTCTTTTATTTATTGGAGTTTAATACCTGCCAATGTAACTCTGTACTTGTCTTTTCCCTATTTTGGCTCCTCAGTATTCCTGTGCCCAGGGCTTCTACGCAGGGTGTACCAGAGCGAACACCTCTTCGAATCAGACCACCAATCAGGAGCCTGGTGTAAGGACCCCCTTCAAGCCTCTGACAAGATTTACTACATGCCCTGGACACCATACCGCACCGACACGTTGACCGAATATTCCTCCAAAGAAGACTTCATCGCTGGAAGGCCTACAACAACCTACAAACTCCCACACCGTGTTGATGGAACTGGCTTTGTGGTTTACGATGGAGCGCTCTTCTTCAACAAAGAGCGCACACGCAACATAGTGAAGTTTGACCTGCGGACTCGTATCAAAAGTGGCGAAGCAATCATTGCCAATGCCAACTACCATGACACATCTCCATATCGCTGGGGAGGAAAATCCGACATTGACTTGGCTGTTGATGAGAATGGCCTTTGGGTGATTTATGCCACAGAGCAGAACAATGGGCGGATTGTTATCAGCCAGCTCAATCCCTACACATTGAGAGTTGAAGGGACATGGGACACGGCTTATGACAAGCGCTCGGCGTCCAACGCTTTCATGATCTGTGGAATTCTTTACGTGGTAAAGTCTGTATACGAGGACGATGATAATGAGGCGACGGGGAACAAGATAGACTATATCTACAACACTGAGCTGAGCAAAGATGGGTTTCTGGACATCCCTTTCCCAAATTCCTATCAGTACATTGCTGCTGTGGATTATAACCCCAGGGACAACCTACTGTACGTTTGGAACAATTACCATGTTGTGAAGTATTCCCTTGACTTTGGAGCACTGGACAACCGGCTAGGTGAGTCGATTTTGCTTCTTTATTTTTTTAATCTGATGGCATTCTTACATCTTTGATGTTTTTGGCACTGTCATGCATTGGACCCTGTGCAGTTGCAGTAGAATGTGCTCATATAATCAGATGGACTATGTTTTGACATGTTTGACAGTCTGGGTACAGCTGTTTTGATTTTTATTTTGAGATATGAAAATGAAAAATCAGACATCGGTTTTCCACTCTTGGGTTTTGGAATAGAGCCCACTTTCAAATCAATGTCAGGATAATGAAATCGGTCCATCCAGCCGTGCTAAACTTTGCCTCAGAAGAGCTTTTCGAAAATAGAAAAACTCTGGCTATATTCCATGAAAATTTAAATGGATTTTCCATTGCTCCAGGAAGATGATTTTTAAACTTTTTATTGATCCGCTGATATGTCCTGGCATCAACCAATTCCCATTAAATTTGGCAGCAACTATGACTAACAAGAGGCAAACTTCTCCCAATCCTTGGCTCTCCATTAACTCTATTGGTTTTGGCAGTAGCACCACCAGTTCGCCAAACTCCTGTTTCATATCTGCAAAACCGTAGATGATGGCAATTCCCTTAGAACTGGAAACTATTCAGTCACTAGTTACCACTATTTATTATTTTCAGTGTCCTTACCAACGGGTCATAGTGCAGAGAAAGATTTAAAGATCACATAATGGGATGCCAATGGTCTACTGTAGTGTTTTTTGTCGATGCACACTCATACATTCAGGCCGGGATCAGGTTCCAGCCCACAGCCAGTCACCTTTTCTTGCTCTTGTATCCTTTTTCAACTGTACTCTGCCTCCACACTATTGATTAAGGCAAAGAAGTCAGAAAATTCAGAAAAATAAGTAAATACATGTCTCATATCATATATTACGTTAGAAATATAAAAGACAACTTCAAAAAAAAAAAAAAAAGAAAAGACATTAAATATGAGCATAATTAAAACTTCAAAAATGTCCAACTTAACCAGTGTTACAGACCAGTGCAAGCAATTGTGATTTAAGCAAAGATTAAACTCGCTATGGATTTAGGTTTTCAAAAAGACTCTGTAAGTGCCTTCTTTTGAACTGTGTTGATTACAGTGCTCTAACTGGAGCATACAGGTACAACAGTTTAGAAGTAGCCAATGTAAGGTCTTCAAAACAAGCAAAAAAGTCTTGAAGTGGACTATGAAATATCCAGTGAAGCCGGTAAAGAGAGCGTAGTGTTGTGTGATTTCATCCCTTCTTATTGCCCAAAGATGTTTTGCTGAATTTTGGCCATAAAAAGTTCCCTGATCTTCACTGATAAAGGACATACAACAATCTGAATGAGATACAATGAACAGGTGTATGACCTCTCTAATTGATAAAAAGGGAGGTTGTGCAAAGCTTATCCAATAGTTGCACCTGAAAAAAGGTGACCCTCAACACTGAGATGATCTGTTGAAATTAGAAACATTTTTAGAAGAAACAATAACAAAACACACCAATGTTTCCAACACACTGGGGACTTTTGGAAGGTTAATGGCCAGTAGCGCTGTCATGACCATGCAGGAGTTCATTTCTGAGTTCTGATATGTTTATTGTGCATTTGTTTTAGTAGTTTTAAAGATAAAGTATCAAAAGTCATAAGTCATTATGTAACTTTTTGACCAATTTGGCAGTAAACGTGAAATTCCATTTTTTTGGCCAGTTTTTGAATGCTCATGCTGATGGTGGATTTTTGGTCAAATTTGGTGACTGAGGTGAATGTTTTGGGCCAAATTTTGAGTACTGACTCTAAAGGCATCTCATTAACAGTTCTTGCATTAATCCATTACACACTTTTAATGACAGGCACACCAACATATCATCAGCGAAACAATGACGTAAATTGTTTTACTTTTAAAAAATGGACCCCAAAAAAAACTTGAATGCAACTTTTGACCCAATTAGCAATAATCTTAAATATAAAGTACATTTTTAGCCTTGCATTAAGACTTAATAGCGTTGTTGAAAAGCAAAATTCTCCCCGTGTTGTTTGTTCCATTTCATGTGCTTACTCCGTGGGATGTAAAGAACAGCATGGCATGGCAAGCTTTAACACTTTTTGTCTTATTTTTTCCAAGTTTGGTCAAGTAAAGAGACATCACATAATTATATGTACTTTAAAATGTAGCACCTCAAGACTGTGTAGGCTGGTGATAATTGCTTCTATGGAATGAAGCTCAATGTGTCAGTTGTGTTTCTAATTAGCCTCAAAATTTGAGGCGATAATAAAATCAAACACACAACCAGAAATTATAGAGGTGGGTGTAAATAAACAAAGCTGTAATTTAGCAAGAATCCTCCACTGTTAACATCTATGTGATAAGCATAATCAGTCACTTTCAAATAATACAAGGCATATAATGCTCATAACCAAACTGGGAGTCTGACACACTGTTTTTCCACTGTTTAACCACAAGTCAAATCTTTTATCCACCGTTGCTGTTGTCTTTGAAAAGGAACAAAGACTTCTCCAGTTTAACTTCCCAAAACTCCTTTGAAAAGTCTAATTTCTCCGCTCCATTGTTCTTTTTATAAATTGGCGCCGGTTTGAAAGCATGAAACGGAAGAAAAAGGAACCTGTTTTGACACACCAAGGTAATTCTTTGCGCTATCTCATCAACAGCTCCAGTCAAAAATGTCACAAGTTATTTGACTGTGAAGTCCTTACCTCGGCGTTCTCCTCTGAGGCTTTCTCTACCTGCCGCTTGCCAGTTTAATTTATTTTCCTCCTCTGGCAGCTGCTTTACCCCAAATCTTTTTCTTGTACACTGAGTCCTGCTTCAACAAGCCTTCAAATATATTCATTCATTCATTGACCAAGCTCGCAGTCTTTGATTTTGATGACACACACAGCAACCCAAATCCTAATTATTTGTTGAAAAGACAGGGAAATTTGTCACTGTTTACTGTAACAAACGATTATCCATCCCATCTGAACACAATGATCACACACACACATTCACATGCAGATTTAAACTCTCAGCTCTGGACTTTTTGTTTATATATCGACTTGTGTGTTTGGCTGCTGTTGTCAAGAGTAGGCTGTCCTCCAAAGAGGCAGCTGCATGAATATAGCCTGTAAAAAGTTTCATTAAGTGGATGGATGGAGTCAAGGAACAAATATAAATGTCAGATAAACACACTGATAAGAAATGAAAGAGTGATTGAATGGGCTGTGAAGTAATAAACCATTTAATATGAGCAACTCCCAGACCAAGACCACAAACAGACAATCTAGGCCTGCTTTTGAGTTCTTAGTTATGGCTTTTATTAAATCTTAAATGTCTCCAGAGAAGCCTGGTTTTGGATTTTGAGGATAGTTCAAGACTTAGTGCACAAATGAGGAGCTTTTTCAGACTAGCCTTTTTGATTTAACAAGCTAATTGTGTTGATAGACAGTTTTTGTTTATATTAATTTGACAGCACTAACCCTTTTGAAGAACTTCACTTCAACACAAATGTTCAGAGAGGTGCAGGATTTTGATTGGTTGCTGCATGCACCCCGTACCCGCCATACTTAACAAACACTGTATCTTCAACTGTTTTTACGGTGGTCAACAAACATGCTCCGTCCAGCCTCTTAGGATACTACTGAGGCTTGGATTGCAACATAGTTGTCATGATACCAGGACTTTGAATTTGTATGCATTACTAGTAAATTTCAACAATATTTTAATACTTTTATGACAGAGATATATCATTTTTACGTCCATCATTCACATTACAAAGAGTCATTGAGCATAACAAAACAAAAACACATTAATAAATGTAGCAGAACAAAACATACGACAAGATTAGGACTTAAAAGTAACTTTCTTGAGTCAGCTGTTTTTGCGCAAAACGCTGCAGCAAAGCTCGGTCATCTTTACACCTAGTGTTGTATCTGTGGCAATTCATGGCTTTAATGGACACGACACGGAAGAGACACTCAGAGCGTCTCTGTCTCCCGCTGAGTCTCCTCATTCCCTCTCACAGTCTGAGTGGAGCTGAACTGTCAACAAATGTAAATGTCAAGGTGTGAAATGGCAGCGTGAATGGGGCTGACGTTAGCATGTGCATGCAAACTGCTTTATGAAACAGAAAGTGTGTGAAAAAAATTGAGATGTGAACAGAAAACAGAGCCGAGGGTGACTCAGCATCAAATCTGTGCATTTGTGTAGAAGTTTTGGTGAATAAGTAGTGTAAAACGAACAGAAAAAGACATCTTAGTCTTTTGTATCACTGCTTTGTTTCTGAAGCTCTGTTTCCCTCCAACTGCCTCTTTCTCCCCTCACAAGTTGGTTTTGATCTAAATTATAAAACATATTGTTTAGATTCCTTAGTTCTTTGTATTTTGAATCAAAAATTGATCAATAGTATAGTTTTCTTTCAAAAGTATTGAAGTTTAAAAAAAAGTTGAGCAGAGGAGAGGACCAGTCATGTCAACTAATGATGACAAAGACAAATACAATGATACCCATATGGTATCCCCATAAGGAAACTTGAACATGTGAAAAGCTTAATAACCACATACAATGCTAATACATCAATAGATACATAAATACTCTATATACACACATAAAAATATGCTTGTCAGGTTCAAGCACTTAGATTTTTTTGCCTAATAGCAGAAGAGTGAGCTCAAACAAGGGATTTAGAGATTCAGAGAGGGACAGTGACAACTTTTCTATTGTGTATTTTTTACCATTGTCCTGTTTTAATGGATCCTCTGCCCTCTGTTGTGTGTATAAACAAATACAAATCTTGATTATTAAAAAGTGGAGATTTCTTAGTCACAGTGATATGATAAAAGGGGAGCCTGCTAACTCCATCTGTAGGCTATAAAAATGTTTTAGAGAAGTTGTTTAAAGAAGGAAACAGAATATGAGACATGAAAAGGATGCAGTTAATTTATTACTTTAGAGGCTCAGCCAAAATTCATTAACTTGTGTTGTTTAAAAGACAAACAAAAAAAGACATGACATCAAGTATGATTGTGTCAAAGATGAGAACTTGCCTGAGGTGGAGGAACTAGAGCCGAGCTTTGTTTGCATTTTTTTATAATCATTCTTTGGCATACCCCTGTCTTATGCTGAGTCAACTTTGAAAGTATCAGAGGGAAACTCTTCCTTTAAGCACCTTGACATTAAATGGCTACATAGGAGAAGTTCAAGAATGGAAACATAAGGACAAGAAAGGAAAAAAGGAAGAGGGAGTTCAACAGCTGCATCACACCTCAAGTGACTTGAGAATAAATCTGTCTTGATGACAACAGCCCCTGCAAAAACCCTTGGGATTTTGATAAACTCTAATGTTCACCATGCACAAACCAGCCATTAAGCTCTCATTGTAGAAACCAGAGCCAGTGTTGTCCTCTCCTTTCCTGCCAACATAAGCCTTTGGAATCTGATCCAGTGTCATGAACATCCAGCCTGTTAACACTTCCATGAAAGATGTCACTCTGTGATCCCCGTGAACACAAGCTCATTCAACTTGTGCTCTCACCACAAGGAGCATGCATGACCTGCTCTACCAGTGGAGCATAGTATATGTGCAGCAGAGCAGCAGAGACATGGCCAGGCCCACAGCTGAGGCCCTGACACCGTATGCTGAGGCACATGGCCTGCAGCACAGCACATGCCACAGGGAAGTAGAAGAAAACAATCAGGGAGAATGTATCTAAAAACTCAATATCAGTACTTCACTTTACATTAGACAACATTTGATACGTACTCATCTTCAGGGCAGTGAATCTTGAGATATTCCCTCAATTTCTGAGAAAAGATGAACAGATAGAAATTCCCTTACCTCACCTTGAAAAATCTTACACAACCTGTAAAGCTATTCATGAAAAGAAACATATCTTCATTTTAGAGCACTTCCTGCGGTAATTTAATGATCATCTTCGCATTTGCTCAACTCAAACAGATAGAGCAGTATTACCCAAACAGGCTGTTTCCAAGGACAGATGATCTGTGCTTCCATGACAACTCCACTGAAAATTAAATTTCGTGAATTGGTGATAAAAAACTATGCTGCAAAGACTGCTATTAGCAGTCAGATATAAAAGCTCTTTTATCATTTATCCTTGCTCATGATTACACTCAATGCTGAATGTGCAAGGACGACTGGGAAAGAAGATGCTCTATGATCTTCTTTTGAAATTAGAAGAAACATAATACGGCAATACAGAGGCACAGCAGTTCATACTGTACCTTCAGAATTTGAATATACAGTAGCACACAAAGACATGAAAGAAAAATTATAATTCTATTTATTTCTGGGAGCTTTCTAATGAATAGCTTGAGAACTCATTCACAAAGATGATGGTGGTGGTCTTTGGAAAACTATGGGCTGTCACTGCCTACATTGTCCCATTCCTTATTATCCACTAATTAGTGTAAAAGGAAAACAATGGTAAATGGACTTTAGCTTACATAGCCCTTTTCAAGTCTCTTGAGCTAATCAAAGCACTTTTACACTGCAAGTCACATTTACCCACTCACACCCGTTTGCTCTCATGCACACTCAGTTCAGGGTTTCTGTGCAAGTTGTATTAATCAGCATGAGCGAATGCATCCACGCCCTTCATACCCATTTATATGCCACTGGCACAACAGTGGGAGCCATCTAGGGTTTAGTGCCTTGCCCAAGGTCACCTTGACATGTGGCACTCAGACCTTGGCTTGAACCCTTTCCATTACTGGTGGAGCTCCTCACTCTTGAGCCACCATTTCCACTACCCTCTGTCCCTACCTCCACAGAAATATTTCCAACTCAACATGATGGGATTGCTCTCTGGATATAAAGGGACTTTCAGTTAAATGCCTTTTATCAACATTTCATCAGAAAAATTTGTTTAACAGACAAAAATCAAAGGTAGTGCTGATGTAAAATCAAATAGAAACCCCAAACACTCTTTTATAAAAGGTTAAAAAAAAGTCAATAAATAGGGATCAAAATTTAAATGTGTGTTCTTAAAGACCTGCTTCCACATTTTTCAAAATCTAAAAATCAAGTTTGAGCTTATCAGTGCTGCTGTTAAGGCTGGATCCTCTGATCTTGTGCAGTTTCACTCATCCTTGGTGCCAAAATGTGGATCAGCTTCTGCAGAGGAAACGTGGACTCTGAGGACATCAGCATGGAGTATCAAATCAAACAAGAATGGCGCACCTTCCTAATGTCAGCTTTAAAAAACCTGATATATAAACACTGATATATACGCCAGACGAATGTAAATCTCAGCTCAAATGTGCCCTGAAAAAGGCTCCCACACTTTGCAGAGGGTTGGTTGAAAATATTAATCTACTGTTGAAGAATATATTGATATCGTCAGTAAAACTTTTAAGTCACTTTTTAACAAGTTAACTGATTGTTCTCTTTTTTGTGTTTGAAGTCTGCTTAGGACAAATTTACAAATTGGGAGAAACTTAATTTGAATTTTTTATGTTTTATGATGTTGCATCAATGAAAGGAGAGCATGTCAGCATGCATTCCTGACCTGCAGCAAATTAATCCCAGAAACTTAGATAGTCTCTTTTCCACAAGTGCCTTTACTGTTTTGACTTTTTTGTGTGCGGAATTGTTTAATGGTTATTATGAGAATTGAAGATATATTTGGTTTATGCACATACAGTCCTCTGCAGATGATTCTTCTTTATGGTTGTTTTTTAACCCTTGTTAGAACCAGAAGTGTTACCCTCAGTTTCATCACCTATGTTGGTTTTTATGGGTTTCTGTTAAGTTTCTCTTCAGGTTATGAGAGGATTTTGTGAACGTTTTGCAGATTTACAAGAACATTGCAGATTTAGTGCATGTTTTCTGGATCTTCAGGGGGATAAATCCCTTCGGTTTTGTTGCTTGTTTTAGCATTGTGATGTTAAAAGTTAAATTTATCTGAAATTGTTATGGAAAAAACTGTTCATACATGCATTGAGCTTCATCAGAGGATAAATTTGTCTTATTGATGGCATATTTACTTCACTGCGATGCCAACAACAGAATATCATCTTTCTCTATCAGCGAACTGTCTTGTGCCAAGGTCGATTTTTTGTGAATTTACTGCCCAATCCAACAGTTGTCGGGTTTCAGGACCTGTCAGCCATGAAATCCGTCCATGTTGCCTCATGTAGTGTCTTTCTAAACAACAATGACCAGTTTGCTCACAGCTCTACAACGGATAGTCATGCAGGTTTTACTTTTGCCTTTCTCCTACGATACATGAACTTAACTGTGCTCTGCATGTGTGACAGTCATTAATGTTAACAGACAAATGTTGATGCTCAGAGAGCTACGAGACAGGGATATCATGTTGATAATTAAAAGACCTTGATTTTGATGGTGTAGTCAGTCATGCTTGCAAGATTTTATGGCTTTGTGGTTTCCTAATGTGATATTATGACTGTTGTAACTGACTGAACTGAAAATGTCACATAGTCTGACATAGGGATTAATGGCTGTTGTTGTATTCTTGGTCAACAATTAATGCAAACATTTATGGTTGACAGAGTATAAATCAAATGCCTTTGATGGAATATTAGGGATATTTGATTTGTATATCCTGCTCTGAGGATCAATCCCATTACTGGCACTTTATGAGCAACATATCTGATTTTGGACAAACTATTGAAGGGACAGCAGTAAAATCTTTTAAAGGGTCGTCTGAGCAATCCTTAGT
Source organism: Scarus forsteni (assembly GCA_036419115.1). Lineage (NCBI taxonomy): Eukaryota > Metazoa > Chordata > Actinopteri > Labriformes > Labridae > Scarus > Scarus forsteni. The sequence continues at coordinate 22,825,330 of JAZDUH010000544.1, read as the reverse complement.
CCCTCCATCCATGTGACTATTTTAGTTTTTAGTGAAAATGTCTTAAAGGCTTATAGGAGTTCAGTGACATCTTGTGCAAACTCTTGTAGTGCTATCTGGATGAATCCTGTTGAATTTGATGGTCGTCTGACCCACATGTACTGCCTCTCTAATGCAGGACATTTGTTGTCCCTGAGGGGGGACCATGATAACTTTGTTTATCCCTAACTTTTCCACCCAGCCTCATTATCAACATATTATACGCTGACACAAATAAATAAACTCCTTCTCTTGTCTGTGGCCTTTGGGTTTGTTGCATCAGTCAACTCTTGTTGCCAGCTGACTTTAAAATATATTCAGAACAAGCTGTAGTGAATTACATTTGCCACGTACACGATTGTTTCCTTGTAATTGTAAGAAATTGCCTCCAGCTTTTCCTCCACTAGTATGACCTCAGAGCTGTCTGCCACAGTGAGGCAAATGCTGCATCAACTTCAGAAGGCTGCAAAGATGAGGGCAGCCACACGAGACAGTTTTCCCCTAGTCTCAAACACCTGCTCTTGCGGCACTAATGTGCTGTCGTCAAAATGCAAATCAGTGCTTATACAACAGTCTATGTATATACAGGCAGAGGATGCAGTTTTTGAGCTTAAGTTAATGTAAAAATACCCTGTTTCTTTTATATTCTAAAATGATGTGTGGTTCGTTTCCACTTCAGTGTGATTTCATTCAAATTCACTTGAAAAGATCCCAGTGCAAGTGGTTCTGAAATATCTGCAGGATCTTACATTCCTCTCACATTTTGCTGAGAATTCCCCCGGACGTCTGAGTGCACCACCGTAGCAGTGATTCTTTTGTTGGATCGTGATTGGTTCATAGCAAGAAGCACAGTTGGTGTCATAGATACACTCGCTGTCTGGCAGTCCTGTAATCTCGCCACATGTTGCCATCTGGCGAAGGCACAGTGCCAGCTCCGCCAGCCTGGGGGGGAGCTCGCAGACGTGCTGCCCCGACCTCCCTGCCGAAACAGCCGATGTTTTGGACGCCCGAGCCCATCTTGGCTCTGTTTGGAGGAGCCTGACACATGCTAAATTGATTAAGAGTGTCTAAGTGGTAAATGTGGGCTACCAGAGTCTGATGGAGATGATCTGAGTGCCTCTGTTTTGCTCTGAAAGGAACAAACTGTAGCTGTAATTTATTGTATTTGAGGTACTTTGACAGGCGATTTGATGAATTTGAATGACACTCTGCCATTGTTATGAGATCATTTTTCCTTCTTTAATGCAAAGCTTGGAAGAACATCTTGTATAGAGGCAAACATGGTGCTACTACTGCAGGAAAAAGAAGTATATGCAGCACAAAGCCCTTTTTGAAGTCAGGGCTTAGAAATGTGGGCTACATGCTTATTTGCAGGCTACGGACTTATCACATGCTTGGTGCACCTCTAGCAGAGGGCAATTTTCTCCCAGGGAGAGAGCAAGGTTTAGGGGTGTAGTTAGGAATTTTTCTTCACACATAGACACATGTACCAATGCACAGTCCTCTACCAAACCCTTTAAAGCTGCAACACAATGGGGCTCTGTTAGCTATGCAGCTTTAGATCTTTAGCATGGAAACAGAGGGCGCTTTGTTGCTGCCTCAGACGCTCTTTGATTTCATTCTCACATATTCCCTCATGTGAGAATAATTTTAATCATTGTTTCCTTATTATCGCATGTGTTTTCCGCATTTCCTTTTTTTCCCCTCTTTGATCTGACTGAAATCTTTGTCAATTTAAGCTGTTAGGCTCATGTTTCGAGTGGTTTTAAGGATACGGTGTGTTCATTTCCCTCTGTCTAGTACCCCATTATATATCACATGATTTTGCCTGACGTCCCTCCTCCAGACTGGCCATCCATCATGAGCCTCAGCAGCTCTGCCTTGATCCAGAAATCATACACAGATCACCTGCGTAGTGAGAGAGGTGGCAGGCAATCCCTCAGTTAAGGCCAACACCCTATCCATCTCTCTTGACGTGTGCAGAAATAGGGAAAAACATACTTAAGGAAAGGATAGGACTCCTGTTGATGTGGATTTGTGAGTGAAGGGGGATCGTTGGGTAATGTTGGATGCCTCCTGACCTCTGGTCAGATTTGATACAACCTCAGAGATAAGATGTTAAACTTCTGCTGAAAATGTTACCAAGCCTATATTCAAGGTACTTTTTTATTTTTTTTATATATTACCTCTTTCTACTTACAAGTCATGTTTCACCTTATCCCTTGGCAAATATACCAACATATTTGGTGATTAAAGTTTTATACTAAAATGTAACAACATTTGGCTCTAGGTTTAGTATACTACTTTCAGACTGGCTAAAAAACATGTTTAAACTCTGTAACAATCATCTACTGTTGGCAGTTTAAAAGGGTTTAATTGAAATTTCAACCTAGGTTGACTAACCCTGCAAGTGACAGGAGATTTTATCGTCTTGCCTTCAATCAGCTTCAGTGGGAACATCACACAACGTGACTCTTTGCCATCTCAGCAACAAATTCCATCCGCCTTTGTATCATCAGCTCCGAGTTTGTACATTTTTAAGGAGGAACATGCTCCTTTCCATTGTTTACATGACTGTGTTTCATCATGCTAATGATGTCATCAACGTGATTACATCAGTTTGATGCGCCAGAGGGAAATACACAGCCACGCAGCTCATCTGCTGACAATTAGACCCAGAGCAGACAGACCTGCCTGATTCTGAAATCCTGCAGGTCTGTCTTGCTAGCCTCCGTTGTCCAACGAATTCACTCGGCTGAATTCTTAACGGCCCAATCAGGGAAGAGAGGCGGGAGCAGCAGAATGCGGACATGACGACAACCGGAAGTTGAGAATGGACATGCCGATTAGCCTATTGTCCTCATGGCTACCTAGTAAAACTTGGCGAAATCTGCCCTCCTCAGAAGTTTGCTCGTAGGGATTATCTTTGACGCGGTTCATGTCACATATAAGTGTTAAATGAATCATCTGTGTGGTACAATTTAGTGTAAGATGATAGAAAAAGGCCGTCAGATGTAAACAGCTAAGTTAGTGGCTAACGGTCATTAACTGTTGTATGCTGTTAGCGGCTAAGTTAGCCGCTATGGCTAACATCCATATACTGTTGTTAACTGTTGTTAGCCATTAGCCACTACGTATGCTACATTATAGGAGGCAACTTTGCTTGATGTGGATTGGTCTGTGATGACGAGCCAAACGATTGTCCAATCACAAGCTTGTGTTTTTTTTTTAACGTTCTGCCCCAGAAAACAAATTCAAAGGGCTCCTACCTAGATGAACAAGTGAAATATTTCTGTGGCAGATATTTTGAGCTGTCCATTTGGCTTGTCAGGTTAGTATAAGTGACCCAGCAACATCATGCTTATAGAATATTAGGTGTCACCATATAGCAGATTGTCAGGCTGTGATTGTGAGCTCAGACTTCAGATAATTGAATTGCAGGCTATGACTTCATCTCCAAATTCTATGAAGACATGGTTGAACTTCAGTTTAGTGTAAGATCCTATTGGTTGTTTCTCTTAACAAGATAAAACATTTATTTACAGAGTTCCTTTTGGAATTGTAGAAGGGAATATTATTGCTCCCTGATGTAGTTCACGCCCTCTGTTTAAGGTAAAGTGAACCGAAGAGAGGACAGGTAAAAGCTAGATGCTACTCCGTGGCCGGATCAGTAATTTACTTTAATAGCATGGCAGCCTCAGCTACAAGAGAGCAACATTACCTTATAACGGCTGCAACAGCAAGTCATGCACTTGAAGAAAGACTCTGCTGCTGGTTATAGGTGAGCAGAAAGGCAGCATGATTACTCCAGAACAGGAAACCATAGTTTTCTGTGCTTTTCCTGCAGAATCATAGCTGATATCTAACCTGCTTGTTTATTTCACCTATGTCCTGTGTTGTGGTGCCACAAAAAAATCATCCCACCTCTAATCAAACAAGGTAAGCATCACCTGGCACTTGACATTTAGACATTTAAGCAGCTCTGAGGAATACATGAAAAGTTAGCTTAGCTGTTTGGCCCTCTTGTCAGATGATGATTAGCTGCTATGTCATCCTGTATGGTAAACATAGCATCAGCAGAATGGTAGCATGTCCATATTACAGGACCCAGTATTTACAGCATGATCATTATGTTAGGTCAGAAACAAATGATGTATTGCACTTCAGTTTATGAAGTCTAATTGAATGCTGCTTAACTAAATAACATGTATAACATGTCCTCTCATGGGCCACCATGGATGTTACTCTATGTCAGACTCATGCCCTCTAAACAAGGCACATGTAGGGGAAAGCACAAGGTCAGGTAAGGTTCTAGAGCACGTGCCTGGTTGACTCTTCACCATTCATTATTTGTGGTGATGACTCACCTGCACAAAGAAATGGCACTGCCCCTGAAAGACCCAGTAGGAGCTCTTTGCAGATATGATTCAGTCGTGTAAACCCATGCACTGGCTCAGACGCAATACAGCCTACCTCTCTCCAAATTGTACCTCCTCGGCCTGGCTTCAAATTGCTTGTCTTTAAAGTCTCGTCCTTTAACTGGTTCCCCCTTTTAATTCAATTAAATTTGCTGCCATCTCAACTTTTGTTCTGGTGCTCAAATGACAATATGCAGCATTGAGAGTCCATTGAGGGTAAAATTGACCTTGCAAATGTGTAATTTTACAGCACAATGCCGTTAAATTTCTGAATGAAGAGGTTTACCCTTTCAAAAAAGGCTGCTCCAGAGAGTTTCCCTTTTTATCCCTGCTTATAGGCAGCCTTGTCTGCACCACTAGCGCATCAGTGGCCAGCATACACCTGGATAAGTACAAAAATGTGTAGGGTTGCATTAGTGTGTCTTCTTCATAAAGTTGTAGGCTGCACACGTCTTTACAATCATCTTCATCTTGCTCAAAGTGTGTTATGCCCTTGTGATGAGTGAGTCTTCTGCCTTCATAAACAACATGGGCACGAAACATTACATTTCTGCTTGTTGGTTTAACCTGAACTGAAAGGGGAACCCAGTAATCTTTGTTTTTGCCAATCAACTTCTCCAGGTTTGTTTTTGCTGAACGAGGAAACTCCGAAGCAAAAATATTTTTTCCCCAGTGTGTACGACCTCTTTCTCACTGCTGCTCTCAAGACGTGTGTTTGTGTGTGTTTGTACAGCTACCAATTTCTCTTGAGCCCTTCCCAAAAAATTGCCACATTAGCTCTAACAGGCTCGCTGACACACAACCTCAAAGTGATTTATTTTGGCCAATCAGCTGAGTAAATCTGATTGGAGGCCTCTGAAGCATCTTTAACTCCCTTTATCGGGAGGTGTCAGAGTTCCTCTTCTCAGCTTTGCTCCATCCATTTGGCCCCGTTTTCCTGCTGGTTGACATTCTTTTTGAAAAGTCTTCCTCGAGGTTTTTCTGGCAAGTGATGAGACCTTGGAGGAGCTTGCCTTTCCTTTCAGTGAGTCTGATATCCCCTCTGCACATGGACTCACACTGCTGTTCCTCCCTTTTTTTGATTTGCCTGGTATATTTGACGATGTTTGGCCTCAGTAGTGGCATGGAAGGTTTCAGTTTTGGCGCGGGATGAAAAGCGGTTCAGAGTTCTCTCTTTGGCTTTGAAAAAAAGAGTTTGACTGTGATGCATTTAATGTACTAATACTTCAGAAGCATGGTCAAGGGATGGGAGCTTGAGTAAATGACACCAAATGAAGATTTTAAGATTTTATTGTGTTTCTGTCTTATTGGAAAAACAATCTTCATGACACTCCCTCACATTATATTTCTGATAAAGGTGCCAGTTACAAGTGGAGGGCTGCTTAAACCCTGAATTTCTACTCCAAATGATTTGTTGAAGCCCTCCATACAAAGTTAAATGCATTATCAGTCATTTCCCTGCTTTGCATAACTTTACTGCTTTCTCTCTTCGGATCTAGCTCAGCCCTGCTCATTCTGCAAAGCCTGAGATGGCTCACTACAAGGGGAATGACAGAGTATTCAAACAGAGAGGGAACTTAACAGCTCTCGAAATTGGAAGGTTAGAAACCATGCGCATTATCTTACCATTAGATACTAACTTGGATATAGTTTCAGTTTCAGCCAGTTAGCATCTGCATAAGTTATTGGCATATAGCATGAGACAGAAAGACAGCTCTTGATGAGTGTCTTTAATTTTTTACCAGGCATGTTTGAGTCATGAAGTTTATCGTTTTCAGTTCTGCTTTTCAGTTCTTGTTCCTGGTGGATCCAAATTCCAGTTCCACATTTTTGGAGGATGAAAGTGATATTGTAAGAACAAAAACCTTTCTGCCAATATTTTTGGCCTGGTTTGCTCCAGATAATGTACTGTAACAGAGACTTTTATACTTCCTTCTATAACCATTATTACTACCCTTATTAAAAAGACGTACTGACACTCATAATCCAAACTGTTTGATAATGACAAAGAAGTCTACAAAAACTACTTATTCAGACTTGTGATATGTTTTTATTGTTTTCTTTGAGCAAATTCAAATTTCACTTGTTTGTTAATGGTAATATTAAACCAGGCTTTAATAAATTTTACTGCGGATGTCCAGTGAAAAAGTATGTTGTTCAAAAAAACACAAATGCTGCTGACTCTGAAAAAGAGGTTTACTCACTTCATCACAATTCTTCTCCTTCACTGTACAGTGACACTCCCCTCCTAACCATAATTCATCATTACAGTGAGCTCTGCAGGGTCTGTTCACAGTAAACGCTCAATTTGGTGCTCTCTGTACTTGTACCAAATGAATATATTTATAATATTTAGGAAGATGATTTGTAGGAGTGGGAGAAAAAATTGATTCACATAAGTATCCTGATTTTTTGTCTGCTGATTTTTATTTTATTTATTTTTTTGTTCAAAAATCCCCCCCCAAAACTCTTTCAGCGCTTAAGTCGCAAAATTGCGACAAGCGATGTTGCTGAATAAAACAGGCCATAGCTGTTAAATAGTGTTGAATAGTGTTACTACTTTTCACCAGCAGATAGTGGACAGGTGACAGGTTTCTGTTCAAAGTTTTGGCAGTGCAGAGAGAGAGACAGAGGAAAAGAGAGACCCGCACAGTGTGATAGAGCACGAGTACTCACAATGCTGAGATTACGGTCAGTTGTCCAGTGAGGACGAAACTGGCGGCGTGTGTGCGAGCAGCGGGGGCGGGTCTGCGCGCCATTACAGTCCCCAAGCAGCACATACTGAGGCCGATACTTCGCCCTCTCCGTGGCTGGGATGAAGTTATCAGTGAGTGCCGAGGAGGGGACGTGGTCTGGGATGCAGGGAAGCTCAAAACACCACGAAAAGTGACGGTGTTAGCGGGAATGAGAAAGATCGCGGAGCTCTGGTCAGGCAGGGAGAAGCCGGGGGTAAAAGGCACAGTGAAAGCAGCAGAGGCATTCATGCTCGACCTGTAAATTACAGTGATGATGATGTGTGGGAAAACTAACCACAATAAAACAATAACAATAGCCTATTTAAATCTTGATAGCAAAATTAAATATTTTCTTGAAAAAACTCTGGTGCCTAAAGGGTTAATAAGCCACTTTTATATGCAATCCAGGCTTTTGAGAAGAGAGAGTATAAACAGCTGGTTAAAATATATTGCTGAATAAATCCTAAAAACAGACTAACATGTGATGTGTATTTTTCCTGATATAGTCTGGAGGCATCATCATTGTTCATCTTTTTCGCTGGTGTTAAAAAAGCTAACGAAAGATTGCAAAAATCGGCAATATCGTAGAATCGCAATTGAAATTGAATCGGCACCTAAAAAATCGCAGTAAATCGAATCAGGAGAAAAGTGAATCGTCCCAGCCCTAATGATTTGTTTATCTGGGCAGAAATGTGAATGTGAGCTCAGCTGAGCTTTTTCTGGTGCATGACAAGTAGTTGGCACAAATGCTACCGCTGCCTGTTGCAGAGGATATATACTTGTTTATTTGGATGGACAATCGTAACCATCGTAAACACGCTCAAATTAGTTCAAATTAGGCTGAGTTTAGTCAAACTTTCTGCTGTTCTGGTCCACCAATATTCCGCTATTGACGCATCATACATGATTTAATGCTGCAGCAACACTGCAGGTCCTTAAAGATACATTAAACCTACATGCACGGTCACATCCACACTGAGGTTGAATCATAAAGAGGATTTGTGCTCCTTTTTTGGAGCTGTAAAAGTGGAACTGAAAGAAACGTCCCTCAGTGATTCTTCGTATTTTGAAAGCTTGGAACTCTCTCGCAACACAAATCTAGTCACATGAAGTCAAATTTCCTGTAAAAGAATAAAGACAAAATTATCATGGGGTTTATAAAGAAAAATCAAACCGTTTTTGGATCTTTTAAAATGATTAAAAATACATCTGCATTAGTTTAGACTCTGACAACACAGAAAGTGATTGACTGTGTAACCTGACACCGGCTACTTTGATTTTGATTGGTGCTTCAGTTAACCAATCAGAAAGCCAATAGAGGGCCAGTCTTGTTGGTGTGATAGAAAACATTGAAAAAGAGTTACACTTGCTTCCCATCTTCCCTAAATATTTAGTTCTAATATCATTAAAAAGAGAAATACTTGATATTTACGTAAGGTTAAGTAATGTGTTTATTATGACCATTTGACTTTGATTTTAGCAGATTATTAGCTGGTTTTAGAGGGAGAATGTTTTAGGTCTCACTGTATGAACACTTCACTGTGGTTCTCAAACTTCTACAGCTTTGGTTTTTATAATGTCAGCACAATTTCTTTCAAGACTAAGGAGTGAAGGTTTATATCCACCTCTGCCTCATATAGTTTTATTACCTTAAACCCTAAGACTCTTGAGACTTGACCTGGACTTGCACACGGTGTCTTATGCCCATCCCTGAATAGATGTATGCTCCATTTTGTAGTTTCTAGAGTATCTGCAGTAAATGGGTAAATCAAATTTGCAAAATCCACTCACACAAATGCAGATAACCATATTGTACATTCATACAGAAATGCAGCTCCGGTGCTCCTTTGCATGCATTTTCTGCACATCTGCTCCGTGAATTCACCTGAAAACACTCTACTGTAGTGCATATGCATACAGCCTCTGCTCACATCTCTCGTGTCATTTAACTCAAACACTGGGAGTGTCTCTCCGGGCCCGTTTCCATGTGTGCATATAGATCAGTTCGATGCAAACGCCTCTCCCAGCTTCGGTGTGACCTCCATAGATGCCCTCTCAAGTCCCGGCAAGAGAGCTTCGGGAATGAGAAATTAATTGCCAAACAATGCATGGCTCACATCCATTACGGATCTCATCATGTCAGATAATATCGAGGCATTACGGGACGTCTGGCTGCATACGTTACCGCAACCCCCCCCACACACACACCAACCGTCTTATCCCAGGTTTCCTTGAATTGCAGGTTGGACACAAAGGGCTCTATTAAATGACAAGACTTTAATCTGCATTTCCCTCCCCCCTCTCCATTCTCCTCAACAACAAGGACATGTGTAGTGTTTCCGTGGAGCTGTATGGCGCAAATATGCAGTAATTGATAAGCTCTTGGGCTGGGTGATTCATGCCATGATAATAATGTCACTCTCACATGTACAAATAGTCTTGATTTGTGCAATATGACTCATGATGGCTGTGATATTGTGTTTTTTTTTTTTCAGTATCTTTTGCAGCTAAAGCGTATGGTGAGATTGATGTGGATTTAACTGCTATAGATTTAAGGTCTGGAAAAGAAATGAATAAACAAATGTGATTGTGAAATCATCTTGCAAATAGATACGTTTTTCCACTTTTATATTACAAAGATAATGGCCAGAGGTGTTCAAACATAATTATGACAATGGTCAAGCCACCTGATAAATCATAAGTTAGAAGAGTTAGTAAAACCCATGTAATGTTAAAATAGGCAGCATCACAGTTTCCGCAGTGGCTAGGCAAAGCAAGAAGACTATGATTGCAGAATTTGGATCAACTATCAGCTTTCAGAGGACCTGTTCTGGCCTGGCAACCACTGGATTCTTTCCTAATTAAGAGGAGAATTATGCTCTCTGCAGTAGAGAGGGGAAGCCATTGGCTCATCTCCACATTCAAACACAAAACAAGAACAAACTGCACAAAGCTGAGTGTTCAAGAACAACTGACCAATACGTTTTGTAGACTGGATTTTCATATGAGGCTGATAGCAGAGCAAATGAGCTCAATAAATGTTGCTAAGATATTGCTTGCACTTGGGTGTAAATATGTTTACCATTCATGTTGTCCCACTGTTTTAGCCTATTGGTCAATTACAAACTTCATGTCCACATGAGCCTTTTTGTTGTTTTGTTTTTAGAACAACTCAAAGTGACATCACTTTGTGGGGAGGGTCGGCGTTAGGTGTTAGGTTCTAGGCCCAAAACATCATTTTTCCTGTCCACACTGGGACACCCTTAGAGTTTTAAAATCTACACCTTGGCAGGATTTTTTGAAATGTACTTTTCAGCAAAATAAAAGCCATTTATGTGTGGACAAAGGGCCTAAAGAAACAGTTACATTTACAAAAACATCTACCAATATATGGACATGGCCTAAGTCATCAATGATACCACTGTTGTGAAAAAATAGATGATGGTTATGATTGTTAAAATTTGAATCAGTCAGTTCAAAACACTAATTTATTTCATCCCCTGAGCTGCATGTGCCTAAAAAGAAGCTTTGACACCCGTACTAATTCTAAAAGAAGCAGACAGAGTTGGAAAGTGGAAGCAGCACCCTGAGATCAAAGAGCCAAATGAAACAAGTATGAGGTTGTAATTTATTTCTGATCCACTCACAGTCTTAAGTGTGGATTTGGACTTAGACAGTCTGCTCTGAAAATTCATGTCCCAGTACCCAGAAATCCCATTTCTCAAGCTATAAACAGGCTGGTAGAAAGTTAATGGGTGACATCACACAAAGGCTCTCCAATATATTCCTCTACATCCTGTGTAAGTGCTGACTGAGAATGTAACCATGCACAAAGGTCCAAATGCTAAAATTAAGGAGTAATTGGGTTCAGCATGAGGTTGGACGCGAGACTCCTCTGTCTGATGCTCATTTCATTTTTACACCCCGAAAGCCCTTTTCCACCTCTTTTGATCTTAAGTCTGCAGAAGTTTCTAGCTCACTCTCTGTGCGAGAAATGGCGAGTCATATAAACCATATCCATTTCATAATAGGAGCTTTTTTATTTTTTAATTTTTCCTCTCCTGGAGCGAAGTAGAGTGAGCTTATCTAATTGTGGGAGCCACAAGCCTTGGGATAGAGAGAAAGAGAGGCTAATTAGTTGGAAATTAATGCTTTGAAATGCAGCACAAAGCACTGTGTGTGGTGGAAGCAGACTTCATATGTTTGGTAAGGGTGGGGGGAATTGTTGGTGTAATGGAAGCAGAATGTAAATGATGAGAGGAAGCTGGAGCACCCAGAGATCATCTTTTATGAATGAAAAGGTCATTCGCTAAAATGTATGAACTCTTTGAGCTTTCTGTTAATTTTTTTGGGTTTAAATCAACCTTTTTATTGCCTTGGACATTTTATTGAGAGATTCTAGTGAAAGAAAAATCCCAAATCTTTAATTTTCATCATTTTTTTGTGGCCTGAAGTTCTTCAATTATTAAATCTTCCATTCAAACGCCCTTTCAAATCTTCTTGTAAGGTCACACATGAGTCCCTCAGAGCATACCAAAGTGTTGTTCACCTCGTCGGTGCTCTTGAGCCCTTTACCCTCCTCCCCGTCTTTATCCTTTTGGATAGAAAGGAAAGCTGGCAAAGCAAAACAAAATGTCCTTGTGTTGTCTCCAAGGCGATTGTGCCGACAGACTGTGGCTGCTGTGTGCTTCTGGCTTTCCTTTTCTATTTTTTTTTCTGGGCCCGTCTCATAGAAGAGATATACAAGTTTGCTCAAGGACATTTTTTCCTCCTTTCTGCTACTACTCTCTATCTCCTGTGTGTCTTTCCAGCCCTGTTTAACATGCTGTGAGTTAAAAAATAATTCAGCACTGGGCTCAACGGGATCAACTGGAAGCATAGAATTACATTCTAGTCATGATTCCTTGTGACTTTGAATTAACCTCCTGCTGTTATGGCAATTTCTTCATGTCATTTGACGCTATATTATATTACCTTAAATATTAAGGGAGTGCTAAGGTTCCTTTTATTTATGTTTTTATTGGCAAGCCAAACTATCTTTATTCATTTAGAGCCTTAAAAGAAATATGTGGATATTGTTGATTGCAGTAATCTCAAAAATAACAGCGTTGTTTCCAACTAAATGAAATCAGGTCCCCTTTTCCTGACCTACAAACCAGTAGGTTGAAGCAAATTCCTTTAATCCAGACTCACACTGAGTGAAACTCTTCGGAACATTTCCCAAAGTTACAGAGGTAAAACTAGAAAAGCACCCGGAGAGTGCAGACCACAGTCCTCACCCATATTGTGATTTTCACCATAAACATTAGTCCTACCTTTATTTCATCTAAATATTTGGATTCTTTGACCCTGAAAACATAGCATTAGCAATTGGATTCAAAATGATATCTATTTTAGTTCAGCAGTTATTCAGAAAAATCACGTTTTTGGTCATGGTGGATCCAGACGGTGATGCAGATCATTCCCAAAATCGAATCATTTGTTCCTTCTCCCAATCTGGACATTTACTCAAAATGTCATCGTCATCCGTCCATAACTTTTTGAGTTATGCTGCTAACAGAGAAACAGACAAACTAGCTAACTAACAAAAAGCAGACACTGGCAATAACATAACCTCCTGGCAGAGGTAAAAATACTCCTGTTGGGCACGATGTCTTGAGCAGAAAAAGACTTGTGTCTAACAGCCATCCACTGAAGCCTTGCTGGGGTGGAAGCAAACAGAGAGAGATTTAGAAAGACAGAAAGGCAGGCAGAGGCAAAAGAACCACAGTGATAGTGATGCTGAGACCATTTCTTTATCATTATTAGTTGTGTATTTTGTTATGTTTGAAGTTATTGATGTCTTTATGAAGCACTTTGTAACTGAAGTTTTAAAATGCTATATGTATAATTGTTTTAACTATTATGATTATAATTTTTTCCATTTCATATTTTTCTCAATACAGTTATTTATGAAATTGCAATGATCATACGAGCAATTAAAACCATAAGAGCAACATGACTCTTAGGGTCTGTCCCAATTCTACCCCTGAGCCCTTATCTTACTCCCTAAACCTTGGTTTTGCGCTTTCACGTCTTGTGAAGTAGTGTCCCAATTCTCAAAAATCTAAGGGGAAAGGGCATAGACCAAGGATGACACAGCTCTTGAAACGAAAACAGACCAGGACCTCACTTGAAACAAAGAGGTATGAGAATTTCCCATAATACACCACGCTCGCTGGCACAATGGAAGAGCGGAGACCAAAGAAGTGCATTATTATAAGTAATTATGAAATTGTCAAGTAAATATTAGTCATGTTTTGAATTGTTGTTTATATTGTAAAATTTCTCGTCATAATGAGCTAGCTATTGTAGCTGTAGGCTATTGTGGCATCTGCATACATCACAGCCAGCTTGCGGCTCTGGGTTATGATGTAGTGGGAATCAAGTGCTGTCTTGTTTCTCAGGAGCTTGTTTTGACCCCTTCCATTTGGCCCTCAAAACAGAGGGCTATGGGGGAGGGGTAGACAAAGGTGTAAGACTAAGGGGAAGGGCTAAGGGGTAGAATTGGGATTCACCCTAACACTCATGATAATTCTGAGATGGAGGGCTCTGATATTGTTTATAGTTTATCTTTATGTTAAGCTGCTGTTAAACTAAGTTCAATAGATGTAAGAATGTGAATTCATGTTAAGTGATGTTTCTGATGTTGGTTGATGTAGGTTGAAACAGGTCTACGGCCGCCCATATAAATAATAATTGCTTCAGATATACTGTATGTGTGGAACTACCATTTATTTTAATGGATAGATCAGTCTGAATGTCATATTAGAAGTTGCATTTATAATGGAAAAGGAATAAAAAGGCCAAATATTTACAATCCTAGTCCTTGAAGCTATGCAGATCTACAGATACAGGCCCTAACCACCAGTGATCCAGAGACAAAACCAGAGATGAGTACAATGGCAGAAGAGAGAGGGTGAAATCAAACTGGGAGAGAGGAGGCAAATCTTTCTACTCTTTCTGCACAACCGGCTCTATTCACTGTCTTTCAACTGTATCCAATCAAGGCACAAACAAAGCAATAACCTTTGAAAGGAAACTAACAAAAAATGCAAATAAGTGAATGGAGAAAAAAAGCCTGTCTTTTTAAAGGTGGTTTCCTTCTTACCTTTAAAGCATTTGGAAAGTTGAACATGTCCCAGTTCAGTATGTTATATTAGGAAGCATTTTTGGCTCGTTGAGCAACAATCTCATGTAGGTGTATCACAGTCAAAATCTCTCCGACATCAGCCGTTGTAATTCCCTTATCCTAATGGACACGTTTGCAACTTTCGGGCCACTCGCTTATCTTGACTTGTACGCTGTGACCTGTCCTTCCCATATTATGTGCTGTGACTTTCCACGATTAGATTTCCACATGGTGCTCTAATGGTCTCTTTTACAATATGCAGTTAAAACTCGAGCTGATTTTAGTTGTACTTAACTTGATGTCTCTCCCTTTCACCTGGAGTTGGTTGCTCCTTTTTGAGATCATAATCACCTCCGCTCAAACACAGGTGCATTCATAAGTTCTGTAATAAATGAGATAAGAAATAGACTGGCGTCCTTGAAGATATGTCTTCTTGGTATTAACATCATCATTGCTGTTGAAGGACACAGACATTGCAGATGAAGTTTTTGCCGTGCCGCTGCTGTGCAGATTAATGATGATGTCTAACGGTGGTTTCAGAATGTAAATGGTGATGTCTTGTGGTGGCTGGCTGAAATGTTAAATACCCATTTGAGTATTCATGTAGTCTTAATGCCATGTTGATGGGTGGTATTGCGTGAGAGCTTGTTGGTTGATGGTGTGTGGTTGAATGAGTGTCTGCATCAGAATACAAATTACATTTTTTCAGCAAGGGATGGAAATCAAGGCCCAGTTTCAGTAGGTGACATCTAGTCAAAGGAATTGATATCATTTGCTTCATAGTTCAATTATTCCCTTTTCAAGACTTCTACTTAATCCATAATGCCTGCATAGCAATAAAACAGTAGACAGTGTTCGTGAAAAGTGCTTCAATTTCATTAAACAGCACAACATGCAATGTCTGTGTGTAATTTTAAGGACTGTGGAATAAACAACATTGTGTTACAACATTTGTCAACACAGCATGGCATTAAGTACCAGGAGTAAGAATGCACAATATTGGATTTCTGCTGTTATCTGACATGCTGATATTACCAGAGTCATTATTGCCATTACCAAAATCAGTATTTCTGGTGGAGAACACAAAGCCACAAAGCCTCAGAAAAACAGATGTGAAGCAAGAAAAACAACATGTTATCCAACAAAATGACACTTTGGATGAACAAAAGTGGTCATTCAGTGATTATATGTCAACCTTTGTGGTACATATGTCTATTCTGCCAGCATTACAGATGATGTAGGAAATATTCATGACAAATCTCTGTGGCAAAATATGTTTTTAAATATAGGAATGTATATTAAACTACCAATATTGGTCCAATGATATAGTGTGTCCCGAATTAGTCGTGCCATGTATGTTTATAGTTAACACAGCAAACCTGTGTCAGCATACAGTTTTTCCTAAAGAAAAGCCAGAGGAATGGATGAGGCAATATTTAAAGAATTGTATCAATAAGTAGAATTAATCATGATAGTGATAAGGATGTTACCAGGTGTATGATGTCAGATCCAGCAAAATACAAGTTTAAATAGAGTTAAGCCAGCTAGTCAATAGTAAATGAAGCTTTCAGAAAAAGGTCAAGGTGAAGCACTTGTTTTTTTTCTGCAGCAGCAAAGGGTAAATAATGTGACTTGTGTCTTGAAAAATGGACTGTTGCTGTTGCTAATGCTATCAGTGCTAGCACATTTCTAAACTAAATGGGGTTGCAGTGGTCAGATGGTTGGGCATCTTAGCATAAACTTATACAACTTCTTTTACTGTATTTGAAAAAATGAAACATCTGAAAATCACGCTTTATTGCCTAGCCCTGTTGATAAGGCCTCTTTTTAAAGCAGTTCTGTTTGTCTTTATATGTGTACTTCTGTGTCTTGTTTGTTGTTTGCTGTCTGTAAGAGAAATTTAAGTTCCACAGCCTGCTTTACCAGCTGTTGGAGAGGAAAAAGGCTCTGTGTGCTCTTAGTTCACATCCCAATTCAATTAGATTTGTGTAATAGTTCCACCTCATTGATGGAGTGCCTCCGCAGGAGTGTCCACAGTACCTGTGGATCTTAAAAACACAACAAACCCTTTTGTTAGTGAGAGAAAACAAGTACTCAATCAACTTGGAAGTCTTGCTGTGGCAGCAACCTATTTAATCAACCTTGCCTGTCGTTGAATGCTGTTAAGCGTTGGATACATTGACTGCTGATACAAGTCTGCTCTGTGTCATTACAGCCTCTGGGCATCTGTTCTACTCCAAAAAACGCTAGCTAATTTATGCCATTTTATTTTTTCCAATTTTAAGCTCGCCATTCAGAGAACACGTCCAATGGCAAATTGAAACTCACTGAACTGGGTCTCAGCCGTGATGTCTGTTATCTAAGCACTTTCCTGAAAGTGTGACGTCCATTACACCTGTCAGACTAAAATCGACCCCCATTAAATTTTGTTTTGCTCTCCCTTTCTTACAGAGATTAGGACCATTTGTCTCTTCTGTCATTTTGATTGTATCACCGCATTAGGAGGAAACAACGCCTTCTCAAATTGCATTTATGTGAACTCCAGCTTGTGTGCATTCTTGACAAAGGAACTCATTTAACGGGTTTGCCGTCTTGGAAACCACACGCTGAAATAAGATCATGACTTATAAAAATGTCAGTGTAGCAAACTGAGGAATCTTAATGCAAAAGCAATGAGCAACACCATAGATGGGTTTGCACAGAAAATCCCTTTTCCTCCTGTCTAATGGAGATAAATCAGGAAGTATGACCTCCTTTTGTGTCATCTGACCCTCTGTGGCTTAACCAAGTCCACACATTCATAGAAAGCCTGCAGCTAAATTAATTTAGGGCCACTATTTCCAAATCGGGGGCACTAGGGAAGGAGTATGAAGGATGAGTAGATCCTATGATTGATGATGCTAAGTCAAAGAGGTCTGTATGAATTAAAGCGGGTAGAGAAGGATCACAGTGTCTAAGTTCGGTGCTTCCTCGTGCGATGTGTTGGTGTTATGATAGGCCTTGTCCCCTGCTGCTGCAGGAAACGGCGTCATTAGCAAGAACCTCCTGGAGGGTAACCACAGGGAAGACTCGCATCCAGGAAATAGGTATCCCGGGTTGTCCCGGCTGACCCAGAAATAACATGGAGCTGCTACAACCCTGTTACTGACTCCCAGAGATATGCCCTCGTCAACAGCTCTACTTAGTCTGCACAGATGTTCGTGTATATGTGAGTTTAATAGCTTTGCCAGTGGGGGTCTAATACTTGACATCATGTGTGCCAATACAAGACACACCTGCCTGTAATAACTGGTCTTTACTGAATAGTCTTCTTTTCTGTGACAAAAGAAACTACAGAAGACAAAATCAAGGCCTCTCCATCATACAAAAACTGAGACCATCTAGTGCTTTGTTAGGGTGCATGGGCTGACTATTGTCCCTCTTTTCTTTTCCAATAGAAACCTCCTCCTCCATAATGGTCTACATGGACACAACAACCATGAAAACAAGGACAACCAGTCGACCCACTACTGTTACTCTGACGACTACAACAGGCAGGACCACCACGACAAGGATGCCAGCAACAACCACCGCGGTGGCCCCGTGGCCGAGGACGACCACTACACTGGCGAGCCCAGTTCAGACTGTTGTCGAGGGATTAGTTCCAGAAGAGGACGATGATGGAGCACCACCGTCTTCCAAGCTGCCTAACATCAGAGTGGAGTACTGCAACCCCTTGGTTATGATGGATATTTCTTGGCCTAAAACCAAGCAGGGGATGGTGACAAAGATGCCATGTCCACCTGGGACCATAGGTATGTAATGTTAATTTATCAAAATGCATCCTTGCACAGCAGCTGGACCTGCTTGATTTAGTCGCAGTAATCAGGCTGATCCATCTTGCTAAGCTCTTATCTACAAAAAATTCAATGACCTGAAGTGACACAGTCCTATCAAAATACTTTAGAGCAGGAAGAGGAACAAGCTATGAGCAAGACAACAGCAGGATGTGACTACACGTACAGGGATTAGCTTTTGATGCTAACAACTTCAGTAGCAGTTTATCGGCTTGTGACTGAATTTCTTTATTAACCACAACACAAATACCAACTCTACAAACCTCTCTATAGTAAGGATATTTTGGCTCCAATTCTGACTGTTTTGACAAGAGATTGTTTTACAAAGTAGCTCAGGTTTTGTAGCGCCTACAACATTATCTGTTTGGCCAGTGATCAATGCTGATTGACAGAACAGTTATCCAATTACCTGCTGGATATGCTTCTGAAAGATACAGCCCTCCCCGAACACCATCTATGGGCTCTTTCCCAGATGGGCTAGTGAAATATATTGAACCATCTATCTGATGTGCCAGGCTACCAGAACAGGAGCACTGCTTAGACTGTGTGAGATCAAACTTTGGTTTTCAACACTGTCTAAACTGAATGTCAGCATCATACGTCATGCTGCATTGCTCATTACCACATGTTTGCTGTCCACACTGCATCCATTAAATATTAATGCTATCTGCTACGTTTCCCCCCTGTAAAGAGAACATTCACTGATTTTATGGTACAGGTAGGGAAACAGACTACGCTGACGAGAGGTCAACTCAGTGGCTTGTCAATACACAGCTCTCTGTGAGCCAAATGAAGTTTGAAAGTGCAAGTAAAACATTTCACTCTGTAATACAAATGAACGCTCCACCGTCTCCACTTTGTTGAGCAAGTTGACAAGCTCTGCTGAGTGAGAAAAGCCAACGGAAACCAAGAAAATCCCTCTAGCACCTTGTCAGTTTACCTCCTTCCTTGTTCCCTGTCCACATTGACACAAGGGACAGAGAGGAACATAGAAAGGGACATTGAATTGAAAGCAGGGTGCCGCCTAACATTGTGTCCACACAGGCAGTCAGGGTGCTTGCAGATGATTAATCAGCCTAATTGTTCACTGAAGCAAGCTTGTGCTACTTTTAGTTCCGGTGTTACTTATACCGAAGGAATGAATCTGCCCTGAAACCACACTGAAAAGAGGTGCACTAAAGTTCAAGACTCAGATTCTTGAAGTGAACCAAACCGTTTTTGGACAGCTAAGCTAAAACTCTTGTACTCAACACATGTCCAAATGACCCTTTGTGGTTAGCAACCTGGGACCCTTTGTCCTTGGTTACTAATGTTGTGTCAGAAAAAATCTCAGCGACACAGAGTTGTAGAGCTCCTTCTCATTTTACACACCTTTTGTTTGGACTAAATTTTATTAATTGTATTTGGCCCTCCGGAAAGAGCAAAGACAAAGATACAGCAGCGTTTGAAAGGATAACTAAGAAACCTTAAAATCTCATCAAAATTGATACAAATATTGCCAATATATGATGCTAGTGGGGCTAGCTAACATTAATTGCTTTTCCACTGTAATTCTATAAAGTGCTTGTTCCAACTAAAAGAGAAACAAACTACTATATTATCTAAACACTTTAATATTGAATTGTTAGTTGGTCTTAAAGCTAGCTAGCTAATTAAATAGCTATGTTAACACTGTTCCAAAGTTTGCTATTCTGTAATAAACACTAAACCTCTTAGCCCTTTATTGGTAAATTCCATAATGTGTTAGCATCAAGCTAGCAAACTCAAATGTACATGTAGGTGCACTCCTCTCAGTTCACATAATCTTTCTAAATCATAAGTGGTACTGACTTTAAAAGAGTAATTTTTCTGGTGATTATGCATCCGTGTCAAATATTAAGTTAGTAGTAGAAGTAAATGGTAAATGGGCTTGAGCTGATACAGCACTTTTCTAGTCTATTTGACTACTCAAAACAGTTCAACACTGCAGGTCACATCTACCCATTCATATCTTTTCAGTCTCACATTCACTAACTGACGGCGGAGTATCTATGTCAGATGTGAATCAGTATCAAGTAACACATTTGTACCCTTTCATACCCATTTGCACACCACTGACACAGCAGTGGAAGCAACTTGGGGTTAAGTGTCCAAGGATACGTCACCATGTGACAGCCAGAGCTGAGCGGCTGTCACCAGCATGAAGCACAAGTGGAAGTATGCCAGATCCCGACAAAGGCAAGACAGTGTATCTTCAGGGAGAGTATTTTGTTCGAGCTGATAGACTTCATTTGGTCACATTTGTTTGTTCGGATTCATCTATTTTGTTTGGAAGGGATACAAGCTGCTGGACAAATGGGTGCACTCTCTATTGGGAGCTTTACTTTCAGAATGCTAGATTAATGAGTGCTTTAAACACTGGTGAGCCTCTCAAAAACATTTTGTCTAAACAAATCCCAAGGCTAGCTGGACTATTTTGTGTAGAAAATGGACGGTTGCTCTGTGTTTTTTGCCATTTCTTGCGTCAGAATAGGTCCAGGTTTCAGTAGTAGTATATCTTGTGGTAAGTGTACCCAATTCTGTCAGTGTTACATCTGTAAAGTGTAACATTATGTGACATAACACTGTGTTCAGATGGAAGATCTTCAAAAACCTCAGACAATTCTCTGTTTAGACTTGAAAAACTCTGCTTGTGAAATATACATGCTGTTTCTTTATCCCTCCGCTCTGTGTGGATGTCAAAACTCTCGTTAGGAGACACAGTCTACTGCAGAGCTCTGTGCCTTGATGTTGGTCTGTTGGTCGCTGATGTGTGCTTTTGTTTATGTTTACACTCCCCCTGCAGCATTCGCTCCCTTGCTTCCTGTCCTCCCATCTCACTCTTTTATTTCTGACTCACTGGTGCAAGCATTTGGCTAGCTTAGCATAGCATATTTGTGGAAAAAAGATACTACCCACCTCAAACACTTCCCTCAGCCACAGTACATATCACACTTTTAAGTTTCAAAATCGATTTCCAAAAGTTTTAAAATGTTTTTCTCTTTCTATCAGCAATCACACCATTTGATATCATATGATTTAATGTTCATAATTTTAATCTAAAAAGGTCTACCTCTATAAAATGTCGACAAGTGAAGATCTCAACATCGTATAGTTGAACAATAAAATTCAGTCCACTTTCCAAAAGCATTGTACAGTAACCGTGTGTGCTGTGAATGGAAGGGATCTATGAATATGATTAATAACACAGCTCTCAATTTGACCCAGCTACTGTATGTCCTTGTCCTATTTCAAAGAACGTTTCTATCCGAAATTTACAAGGATAGCCTTTGAAAAGGACTTTAGTACATTAAATAAATAATACTTTGGAAAAAAGATGGATAGAAAAAATTAAATCTTTTTTTTAATTACTTTCTTTTTGCCTTGCAGTTTTCTAAAGTGCTTTTATGATAAAAGAAAATGAGTGCAAACAAAAGATTAAACATCTTTAACGTATTTTTCCTTCCTTTCTCTTTTATGCTCTTGGGTTCTCTTTTTCAGTGAATGAAATAAGCTTTAGCTCTCTTTGTTCTATCTGTAAATCTGAGCTGAGCGTGTGTTGGGAAACGTATTGTGCCATTGAAATGCTTGTTATATTTACTTTAAAGTGGTTGATCAGTGAATGATAGTGTCAGGGGTCTATGTTGTGCATCTCAGTTCATTTAGTTCCTTTCCCATTAGTTAGTGTTTTCACACAGAGACATACAGTTTATTTGCAGCAGTTTTAATGATGGCAATGGTTCTGAAACCTGCATGAATCAGTTGTGACAATTGTGTTGGAAACCTTTGGGCCCTTACAGTTAATATGGCCACAGTAATTGCAATAGTAGGGACACAATGGGCAACAGTGTGTTTGTTGAGAATACTGTCAAATAAACCAAAGTCCAACAGGGTTAGCATCCAGGGCAAGACCTTTCACACTATTTGATGATGCTTGCAATATATATTTTATAATCATTATTATTATTATTATTATTATTATTTGCAGCTCTGTGTTTGTTGGTAACACATTGACCCCAAACAATATATTGGTCACATGTTTTGCAAAATACAGTTTTCAATGTTTTCATCAAAAATCTTAGGTAAATTTAAGTTGAAAAACAAAGCCCAGAACCTGGCTACAAACCCACGCACAATTTTTCAAAATGTGTTTTCAGCCATTCTGTTGGAAAGTATTACATTTGTGATGTAATGAAGGGGTAAACCACATTCTCCTTTATGGGAGACACTCCCTGAGTGATTGTGTTTGTTCTTCGAGATACAGTATTTTGTCATATACTGATGGTTGCCAGCTCCCGTAGAAAGGAACATGTTTGTGTGACCAGAGTAAACATTAGAGCACAGCGCGGTAAAGCTCCCACTTCCTGAGAGGATCTTGGTGCAGAGGTCATGATGTTTGGAGCTTTAGACACCAAAATAGTTTGAACGAAGCAGAGCTGAAACTGAGAGCTTTATAGGGATGTCAAATATTCTATCGGAGTGGACTTGTTAAATGGGGCATAAAATGGGAAATAGACTTGAGCCTATAAAGCGCATTTCTAGTGATGTTAGATTATTGAAGCATTTCTGCACCACATGTAACATCTATTCACTCTTACATTCACTTATTTTTGGTTGAAGTTTCTATGTAAGTTGCCCATCAGTATTAGCTACTCATCCTTTCCTTTTAATACCCATTTACACAACACTGATTCAGCAGTGGATCAACTTAAGGTTAAACGTCTTGCCCAAAGACACATCAGCATGTGACAACCAGAGCTTGGCTTGAACCCACAATCTCCTGATTGTTGGTAGAGCGCTATGCCAGACCTTGCCGCCGATGGCTAGGTTAATGAGATTCTAAATCTTGGTGTCATGTGAATCACATGCTTTTTTATTTTAGGTGCAGCATCATGAAGCTTCTCTTGTGTGAACAGCTGGGGCAGATGCTACTCAGTTTAGCGTCTCCTTGCTTTCTCTTTAAGTAAATATGAACACCACTTTTCGTTTGAACATTTTATTTTACTTTTAAAAGCTCCAAGACAGCTCTACAGACAAGTCAGACTAATTGACACATTCTGGCATCAGAATTTATTTTTACCATTCCGACACGCTATTTTCATTTACTTTCATTAGGGGCACAGTGTGTTTAGTGTTAAAGCTATTATTGATTTCTAACAAAGGCTTTTTGTTTTTTAAAATAAAGCAAGTTTTTATCCAAAGTTGAATTAAAGTGCTCTCAGCTGAAGTCTATAAAAAAAACCTATTGCAAGGTGCAAATTTGATTTGTACATGCATTCTTTGATACTTCTTCATGTCTTGTGTATTAAAACACAGAATTTTCTTGGATAAGCACTTTGCAGGTGTCAACCGCAAAATCAGTGCAGTGCCAATGAAAAGATTTAAACCTGAAATAAATTTCAGAAAAATCATTGCTTTCAGTGTCCATAGCTGCTGTTAGCATTACGCCAATGTAATGTGTTTTCAGCCACAAAAGAGCTACAAATCACATTTGTAAGATTATCATTACCTGCGAAATCTAAACAACAACAAAACTGGTTAAGATATAACAAGCACAATATCCAATAAGCCAGAGGTTATGTTTTTGAGAGAGTTGTTCGATGTTTGTCCGGTCTGGCCAGGAACAAAAATAACTCAAAAAGTTATGGATGGATTTGGATGAAATTTTCAGGAAAATGTTCATCATGGAAAAAAAGGAAGAACTTCGATCTAATTTTGATGTTGATGCGATCAGCGCTTCAGTCAGCCATGGCGTAAAATGATTTTGTGAATAACTACTGAACTAAAGTAGATATCATCATGAACTAAATCGTTTGCAGTGTTTTCATGGTCAAGGAATCGAAATATTTCAATGAAATAAAGGTAGGACTAGTATTTATGGTGAACATCACAATATGGGTGAGGACTGTGGCGCCGGCGGAGGTCTGCGCTCTCCGAGTGCTTTTTTAGTGATATCTATTTTAGTTCAGTAGTTATTCACAGAAATCACATTTTTCACAATGGCGGCCAGACGCTGATCTGGATCAACACCAAATTCGAATCAGTTCTTCCTTTTCCCATGCTGAACATTTCCTGAAAATTTCATCCAAATCCGTCCATTACTTTTTGAGTTATTTTGTTCACGGACAGACGGACGGACGGACGGACGGACGGACGGACGGACGGACGGACGGACGGACGGACGGACAAACTCTTCCAAAAACATAACCTCCTTGGCGGAGGTAATAAGAGCCCTGTTCCTGAACTGAGCCCTGATCAGCCAAGTAGGGGGGTGTACCTTGTTAGATTTTCTAAGACTTAATGTAGAGGAAGGAGCGGACACAGATGTCAAACACTATATCATGTGGCTTCAGTACTAAGATGTTGACAGGTAATCATATTTCTTTTAGACCAAATCACAGACTGCACCTTTAATGTAATAAGACCCAACCAGAGAGGGTAATTTTCAGGTGAATAAGAAGGATTTGAAGCTTCAGCTAAACCAAAATGTGACCTAGAAACCTTAAAACTGTGGCTTTCAGCTGTCAAGCGGTATTGTTACATAAATAACCACGACTTCATCACAGCCAGAAAAAGAGGTATTCAGATATTTTAAAAATTACCTTTCTTGGGGAGTGTTTTGAATCTGCATTTCATTTTTTTTAGGGTAAGTCTCCCCAGATCTGGGAGTGACACCGAACCCCAAATTTTGCTTGAAGCATTTCATTTCATCAATCAGCACATGCACATACACACCCATACATACAGCCTCCATTAATGGGAGCCACCAGCACCCGTTGAGACCTCACTAACAGCCGTCATATGGCAAGATAAGAGCAACACATGCCCCCCTCCCCCCCTCAGTGCCCTCTTCAAAGCCTCCGCACTTCACACGACACCGCAGCGCAGAAACATGGCTTCCTCCGCCACACTTTGAAAGTTCCTCAAGCTCTCCCGTCTACCTCACTTCACATGCTGTCATTCCACCCCCCTCTTTCTCAATCACTCCCTTTCATGCCCCCTCCGTCTGCTTCTCAATATAGACGGAAATGCAGAGTCCCTTATCTTATAAACCCATCAAACATAAGGCTGTCCAAGGTGGACCGGCGGAGGAAATTATATGTCAATCAAAATTTATATCTGTTAATGTTGGCTGCCTCACCCTCACGCACACATTCACACACACTCAATCTAAGTACAAGCAAGGGCGATTAAATGTCAGCTTGTAGCCTTGCTGATGTCAGCCCGGAGAATATATACACAAGTTTATTTGAGGTGCGCTGAAGAACAAGTCAAAGACATGTTTTTGTCTACACATCAGGCATCCTGAAATAAAAGACACAGACTCGTGTTCCCTGTCTGTCTCTAGAATAAATACATTGAATGTTTTAATTAAAATCCATCCAATTAGCCTCAGCAAAACACTCACAGTGTTTAATTTCACACAATATCTGGAGATTTATTCATACAAAAGCCCGAACAGAAAATTCCAAGACTGTCACTCCCTGAGCCACTTCTCCACCAGTGGAGATATTTCCTGAAAAGCAGCTTAATTGACCTTTCTTGATGACTTCAGCAATGGCAGACTTAATTGGCACCTATTTTGGTGCGTTTTTTTTTCTCCCTTGCCGGACTTGAACTGTCACACACATGCCGACACTGTCTGACTTTTAATGATTAAAAACAGACACTGTCTGGGCAAGCTTGGCTGGTCTCAAGTGAGGGAACTTTATTCCAGATAAAACCATCCAATTACAATTTTTCTACATCCATTAATTTAATCACTTAAGAATTGTGTTTCTCTGAAAGTTATTTCCTCGTCTTGGTGAAGATTTTAGAATTTGGCATTAGTTGAGAAGAGGGAAATTAGTGTCTGGTCCATAGCTTATAATGAAGAAAAGGGTCAGGACAGTGGGAACATGTGGGCAAGTTTAATTCTCTTTCAGGGGCTTTTTATGTGGTTGTCGTGGAAATAGTCTGTCTTTATCGGCCTTTCTTGGTAAAACCATTTGTTCTGACAAAGAAAAAAATCATGACACACTGCTTCCATTGACCGTATGAAAGATGCTGCATTGTGACAGCAAAGTCACCCTCTTTCTGAACAACTTCTTTAATGCCTTGAGTTGTAGAGAAGGAGTTGGCTTAATATAAGCAAATTTAGGCCCATCATTTGATTAGCATTATAACAGCTAGTCTGCAGTTGGTGAAAATAAAAGTAGCTCTGCTTTTTAGTCACTTAAGACAATTACATTGCCTTTTTTTCTTTACATAATCACATACAGACAAAGAACCACAATACACATGACAGCATATTTAAAGAAGGGATTTATGGAAGGTTACAATTAGAGATGCATCGAAATGAAAATTTGTGGCCAAAGCCAAAGCCGAATAAAATATAAAAACCTTGGCCAAATACTGAATATCCAATGAGGAGGCTAAGTAGTTCACTATATTTTTTAAAAGTGCATAAATAGCTTAGAATAATTTTTGGACATGTTTTTAAAAGAAAGTAATTGTTTATTGAATATTATGACATTTTTTAATATTCCAGTAGCCTTTGCTTTTCAAAAAAAGCACAAGTTTTTCATTCATATTCAGCCTACAAACAAAACAAAAAATGCATAAAAAAAGCTTCAGCGCGCTGAAGTGGATAAACCCACAGCAAATGAATAATTGTCCTTTTGACACCTAAAGTTTAGCCACAGTCACACGCAATGACGCATTCGTCACACGGTACTATTCAGCCTTGCTATTACCTCACTCCACGAAGGCCAAACATGCCTTTTTTTGCAATATTCGGCTGAATATATTCAGTCACCGACTATTCGGTGCATCCTTAGTTAAAACCAAACCACCCAAGTAAAATATCAAATATAAAAGCAGCAATTTTATTTATTGAAACAATGGGAAACACTGAAGTAAAAGCCTGGGAGCTGAATAGGAAGGCTAGATAAACTACATGTTTATAGAAATGTGCCCTTTGCTCCAGTTCATGTTGTTATCAAAATAAGTCCTGTCTTTTTTTGTATATGAACAATGTAAGAAACATTCAATTGAACATATGTGTTACACAAGATATGTTCCTTATATTTATTTCGAAATTTACCATATTTATTTTATATAAGGAAACAAAGATTGTTAGCTTGTCTACTTGAATAATTCTAAAAAATTGAAGTAACTGAAACATTTAACTCAAAAATCTGAAGTAAAATAATTCAAAAAATAATCAGGTACATGTGAGTGCCTGATATAAGACTTTAGAGGCAAAAATGCATGTCTGAGAAATGTTAATGTCAAAATTGTTAATAACTCTGCAGTTTTGATAAAGAGGCACAGTCAGTGTTGAAATTGGCAAATCTGACAATTTGTTTCTTTAGCTTCAGAATTTATTGGAGATAAGTGAGAAATGTGCTTTCCCAAACACTATTACAATATTATAAATATGGATAAATGAAACTCTAATAAATGTGAAGAAAGATGAGTTATTTACAAGTCCCATCATTTTTTTAAGATGCCAAGAAATTTAGTGACCTTTGTACAAGCAAAACCAATCTGTTCTCCCTGAGGCTCACATAGGTGTGTTGTCACAGGTGCTTAAATGTTATAGCTTGAAATGGCAGTGTGAATGAGGCTTTGAACTGAATTAGGCAGAAGTTTGTCAAACACTTGATGACAAACTTGATGTTTTTTATATTGCGACTTTAACATTTACCTGAATAAGAAACTGTAATATGGCAGTACTTCAATAAAAATTGCTGCCATATAAAGTTTGTAAGTGGGTTCCACCTTCATTGCCAGTGGACTCCATGGTCTTGTAAATGTATTAAATGTACCACTCTCTTTTTTCTCTCCCCTCAGGCGTTGCTTCATACATGTGCGTAGGTCCAGAGGGATACTGGGATCCTCAGGGACCTGACTTCAGCAACTGCACCTCCCCGTGGGTCAACCTCATCAGCCAGAAGGTAGGGCTTACAGTTACATCAAAGGTGGTTGGCTTGGAAAGTACATGTTGTGCTTTTTCTATGAGAAAATACCAGAAATTCCTCTTTTACAGTGCAATTATATTTTACAAGGACAGAATATTGTTTGCCTGAGGGATTGTGACTAAATTGAAATATAATTTTTGAAGTGTAAATTCATTGTTTTGAGCAGAAGCCCTTTTGTCCTGCTGTCAGTAACATTTGCCCTGGAAAACGATGCAAAATCATTTTCTTTATTTTTCACGTATGCTCGAAGGCTTTTAGCTTTGGTGTGTTTTCTGTTTTCCTTCTTTGTCTCCTCTTATCTGGCCAATTAATGAAATGAATTAGCTGGAGGGTTTGTTCAATTTCAGGGTTATGCTTGTGTCTGTGTGGGTATGTGCTTAGTGTGGGAGATCGAATGGGCCCTGAGTGAAAATCTGATACCAAAACACCAAAGTCTAATGGACTTTCTGTGTGTAACAGCTCATCCAGACCACTTTCTGTCCTCTGACAGAAATACAACAGCAACCACTTAAGCAGAGAAACAATTATGAGGCCAAAGTTGTAATGCAAGGCTCTACATATACAGAGTAAAGCCTTCTATGTCAATCGTTTTAGTTTTATGGGAACTCTGATGCAAATGAAATTACATTGTTTAACTTATATAATAAAACAGAATGCAATAATTTGCAATTTCCTCTTGACCTATTTTCATTTGAATGTACTACAAAGACAAGGTATTGAATTTTCAAACAAAAAGATTCTCTCATTTTGAATATGATGCCTGCAAGATATTAATAAAAAAAAACTGGGACAGAGGCATGTTTACTTCTGTGTTACATCACATTTTCTTTTAACAACTCATAGATATAAACATTTGGGAATTGAGGACACTAATTGCTGAAGCTTTGAAGGTGAAATTGATTCCCATTATTGTTTTTGATATACAACTTTACTTACTCACCAGAGTCTCTGTTGTCATATTTTACGCCTCATAATTCTCCACACTTATTTATTAGGAGGCAGATCTGGGCTGCAGGCAGGCCAGTCCTGTACTTGCACTAAGGCTGTCACTTTATATTCGATATTCGTATAACCGATTGAATATGGGGATAAGTATCCGTAACCAAGTTTTAAATAAATATTTGAATGTAAAATACTGAGTGTGGTGGCATATCAGGCCTGGAGCAGTGGACCGTTCCGTCCAACAGAGGGCCCTCTGAGTGCCGCTTGACCCTCAGTCACATCCGCTGCTCCCTTGACCTCAGTAAACAAAGAGTTTCCACTCCGAGCGGACATTAACAGCTCCGAATCATCTGAGGAGAGCTGTGTGAAAGTAGTTTTGGTTCTACACAGCTGATGGCAAACTTAAAATCAAAGACCAGGCTGTGTTTTCTTTGAAATACAGTTTAGTCACTCATCCTCCACTTATTTGCGGGCTCAGACTGCCGAGTTCGTTTCATTAACAGTTTAACCCGTGTGACTGTGTTGCTTACGGCAGGATCTTTACCGAAAGGGCGGATAATAGAGTCTCTGTCCCTTACTACCGGAGGGGGGTAATCAACTATCTTCAATTATTTGGGTGCATGTTTGAAAACCGTTCCATTTGATTTTTGGGAAAAGTGACAGCCTTAACTTGCACGCTTTTACAATAAAGCCAGACTGTTAGAACATGTGCAGAGTGTGGCTTGGCATTGTCTTGCTGAAATTAGTCGGGCTGTCCCTGGAAGGCGCTGCTTGGATGGCAGCATATGTTGCTCCAGAAATCCGTGCATTCCTTTCATTATTACTGGTGCTTTAACAGATGTGCAAGTTACCCATGCCATGGGTACTAACAAGCCCCCAAACCATCTTGATGTTAGCTTTTGAACTTTGCCCTGATAACATTCTGGATGATCATTTTCGTCTTTAGCCTTCAGGATGACGTCCAGAATAAATTGAATTATGAACCTTTCACAGTCTTTTGTTGCTCCTGTTGCAGCTTTTTTAGAATGTTGCAGGCATTAGATTAAAAATTAATGAGTATTTGTAACAAAACAATGAAGTTCGAACATGAAAAATCTTGTTTTTGTTGTTCAATTGAATGCAGGTCAAAGAAGAATTTGTAAAACAATGTACTCTGCTTTGATTTAGGTTTTAAACAATGTACCAACTTCATTGGAATTCACGTCTGCACAATCAAAACAAAAAACATGAAGGTACCTGCAAATGAGGATCAGGTTTTTGGGTTATGAATCACCAGCTATGTTGAGAGTTTTCTCCCTTCAACTCAAAGGTCCCAGAGGCATGCATGTTATAATGCTTATGATGCACTCAGAGACTCCAAACTCAGCCCATTATACAGTGGTGGTTTGCAGAAAAGGATAAAGGATGGGTTTGGGAGCAAAATATAGAGGAGAGAAATGATCATGCAGTGTAAAGCTCAGCTTCAAGCTGCTGTTTCAAAATTAACCAAAGAAAATACTTTCAGAACTGCAACACAGATTCTATAATATGGAATAATGCTGGTGGAAAAATACAGAAAGAGGTGAAATAAGCAAGTCAAACAAGCGAGAAAATCACACGCTTTGCAGACAGGAAGACTTTAATGAAGATCCATGTGTCACAGATCTGGAATCTGCCACTTCATTATTTCATACCCAGAGCCGTTGTCCTGTATATGTGGTGCTGCTCATTACCAGATGGTTCAGTATACAAAATGAGAGAGGACAATGGGGAGAGCGAAACGACAAAAAAGTGACATTAAAGCAGAACTAGTTGTGCACTATCCTCAGTTTCTCCTCATTAAGAGAAGAGAAGGGTGGGAAAACTAATTCCAAATACAAATGACCCCCTGCATACACCTCTGTGAAGAGTTATTCAAACAGATAATTGGCTTTACTAATAAACTCACGGGGGATGATTCTAGATGACAGGAAATCAGTAAAGGCTTTCACAGCATGACAAGTTTGAATTACTTCATGTTAAATCTCAAAGTTTGCCCAATTCAAACCCAAACATCTGACCATAAGGTTGTTCTGCTTATAGTCAAGTTATCAGCAAGTTTCAATTATTTGCAGCTTTTACAATAAAGACCAGCTTCGCCTTATTTTTGTGGCATTTTTTTCTTCACACATTTGGATGCAAAGTGGTACAAAGTGATCCATTCCTACTTAGTTTTTCATCTTGGGAAAATCAGATATATATGTATGAGGTGTTCTTTTAAAACTGATTTGTTTTCTTGTTTTTTAAAGGTTGCAAACAGCCAGTTTGTTTAAATGATCAGCAATTAGAGACCCAAAAGTGGGAAATGGTTGACTTCAAGGGTGTATCTCTTCACATTGATAGGTAGAGGGAGCACAGGTGAGGTTTAAACAACAAAGTAAAGATGCAAGGGGACTTCTTGAGGTCTCATTATCTAGAAAATGGCAGCATTGGAGGTTTAACCCTTAAATTCCTGATCCTGCCAGTGGGATCAAAATACCACTTATATTTAGAAGAGTGGCATTTACAAACCATTTGTCTGATCCAGAAATAAAAAATACTGGCGTAATTGTTAGATGTTGAAGTTTCTGAAGGTACCTGAATGTTTCACAAGTAATGTTGGCAACATATCGAGAAAAAAAAAAAAAAAAAAACGGAAGAAAACGGGCCAGTTTCATGAGATTTCATCACCATCACTTTAATTTTCAAGACCTCTTTGAAAATTTGAAGAAAATTAACCATTTGCTTCAGCGTAATTCTGTAAAAAAAGAAAAAATTTACCATTCTGACCATGTTCAACAAGACCTGAATTATTCACATACTTCCGGAATTCACTGTTCAAAAAAATCTTTGAGTTTTCATCCCATGGCAGTGTTGCAGGCTCATATTCCTGCTCAGAGCCGTGCAGCACACCTGCTGTCAGTGCCTTGAAGATGTGTTACAGGGCAAGTTTTTCCTAGCAAACTTCTGTTTTTACAAAGGAAAGAGTGCTTAACATATAACCTCTACAGTGTAGACTGTAAATTAACAATATTAATAATATGATAAAAAAATAATAAATATTTAGTTTTTTATTTTTATGTATTTTCAGATCATTTTGTGCCTTTATTGATAGGAAAGAGACAGTGGATAGGCTTGTGAAAGGGGGTGAGAGAGTAGGGGAAGACACTCTGCAAACTGGTCACAGGCGGGATTCGAACCAGGACCAGGTGCCTGGTTGCTAACCACTCCACCAAACCAGCACCCCGATATTTAGGGTTTTTTTATTTTCAATTTAAATTTTTCCAATGATTTTAGCTTGTTAATTTTGTTACACTGCATGGATGCATAACTGAATTACATCAGTCAATATCCATGGTTGTTCTAAATCTATGGAGGTGCTGGACTTCATATTGTTAGAGAAAAAATAAGTGACATAGAAAGAGGGTTAAGCATACTGTGTTTGAAAGTTTCCCCTGTGTAATAGAAAGCACAGTGGTTTTTGTTATTTGAAGAATTTAAATTGCAGTTTCAGCAGGTGACATTGGTGTCGTCTCCTTTTTTTCCATTTTGTTTATGTTCAATTGGTTGTTACAAATGATCAGTCACTCTTAGCTTCATCTTTGATTTTATATTTTAGACAAAGAATTCCATTTTGGTCAGCTTATGT
This sequence comes from Scarus forsteni, assembly GCA_036419115.1. NCBI lineage: Eukaryota > Metazoa > Chordata > Actinopteri > Labriformes > Labridae > Scarus > Scarus forsteni. Next base: position 22,792,581 of record JAZDUH010000544.1, on the reverse strand, counting down.
GCTTGACAAACCTGTAACCACTTTGACTTCTATCATCTACAGTCAGATAGCTCTTTATAACATTGACTTTATGGATTAGATCAAGCCTTATGTGCTAATTCCCAGAGCCATTTTTTTTTTTAATCTCAATCTCTATTGGTGAAATTTCAGCTGGAAAAATCTTCAAATCTTGATTTAAAGGATCTTGTTTCTGTCTGTTTATAAAACAAAAGAAAGTCCCTCACAACATGAGATCAATTCTAGCATGGAAGAGTGTTTTTACTAATATTGGTTTGTTTTTATGTTAAACATGCATATTTGACGGCGTAAAAATAAAAATCTGAATTACGTATCCCCTTAAATTAGCCCTACTGTAATAAAACAATTCTAAATAAAGTTCCTTATCAATTCTTTTGGCAAAGCAGAAACACCAGATGCTGTGGTTACCATCTATTAATTTCTTTAGATGCAACAACTTATTTACTGTCTGGAAATTACAAAAGACAAGCACATATGAACATTATTGTGTTTCTTTTGCCAACAAACAACACATCTAAAGCCACAAAAGCCTTTAAAGCTCTGTAACAGCACTAAAATAAACAACATCTGTCCTCTGTGTCCAACATATCGAGACTTTATGGAACAACATCTACAGCCTCCCCCAAGCTTCAGTGCACCCCCATTAGTTTCATAAAGCTGTATGGCTATCTGGGGAAATCCTCTCTATAGTTGATTTCATAATTGCCTTCGGATACAATGTTCGCCCCGGCAAATGCTCGGCTGAGCAACGGCTCGACACTTTAAATGTGTGCAATAAAGCAGCAGTTTGGAGGGAATGTAAAAACTGTATCATTTTAAGTGGGTGGGCATTTGTTTATGGCAGCTTGTGTTGTTTTTGTTTAATGCGAATAAGTTGGAAGAGTATAGGAATATTTTGCTTGAGTTAAAGTGCAGTTTCAAGCACAAATAATACCGCTAGAATGTGAATTTAGTCTCAGTTTGGATATGTAAATGTTTATTTAGTTTTATGATTTTATTTGATTATCCCTTTTGTCACAGCTAAAAGCAGGAGAGACAGCTGCGGTCATCGCAAGAGAGCTGGCGGAGCAAACTAAGCGTAATCTCCAGGCGGGGGACATCACGTACACGGTGAAGGCCATGGTTCAGCTGGTGGATCTCCTTGACGTGCAGCTGAGGAACCTCACACCCGGTGGCAAAGACAGTGCAGCTCGGAGCCTCAACAAGGTTAGTAACAGAGTATATGATGGAGAGAAAAGCATAAATCTTCCCTTTGTTCGCTTCTGATCTGCTTCAAAAGAAAACTCCGACTATCTGACAGCTTGGATAAACACGACCTGCAGGAATAGTGACCTCTGCTCCTGCTTGTCTACACTGTTCAAATCAGCCTTTGACTTTCAAGAGTAGTGTAAAAAATGAGGGAACTTTGGGAGCAATTTTCCTGAAAAGTGCCAATTTGAAGCAAGAAAATCTGCTCTCACTCCTTAGCCTTCTAAGTTTTAAAAAATTGGGGCCTCTTTCCTTGAGCTTTCACTTGTGTCAAATCTGAGCAGTAAGTATTCTTTTAATGATCCGCAATTTGGTCCAGTGCTGTCAGATAATGTAAGAGATGATTGTCTGACGGACCATGGCATTCAAAAACAGCCCTTCAATTTAAGTGGAAAGCTCACATCCCTTTCTGCCGTAACTGTTTCATGCCACAAGTTTCACTTTAATGTAGTTAAAAAGATGTCATCAATATGGCACGCTCGTCAAAAGCACTACATTTTCACCATTTGATTTTTCACTAATGGGACAGGCCAAGATTTTATTTGGTCGGATTCAGACGGAGCGCAGTTTCTCATTTTGAGCTGAACCTGGAGCTAATGCATTTATTCCCCAATCCACAGCAGAGCGCGGTACAGGGGCACTCAGGCAGAGCGAGCTAAAATAATAATTTCTGTGTGCTGAGCAGCCAACAGAAAAAAGCAAACATCAGTGAAATCCAAAATGTCGCTCGTTAATTTGCTGGAGCAGCTTCACTTGTCGAGGAACACCAACACCTGTTCCCGGATAGCTTTTTTTCTTTTTTTCCGTCTTCCCTGGATGGATTTTTATTTCATTGCCCGCAACAGACACAGATGTCCCCATTGAGATTTTAGTGCCAGTTTCCTCCAATGGAGAGGGGGAGGCAGTAAAGATGGCCAAAGGGCCTCTGAAGGGAATGCAATGAGTAAATTCACATTGAAGAGCAACTAGAGTTTATAATGCCTCTCGAAAAAGGTTTCTCGTAAAAAAACAAGGCATTCAAGGAAGGGGGACACTGGCGGGGAGAGATTACTGTTGTGGTCTTAATTTTCTCTCGTAAAGATGAGGAAATGGAGGCGGGAACAGCTGCGTGAGGGAAAGAAAAGCGCTTTTAAAACAAGGATAATTTCTTCAAGAGAACAGAAGCTCAACTATGATGTGTAATTCACCTGAAGTTGGTTATAAAGCTTTTTACAGCATGTCACAAATGGAAAAATAATGAGGAAAATATGGCAGAAAGGTTGTAATGTCAATTAAGGGTGCCCAAACTTTTCAGCCTGTGACCTCAAATTAACAGTTAATAAATATTGAAACTTTCATCTTAAGTGTCACCGAAGACAGTGATTTATGTAAAATTACGCTCATTTTAGATATATCATATCCCAGCAATCACTTTGAGAACGGCTGACGTATGGAAGCCTGAAAGGATAAGTTCGGTTTCGACAGCCTTCACATTGTTTATAGAATGAAGTAGAACAATATACTCCCCCAGAAGGCTTTCCTGATCCAAACAGTGCTTCGGGAGATATTTAGATCCAAAATCGAGCGGTGGACATCTGTATAATGGTCGCACATGGGTCATGCATAGCATCGCTCCTAAAACTGCATGAATCGTCCAGAAACTCATTAGTTTCACCAATATTTCATCATGATCTGCTCGCGCTACTCCTCCAAGACAGTCCGGGGTTGCTCCACCCATGTTTTTGTGACTGTGCTGACCTCTGAACTGGAAACTTTCTTTACGACTGCCACGCATGCGCAGTACAACCCACCCGCGATGCGACGGCCGCGTACAAGACCATCACTTCACTCGTCGCGCGATGTCGAAGTAAAAAAAAAAGTTGATCCATTCAGGCGATGTCGTGTGTGGCTGTGCAGCATCAGCCAATCAGAGGTGTGTGTACGTGTGACGGTACCCTAGACAGACAGTTATTCATTCGGACTACAGGGCGGATGAGTTCCGTCTAGGCGGAACTAATGTCAGTGAGGACATTAGTGCCGCGTAGACAGACCGCGGTAAACTCACAGATGCTGCTGCTGCAGGGCATCAGCTGCAGTGTTTTGTGTTTGATAAGTGAATGAAAAGGATACACCTGGAATAATGTCCGCTTATACATCCTATTATGTGATATATGATATGATCGTGGTGAAACTCGAACGGACGTGACGTCACAGAGCGACGGCCAACGACCAAAATGAGGTATTTATGGACGTGCAACGCTATGTCAGTGGGCGACGCGATTTTGGTAGCTGGGTCGCTTGCGGTGTGAACGCAGCATAAGGGTTTATTTTTTGATTAATATCACTTTATATAGCTACTTTATTTATCTATTTATTCATTTACTTATTTATTTATTTATTAAGCACTTTTCCACTTATTTTTTTATTTGTCTTTATATTTCAACTTTTATTAGCCTTTTCTTTTACGGATTCTTATATAATTATTTATTTATTCATTTATTTATTGTTTCTTTTATTGATTTATTTTTGCAATTTGGCACTCTCACTACTCCATAGTGCTGAGTTAAAAAACAGCAAAGAAAGCACAACTTCAAATTCTGAATCTGAGTATTTTCAGTGTTTTAAAACTTAAAAAGTCCTCTTAGAGTTGAGGCCAAAAGCATGTTCTGAACAGTTACGGCATTATGGTGCATTCAGTTTGCATGGGAACTGGAAAGAGAGGGGTGGGGATCCCTGTAAAACCTTTCTAGACTGCTAGCTGGTAAAGGCTGAAGGACTTCAAAAAGGGGAAATTCCAACCAAAGGCGGCATTCCCAGTGATGTTGTCTGATTTGCAACTTGGACAATCCCAGTTCCAACCAGAGCACACCATTTGCAACAACTGCCAAGAATGGTATAGGAGTGCAAAAAGATGCCTCCCACTTACGTCTAATTTAAACTGGACATGCAGTTTACCAAATATACGACATGGAGTCTAAATGGTTTACTTATTGTCTATTTGTTATTGTGTTTACATCATGTCCCAACTCTTTTGAAATTATACATTTGATATTAAATTATGGAAATGGTATGAAAGACAGCAATTTCCTTTTGTAACGAATCTAAGAAATTATTTTTGGGTGCTATCGTTCATTTATTTAAATGTGTTTTTAACATTTCATATCTTGTCTTGAACTTTATTCCCACTGTCTGAATTATTTTGGAACATATTGCTTCCATCAAAATTCTGATGGAAGTATCATTGTAGAAATAAGGGAATATCCCAAGTTCCATGTTTAATGTTTCTGATAGATTATGTTTGTGTTTTCAGATTTAATATTTCCTTATTCTACTTTCACTTTGAACAGTGTAACAACTTTTTTTGAAACAGGGTTGTAGGTTTAAGTCAAACTGTGTTGGCTAACATGTAGGGATGGGAATCGAAAACCAATTCCAGCTGAGAATTGTTAACAGCTCCATCAAAGAATCAATATCATTAATCTTTTTGCTTATCAATTCCCTTATCAATTCCTTCCACTGACAGGGTTCAGAAGCATCAGAATTGTTGCTTAATTTTTATTGCACCTACGACACAGCCTTAAGTGAGTGGAAACACCTGCAACTTGCAGAAGCAGATACCTATGCTGTGACGTGTTTGACATTGTTACCACTGAAAATCAGACCAACATTTGCCCACTTGCAAAATCTGCAGGAATCGATAAGGGAATCGTTAAACAATTGGATCGATTAGCAGGATCGTTAACAGCATTGGTATTGATAAAATCTTATCAATTCCCATCCCTACTACCATGTTTGAATAAGAACTGAGGAATATCCCCCACTCATGCAGTGCTTACAGACTTTCTTTGAGCCTTTCATTCTTTCAGAAATGCGAAATTGTTGTAAGCGCTAGCTCTTTTGGTATGGAAGCACAAATTCAAAGGCTCCAAAGCTCTTGAGTCCTCACATGAATATCTCAAGTTAAAATTAAAAAGAAGTAAATGATAATCTTGAACTCCTGTTTTAAAAGTGTCAAAGTTGTATTCCCACTTGTCTTGTCGAGTTAACTCGAGCTCCTTTGCCGTTTTCCCATGATAGCATATAATTAACACAAATTTACACAGGATTTTTTAAAGTGAGTGTTGAAAGAGTTAAGTGCCTTGTTTAATCTCACTGCTGTCAAATCTGTGCTTCAAGCAGAAATGTACTTCAAGTGGAAACGTTTGAGTTGTCGACCTCTTGCTAACTCTTGCATTCTCTTTGGGTTTGTAGCTGCAGAAAAGAGAGCGCTCTTGCCGCTTTTACGTGCAGGTATTTGAATCAAAATCTTCCTCCTATTAACTCTCCATCCCCCCCTTGTTTGCATCCTTAAACCTTTTCCCATTTAAGCCATTTTTATGAAGTTTGGCCTTTTGACATGGAAAAATGTGACAAATTTGCAGTTTGAAGCCAAAATATGTGTAATGTCTTGGTATTATGTGAAATCAAAGGGCCAAATTTCACAAGTTCATTACCATTACCATTGCATCCCTCTTAATACCATCAGTGTCTTACTCCCTGACAGCTTCAGACATGTTTCATCATTTTTCCTGCATGAATACTACCATCTTACTCTGATAAGCTGAGCATGAGAATGTACATTGCTAAACTTTTAAATGCCTCATAGTCTTGTGAGTTAGTCAAATTTCTGAACTGTTTTAAAAAAGCTCTGAAACATCAGCACTAATTTCCAGTAAGTGGACTGCATGAGTCAAAAATGAAGCTCTCGAGTGTGCTGCAAGCTTCTGTATTTCTCAGCTAATTCTTAAAAGCCAGAAGAAGTGACCTCATTATCACTGCAACTCAACTTTGGAAGTACCAAGTCAGCCAAAGTCATCACATGTTATGACTCCCCCTGCTGCATAATACATATTTGTCCCAATTTAAAGGAGGGGTCTGTATTGCTTCACTCAGCTATTTTTCAGGCCACTGGCTGATTTTGTCAACCCTCTGGTGACATTCGAGCTGTCATCAGAATCATTTCTGCCCATGACAGGAACGTAGAAGGAGTTGACATCCCCGGTCCTCCATACAGATGACTCCAGTAAAGCTGCACACAAGAGCCAGATGTTGTTTTGTGTGTTTGCTCTGCAGGGCTTCATGTTAGGCAACACATACTTTGTGTGATTCCTCTGAGGCAGAGGCAGAAGGCACTTAAGTATGTATAGTTATGTGATTGTGCAAATGGCTTCCAAGTGGAATGTGTGTTTGTGTATGCTGAGAGTCTGCTCACATTTGCAGATGAGTTTGTGAGTGCGAGTTGCCTAATGGAAGGCCAGAGGCTGGGAAAAAAACACATCTATCTGCAGCTTAGACTTCCATTTGTTGACCAGAATGCTGGAAATCATAGCATTAACACACATGTAAAGAGTCCTTTTTTCCTTACTCGCTAGAAGGTTGGTTTTGGTGCCATAAGATTTTACACGTCCAGATGTATACATGCTTGAAGTGGAGAGAGAATATAAAAAGCATGATCTTTCATTTCCTGCAATCTGTTTTTTTTGAAAACAGTGATACCCAGCTGTTTAGACAGAAATCTCACCACAGTGAAATACTTCATAGATGCCTACCAGGAAGTTAGCTTTGAGCAGGCTCCGTCTACAAAAAAAATTCATGGGCCTTTTCTCTTGGTTTCTGGATTACAGCTGTCGGTAAGCTCATACGTTTGCAGTGCATTTGACGCAATAGATGATCAATAGAATCTTCATAACCACCCCTCAAAAAGTTAAAAGCAGATATTAGCTATTAAAGAACTACATCATTGTCAACTAGCTGTAAAGTTACATCGCAAAGTTTACTTTCTATTTTTCCCCAACCTCAGCCGGGTACAGCTACATTTTTTTCTACCTAACACAAGTTTAGATTATCTTATCCTTGTGATTACCACAGGCATCATTGTGCACTTCTAACCAATAAGTCCCATAGACTTTGAGAGGAAGAAACTATAAGTACAAAACTTTAAATTAGCCCTGTTTTATGATTTATGGCTGTAACAGTGATCACTGACCTTTTTTGAATCTGGAGAGACCCCCAGTTTTACTTAAAAACAGTCAAACTACTAACTGTAGGGAAAAGATTGGCTAAGAATTTGAAAGTCTAAATCAGGGGTGTCCAAACCGTGGCCTGGGGGCCAAATGCAGCCCGCTGCCCATTTTGAATCGGCCCCCAAAACAGTTAAGGAATCAAGATATTTTAATTACAGCAGCAAATACCATCAGTCATGCACATTTTCTGCTGTATTTACTTTGCCACAAGGTCTCATTTACAAAGTATACTGCAATGTTCATCTTCAAGCACCAACATTCTTGCAATTTACTCTTGTTTTGTGTCTGAAAGTGAGGCTAAGATGTCAGTGTCTCCCATCTCTGCTGCTCAAAAGGTCTCGCCCGTACTAGATGTGAATCTAGTAATAGCCCGGGGTAACAAAGGCCCCTCGACAGGTGATAACCCACCCATAAACCTTAAAATTTTAACTTCAATACACTAAAAGTGAGGCGTGGAAAATGGCTTAGTTGTCCATGTATTTCTCTTCATGTGGCCCTCGATGTAAAAAGTTTGGACACCCCTGGTCTAAATGAAGCTCGTCTTGAACCATATGTTGTTGGTAGCATCACTGGAAAACATATGGCAGCATTTATCCCCTTAACTTTTTTATGTTCAAGATGTAAAACAATGACATTGGCGACATGGGTTACTGTGTACTTTCACAATCAGCAAAATTCATTCATATGATTTGGTTTAAATGAATCTTTTAACTTCTGGAAGAGTTAGCTACTTCCAGAACCTAACTCTTGCAAGTTTTACCCAAAAGCTCTAAAACAAAAATATTTTGCATGACAAGAAGGTCACGCAAATTGAAAAGTATTTATTGCCAATATAAAGACCACATATGTATCAAATGATGGTGGGCTACAATCCATCTAAGTAGTTTTGAACAGTTGTCTTTTAATCTCAGTATTGGGGCCATTTTTGAGTAATCGGACACACCAGATGGATCATTAAAAACAGATTGTACTTGTCCATCTGGACGAGGGCCCATTGAAAGTGTCTGGGAATGAGTAGAACCTTTCAAAGCATGTCCTGCGGGTGATTGGACGATCATTCCATCAGTCCCATTCAGTACGGGCCAGTCAAATTAAGTAGTAGGTGGGTGCTACTGCCAGAGTGTAAAATACTAAATGTAAGCCACAAGCTCTTGCCAAAACATGTAATGTCCTAGAGTTAAAATATCCTCACTATAGAGAAGTGTTTTCAGTGTTTCTTTTTCATTTCATCAGTTGCAATCCAGATATGATAAACTGCTACTGAAGCTTTTAGCATCCATGCTAATCTCAGTTCAAGCGATCACTTCCTGCTGGCTCACTCCTAGTTTCTGTGTCTTTGTGCTTTGAAGGATGTTGATTGTGCTGTGCTGCTTTTGGCCCTTAAGAGTCATCATAGACTGGACTTGGCAAGATGGATCTGCCTGATTTTAGATATTGTATCAGGTTGATTCAGTTGCTGTGCAAGGTTAAATTTAAAGGCTATAACTGAACATAGAGACCTTTCTCTCCTAAGTTCTATTTAGTTCACCCTAGAGTCTAAGTGTAGGTTTGTGCCAAATTTGAAAAATCTCTTTCACGCATTCTTGAAGGCGCAAGGTTTTTGGTGACATTAAACCTACACATCCGACCCCAAAATATGGTTACTGAATTTTTATACGAGAACAAATATTTGTGCCAAATATGAAAATACCTCAGAGCATTTATGAGATTTTATGTTCAAAAGAAGGAATGAATACGAGATCCAATGACCTTTAATCCATGGCCTTCAATATCAAAGCAGTTCATCCATGAGTTACTGTGCATATTTGTGTTTAGAAAATCCTTTAATACATTTTTTTTAAGTTGTGTGCAGAAAAATGGAAGAAATGGAAAGATCAAGAGATAGAAAACCTAAAAATGTAAGGACTCCTGCATTGGCACAGAGTAATAAATACAATATTGTATTATAGTATTTAAGTTCATTACTCTGATTAGCAACCAGTTAGATCAGGGGTGGACAACTTTAATTACCAAGAGGACCACATAAAACCATTTTTCCCAGCCTGAGGGCCACATTGTTACAAATTTTCAGAAACTCTCGATAATAAAAAAAAATGTTGGATAAACAACAAATGAGAATATAAGTTTGTCATAAAATCAGAATACCAATATTCATATATTACAGCTTAAGTTATTATGCATAATCAACTGAACTTGATACAGAATTCAAGCAAATTTAGCTAACATACATGGAATTAAAGCCAATGAAGTTATTTTCAAATCAATAAAATGATGTGTTTTTCAAATTTTAAAGCTCAAGTATTTTGCTGCAGCCATTTTTTAAAAATAGTATTGAGTAATACTTGATACAATGTTAAAGGCTTAGTGAAAGAGATTTAGACACTATAAGAGCAAAGTGGGTTGTAAATAACTTACATAAGATTATATAGAATTATTTCTATTGGATATCTGAGTTTTCTTCATATTTACAGCTGCTGGTTTTTGGGAATGAATGGCGGGCCACATTTAGTGATGTGGAGGGCCGCATTTGGCCCCCGGGCCGCCACTTGCCCACCCCTGAGTTAGATGATACCAGTTCCAGGGGTAAATTACAGAAAACAGGGAAAAAGTCTCTAATTTTTCCATGAACTACCAATTTTTTCCCCCGTATGTGCCCACTATGTTTAGCCGTGCATCCTCTCTTCCTCACCGATTCCCTCGCTTATTTGTGGAACGCAAACAACAGTGAAGAGTCCTCACTTGACAAAGCGGAATAATGGAGAAACATCTGTGGCCTTAGGTAAACACGGGCATTGACTGCACACGCTGCATAGCTGAGGGCAGAGGGGACTTTTCATTGATTAGGGACATTCGGTGATGTTTTTCTCCATCCGGGCCCTGGTGGCCGTTGTAAGTGGGATTAGCAGAGGAATACAATGCTAATATGAGGTGCACCTGCCCCTACTGTCCCTGCACACACCGCTGAAAACAGACCGTACTTTGGGACAAGGCTGATTATGAATGCAGGTGTTTGAGGACAAGAAGTACACAGCATGAGGTTGATTTCTTAATAAAATGAGGACGAATTTGATCAGATTTAAGTGGGAAACGAAGTAAGGGTTTCATTTTGTTGCCTTGATGAGGGAATTTCAGAACAAAGAGTTTAATTTGTAGTGGCATTTACTTATATTATCTCCCTCCTGTGTTGACTCAATGCAAATGAAACCACAATTTACCATGATTAGTTCTGAATCTCTTGTTTCCGTCTTAATTACCAATTCTGCCAGTTGTGATCGCTAATTTAATCCAAACAAACTGGGATAATGCTACAAAACATATAACGATCCACTCCGTGTGTTCTCCATTCCCCCTGCAGGAACATGTCTTTGTAGTAAACTTTGATTTGGGGCACACATGATAAAAATAACATCCTACCTCCCATGCCTTATGGTCATATTAATAGCGGCTTTTTCATATGCAAGGACAATATGCTCGCCAATTATTGTGATTATATCCTTTTGTGGGTTCTTCCTCCAGCATTTTGTTGTATAAACGCCAGCAAAAGGAATGGGATTTGCAGGAAACCATGACAAGAATAGCGCCATTTCAACACACAAAATAATATCTCGTGCCTAAGTAGGGGCCAAGTGAGTGTGAATATGCAGCACACTGGGAGGATATTGAGCTCCGACCCCTCATTAAAATGACACCTTAGCATGCGAGGATGACTAGAGGGAGTGCCACAGAGCCTTGTGACCTTAGAGCAGGCGAAACGGAGGGAGGCTCCTCGTTCACGGACGTAATGAGATGATAAAATTTCTCTGGTAGTCAATTTGTTGAAGGATGAAGATAACCAGATGCTTATAAACAGGGATTGCCTCAAGTGGCCTGCAGTGCAGAGCTCTGCCTTAACAACAGTGGGCAGATAGAATGGATCTCTTTGACATTTAATTATAGATGTTTATTTTATTACATGTAAAGCTGCAGAATATCTGGCTGTGTACACGTATTTGACCATTTGATTGACATTTTAACTCCTCAGTCCCTCTGACATTACAATTTTGATTATTTTACATTGCTGTGTGTCATAGAAAAACAACAGTAACACTCAGTATAATGCAAACAGGTCCTCTGATCAAACTCTTTTTCTCTCTCTCTCTGTCTTGTTTTTAGTATTTGTTGATCATAACTTCATTGAATTTGTTCACTAAACTGCTAAATTGCCATATTGTTATAGTCTGTCGAGATGTTCAACATTTTTCTTAGTCATTGACAGATATATAAGGCATGTGTTCATTTTTGTAAGAAATAGGTTTTGTACTTTTCTAAATCTGCCTTACCCTTCGCAGGCTGTTCATAAATATTTAAGTGTTTTATAAGTGTATCAGGGTTTTTTTTCTACGCCAGATTTAGTATTACTGGACCCTTCAGTTCTAGGGTGGTACTCATTGGTTCTCTTTACCTCGTAACGGACACAAGTGCTTAAAATGTGTACACTAGCTATATTTTTACACATAATAGGTTAACATTACTCATCTAAGTTATCACCTGCACAGTCATAAGTTCCACTTTTTAACATGTTGTCCAGGCACTAAAGGCAGCTGTGAACTTTTCCACATTACAATCTCTCCTTTTTTATATTTGCATATTTATTTGATTTGTACTTACACATTTACTTAATTTCTGTTTACCTGGATTCAAAATCTATATACCGAATAGTATTACATTACATTTAGAACTTACAACTGAGAACCTTTCTGCCCTGGGTTTTATTTTATTTCATTGTACACAGTTCGTTTTAGAGCAGCTATGCTTTGCTCTTAGGGCAATTCACTTCATTCCTTTTTCTTCTCATATTGGGAGCTGGAGTAAATTAGAGAAGGTTGAATAGGAAGTTTGTATCTTGTATGATACAGAAGTTTAGTTTTCCCAAGGGATTTTGTTTTTTCTCCTTGTTCAGTTGTGAATATATGTGGTATGCATGTGTGCGTATGTGTCCTTTCCCCTCTTGCTCCTTTCTCCCCCTTTTCTTTTACCCCCCCCCCTTTTTTTTTTTTTTTTTTTTTTTTTTTTCCCCCTTCTTCTGTTTTTTAGCTCAGTCAGTCTGCTTTGCTGACAGCCCTTTCTGATGACTGGTAGGACTCTTCGTTTCATCTCATGGAACGTGAAAGGGATGAATAATGTTATCAAGGCCAACAAGGTAATATCGCACCTTCAACACCTCAGGGGAGATCTGTGCTTCCTACAAGAAACTCACCTCCGCAATTGTGAAATTTCTCGCTTAAAGAGGGCTTGGATGGGTCATCTATTTCACTCTGGGTTCACTGAGAGGGTCAGGGGCGCAGCGATTGTTATACATAGGGATATTGCCTTTGAACCCTCTGATACCATATGTGATCCTAATGGACGCTATATTATAGTCGCAGGCAAATTGCAGAATACTCCTGTGGTCCTGGCTTCAGTTTATGCTCCCACATGGGATGATGATAAATTTATTTCAAAACTTTTCTCCTCTCTACCCAATATTTCAGACCACCTTATCATTATTGGAGGTGATTTCAATCTAGTACAGGATACTATACTTGATAGATCATCATTGAAACAAACTAATCTCACAAAATCAGCTGCTACTTTGAAGTTTCATGCAGACCAATTGGGGCTGGCTGACCCTTGGAGAACCAGATTTCCTTCTAGGAAAGAGTTTTCCTTTTTTTCTCATGTGCACCACAGCTTCTCACGAATAGATTTTTTCTTATTGGATAATAAACTACTGCAAAATACTGTTGCCTGTGATTATCACAGTATAGTAAGTTCTGATCACGCCCCTACATCAGTTGACATTACTTTTTCCCCCGGCAGACCACCTCACAAGTCCTGGAAATTTAACTCTCAGTTGCTTGCTGAAGCAAAGTTTAAAGATTTTCTCACCAAGCAAATACATTTCTTCTTTGAAATTAATGACATGCCAGATATCAGCAGTGATATTCTGTGGGATTCTTTTAAGGCCTATCTGCGTGGACAGATTATTTCATTTGTGTCCCATTTAAAAAAAACAGAACTCTCCAGATTAAATGAACTATCAGATGAAATTCGCATTTTAGATGCTAAATATGCCACTAACCCTTCAGCTAGGTTATATAAAAATAGATTACAGTTACAGTCTCAATATGACTTACTATCAACTAGTAAAGTTGAGACTCAGCTTCTACAAACAAAGCAACGTTTCTTTGAACATGGTGATAAGCCGAGTAAATTATTGGCATATCAAGCCCGCGCAGCAAGTAGCTCAAAATTTATAGCCAGGATAGCTTCTTCATCAGGTGTGGTCACAACAGACCCCTGTGAAATTTGTGATACATTTTCTCATTATTACTCATCACTTTACTCATCTGAAATCCCCTCCTACAGTTGGTCAGAACCTACTCCCCTTGATAGTTTGACATACCCACAAGTAGACAATGATGCCTTTCGTAACCTAGGATCTCCCATAACAGTTGCAGAGGTTCAGGAGGCTATCAGATCTTTACAAGGTTCTAAGTCCCCTGGTCCAGATGGATACTCGACAGAATTCTTCAAAACCTTTTCCAATATACTTGCTCCGATCCTGGTGAGAGTATTTAATGATGCATTCACAAATGAGCGACTTCCCTCTACATTCTCAGAAGCTTCAATAACTCTACTGCTTAAGAAGGACAAAAATCCCCTTCATTGTAGCAGCTATAGACCCATTTCCCTCCTAAATGTCGACTTTAAAATCTTATCTAAAGTGCTTGCTACTCGCCTCCAGAGTGTCACAACATCACTAATAAACCAAGACCAGACTGGTTTCATCCCAGGACGACAGTCTTTTCATAATACCAGAAGATTATTAAACATTATCTGCTCTTCTTCAGATTCTAACCCTGCTGAGATCGTTCTGTCATTAGATGCGGAGAAGGCATTTGACCGTGTAGAGTGGGGCTATCTTTTCTTCACTCTAAATAAATTTGGTTTCAACCCCGACTTTATATCATGGATTCAACTTCTTTACAAATCTCCTGTAGCCAGCATTAATGTAAATGGTGTAAAATCTAAACCTTTTTCCCTATCTCGTGGCACCCGTCAGGGATGCCCTCTGTCCCCATCCTTATTTGCTCTGGCTGTCGAACCTTTAGCCTTGTGGCTTCGTAACGAAAAGAAATTTGAAGGGATATCCCGATTTGGCCTCACTCACAAAGTCTCTCTATCATGAGCGACCTCTTGCTATATATCACCAACCCAACTTCATCCCTTCCCGCGATTATGGATATTTTAGAACAATTCAGGAAGTTGTCTGGCTATAAAATTAACCTGTCCAAAAGTGAGTATCTCCCAATCAATTCTCTTGCAGAGAATCTCCCTTCCACCCTCTTTCCTTTCAAAAAGGCGACCCAGGGTTTAAAATACCTTGGCATTATTATTACAAAATCACTCTCCGAGTTATTTGCAAACAACTTCATTACGCTTGTTGAGCGTTGTAAATTAGATTTTTCAAGATGGTCAACTATCCCTTTGTCTCTCCTGGGCCGCATCAATCTGATTAAGATGACAATACTTCCCCGTTTTCTTTATATCTTTGAACACATACCGGTGTTCATCCGCAAATCTTTTTTTTCTACACTAGACAGGTTAATTAATTCCTTTCTATGGTGTAACAAAAAAGCTCGCATTAAGAAATCAACTCTTCAACTCCCCAAATCTCTTGGAGGTTTAGCCTTACCGGACTTTCAACGATACTACTGGGCTAGTAATATTAATAAAATTCTTTTCTGGAATGTTAAGATGCCCTCCAGTAACTGCCCGCTGTGGGCTCGCATGGAACTATCCTCTTCATCCTTTGCTTTATGGTCAGTGGTTTGCTCACAGTTACCTTTACAAACTAAACATGTCGCACAGAATCCCATTGTTTCCGAGACATTAAAAATTTGGAATCAATTCAGGAGACATCTTGGCCTAAACTCTTCATCAAAACTAGCCCCAATTTATCAAAACATTTAATTTCTCCCATCCTGTTCTGACGTAGCCTTTGAATCCTGGTCAAATAAGGGTTTGCAAATCATTGATGACCTCTATACTAATCGTGTTTTCCCTTCATTTACAGACTTATCAAAAAAATTCTCTCTCCCTCAATCTCATTTATTTCGTTTCTTTCAGATACGTCATTTTGTACAAAATCAATTTCCTCACTTTCCTAATCGTCCCCCAGAGACCTTGATGGATTCACTTCTTTCAGTTAAAACACCACAAAAATCTCTAACCTCAATCTTATACAATACAATTTTTAAGATGAATCCGTCCTCCCTGAACTCCCTTAGAGCTGTCTGGGATCAGGACCTCATGATCACAATATCTGATGATCAATGGGACCGGATACTTACTCTTGTTCATACATCCTCTATATGCGCGAGGCACAAACTCTTACAATGCAAGATTTTACACAGGAGCCATTTCACGAATGCAAGATTAGCCAAGATCTTCCCAGACAGAGATGACTCCTGCAATAGATGCAAGCTCTCCCCAGCTGATCACATGCACATGTTTTGGTTGTGCCCCAAGCTCACTCACTTCTGGAGTGCCATCTTTGATACACTAGGTAAAGTCCTATGTTGTACGTTGAACCCTGACCCCCTTACTGCTCTTTTTGGGATGACCCTGGCTCCCAGTTGGTCCAAGTCCTCACAACACATAATTGCCTTCACTACTTTACTTGCAAGGAAGCTTATCCTGCTTAAATGGACTCACTCCTCTCCACCCACACACAATAGCTGGATTCAAGAAATTTTAAAATGTGTGAGACTTGAGAAGATCAGATTCTCCCTTAGGGGTTCGATACAGGCCTTCCATGAAATCTGGCAGCCTTTTTTGCTCCACATAGATACTTTACACATTGATGCTGAAAACTAATGAAATACTGAGCTACTGATTCAGTTTACTTTTCATATTAATATTTAATTTCAGTTTTTTTTTTTTTTTTTTTTTAATTTTCTTTTCTGTCACCCCCCCTTTTCTTGTCAATACGCTGACAATTGTCTGTTCGTCTATCTGTCTCTTGTGGTGTGAATGAATAAGACTGAATGAGTTTTCTGTGTAGGGAATGGGTATTTGGTCTCCAACATACTGGTTTTTAAGGAGACATTCTGTACTGTTAAGATTTATTACAGTTGGAAACGACCCTTGTTTGATATATGTTATTTCCTTGTATATTTTTTTTCTGTACTCATCCCATAAGTTGGAAAATTAATAAAAATAATTGGAAAAAAAAAAAAGAAAAACAACAGTGCTTCAAGCTAGAGTTGAAATCAGGCCCAAGACATCCAGCCTGGCCCTGACGAAGCCTGTTCCCTATTATGGGTGTAACAAAATGGTCAACTCACGAAACGATACGAAATACGAAACAGGGCTCACGTTACGAAATACTCATGATACAAAATAAAGATTACAGAAAATCCCCAACAGCAGGAAGTTGTGCAAAAATCTCATTTTCTTTATTTTCTCCCTAATGCAGACATACAGAAAATATTGCTGCATCAGTACAAAATAAATGCTCCTTGAAAAAAAACTGTAGTTTTTTCCCCTTATTTAGACTACAGTGCAAATACAAACATAAAATCTCAATAAAACGTGCTTTGTTGTTTTAACAATCAGGATAAGTACATTCTTGAATGAAAAGGAAAACAAATATCAGTCCTCAGAGCTGCAGTTTAGACCTGTAAATGTCTAAACTGTGAACTTTAATATTTAGCCTATAACAGTGCATATACTTCTGATCTTCAAGTATGATCAAAATTCTGTCAACTCAACAGTAGATGCAAAAAGCAAATATTGTTTTTATGCAGACTTACACAAACATACAGGTGCTGCCTGTCTCTAGTTCAAAGTAGTTGGTAGTTGGTAGTTGTACTCTAGTATACGGCGAGCTGTAGCGGCATATTTTGCACACGGTTATTGTTTTGTCCGCCATCTTCTCACCGTTCTCTCGTCTTTTACATGGGAAGCCAAAATAGGTCCACACAACTGATTTATTTGACGAAGGAGCGTCAGCTAATTCCCCGACCTCATCTTCTTCCTTTTTGAAGAGAGTGTTTTGCTACGGTAGGCAAGGAGGGTAAAAAATCACCAGTCTCGTGGGCAGTGGTGCGCGGTGCCCCTTCGCATTTTTTATTTCATGCGTCTTTGAATTTTATTACGTCATTTTTTGTTTCGCGAAATTTCATGGCACGAAATTTCGTTGCACCCCTATTTCATATATTTACAAGTCAGAGTCAAATATTATGACTTGATTCAAAAAACGTCTAAAAGTTTGGACATTTTTCAAATATGTCCAACTTTATTTGACTGTATATTGTGGCTTAATAGAGTTGCTTGCTAAGTACTCACACTTTTCATGATTGCCACCATAGCTCGTCCCCATTAGTCTTCAAAACAAACAAGCCTGGCCCTACCTAAATCAAAGAAATGGGGCAGATCCTTGGCTAAACCTGGCTTCAGACTGTCAGTTAGCTCAGACAGGCTTGAATTTGTGTTTGGGTAAAAAATATCTCATCTTTACTTCAAGCAATTTTCAGTTTTAAACATTACAAAGTGCATGTCTGTAGAATCTCCAGTCAGGCAACTATATCTGTTGGAATTTTGTCCATGTGCACTGTTTTTGTGTTTGGAGATCATAGTATTTTTACAATAGTACTCTACATATCCTTAGATACTGCCATTAACTGTTAAAGTTGATTTTTCTCTAATTGCAGTCCAGTATGCACGCTTCAGTCCACTGACAGCACTCACTGTTGGCAGGCACATCATGGTCATAATATTCAACATGGCAAGCCACATGATTGTATTTGTTTCAGAATACTAATTGAATTGATCAAAGTGAGAAAAAATACTAGAATAATGAAATTAAAGATACTGTATGGAGAAAGATAGTGTTGAAGTGGCAGTAGGACAATCCTTTGTTTTGCTCAACACTCACCAGGTTTTCTTTTTTCTCTCAGGAATTGTGTTCACCCCTTTGAGTTTCTGTTTGATTAAAATGTGAACAGGGTCATAGCCAATGATGCCAAATCCCTTTTGACGCCCTGCATTTGGCACAGCATGCAGAATATGATCATTCTTCTACATAGAAAGGCGTCACAGAAATGGCCTCCAAAAACTCCACATTTTTGTTCCATTTATTTGCATTGCATTTGTGGCAAGGTCACTTATGGGGATGTTGAACATTTGCTGGAGGGTTTTTAATTAAAATCTGAACTCTGCATTAATCTAACAGTGACACTTGATAGGAAGTTGCACTGAACTCCAGCACCTCAGCATTACTGACATTCAACTCCGCATCATAAAATTAAAGGATAAGTTCAGTTTCTACAGCTTTCACATTGTTTATAGAATGAAGTAGAACAATATACTCACCCAGAAGGCTTTCCTGATCCAAACAGTGCTTGGTGAGATATTTAGATCCAAAATCGAGCGGCAGACATCCGTATAATGGTAGCACATAGGGCATACAGCGCCGCTCCTAAAACTGCATTAATCGTCCAAAAACTCATTCGTTTCACCAATATTTCATCATGGTCCGTTCGGGCTACTCTTCCATTACAGTCACTCCAGACGTGTTGTGTGACTGTACTGATCTCTGAACTGGTCATTATATATTTTCCAATTAAAAAAATACTAATCCTAAAATCCAATTTAAGGTCAAGCCCAAGGCTCAACTGATGGCAAATTCTGTTCAACTTTAGCAAATTGTGACTCAAAGGACATCAGTAAGAAACATATTAAAACATTTGGTGTTTCAGGAACATGGCCAAAGTTCAGGTATGTCTTTTGAAGTTGTCCATCTTAGTTGGCCTGCTGCTAAGGAAGAAAACTTCACCTTGCTTTCTTACTTTGTATATTTTAGTTTATGGAGGCTTCTTTGACACCTGGGTTAAGGAGAAGGGATAAACAGTGTATTGCACATCTCGTTGGCACTTACTGAATGATTCTTTTTCCGTCAAAATACTCTGTCAGTACACATTGTTGTGTAATTGGGTTTTAAAACTCGTCTGTCTGGCTGATCTGATTTAAGCACATTTGATCACAAACAGTAATTTGTATTAAAGAATTAAATACAACTTGATATTTCTTTAAAATGAATTAGTTTAATACAAATCTGCACATCTGGATGTCTAGGTAAATAAAGGAGTGTTGTGATTTCTGCAACAGAAGATTCAACTTTGGATGAAAGTAAAAAATGCACAAAGGTAATCCCGGTGTAACCCTCTCATACCCTGCAGACTACAGACATTTCATTAAATATTAAACACAAAGGTTGAAGAGATTGTCAAAGAAGACAGCTGATTTCGTAAAGCTGAAGTGCAGCGACTGAAATATCGAGATGATGCAACAGCTTCACCTGTGAAGAGAGTCATCTCGTAAGATAGAAGTCGACAGAGGGAAGGAGATGCCTCTGACTTGTTGTTGTTGGCCCAGAGATCAGCCATAACGTCAGTGTGAGGAAACAAGCGAGTGGAACAACTAGCGAGCAGGAAAGGGAGGAGTGAGGAGAACTGCTCACCATAGAGGGAAGAGCCGGAGATCAGCCTCAGCCAGAATCAATTTCCCAGACCCGGAGTTCATTTCATCAATCAGCACACAGATAGAAGCGCACACACACCACGGGTTAGCTTGGACTCCCGCCAAGGAGCATGCTAATGTCCACCTCTCCCTTCCTTCCTCCTGCACTGATATAAATGGCCGGAGCACTGCAGCTTTTTTACACCCAGGCATCCTCTTAGTACTACGGCAAGTCTGGTTAATGATGAGCATTTCCTCACATTTAAGGAAGATGAATAAAGGAGTATAACTTACTTTTAGTGCGTGGAACTTAAGGGGAGACAAAATGAATGGGGCTTTGCTGTCACAGGCTGAGCTGCTGCATTTGACAGATACAGTGGCAGTGCACTAATGGCTATAAAATAGCAGCCCAACTTCACTGCATACACTATGATGATGGTCTAACGGTGACGCTGGGATGTATCCCAGCCCAGGGCTGGTTGATGCACACTAAAAATCATATGTTAATCTCAGTGTTCCCACACATCCTGGAGAACTTGGGAAATGATTGACCAAATTTTCAGTCATGGAATATGAAGGGGGGAAAAAAAAGTGAAGTTTTCTGGAAAAGCTTGAATTGTCCTGGGAAATTACAACATTAGTCATCCGTCTACCTTGCTAGTAACCAAAAATCAAACAGGAAATGAAGTAAAAATGTAATGTTTAGGTAATAATGCACTCCAAGCCATAAGTACAAGCAGATTAAATAATGCAGGTTATTGAATACAATATAATGTATCTTAAAAGTATAAAAAAAGGCCTGGAAAATGATTTCTAGAAAAAAAGAGTGGGAACCCTGAATAGTTTGTACCTGAGTGACAATGCACAATGTTAATTTGTTTTTC
The DNA here is from genome assembly GCA_036419115.1 of Scarus forsteni. Classification (NCBI taxonomy): domain Eukaryota; kingdom Metazoa; phylum Chordata; class Actinopteri; order Labriformes; family Labridae; genus Scarus; species Scarus forsteni. Next base: position 22,771,844 of record JAZDUH010000544.1, on the reverse strand, counting down.
TGCAAATAAATTAAATAGATGTTGCAATAACATACTTCTAGGCTTTCATATGGTCTGTTGGAAATCAAACAATACTGATGAGTCGTGAAGACCTTATGTTGGCCAGTCTTTGGTTTTTAATCCTTAGAGATAGTAGACAAATTGGTGCAGGCTGTCTAAATTGTACAGAATCATTGGAGGCTTGGGAAAAGACACTTTTAGATTTGCAGATAATGTGACTTTTGATGTGTGGAGCTCTACAGGTTGTAGATGGTTTGTTTTCAGAAATGGGGAATAAGCATTGCACTGGTACCCTGGACTGCAAGACCACTAAAAGCCTATATGATTTTCCACTGTCTTTTGGATCATTGCTGATATAAAACTGTGTTTAGGTAAAAATTTATAAAACTTAACGTGACGTAATCCATTAGTAAAACTGAGGTGAACTAAAACTTGGTGTTTCAGCTTCAAAGCAGCTACAATATATCTCTTTTACCCTATTCTTTGAAAAATGTATCTTAATTGAATTACCTTATCAAGCTGGCCCTCAATGCTGTATGAATGATTATTTAGAAGCGATCAGAAATGCTGGCTATTGGATCCCCTGCTGTTTTTGATCAGGACCCCACCCAATCAAGACAAAATACTTCAGAAAGGTTACCCTTTGAATGAAAATTAGATATGATATGTTGATCCACCAAGGCAAACGGGGTAATTTTGTGAACCAAAGGGAAACAACTGAGAGCGGTTTGTGCCATCAAGAGTCCTTTTATAGAAGATCAGGTTTGACTTTTCTTACAAATTAAAATTGCTATAAAAATGTCTAATTTAAAAATGTATCAATGAATCTAAAAAACCTTACAAACTGCTGGCTGTAGTTCCCTCTCTCTATCCTGACTCCCTACCTCTCCACTTCCTCTCTGCTTTCCTCACCATGACTGCAAATGATGTCTCCTCTCACTGATCTCATAAATTTTTGTAGAATGAGCCCGAACGTTTCTCAAAATGCAATTATCCCACTCAGTGCATGAAAAACAGAGAGATACAAGATTCTCCATATGGGAAAAGATTACGTGGCGGGGGGACAAACAGGCGGGGTTCTGGCTGAGAAATTACACGATGTAGAGAAAAAGAAATGGAAGTTCGGTTTGTGTAGATACATTAGCCCTTTAAATGGGTTAAAAGCTTTATCTGACATTGTTTTATAAATGTTAACAGCCAGCCAGTCTTGAACTTAACACTTATATTATTGTACCATGTTAGCTTAATGGAAGTGTTAAAGTAAGTGTAACAAAATATTTATGTATGCAACACTTTGACTGAATAACTGAGCCATATTGAGAACTTTGCATGGTGAAGAGACTGCTGTTTTTCCATAGCTATGCCTACCTGAACTCATAGGTTCCCCAGAAATTCTTACTTTATCAAAAGTTCTTGTTGCTGTAGTTTAGTTTTGTGCAGACATAAATCCTAAACACTCAATATTTCAACTACAAGATGAAAAACTATAGTGTAAAACAGAAATGGCTAAAAATGTAGAAAGTAAAGCTAATATTGAACACATTATCCCATATCTTTTTACAAAAATATAAAGATGAAATCATGAGAGTATTTCAATTATTCAATTATACATTCAATTGATGAATACAAAATACAGTTTTAAAATCTTTAAAATAGGTTTTATTTTAGTTAATCAGAAAAGGATTAACACAGTTTTGTTAGGTGGGTTTCTAGTTTTAACCTTATTCTTATCACTCGTTTTTAAATTGATTAACACCTTAAAGGGATAAGCTCTGCTCTAGTGTGGTCCAGATCAAGAACAAGTATTTAATTAACCAGATTGAAAGTTCTTGGAGAGCACCAACATTCATCATTATATTACTATAGTTACTTATGTTGTGGCAAAATACTCTACACAAGGAAAGTTATAGCTAAAAGTCATCCTTGCAGTCCAATCTGATGTATAGCTGCACATTTTAAGTGTGTAACAGCAGTGATCTCATGATAGATGATTGGTAAGCATGCCCAGCCTAACTCTGTGTATTACAGAAGAGCTTGACATGTTACCCTTAAAAGAGAAGTATCTAGTAGGAGAGTAGAGAGCCATGAATGAGTATGCCTCAATATTCATAAAACAGTACCAACAATAGTTCACCAGTCTTTTCATCTCTTCTTTGGCGAGACAAGAACTCACTGTGAAGTCAAACAATTACCTAACCTCAGTGGATACTTAAGCTGTTGAGAGCCAAAAGCAGAATATAAATAGAGACATGACATTCATTGGGGAGCTAAACTAAAACACTGTAAACATGAGCTGTCATGTGTGTTTATAGTCTCACGATATATCCCAGACTTCACCTGCTTCAGCACTTACATAAAAGAGCTTTTTGGATGTGTATGTGTCCACTTGGATTAAACTAAACCCATCCATTAACCTTCAGTATCTCATAAAATTGCTTTTAGATCCTTTTTTTCTGTCTTTGGTTTGATGTCTTTTTCCATTAAACCTGGGACTGGAGCAGGATTTAACATGGGGAGGGATTTCATTAAAAGATCTCAAACAAAGTCAGGACACGAACCGTCACTTTCTCTATGGACAAAAGAAAAGAAGAGTGACATGTTTTTCCCCCAGAATGACAGCCCGTGCTTCCTGTGACAGCACCAGTGATTTAGGGAATGATGTTGCCCAAATGTAGGCCTTTCAAACACTCCATAGTTAGACAAGTATGAAACAAAAATATACCTGTAGATTTTCTTTTAAGGAGGGGTTGGCTGGACCAGTCCAAAATCTATTGTGGCATCCTTTGGATGGGCTTTTTACATCTGTCAGTGGCTGCTAAAGCTAGCAGCAGACATGCTTTGACTCTGAATATGCAAGAAGGATGTTAAATTAAAATAAAATCAAGTAAATAAAACAGATTTGACTTGAAGTTGGCAACCAGACCATTATTGGGTTATCAAAATATGCACCACATAATTGTACCTTGTATCTCTTTCAAGGCTTTATTTGACAGACTATACTCATCTTTGGTTGTGGTTAATGTGCAAGTGGATTAGCTGAATACATTTTCAAAAAATTTGATATAGTTTGAGCAAGAAAAGGTTTTGTTTTGATTCATGGGTAACATCTTATTTGATTTCTATATGACTGCAAAGTATGATGTGACCTGTGAGAGGTAATTTACAATAAAATGGTACAGGAATGAGTTCAGAAATGAAAAAATGAGTCAGCATTTAACCAAATATTGATGTTACATTTTTGAAGTCCCAGGATGAACAACAACAGCCTGGAGATTTAACTTAATTGTTAAGGTTTATACTTTAGATTTACTTTAGACCACCACCACCACAAATGGCTACTGTCCATTTCCACGTTAGCATAAGCGGTGTGCATACAGGACTAGCAAGTCCTATAGTTGATATCTGAGAAGATTTTAGGTTGGTGTTGATTTTTTTTGTCTCCCCCAAGCCCAAAATGCAAGTAAGAAGATGCTGTGTGTGACGAAAGCATGAGAACACCTACGTTTGTTCTAAAGCAAAGTGCTAATTAATGTTAGCTTACCATAGCTTTGTGTGCTCGGTCATACAACATTAGCAAACAAAAACGTCTCCGTAGTAGGTTGCTTCTGTTAAACCTTGAGCCACTGGGTAATATTTAAGCAAAATAAATAGTAGAGACAGACAGTGACAAGTGCTGACATACTGATATCTTTTAGCATTTTATGAACAGATGCCCTAGAAAAGGGCAGACACAACGATAATGAAAGCTTACAACATTCATTTCAATTCAAACAGTATATAATAACTTAACCTGCTGTACAAGAATATTGTTGTTCTTATTCTTGTATGTGAATGTTTTAAACGTCAAGTATCAACTCACAGGGTGCTTGACGCATGCATTGGGATCCGTGCACTTTCCTCTTCGTTTGGACTCCAACATTTAATTTAGCTTGACAGGCGTAGCAACAGTAACCAAGGGGGTCGGGGCTTAGTGAAGGGTCAGTTGATACTAAAATTGGTATTAAAAGAGAGGTGATAAATTCTTTTGTTCTCATTTTATAGTTGTGTGAGTTTTTTGTGTGCTCCATATAATCTACAAGATTCAAAATGAGCTTTTTGTTTAGAAGTGGGGGAAGGTCAGCTCTATGTTGACAAATTTAGCTTAGCATAACATATATAAAAAAGGTAATAACTGGACTGTGTCAACATTCAAAACTTGTCTTACTTTTGCTTAGACATACACTAATTTTGCTAAGCTAAGCTAATCAACTAGCACTTGCCTTTAAAGGACCCATGTCCTAGTGTGGTTGACTTTTTAAATCATGTCTTTAGTGTCAATTAAACAAGAACTTTAAGCTGAATATAAAAAATAAAAAAATGTCATATGGGATGCTGCTCTGTTTGCCTCCTCTTTGAAAATACTCTGATACGAAGGTTAGGAGGGCTACAGGAGGCTCTAATAATGAGCTCTGCACTTATGGGAAGCCCAAAAGATGTCCAGAAAGGTGACAAGCAGGAAACCCACATGTGGGTGGAGGCTGTATCGCTATTACATTATAAAGGGATGGAAGTAAAAACTAAGGGACATTTTCTTTAAAGAGGCAAAGCATTTTTCTCTGTGACCTCAGAGTTTAATCAGTGGTATATGATGTTCTATTGCTCCCTAAGCCCCTTCTAACAACATGGGTATGGACTACATGGGACTTTTAAATACCCTCTGTTGTAGGTGTCACTGCAAATGTCATATCTAAGAACCTGACAGCAAGCAAAGACAGAATATCTCTACAATTTCTAAAACATTAATGAATTTAACGATTAATATGACCTAGGCGGTTGTTTTTCAAACATAATTTAACAGCTCATCTAAGAATGCAAGGCAGTAACACAAATGATTTTTTTTGTCTAATGTGACATTTTTAAGTTAGCTTACCCATCCAAATTCTTAATTGCAGCCTTCAAAGCAATTCAGCGGACTAAAAAATCAAAATATTTCAGCTGGATGGGAGTGTTGGCATTTGATGAGTGGAATTACCCTATTTTGGCTTCGAATTTCCTTTCATTGAGTTTGAATGCTGCGTATTTTTCCTCCAAAAACTACTTGAAAAGCGCTAGAGGACTCTTTTTTTTTTTTTTAAATAAATAAATAACGGGGTATTTTTAGGCATATTCTATGCTGTTTTCGATTTTATATCAATGTGAAGAGACAAATAGACTTAGGCAAGTGTTGCTCATATTTTAATCATGTATCTCAAAATGGTGTACCGTGGGTGATAATATGTTTTATTTCTGTTATTTCACTGGAATTAAAGCCTTAAAGGCTTGCAGAAACCTGATCTATACTCTTACATTAATTCAAATACATACACTCTGCTCTGCCCTTTATAATCCTGTGCAGCTTGTTTATTAATAATCCATTGTATATATTCTCCTGGTTTCTGGCCCATGCCTGTGTGACTCCTCACCTCCATCTTGTCTTTTCTGTATGCAAAAAGCTGCAAATCCATCAATCCTCCCTCCTAAGAACCATTACTTTAGTGATTTTAAGAAGCACTGTAAAAAAGTCTTTCCATGGTGAACAAAGGGAATAGAAATGTCAGCGCCTGAAGTAAAAGAACGCCTTAATTGAGAGTGAATCAACCTCTGCCTCTGGCTGAATGTCAAAGGTGTGATTGCAGATTGGCTGCAGATAATGAATAATTACGTCAAAGTTGGTGGACTGCATGCATGTGCATGGAGTTTGTCTGCGTCTCTGTTTACCGGCAGGTGCAGAGGTGTGTGTTCGACATTGCGTCAGCCTTTCGCTGTGTTTGTGTGTGTGCGTGTGGGCGGTTTAATGTGTGCAGGGTATGTTTTGAATGAGGAAAAGCCAGCTGGTGCTATTTGAAATTCTCAGCCAGCGTCAGTGAGCTGAACACAATCAGTGCAGCAGTCTTCCCTCACTATCACAGCCATTTCAAACAAACGTACAACTTAACGTTTTAAGCTAATTGAAGGGTCCATAACACTCATGCTAACTCGCTGCAACATCCCTTTTTTTTTCTTTTTTTCCGTCTGATCAGGAAATGATTTGAAACACCAAAGCACATGATTTCTCTTATCCTCTTTGCCTTTTAACATGTGCAGATTTGGTGTCATGCAAAAACTCTTATTCAAGTATAATCCATTGATCAAGAAAGGAGATCAAAGCCAGGTTCAGGGAGACATCTGTGGCATGACATTCCCCGTTTCTAAAGCAGATCACAGCCTCCATCTTTAGATGTCACAAGTGCATAAACTTGCTTTTGAAGAAGTGCAAAGCAATCTTTCCTCAGATGTATGACTCTCTCTTTAGGGCATGGGGATGTTGCTATTTTTAGAAAACAGGATCACACTTTAACTGGATCACAAGTAATAATTGAAATAGAATGAGTAAGAAATGTCTACCCTAGATTTAAGGAGTCCTCATTATGAATTAATGTAGCTTTAAAGTTGTTCATAAGTTGGTTAAGACAGCCTCTGCTGTATCCACATTGTTTGCAGGCTAATATTTAAAAATCAAGTCAGGTTATGTCTTTGGTTTGCTATGGTCATAGTTTTGTTGCAGTTTTGTCAAGACAGATATTGATCTGGATGACTTTTAAAAATATCACAGTAAAGGTCACATTTTGAGTGGAATTACAAACTTTAGTTTGTATGCTGCAGTCTTCATTCTCAGCTCTACTTGAAATTGTTACTTGAATTCTGCAGTTAATTTCAAACTGTCCAAAATGCATCAAGTGTTTACCCTTGGATTGTCTCACCTGTCATATTCACTGTACCATATCCTATCTTTATCTTCAATTACTTGCACTTTCTGTAGTGTCTGGTGCTGTAATTGAGAATTTACTTTATTCAAACACCTTCATCAATACCTATCAGGACATTTGATCGGAGCAGCTTGCACACAAACAACATGTTATCAGAATTATTCATAAAAAAATCAAACTTCGTAATAACAACAAGAATGAATTAAAATGACAGAGAAGATCAGTCTGTGTTGCCAAACTGGATCCTATGTCATGTATCATGTGTTATAGTTTTTCATATACTATGTATTGAACAGTATTTCTCAGTGAATGGGAACTCATATGCCAAGTTTCGCAAAACATGTAGTGGTATTTTTCCAAAAGGATTCTATTTTTTCTTAAAGATGCTATGAGGAGTTTCCAAGTAATTACAAAAAAGTCTCTTTTTTAGATGTATGCCTGATCGAAATACACACTTCAAGATGAGTTTTATAGCATCAAAATAGGTTATCCATAAATGCTATTCCTTAGCTAAGTGGCCAGGTCGGACAACCGGCTACAAAACTATGATAATAAGTTTTCAAAAATTGCTTGTTGTTACACATCAAAAGTACCGCAATGTAACTAGAAAGAGATACATTACCTCGTCGCTTTGCATCCTGAAAGTTGTTTAAAAAAAGAAGTTGTAAAGCAATGCAGAGTTCTGAGGAAGGTCCGAGCTGCATTTATTAGCATCACAATAAACACATGCTTTGGCTTGGGTCACGTCTTTTGGTGCGTTCCAGTTGTAGTCAGAAGTAGGAATTTCCGGGTCACGTGATGCACTCAGAGTGAGAGGCTCGCTTTCGCCTACCTCCTGCCTCGGAGGCTGATAATTTCATATTTTTACCGATTAAACCCCAGTTTTTTCTGGTGCCTTCTGTGGGAAGAAATGTCCGAAGCTGAAGGAAACAGTTACACTCGAGAGTCATCGCGGAGAGCGGGCTACAACCTGAGAAAACAAACCTCCGCTAGCGCCGAAGATGACTTGGAAGATGGCGATATGCTAGGTGACGAAAAGGTGGCTAATGCTATCGCGCAACGTGTCACGGATAAAGTTGGCGCCCTGATGGAGCTCAAATTTGCCGAGCTGAAGTCCTCTCTGGATAAACTAAGTTACCGTATTGAAGACAACACTAAAAGAATTGCGGAGGCAGAAACCCGCATTTCAGACGGTGAAGATCGAGCCACATCCCTGGAAAACAAGCTTTCCCGACTTGAACAGAGTGTCAAAACTTTAACAGACAGAGCGGAGGACAGCGAAAACAGGAGCCGCAGGGACAACATCAGAATCACGGGGATGAAAGAAGGTGCAGAAGGGAGACAGGCTATCAAGTTTTTCGAAAGTTGGCTTCCAGACGTACTGGATTTGGAGACCAAAAGAGGCACGGTAAAGATTGACAGAGCCCACCGAGCCCTGGGCCCGCGGAAGGGAGGCTATAACAGACCTGTTATCATCAAGCTGCACAATTTTAATGACAAACAGAAGATTCTGGCAGCAGCCAGAGCAAAAGGTGAGCTGACCTACCAGGGCTCCAAGATTCATATCCGCCAGGACCTTTCAGCCCAGGTGAGGGAATCCAGACGTCAGTTTAACGAGACATGTAAACTCCTTATCCAGAGAGGGATACGTTTCCAGATGCGCTACCCAGCCAACCTGTGCTTCACGCTGGATGGAAAAGAGTTTACCTTCAGAAGCCCACGGGAGGCCGAGGACTTTCTCCACAAGAACGGCAGCACTGCAGCGGACATAAGGGTCCTTGTTTACACACGCAGCGGAGACATTAACTCTAACCTTAATACGAAGACGGAGATGAAACAACGGCAGCACGATCGTCACCAGGAGACAGTAACACTGGACATTTATGTTATATATTTTATGTAGGACTGATGTATCTTAAAGGATTCAGTTTCATTTTCGAATACGGACAGAAGCCGCTTTTCTGACTTAAGGAACCACCGAAATGTGAGTGTGTGTTTCTCTTCATTTTTTCTATTTTCTGACTCCTTTTTTTAAGTTTACCGTGTTACTTGAACCTGCGTTAGGAACACATTTGCGGCCTAAATCTTGCCACGCAGGTGTGATGTTTATATTTTACATTTTACACTGCTGCTGCTCGCTCGTGACAGTCTGGGGTTTTGCCATAGTTAAACCTATGTTCTGGTTCAGCCGAGAGGGGGAGGGATGCAGAGAAGGAGGACCGGCGGCAGGTTTAGTGTGTTTTTTAGCTGCTCTGTCATTCTCTCTCAGTGGTGGAGGGTTATCTCTCAGCTTCACTCGTCCCAGGATGTTTATTACCATCATATGGTTGTTTGTGTTTGTTCTTGGGAGGTTCTGTTTTAAAGTGGGGTTTAATATTTTGTTTAGGGGTGGGTTATCACAGACAGTCTCTGTTTTCTTACTGCTTTTTGTTTTCCTGAATGTTTGCTATGCTTCAGCCCCCTGTACGACTCTATACCTGATAATACCTTTAAATGTTATGCAAAGCTTTAGATGAGTGATTTAAAAATTATTTCACTTAATGTGAAGGGTATTAACCATGTCATCAAACGCCAGAAAATCTTGACTTTCCTAAAGAAGGAGAAATGCCAGATAGCTTTTCTTCAAGAAACCCACCTCTCTGATTTGGAGCACATTAAACTAAGGAGAAGCTGGGTGGGACAAGTTTTCTACTCTTCTTATAATTCAAAAAGCAGGGGGGTTGCAATTCTCTTACATCGCTGCCTGCCTTTTACTCTTGCTAAGACAGTAACAGATAAGGATGGACGCTATGTACTAATATCTGGCTATTTATACGGCGAACATGTTGTCTTTGGGTGCTTATATGCCCCTAATGTATACGAAGATTCCTTTATCCCACAACTTTTTTTCAGATATGGCAACTTTCTCCTCTCCTTTATACTTTTAGGCGGAGATTTTAACTCCGTACCCGAATATTGACATGTCTCCCCCGGGCTCCACCCTCTCTAAAAAAAGTGCCAAGTTTTGTGAATTTATGAATGATCTTGATTTGTTGGATGTCTGGAGAGTTTTACATCCTTTAGATAAAGACTACACCTTTTTTTCAATCCCTCATAAGGTTTTTTCTAGAATAGATTATTTTCTCTCAACGAGTACTGTTCTAGATAGAATAGTAAACTGCAAGATTGAACCATGTTTTCTCTCTGATCATTCCCCTATAAGTGTCACCATTTGCCCACCCCAGAGGGACCCGTCATGTAGACATTGGCGCCTGGACCCCATCCTAATGAGTAATAATCAGTTTATAGACTATATCACTTTAGAATGGCAGCAGTTTGTTGCTGAAAACAAATCTCCTGATATAAGTCCATCTACATTATGGGAGTCAGCAAAGGCATATATACGTGGAGCCATTATATCTTACACATCAGCACAGAAGAAGGATGCTCTGAAGAGACAACTCGAGCTAGAGAAAAGGATACAGAGTCTAGAGACTCAATTCAAACTTTCCCGAAATAATTCTTTGGTCAAACAATTGGATGCAGCTCGCTCAGCTCTAAATCAGTTATTAAATCAGAAAGCAGAGACACAGGTCTTCTTTGCTAAACACAGATTGTTTGAATCGGGTAATAAACCTGGGCGACTTCTGGCACGCCTGGCCCGGGGTAAGACTGAAGTTAATGCAATTCCATCTCTGTTTGATAAGAATGGGACCAGGAACTTCAAATCAGTAGATATAAATAATACAATGAGATTGTTTTATAAAGACCTCTACAGTTCAGAATGTACATCCTCTGATGAGGACAGAGGAAAATTTCTTAATAAAATTCACTTACCATCGCTATCTGATGAACAGAAGGCAGAGATATGTAAGCCAGTTAATAAAGAGGAAGTTTTGAAAGCCATATGTTCTCTCAAAGGTGGTAAAGCTCCGGGTCCGGATGGTTTCGGTCCAGAGTTTTACAAGAAATTCAGTAAAATCATAATTGATCCTCTCACAGATATGTATTTGGATTCTTTTAACAGAGGATGTCTCCCCCCAACTTTAAACCTTGCGAATATTTCGGTTATTCTGAAAAAGGACAAGCCCCCTGATATGTGTGGTTCTTACAGACCAATCAGTTTGATTTCTGTTGACAGTAAGATATTATCAAAGCTTCTTGCAGGACGGCTGGAAAAACTTCTCCCAACACTTATAAACCCAGACCAGACAGGCTTTATCCATGGGCGTTATTCTACAAGTAATGTGAGAAGGCTCTTAAATATTGTTCAATTCACCAGTCAGCAGAAACAGAAGGCACTGACTATCTCTTTGGATGCTAACAAGGCCTTTGATAGGGTTGAGCGAAGCTACCTGTTTGATGTACTCCGGAAATTTGGGCTTGGAGAGGACTTCCTTAGGTGGATCCAAACTATATACTGCTCACCAACGGCTATTATTATAACTAATGGTCGTCGCTCCGAACCCTTTCCTGTAGATAGAGGTGTCCGTCAAGGATGCCCGCTCAGTCCACTTCTCTTTTCCTTAGCATTGGAGCCATTAGCTGAAACTATCCGACTGCATGCAGGTGTAAAAGGAATTATGATGGGAAATGTTGAGCATAAAATAGCCCTGTATGCGGACGATGTCCTCTTGTTTTTGTCAACTCCACAACTGTCAATTGAGGCAATTTTTACAATTTTTAATGAGTTCAGTGTAATATCTGGCTACAAGATTAATTTTGATAAATCCGAAGCTATGCCACTTGGTACTTTGAACAAAACAGACGTCCATGAAAATTTTCCCTTTAAATGGTCAGTCGCTGGTTTTACATATTTAGGAATTAAAATACCCCCCAATTTAAAAGATCTATGGAAACTTAATTTTATCCCAATTTGCATTTCTGTTAAAAATGATCTTAAGCGATGGCACAACTTACCACTCTCCCTGTTAGGCCGAATCAGTCTAATTAAGATGAATGTCCTGCCTCGAATTTTATATCCCTTGCAGATGCTCCCTTTATACCTGCCTAGAAAAATAAACCAAGATTTGGAAAAAGCATTTTCTATATTTATTTGGCAAGGTAAAAAACCCAGACTGAGATTAAGGGTTCTACAGCTTCCTACTCATATGGGGGGTCTTTCATTACCTAATTTAATGTATTACAATTGGGCTTGCCATGCACGCCATCTTTGGCAATGGTTACATGTTTATCTTAAAAAAGAGTCCTGCATTGATTCCTGGGCCTCCCCCTCCTACTCATTATGGAGCCTAGTCACCTGTGATTCAAATAAATTAGATTCAGAAATTAAGTATAATCCTGTTATCTACAACAGTGTTAGAGTGTGGCATGACATAACTAAATATCTTGGAATTAAAAATATGAAATCTTCACTTTCACCTATTGTTAAAAACCCTGACTTTCCTGCAGGCATCAGCTCTTCTCTGTTTTCTTCATGGTTTGAAAAAGGAATCCGATTGTTAGGGGATTTATTTAAAGATAATGTTCTGCTGTCCTTTCAGCAGTTACAGGAGACATTTGATATTCCTGGTCAACAATTCTTTGGTTACCTGCAAATTAGACATTTTGTATCTTCCAAGGTTACTTCCTTTTCACTAAATATACCTCGTAATGATATAGAGAGATTTATTTTGGAGCATAAAAATGAGAAACATTTTATTTCATCATTTTACTCCCTGCTTGGTGTCTGTGGTGCATATGAATTGCCAAATATTTCTTTTAAATGGGAAAGAGACCTGGATGCGACATATATTGAAGACGATTGGCAGGCAGCCATCCATTTGATAAAATCAACATTTACATGTAACAGACTGCGAGAGACTCAGTACAAGATTTTGCATAGGTTGCATATTACTCCTGTCGTATTGCACAAAATGAATCCCTCTATCTCCCCTCTGTGCATTAAGTGCTGCTCCGAAAGAGGGACCTATTTTCACTGCTTCTGGGAGTGCAAACTAATTTCTAAGTTTTGGACATTTATTTCCAAAGAAATAAGTGGTATATTCAAAATTAATATTAAAAAAGATCCTGGTGTTTTCCTTCTAGGACTTCCATCTCGAGAACTACACCTCCCTGTATCATACTATAAACTTCTTGATAAGCTACTTTTGATTGCTCGGAAGTGCATTTTGCACAATTGGATCAAGGATGTCCCACCCAATGTTACGATTTGGTACAGAGAGATTTTTAATAACCTTCCTCATGAGCGACTCCAAGCGGTCTTAAAAGGGAAGGAGGAGTTTTTTGTTAAAATTTGGTCACCTTTTTTAAATTATTTGCCTGCAGAATTAAAAACGCTAATCTTAATGGGGAAGCAGTTTAGTGATTGGAAAAAGTCCGTAAATAGAAGTTGTAATAGCGAATAAATCATAAAAGAGGAAGAACTATTGATGAATGGTTACCCATAAGGTGGGCTGGAGCTACTTCAGGATTTTGTCAAACGTTTCAAATGATGTACACGATGCTTGTTTTATTTTTGAATTTTTGTTTTATATGTATATGCATATATATGTAAGTGTATGTTTGTATATGAGTGCATGTGTCTATGTACACATGTAGGTGCTATTATGTGTATGTATGTATATATATGTATGTATGTGTATGTGTATATATGTGTATGTATGTATATGTATGTGTGTATGTGGATGTATATGTGGATGTATGTATATATATATATATATATATTTTTTTTTCTTTTTAATTTGATTGTATTATTATGTAATTGTTACTGCTATAATTGATATATTCTATTATCCTATTTTACATTTATTTATTTATATTTTTTGGTTTTGTTTTGTTTTGTTTCTCCTTTTGTGGATGAGATAAGGTATATGTGGAGCTGTGTACATTTTGTAGATATATATATATATATATTGTTCTGCAGCACTGTCTGGTCATTGGGAGGGGTATTGTGTGTTGTGTTAAAAGTTAAAAATTTCAATAAAATGTTTATTAAAAAAAAAAAAGAAGTAGGAATTTCCGGTTCTGAGTAGGAAACTGCAACTGGAACGTCCCCCTCAAGTCGGAATTTCCTACTGGGAACTCGGTGAAAACTCGCCACCCCCAAGTTGATAATCGAAGATGGATGCCCCCAGTGTGAACAGTTATTTAGCTCCTGTAATAATCAATTTATTTGCACTTCTGACTGGGGTGTGTCGCTCTAGATCAGCTGTTTACATAGTATTGTTAGAATTATATTTACGAAAATGCTGCCATAGTGATAATCACATTCTTCATGTGATATTTGTGAACAACAACACAGGGCGTGCTAACAACAGCTAACAATAGCCTGGTAGATCGGCATGTTTTTTTCCGACTTCAACTGGAACGCTGATAAGTCGGAGATGATGTCACTCCCAGTTCTGAGGTTACTGGAACGCAGCATTACGACAGTCGCCGCCTGTGCTCAAGGGTAGCAGAGTCTTTATGTCTTCGGAAATAGATTCTCCTTATAGCACCTTTAACAAGATGTACCAACATACCATTATCAAGCAGTGTCTGTACGTATAGTTACATATCCCATCACATCAAACGTGTACACTTACGCAAAAAAAAAAGTTGGCATGACTTGAATTTGGCAGGATATTATATTGTATTGTTTATGGCATCTGTGTAGCATATTGGCATTGTATATTATAGTATGGTCTTTCATGATATTGCACAGCGTTTTTAACTTTCTATCATATGTTGTTGTATATTGTTGTTTTTGTAAGAGCCCATATTATCCTGTTTTATGAAATAATATTGTATTTCAGTTACACCAAAGCCACTGTTATTATACCATAAGGTGCCAAAAAATACAATACAGTTGCATTATATCATATCATACAGTAAAACAACTGTCTGTGTAAACTGAAATGCAATGGACCGTGTCCTGTCTTGTTGTACTGCATCAAATTGTACCATATTTGATCATACCCAACCATTTAAATTATAGCTTATTGTATTGTAACAAGACATATTGTCCTCTGCTGTATAATCATGTAAGGTATCCCATCGTAACCCGTTCATATGGCATGTGTTGGACTGTTGCATGTGCCAAACAAATGTAAAAGTGTTATAAAGTAATATAACCTATATTATCCTATTCCATCATATCCTCACTCACCATATCCATCTTAGTGGCATTATATTGCTCTGTATCATTTCAATCCTATAATATTGTTGTGTAATGAGTGATAGCATATTTAACGGTAATGGACTATTATATTGTAATGTAGAGTTTTGTATTGTGCTTTAAGGTAAAGTGTTGCATTGTTATGCAAAGAACCATACCTCATGGCATTGTATCTGCACTGAAGGTGCCAAACATACTGTGAGGTCAATACAAACACCAGTTTTTGAATAAAAATACCATCTGATCCAAGGTTTCACTGCACTCTACAGTATATCCAACTGAGTCTGCCCTGCTAGCATGTTCTTCAAATGAAACCAACTCTATGGCCAATTAGCATCCTCCTTGTAAATCTCACCATTGGCATTTTTAAGTATTTAATTCCTTAATTTTTGTATCTTTGCTCCTGAATGTTCTTTCTTGCTCTCTGGTCTCAGCATGTTTTTGTCTGATTGGAAAGGGCATAATAGCTTTTTTATTGTTTTACTATGCAGGGAAGTTGTTGTAAATGCCTTGCACCTCCAACACACTGTCTAAATGTTTTTTTGTGCTGCTTTTGTGCATTGGGATTGCCTGCATGAAAGAACATTAATCACACCAATTAAAGACTCTAGCCTTAAGTCATGTAAAATGTGGCCTCAGGTCTTGTAGCCTTGATTCATTAACGTGATAAGTTCATTGTGTGGAGGGAAAGCAACAGAAACAGAAGCAAACTAAAAACACATCCAGAGTTGTCGGGATTAAGGGGAGTGTTTGTTTTTGTTACAATTTACATCCAACACCACAACTTATGAAATTTCTTCTCGGAAGGTTTTAGTTCATAAATAGGGAATGCTTACTACTTCAATTTTGTTGAATTTCGGCCTCATCTTTTTTGTTCTCCTTTTCAAACTATATCCGATCCCATTATTCATATCATTACATGTTTTCAAATAACTGAGTCAAAAAGCATCAGTGTGTGGTCACATTATCTTCAATATTCTTACTAATTCAATTATTTTGCCTCCTCAGGCAATGGTGGAAACTGTCAACAACCTGTTGCAGCCTCAGGCCCAGGCAGCCTGGAGCGAGCTGAGCACCAGCGAGCAGCTGAGGGCAGCCACCATGCTGCTGGACACAGTGGAGCAGGGCGCCTTTGTGCTGGCTGATAACCTCCTGAAGACGGACATAGTACAGGAAAACACTGACAATATCCGTGAGTATATGTTGGTGAATTAATCTGAGATTCTTCACAGGAATGTATTGCAAATAGGAAATGGACCAGAGCACAGAGTGAAATACTGGCAGTTGAGCTTTCGTGATATGATAGCCAGAAGACCATGATAGCAAAATCAGCATGCCAAATTGATCTCTGGTTTTATTTTTAATACCAAGAATAAGAAAGAGGAAAATCATAGAAAAGACTTTTGAAAAGTCTCTGAGTTCAGTTGTCAGCGTGTTGATGTTGTAGTGAATTGTAAAGTTTATTACTCTCTTGAGTTGTTCAAAGCTGTTTCTGAAAACACTTATCATTGAGGTTTGTTGTTTCAAGTGAAGCACTCAACTATATCAACAAATGAAGGCTTTTATTGGATAAAGTTTACTCGAAGTGGCACTGAATAAGTTCAATGCTTTGCAGGCCACACTTGCTTAGGAGTTCTCAAAGCTGCAATGTTTTCAGCTGTTTCTTTGGCCAAGATAAGAGCCTCAGCCCGGTTAAATTATCCTGGATTTTAAACAACCAAGTAAACACACAGTAATGCTGTTGTTTAAATCTGTGATCTGCTACCTTTTCTGGACCATGACCTGTTTTTTGGGGGTTTTTTGTGATATAATGTTGTCATGAATTAGTATTCACTGTTGGGTCAGAAGGATATACATATACACATTTTTGCAGAGTATGCCTTTCAAGAAGAATCCAAGAGAGCCATGGGATTGTCTAAACTTCCAATAAAGACACGTTCAGGAGTGCTCACTCAGTTTTTATCAGCTGCTTCACCTCCAAATTCATGTAGTTGGTTTGTGCAGTGTTCTGTACATGTTATGCGTCAGTTAATCGCTACATAGCTCTTGTTAACTCATCAATTCACAATTACAACGTGAAGTTGTGGTTCATATATGGTCTTACAATGCTGTTGTAGCTCAATATCAGTATTCAGTATTTACAAAAAGCAGCATTTTCAGCAAATCTCTTAAATTGTGAAGCAGAATTTTAAGATGCTGTACTCAAAAGTAACTTGAAGGACTCTTTGTATTTGCTCCATGGGTCTTTTAGGTAAAGTCTTGATACTACTGTATTTTTAGCATAGTTGTCTCCTTTCTTCTGTGAAAACACCTTTCTTCAATTTTCTATTTGGATTTTTTAGCTCAAGAGTCCAATTCAGTGTTTAACTACCCAGTGAAATACATTTTTGCATACTCAATTCCCCGCTCACTTATGGAAATTCCAGTTTGTAGATGTTTGCCAGTGTTTTTTATTGTTAGCCAAACATCATTTGACAAGGTAGAATATCTTCAACTTTCCACTTCATTCACTCAACAAGCAATCTGTAGATAAAGCCAGCAAATACTTTCCAGTTATACTTGGAGTGCCATTTTCTGAATTGTTTCAATTACTTTCTCAGTTGATTCTTAGGAATGTTTTTCCTCAGCCTGCAGCAAGGTAGCATACCATAGTCTCCGGTGTATTATGGTTGTTTTTCTGCTTCTTGCCGGACACTTTGGTTTCAGATGAGTGATGGACTTGGGCACCTCAGCCAAGGTTTCTTGGAATAGATGAGTCATCAAATTGGAAACCTAAAAGATAAACGATTATATTGTCTGAAGTGACAGTGATAGGGCCTATGGCAGATTGAAAGAAACCTCACTTTGGTTTGCATTGGTGAAGCATTTCAGGACCGATCAAGGGCCAATTTTCACCACTGAAACTCAAATGGTATTATGATAGTATAATGATTGATATGAGTGTTGGAAATCAAACTTTTATTTTAAAAATCTGAATCATATGAGGAGAGCATTTGATGGAAGAAGCCCATCTGTTTCTTATTTCCAGGGCAAAAGTCGTGAAATCCAGATGTTTTGGTGTTGTAATATTTTCAAAAAAGTCCATCCTTACAGACAGATTAACAAGGGTGCTTTTACAATGTAAGCCTTCTTTTTTATTTTATTTTTCAATTTTCACATTGAAATAATACATCAAAAAGAGAAGAATTAACAACAACACAAAGTTACACTTAACATACGAACAAGGGGCGCCTATTATCTGATAAAACAAAAATACATATTTTCAAGTATGTATCTGTAAAATAAATTTGAATTTAACCAAAAAGGATGCAAAGTTTCAATTTTTCCCACAATTAATGATTATTTTTTTATTTTGAAGCCTGAATGAAAAGGTGATTCATTCCATTGTATATATTTCATGAACGGTATTGTACGAGTTATCTAAAGTTGGAGCTTCTAACTTGAGCCATTTTTTAGTAACTGCCAATGTATGTCCTTTCTATAACTTTTTTAAGTGAGTATGTCGCTTTAACAGTACGGCAAGGACAGGGAAAAATCTTCAGTGCCTCAAAAACAAAATTCACATTGCTTTTATTTCATTCAACAATGTTTAGTTATGAAGGCTGGTGATGTTTTTATGATGGAGGAATCAAAAGCAATCTAATGTTTTGTTGTTTGTTTGACATCTTTAATGCTTTTTGAGGCTACATGCTCACCATTATCTTCAAGTTTGTTTGAATCATCCAATACCAAAGTAGTTTAATGAAATTGAAGTTGTACTTTTAACTAAAAACAGCTGCAGGCAGAAGGAGACAGAGATAGTTCAGCCATGGGAGTCGACAATGAGATTAGGCTGAGGTGGAGCGTAGCTACCGTTGACATCATTACCCTGAATTTCAACTTAGATTAGCAGCTCCTCCAAAAAAGACAATTACTTTGCCTCTTTATAGATACAAAGCCAATATTTACAAGACAATTTATTCCCATTAATAGGCAAAGCATGTAGACAGAAGCAGAATCAAAGTACAGCATGATTCCATACTTAACATGTGTCATTGCTATTGGCGTGAATCATGTCATGATTAAGATGGATTCAGATTTTAAGGGTCACAGATAAATTCAGAATCTGCTTCTGTCTGCTGCGCATTAGAGGACTGTATGATGTGATTTGACAATAATAAGCACAACAGAAGTAGAATTGTTTTTTCTTGCCAAGTACTTTTACACAGACAGGAGATTTGACTTGGTTAACTAGTGCAAAACAATCAAAAAATGCTGAGACTAAAAACTAAAGAGTCAGGAGGAATAAAATGAAGTATCAAAAACAGGTATAAATAGTGAACATTGAATAAGGTAGATATAAAAATGTATATACAATAGGCACGAATTGAATTAACAAAAACACAACCCAAAGGTAAGGATCAATCAATCAATTGATCAATCTTAATTTGGATAGCGCCAATTCATAACAAGTGTTATCTCAAGACACTCTACAATAGAGCATAAAACTCTTCAGTTTATGGATACACATATATGCATAGATACATGTATACCTATAAAGATAATATTTGTTAAAACGTATGTATTTCCAATGTTCATTCTGATACCAGCAGCACAGCTAATGTTTTTAGCACTTCAACTAGCAAACCAGAAACAACACACCTACAGCTCAGCATGCTAAGAGGAGAAAAAGAGACTGCATGAGGGAACCATAAGAGCAGGTTAACTGTTCTGGGTTGCTGTTGAAAATGCACTTTAAATAAAAGGATGTAAACTAAAAATAGATCTGCAATGACAGATTTGTTGACACTTTGACTCAGTTCAGTACACTATATATGAATTGGATTTGATTTTCAGCACCTGTGGTCATTAGTTAGTTAACTTTACCAAAATTAGAGAACTTTTAAAGCTGCAGGTTTACACTTTCTTCCCCAGTTCTACCTTTGCCAGCTCTGCCTGGCTCCAGGATTGCACTCTTGCTTTCATCCCTCCACCAGCCAAGTATGTATCTGCCTTTCTCTGATGGCTGTTACACACCAAACATACATGTGAAGAATAACACACATGGAATACAATACACATGGAAAAATTTGAATGATTTGCATGTGATTGTTTGTTTTTTGATTCATAGCCAGTCAGGTGCAGACATACAAACCAGTTACATGAAGTTGCCAAGGAAAATAGTTGCTTTCAGTTCAATTTTTCAAAGTTTTGCCTTCAGTAAGCCCGTGTTTAAACAATGAAAGCACTTTTTGGCTGTCTTTCTTGACAGTCTATCAACAACATGAGCATGTCTGTGATTGCTTAAATTGTGTGTTTGTCTCACAGCAGCCTGTTTGATATGGTGGAAGTCATCAAAAATGTCAAAGATAATTAACTTACGAGTAATGTAAGGGGAGAGAGTATGTTGGCGATGCTTTTTGACCATGGTGTGTGTATACTCAAGGTTCTATTTTTTTGAGTATCGGTCAGTCTGATCAGAGAAGTTTAATGCAAGAGGCACACTTTTTTGTTAAGGAAAACAATATATTTAAACATCTTAATTTTTGTTGATTTGTATGCAATAAAAAGGCTGTGCCAGCAAGCACACCAAAGCAGACATTAATTTGCTCTTCTTTGTCTGCACAAGTAAACCAGTTTAGACGGAATTAAGTTCATTTCTCCTCAAGCTGCTGGGAAACAGATTATTTGCTCAGCTGGGGGAGTAGAGCATTGTCAATTACGATATTTAGGAAATTAAAACAACCTTTAGAAGCAGAATGTGTGCTTCATGGTCGCTGTGATGTTTCCTTGTGACGTTGCTCTCCTTTTGTCTCAGGGGTTTCATCCTTCAATGGTCTTACCAGCTGTACATGGGGTCACCAAGTTCACCTCATGCCATCGATCCAAGGTGCTCTTGTATTGACAGCAGAGCTCCTGAGACAGCGGAGCCAGTGTGAAGGTCACTGGATTAACGCTTTCTTTTCTCACAGGAGGTTAAGTTTGGCAGTGACTCTTATTGCGGCTGGCAGGCAGCTGCTAAACTGACAATTATCCCAAATGATTGTGTTCATATTCCCACTGATTATTAGATGGAATTAACCACTAGTCGCGCAGATCAGGGATCAGTGCTCATTATTGTGTGTATAAACACCAAGAGAGCAGAGATAATAGAACCTTTATCATCAAGCAATCATTTTCCAAACTGGATGCATCAGAAAAGTCAAATTTTACAGCAGTGGGAAAGCATAAAAAGGAATTGAATTGCTTTTAGTGGCTTGTGTTGCAAGGGGAATTAGGAAAAAAATGTTATGATGTGACAGGGGGATTTTTTTTCCATGTTCCTGTTACCATGGCAGCCTAAAAATATAGGTCTTCTGACTTAAAAGGGAAGCGGGTGTAAGGAGAATTAATAAAGAAGGATTTTATTGTATCTGGCACACAATTCATCGGGGTATTAAGGAGATTCTGGGCTCGTTTGAGAGGGTCTGCTCAATTGGAGTGAGGTTTTATAGCGCATAGGGGGAGTCTGGTTAATTATGGGCGAGTGACATGTTTACTAGGCCTTATCTTTCCTTTTTTTATCCGACCAAATCCCTCACACCATGCAGGGTAGTTAAATGAGGACATGGAGGTCCTCTCTTAAACATTGGTAATCACAGCGGCTGCTAATTATTGATCGCTCGCGTTGAATTACACCTGAAGTTAAGGGATTTTATGTGTGCAGGTGTTCTGTAGCTTACGTGTTCCCACCTGGTGTCTCTTTCTCAATGTCAAGGCACGCAGTGGAGTAAGAATCGTTGTCAGGAGCCTCATTCCAAAGCCGATAATGAGATCTATTTCTTCACTCTCAAAGGTTCTTCCTCGCACATTGTGTCTGTGTTTGTGTTTACACGTCACGGTGCGTGTGCTCGTCGAGAGAGCATTGTCTCCCCGCGCATGATAATCTCATGAGTAGATTTCTGCCGATTAACATGTTATTTTAGCAGGCTTTGAAGGTATAGCCTCTGGGTCCAGCAACTACTATGGCATCAAAGAAATTCCCCAAAGCCCACCGTAAGCTCTTTTACACAACCACACGAGGGAAAGAGAGGCAGCAAGAGGGGAAGAAAAATGCTTCTTTTATTCCAGAGGCGGGCCTGGAATCCTGGGATTGGTGAGCTGCTGGGGGTATTGTCTTTGCTAAATTGAAGAGGAATGTATCATCCAAACCCCCTGGCCTTTAAGAAAAAGAGGCGCAACAGAATCTTAATGCAGAGGTTTTTTTATTATTTTAAGAGAAAGCATGGGAAACATTGGTAAGATACAGAGGAAGGATTAAAGGTAGCTTTTCCGTGGCGTTGACCTTTTCAAAGACAGAGGTGTCACACTCTGCAGACATCAGATCACCGGCTGAATGTCTCAGAAAGGCTTAATCAAGCTTTTGTTTCCTGTGTGAGATGGAAAAAGGCTTTCTAGTTTAGACCCTGCCAGCCGGTCTATGTGCAGCAGTTCAATTATGGTTATGAGTGGTGGTGCAGGCATGAGGCAACTGCAGGGTCTTCAAACAACCACGAGAAAATATAGACTGTCAGGGGGCTCTCGTTCAACACAGAACAGAAAGATAAAGAGCAGAGATTTATCTGCTATAGCCTCTGCCCACCCTCTCCGTTTACTTCTTGATTGAGGATAAAAAATGCACTTGACTACACTCAGAGTGTGCTTTCTAAAAAGCAGACCTGAGTTTCTGTTCGCTGAACAGAGAAATGGCAGAGAACGTTCAGCATATTTGGCTGGACAATGCTGTGTCCACACATAAGGGTGTATTTTGAAAAACAGAGGTGTTTCTCCTCTATATTTAAATAATCCTGAAGTTTTTTAATACATTTGTCCACACTATAAAGCAAAATACTTTTTAAAATAGTAATGAAGTCTGTGATCTGCAGATTTTTTGTTGTTTGTTTCTATTTTTACGCAAATGCAGTTTTGTTTTGTGTCTATTCCAACATAATTCAACCTGGTGCTGGAGTTAACTTGTGGCTATGGTAAGTGATGTTTGAAGGCATGTTGAGTATATATTTCTTACTTATTATACTATCCTTAGTTCAATTTGAGACTCGAATGATATTGATCAAATCCTGTTAAAAAAGTGTGGGGTACTCTTTTTGGTTTTATGGGCAGTGTTTTAAACTCAGCCTCATAGTTAAGAAGTTACAGAAGTATGTGTTCGCACTCAAGTTATCAGCTGGTAAAACTACAGCACCTTGCAATTTCCTCTGCAACAGATGTAAACAGTGATATTGTTGCATGGTGTGACATCACCCTGAAGAGTGTGACTTTCTGGCCCAAAATTTCCACTGTAAACATGGGAACACCCTAAACAGGAGTTCCCAAATTAGCGTTTTTAGTTACCTAAAATGTCATGTAGGTGTGGATAGAGGGCAAAATTCACAGAAAAATACCTGCTCACATTTGGATATTGCCTAAAAAGTGAAAATTTATATTGCACAATTTTAGGCTGAAAGTTTACATGCATCTTTATAAACCCTTCCTGTTCTAAGACCACAAACTCAAGATGGAAATAAGGGGTTAGTTACATCACAATGTCATCATTTGTCAGCCCTTGTAGATATCTGTCATTAAGGCATTAGAAAGGCTTCTCTGTGGTGTAATATGTCTGCTGGCTATCCTTCAGTTTTACTCTTCACTCTGCAGACAGTGTCCCTGAGCGGGCAAAGCTGTCTCTCTTTTGCCATGAAGTGAGTCAGCTTTCACTGAAAAGCTGGACCTGGAAAGCTTCAGTAACTGGAAATATTTGGCCTTTCCTTTAGCCCTGCTCCATGGTTATTTCACTTCCTAATACTGACTTCAGAATGATAAGTCAATGAAAATACAGGGGTTCCTGCAAATATCACACATGTATGACTGTGACCATGACTACTAACATCAGTCCTCTCCACTTTATCATTACAGATATTAATGTTTATATTACAATGGGGATGTAACAGTATGAAAATTCCATATCACAGTTATTGTGACCAAGTTATTGTGAGAAATAAAAGTAAACAATTCTTACAAGTATTTGTCATTATTATGTTATAAATGCTTAAACTGTTTGTAATTACAAGAAAAGAAAAAACAGATTGGTATTTTTAACAGGTTTCTCTTCATAAGCAATTGTTAATGAACCAATTGGCCAAAAATAAATTCAACCTATTTAACATACATTCCCAAATGTTTGTTTGCCTACAGCATTATGGCCATGTTACAGCTCGTTATATTAGACCATGTCCAGGCCTTTTTTTTATTTATTTTTTTTTTACTAACTATAGTCTCTGAAGCAGTTAGCCCCCTTCTTGACTCTCCTCTGGTCTCCCTTTACCATGGCAGATCTCTTCAACATGTCCTTTAATGTTACAAATTAAGATTGATGAAATCCATAAAACACGAACTACGACGATCTATTACGACGAAATACGGCGAATAAACAGCGAAAGAATGGCAAGACCACACTTCAAAATGATATTAATACTGTTATTGACAACCTTTATACATTATTTACACAGAAAATACTGATAAACCGCCTATAATTCACTGCCGTATGGCTCACTGAATCCTCTCTCTCTCTCTCTATGCTCGATTACTCGAGGAGTTGCTGCATTTTTAATCTCGAGCATGTTTGTCTTTCACTGCAGCTTTGTGTTTTAGACAGGGTGATTGGCATCAATTAGTTTCCCCTCGACATCCTCGTAAAATCTAAACTTTGGCCAAACTTTAGCCGTTTTCAAGTGGGAAAACCTGTTAAGAGTCTGAGCGAGGCTCCTACTGCTGAACTTTCAGAGACTAAACAATGCAAACAGCGCATGCGCGCCTCCGTTTGTGAGACACGGCTGCTTCATGGGGGGCAGACACATGTAGTTCCGGCTTTTCGGGCAAAGAGCAGCATCACTGTGCATTATTGACACAGTGTGGTGATCAAACTCGGTAATTTTGATAAGACACAGTAATGATATCCATGGGAAATTTTCCTGTGGTTTACCGTTTTACCGGCAACTGTTACATCCCTATATTACAATGATATCTGTCTATGGCTGTTATTGATTATACCACCATAATAGCCACATTTACATCCACATTGAGATGCCTCGTATACATTTATATTCACCAGGAAAGGGACAAATTTATTGTCTGGCCATCCATAAAGGGTCAAAATCATTACTTCTCATTTTTTTCCCGTTGCCTGTACCCACCTTTATCTTTTCATATTTCTCTTAATATAAATAAATATGAATAAAATAAACTATAAAGGGAGAGTATGACATTGACCTACTCTTTTGTAAAACATCCTGAAATAACATTTTTCAGAATTTTACGTTATGAAAATAAAGATTGGATGATTTATTTAAAAGGTGTGTTAAAAATGTATTTGAATAGATCAGTGCGTAAAATAAACCAAAGACGTGTGCCTTGGCCTCACACTAAGCTCCTACAACAAGCTAAAAGAAATGCTGTTTGATTAATGTGATTAACAAGCTGATAACATTTTTTAAAATATATTTCCTGGAAATGTCGTGTCACTAGATTCATGTAATGTTGCTGAATTGATATTCATAAGGTAGCATGTTTTACCTTAACCGATCAATAAAAGACGCAAACTATTGATTTCAAGATGATGTTACTGCTTTCAAAATTATTCTGATCGGGTGCTCTCAGGAAGATTAACTCATTCTTTTAATGTTTTCTTCATGTGTCTCCATGGCCCGCAGATATTGATCATTTTAACCTCAGTTACTCTCAAACTTTTTCTATTTTTATCTTTGCAGTCAACAGAAAGATGTCAAAAGCAGCTGACTTCTCTCTGTGTATCGATCTTTCGAGTCTATCCTCTAAAACAGTGTGCCTAATAGAAAAAGCAGAAGTCAGAGTGTAATCGATCGATCATGACCGTGTACTTGCTCGAGTCATGTGATGCTGATTTATTCATTAACACTGGTATTGTATGTAATATCAGTATTTCTTGCATTGTAATTGAAAGGCATTCCCTGTTAAGCCACTCTTCGTCTTCTCTGTTTGAATTGCCTAGGAGGATGACAACTCATAATAAAAGCTCAGATCCTCATGTCTCTCCCCTGAATTAGTCTGTTCTTTTCACCTTTTGTTTCGATATTTGACATTTGTGCGTCATCCTCTCCACTCTCTACCTGGCAGTGAATCGGCAGATCATCTCAGCGCTTTGGGAGTTTATGTGACATTTCAGAATGCTTCGTATTCACATAGGTCACTGGTGCTTGAGAGTGGAGCACACTCCACTGCTTTATTAAACTGAACTGTATCGTACCATAATAACTTTGATGGAATGAGCTTCTCACTTTTTTTTTTTTTTTTTTTTTATTCCAGCCCGGCTCATATCAGCAGCTCATTTTCCTCTGCGGTATGATGCCAGACTCTTTGAACCGTAAATTAGGAGCTCGCTTCAGACACAACAGCTGCTGAGCTGCTGCAGCACACAGCCCGTCTCTCTGAGCTTGTCTTTATCTCGTCTTTGTATCACTATTGCTCAGTATTCAGAGACAGAAAGATTACTTCAAATCAGGACGTTCCTTGTTTTATCGGACTTATTTTAACCACAGATGGTAACACACCTTACTTTTACAGCTCAAGAAACATAATGCCACTGATCATTTAATATTCACTTGATGAAGAGGCAAGCATCACCTTCCCTGAGCAGTCAGTAAATGTGGTGTTACTTTCAGAGGAAGGATGGGCAGCTTCTGCCACCAAGGGCTATAATAGCTTTATACTCGGTTTCAGACAAAAATGCTTTGGTTGCTTACAAGGAAAGTTGCACTGGAACATTACAGTTCGCTAGGATTTTACAAATGAAGAAGTATGTAGCTTTCATCAGGATTCGTAGCAACAAATTTACTTTTTATGACATAATGCACAAAAAAAGCCTGATTCATACAACTCGACATGAAAAACAGTATTTCATACAACCATTTCTTTACAAAAACCTGATTGTTTAGGGCATAACCAATCACAGGGCCACAAAGAAAGACGAGGTTGTCAGACTTTTGTGTTATTGAATGCCAAAATTTAAATGAAAATGATCAAGTTTGTCCATTCAAAGTCAAGTTTTTAACCATTTTCCTTCCTCCTCTTTAGAGAGTGAAGGTCTTTGTGCATAAAATTTTTGAATTTTAATGATTCATACTATATAAATATCAAAACTGTATGATACACTGTTTTTTTATTGAGCCCCATCATTAATAAACAATGTCAATCATTTAAAAGTATAAAAGCTTCAACTTGGATATTTACACATCATAAATCCTCACAAGTAGACAAGCATTTTAATGTATATTATGTCTGTGTAGCTTACAAATTGAATGATTAGCAATGGTTAAAAAATATACAGAAGCAGTTGCCAGTCTGTCACAACAAAATAGAAATCTGTTTACACAGACTTGCAGCTCAACCTAGGGGTTGACCCAGTTTTCTGTACATTATAGATATTCATTTTGTTTTCAAATCTGTTTCCTTCAACTAAATTTTGGTTATTAGAGGCTTTAGAAATTATATGTGGAAAGATTTCCAAAGAGCTATGAAGCACCAAGTCTCTTCTATTTTCCACAGTTTGGCAAAACAATGCTAATGATGTACAGCAGCGCCACCCAGTGAATATAATCAATGTTATAAGCATAATTCATTGAGGTGAATGAGAATGAGTAGCCAAAGAAAGGTTTTCAGAGATTTAAATAGAGCAATATGGTGGCAAAGAAAAAGTCAACCACACGGTCGCAATGCCAGTCAAAGGATTAAGTTGCAGTCTCAGTCTCACATCACTAACATATTCAAAGAGACCTGAATAATCACTTTTGCCAGTGTTATAAACAAACCAGAAACAACCTTTATCTGTGTTTTTCCTTTCTCTGTGCAGAGCTAGAAGTGGCGAGAATGAGCACGGATGGAAATTTGCCAGATCTAAGGTTCCCACAGACTGGAGGACAGGGCAACTCCATCCACCTGTCAGCCAACACCCTAAAGCAGCATGGAAGGAATGGTGAGTCAAATATTTATCAGCTAAAATAGTTGTTCGGGATGTTGATGTTGGTGAAATATTCAGTTTCATATGAAAAAGTATTTTTACAATGTAGCATGGCAGCACAAGGAATGCTTTGGTACTTGTTTGAGATTTTTCAGAATAAATCAGTTTCCTTCAATATGTGAGCGTGACATTGCATGGTGCAGCACTTGTATTTTTGTAGGAATTTCATTAAGATGCCTGTGAATAACATTCAATTTGCTTTTTAAATCCTTTGTTGTGCTGCCCATAAAGCACACCAATCGCTCTGCACTTTTCAAATAGAGCCCCGACTGTAGAATTAGTTCCACTCGAGCACTGCCTCTAAACTGTGAATGAGGCCGTTAGACACAATGCATAGCCATCCTCGTGCCCGTTTTTAGACTTTATTATCAGACTATGCAAATCAGAATCAACTCAAGCTGCGCCTGCTGCCTCTCAGCTGGATGACTAAGTCCAGGTTCAGCCAGGCCCGGGAGAATCATTAAAGCATGGTGGAGGATATTTTCTAGTCATCTAGCACTACAGCACCCAAATAGTTTTCTTTTCATCTGGGTGAGTGATTTCAGTCTCAGCGGGGGGGAACTTCCTTTCATATTGGTGCTGAAAAGTGAGGTCGCAAGGGAGGCAGGCAACATGTATGAGAGGAATGGAAGGAAATGACTGCATGGTCAAAAGCTTGGCTTTCTCTGTGTTTTTCATAGTCCTTAAATATGAAATTAAAAAACAGTGGATGCCTCTTGTTGTGTCTCTCCAATGGCAGCCTTGACATTGATCTCTGACTTTTCAGTTCGCACAGTTTCTGATTCTGCACCAAAACTTCAACTGAAGGGCTTCTTTTTCATTTGTGTTTGTGTTACAAAAGGAAGTACAAACAGATTCAACATGATTCACATTCTTGTCATTTTAGGCTCCTCTTCTTCAAGGACATGTCTGGAGGCCATTGCTTCTCCAACTTTATTGTAATAATAACTTGATTTGAGAACTTAAGTTTGCAAAGTGCTTTGACAGACAGAAAGAAGAAGACAAGAAGACAAAAGCTTAAGCATGCAATAAACGAAGCAACAAGAAGCACGGTTTAAGTCAAAGAACCCTTACAAATAAACGCAAATGGAGAATCAAACCTAAACACAAGAACCTGGAGGAGAAATTAAAAGAAATATAAGACTTTGAGTTCTAGTGTTCTTGTTCCTTTTTAGTGTTGAGCCTGAACTGATGCACACTGTGAGGCTGCTTTGTGGATCCCATCACATCTTTAACAGGCCTCACACATTTATTCAGAAGCAATTCTTAAGGTGTTTTCACAGTTTTTTGACAGTTTGTCTCTTAAAAGTAGAACATTATATGAGACATAAAATATTTTACCCTAAAATGTTCTTAGGGAGGAGAATGTAACAGCCTTCCATTCGCCACTGTGTATGAACTATTGAGCTTTTCTTTAATTCAGTTTAATTCATTGTCTATTTAAATTAAACAGGCATGCGAATTTAAAAGGTTTTTCATCAGAGTGTTTAGTATTCACTCAACTTAGAAAGTTATCACCTTATTTGCAGCCTGTGTTGTTAAGTTTGTGGTGGTTTTTTCTGTTGCTAATGCCAGGGGAGTCAGAGATTTGAGCAAGGGTTGGCAGACCCCCTATGTTCTGAATGTGACCTACCTATCAACTTAAATTTTACTGATATTGTAGACGTCAATGTTTAAAAAAAATCTAACGTGAGGTAGTGATGTAAAATGGATTACAATATTTATTTATTTGTTTATTTGGCTGGGACATTGCAATTGTACATAGTCACAAAAAGACTTATTGTAGCTGATGCCATGCAAGTGGAGTTTATAGCCAAGGCTAATTCTCAGCTCCTGTCCCTGGTTGGGCCTTTCTACGTTACATAAAACAAGAATTACATCACATAGAAACACAAGAAATAAACAAATAGATAAATCCTTCTTTCCATACACAGTATTCTTTAAAAATGGGTACAGGATTGTTTTGTTTTGAGGCAAGACTTAAGCCTGATAGATATTGAATTCAGTAATGGTCTTGAGTTCAGACAGTAGCACATCTTTGCACCATTATAAGAAAAGGAGGACTGACCAATGAAGTTCTGCAGCGAGGAAGTAAACAGTTCTTATGTAAGGAACCCCGTGTGGCTCTGCTGCTGTTCTGTTTCTGGACTAATGAACAAAGTGGCTGTGGCGCTAGATCATAAATACATTTGAATATTTATTTGAGAAAGCACAAGTTACTGAAGCTTCAAAGCTCAGCAGTTTGTATGAATAATACTCAGATTTCTTTGATATTCTTGAAGAACAAGTTGGTCTGTATGTTTTGTTCTGTAAATGAAATTGGTATTACATTCATATTCTTTGCTTGAATTATTTCTTTAGAAATGCTTTGTTAAATGTCCTTGGAAACAATTAAGTCAAATGAACTATGATTACAAGGATATACTGGTGTATAGAATAATAAAGAACCTTCAACTGGACTTAATTCTATGTCTATCACAGTAGATTATGATTGACTGATTGCTTTTGCGTAAGAGAGTGTAATTATCTACATCATAATTCTGAAGAAGGCATTATGTGTATCCTTTTTTTAGATGATATGTAGTTTAACTTTATTCAGTTCATATCATTATGGCTCTCAATAATGATGTGGCCCATGTAGTTCCCCTCTCTGATATAGAAAATAAGACAGGCAGGCTATTGGCTTCCTATTATGCGTTGAAAGGCCTCACTGGACCTGAGTTTGTTTAAAAAAATTGATTGGCAGCACTTTAAGGAAGAGTTTTTTCAGCCTGCCAGAACCTCTCTTTCACCTTAATAGTTATTGAAAAGAGGACAACCTTGTCAAAAGAAATTTTAGTTTTTGCCTCATTCAGTTTTGTGGAGCAAGGTTTTCACTGACGGTTCTCTTTTTGCAGGTGAGATTAGGATAGCGTTCGTCTTATACAAACACATCGGGGTCTACCTCTCCACGGAGAATGCCAGCATGAAGCTGGGCAACGAGGCGATGGCGACCAATTATTCTGTCATCGTCAATTCCCCAGTGATCACAGCTGCCATCAACAAGGACTCTAACAAAGTCTACCTCTCTGACCCTGTCATTTTCACCATCAGACACCTACAGGTAATTTTCCCTCTCTTTTGTCTGAGCTGTGTTTTCACTTTGATGTGTCTCCCCCTGCATTTAATATAATTTTTGTCCATTTCTCTTTCACTTATATGTACTTTCTCCTGATAGAACCCTTTCAGACAATAATATCTGTCCCTGAATTGCATCAACATTGTTATAGTCTGTCTCGGATCAGGAAAATAAAGTCAGATTTGATAGAAAAGTGGGAAAATTTAACTGATGGGGAACAAAACTGCTCGCAAGGTGCTGCTGCAGATGAATGTGTTTGTTCCTCTGTGGGAGCAAACAGCATCCTGATCTCCTGAACAAATATTAGTCGCATTGAGCCTCACTGGAGGCAGCTTAGTCACTGCCAGGAGTCGCGACTTCCCCCTCTTGACTACATTATCTTCTCCACACTCTGCTACCCTCGAAAATATCCCTGTTTTGTCTACGAACAGCCCCTTCAGCGATTATCGTGGATGTTGAACAACCATTGGAGAATTGAAGCTAGTCTCATGTGTAGGCGGGACCTGGCAGGAAGCAAAATGGGAAACAAAACATGCAGAGCACAGAGGGATGGAGAGGAAAAAAGGACGGTAGCACATGGATGTCAAAATTAAACGGTGGGGGAATATCAGGAGGGCAACGTCAGCATGGTTACTGCTGCACATCACCTGCCTTTAGTGTCAGTTATACTACAGATTAAGTTATTTTACTGTTGCTCTAGGTAGGAGACTGATCTCATTCCAATCAAATAACCTCAGACAGTGTCCTATAAGAGAAGTGTCTTTCCTACAGTGGAGCACGTTTTACTTTAACCCTTGTGCATACTTACAGAATTGCAGCTTCAATTGTCACTCTGTCTCAGTGAAGAGCAGTAAACAAACAGATAATTACAAACACTGTAAAGTGTATTTTGTGTACCCAAAAGGCTCCCCAATTAATCACATTTAATCTGAGATAAGAATTATGGCTTCTTTAATAAAGGTGGCCCAATATTGAAGCTCTGTGCCTAGAGCATGTATTCTCTTGTGTCAAATGTAAAGCTCCCTTTTCTCTGTTAAACTGATGAACCAATGAGAGGTGCTGTTAAGGGAACGTGCTGATTATCAAGCCTCTGCTCATAAAGATTTGTTGTGGCAACAGTACTTTTCTGGTTATGAGGTGTACTGTAAGCTGCTTGTGTTTATTATTTTGAAGTAAAGATCAATTGGGATGGGTTTTATATGGGTTATATGCTTGTTCAAGCGAGGGGGAAACAAAAAATGTTCTTTTAGCCTTAATAGAACACATTTTTTATAGTTAGCTAAGGCTTCCTTTGACAGCTCCTTAATGGAAAAATAAACATTAAGATTATTAAAACACTCCTGGCAACCTTTTCAGCACTAGCTATAGGCTGACTGGATGTCATAGCTCTAACAAGCTTTGTATATGCTTCATAAGTAATGACAAATTCAGCTGTAAGTACACTAAAATAACTAGAAAAACACTCTGAGAGCGCAGACCTTTGCCAGCACCACAGTCTTCATCCATATTGTGATTTTCACCAAAAGTATTCGTCCTACCTTTATTTCATCCAAATATTTATATTCCTTGACCATGAAAACATACAAATAGGCACAACTGCCAACATTGGTCCAATCTCACAATGTTAAAGAATCCTTTATAAAGTTCCTGGATCCAGATGGTGATCACTCCCAAATCACTTTTGGGAATCACTCCCAAAATCGAATCATTTGGTCCTTGTCCCAATCCGGACATTTCCTTAGAATTTCATTGAAATCCATCCATAACTTTTTGAGTTATGATGCTAACAGAGAAACAAACAAGCAAAAGGAACAAACAGACGCTGGCAATAACAAAACCTCTTTGTCGGAGGTAATAAGAATAAAGTATTAAAATAGACATCTTACCCTTAACTAGGGCAGAGTGACAGCCATTTTCTGTAACCTTAAAAAACCTGATGCACTGTGATTGTTTTTGAGTAAATTTTCCTCCCGAGCAAGTTTCAGTCTATAGTCCATGTTGAACATTGCTATATAAGGTAAAATATATCCAAAAGTGGTTGGTTAGTTTGTCGGTTGAATGGATATTGAGCTGGTTGGTGGGTTTGTTGATTGTTTTTAGTTTGTTTTAAGGTAAGTTGTGGGCACAGGGGCTGGTTGGTGAGATTGTTGGTTGGCTTATAGTACAGTAGGTTAGTTGCTTGTTAGTTTACGTGTAAGTTGGTTGGTTAATCAAATTTTAATGAGCAAATGTATTGACTTCAATGTTACCTTTCAAAGCAAACCTCAAACCTTGCATTTGGTCTTGTTAAGTTTGTCAAAATCCTGTTTGAGTCACCTTTGATAGTTGATTTATTGTTGTTGGGTTGGCAAGGTAGTTGGTGTAATGGTTAATGAGCTGTTTCGTTGTTGATTAGTTGGGTAGCTGATCATTATTTGGTTGGCGGATGTTTATTTAAGCAGGTTTTTACAGTTGGTCAATCATCCATTTGCTGTCATGAAAGTTTTTTGGATGGTTTGTTGGTTAGTCATGTTTTAAGCTGTCTGGTTGGTTAGTTGGATGTTTGGTTGGTAGGATGGTGGCCTTTGATTTGCTGGAATATCAGGTTGGTTTGCTTGATTGTTGGTTTGATGGTTTGTTGTTTGGTGGATTGTCAGTTTGGTTTGCTGAACTGTTGTTGCGATGATGGGTTGCTTGTTAGTTCATTGGTTGGTTCATGAGTTTAGCAGCCTCTTGGTTGATTGTCAGATTTTGTTGCTGAATGTTTGATTTGTGGGATGGTGGATTATTTAGTTTGTCTGTTCAGTGCTTGCGTTTTTTTTTGACTCGTCAACATGTGATTTAATCTTGCCCTTGAAAACAAACCTTGGGGCTTTCAAGATGAAAAAAGAAATCCCTAATTTTCAGTCCTCTCACATTCAAGTTGTCCTTTCAACCATGAGGTCTTGGATCAGTGGGCTCTTGGGATGATGATGTGTCCTCTAGTTATTGTTTTGCTTCCCTGCTTTGTCACTTAATGGGACCAATTAAAGCCATTAATGAAACAAAGGGTCATCCTATCTCCTTTCCATGAAATATTTCACACAGGCTCTTGGATGCGTGAAGGGTAAAGCCAATCAGTGGCAAATTTACATTCACAGTGGATGAACCTTATTAGACTAATAACCTTACTGTAACTGTGAAACTATTAAAAACCAAAGCTCCCTCCAATGATCGATGTGAGAAAAATAGTTTAACCTTGGAAGCTAAGTGTATGATGGTCTTTGTCTGCAGAACTCTACAAAAGAAACTGAGCTCAAGAGGGATTTTTTTTCTTTATCAGCAGTTATGTTTTGTTGTCGGTGTCATGGATTACTTTAATAAAGCGACAAGCGAGATAGCAGGGAGGTGGGCTCCTCATTACAGTTGTCGCCCGGCGCAGACAGCGGTGGTGCCCATTAAACAGTGGGGCAGGCCACTCTCACGCAGGGAGAGTTAAAGAGAAAGGTCAAAAAACAGAATGAAAAACAGGCATGAGGCCGCTCGATGCTGGATGACAGTTAAACAACAAATCGCTTGAGGATTGGCGGCTAAAACAGCAGGTGGAAAAATTAGGTTTTGGTGATTTTATGCTGCAAACAAAGGGAAAGTAAAAGACAAAAAAGAAACTGTAATGAGGGATTCACTCTGAACCAATTGGTGTCTCAGTTTACTTTATTCATTTTTCTAACACTGCTAATATTCATTTTTGTCTTTTCACAGCAATCTGAGGAGAACTTCAACCCCAACTGCTCCTTCTGGAGTTACTCCAAAAGAACTATGACTGGTTACTGGTCTATGCAGGACTGCCGCTTGCTAGGCACCAACAGGACCCATACAACATGCTCCTGCACCCACCTAACCAATTTTGCAGTCCTAATGGCTCACGTAGACGTGAAGGTAGGCTTTCTTCCCTTTCTTGCCTCTCAATGGATGCAGTTATCCTGCAAAAATGTTCAATTTAACCAAAGAGATACAAAAACACATTGATCCATCTTCGCTAACAGCCAATCTAGTCCAAGATGCTTTGGTTGACAAGAAAAGTAAGGTCAGCAGTGTGAGGCATTGTAAAACATGGAGCATCTCTTTTATTTCTTTTTTATCAATACATGTTTTATATTTTCTTGCTTTTTAGTGCAGCGGGTGAAATAGGCTGAGCTGTTTTCTGACCTTCACAGCACTTTGTGGACTAACATTTAAAGTGCCCATGCACAAGCTCAATTCATACAGGTTTAAACAATGACCCTGCCTGTGAAAATGCGTATTGATTGTGACCATCTTTAAGTGCAGATGTGTGAAGTAGCCCTAATGCATGATGGGTTCAAATATGTGGCGTGTTTTGTGGATAAAGCTTCTAAGAGCAGAATGTTTTTTAAAGCTTAGTTTTTGCATTTCTGTATAAATGGGTGCCCTTTTGGTTGAAATGAGTGTTTTTCGGAACATTCAAACAGTGCTTTCCACCACTTCTGTTCATTTGACCACATTTTTAGTTTGTTAATGGCATGTTGGCCATGAAGACCGGGATATATTACATGGTTTGTGTATTTAACAATCACAAAGCACAATTTTCCCCCACAATACCAACACTGTACAAAATGTGAATGAAAAAAGACATTACTTGGAAAGACTTCAGACTGCCACAAGATAATACTGGAGCACAGATACTAAGCTCTTAAATGTTGCTGTGCAATGTAAATAAATATGTTTGTTTTGTAGTGGCTGCTTTCTTTCCATAAATTAGCTGTGAAGCTCATTATCACCTTGGTGGTAGGTTGGTTACAATAATGATGTTTATATTGACAATAATATGCCCAAGAAAGAAGAAAAACAAGATTGTGGAAATAATATCCTCCCCTTTCAAGCTTGTACCCACAAGGTCTTCAAAGGTCTTTTAATTTTAGAATTTAGCTTTGACTTTATATATATTAGGCCTGTGCTCAAAATATCGATACGGCAAAATATCATTCAGCACTCCTTCGGGATACGTGTATCGATACGGATTCTACAGAATCGATACGGCCTAAATATTTTGACAGTTGTCAACTGTCAACACTTTGGCTAATGTTAACAGTGGCACAGTTCAAAGTAGAAGACGAGCTACATAATGAAGCATATGTTCTAAATTTGAACTTAGGTCTACCATCTTTGAGGATCTGAACTTATGTCTCTCAAGTTGTAGAATCTCATCCTTGTTCTTTTTCTTCTTATTTAAAAAAAGTAAACTTGTGAAGAATTTTGTTTAAAGATTGGTCAATGTTCACAATTTATACATATTGGTTTACATATCATAATGTGGCCTTAGTATCGGGATACATATCCCTAGTATACAGTATTTATACAGTGTATATATGTATATGTGTATATATATGCATATTGAATGAAAAATGAAAAATTTCATTTATCAAATACAATTTTTTTTCTTGTAACACATCAGTTTATAACGCAGACTATCACAATGAAATTTACAGCTCAATTTGAATTAGATGGAGGTTTTGTGCTCTTGACACAAAAATATGACTAACAAAAAGAACAGGCGACAGGGTTATCTTTAGGCACACTCGCTTGAGCCAAGGACTAAAAGAGCCTTTCTTGCCACAGGGCATAATTCAAGAAAAATGTTTAAAAAATCAGAAAAAGCCAGCAGGTTTTGTCTTTCACGGGCTTCTTCAGACTGTGAAAGTTCCTCAAAGGTGAGTTTGATTTTAAAGCAATCACATAACTAGAGTCTGAAAACAGACATTTCCTAAAAATGGTAAATATTTGATTAAAGTGTATCACATTTATCGTAGGTTGTAAACATGCACATATAAACAGACTTAACATACACATCCAGACACCTCCACTTATACTTATGGATGTACAGCAAATAACAATGAAAAAAATCAAACAAAGTAACATAATCCTATAATTAAGTGAGGTGTAGGGGAACAACTCAGGAAATTGTAGATTGGTAGTCTGGTGTCATTATCTCCATATTTACACACACATGAAACACCAACATGTATGACACACACTGAAATATTTATGCCCAAAAACTTTTTAGACATCTATCCTCTAATTCAGTCGCATGTATGTTTGTTTGTTTACAGGATATTGTATTATTTTCAAGCTAACAATAAAGTTCTTATGAAAACAGTTTAATTATAAAATAGTCTTAAGTCAATCTCATCTTTGTCACCAGAATAAACCATGGCATTATTTGTGTGTGCGTATGTACAGATACCTACCTACCAACTTCCTGGGTTGTTGTTCTCTGCTTACATCACCATGTTTTCACCATTCCCTGAGCGTACTCTTAGTACGTCAACAAACTTAATAAAAAAAGTGCATTTTGTATGCTAAGCTAACACAACCTTTTTTTGGTTGTGCAAGAAATTAGCCAAAAAAAAGGTTAGTTTGTCATTTTGCTCTTTTTTTACTTGACTTTTATGGCTTAAAACTACTGCACTGCTGTTATATTTTAGACATTTTAAATCATGCTCTATCAGTCCAAACCCTGAATCAAGATGTATTTTTACTCTGTCGTCTCCATTTGCTACATTTTACTTATTCATGAATTTGCTTATTTATTTATGTAAAGATTGAATTGAGAAAAACAAAAGCAAAACATTTGCATCGTAGCCCCTTGCCGCAGCATCCTCGCAGTGCTCCATTAGTTTGTTTGCCTGCAGGGTAGCCACGGAGCAAAGTGAAATGAGTACAGTTAGTGTGATGTGGAGTGCTGGAGAGCAGTTAATTGGGAGGTGCTAATGGAAGTTGTTGTATTAGAAAAAAATAACAAGTAAAGAAATTGTAATTTGGCTGTTACATTTATACAGACTGATTATCGGAGGCAGCTCTTAGGAGGTTGGAAAACAAATAATGAAATGGGAGGGTGGCAGGGGGAGGTCTGGGAATAGAAAAATCGAGGGAACTGGAGAGGGGAGAAGGTACTTGAGTTGCCGGTCAGGGGAGAAGCTGTGTCTGATGGACGGTTTAATTATTTCTGTCACAGGAACTTTAAGGAACTTGCTGCTGACAGAGCGGAGTACTTCTTCGTATCTGGTCTGAGATCTGTCCCTGCAGAGTCCTTGAAGAGAAAGAAAAAATCTCTGATCACTGCCGCAATCGCACTTGGCGTATAAAACCAGTAGACCGTCCTTCACCTTTCTCTACTCCTTAGCCCAATCATATCTCCTTTCTTTACACAAGAACACAATACTCCAAAATTCAAGCTCAAAATCTAAAATTCAGTCTGCATTTTTCATCCCTCACATAAAAACCACCACCTAGGGGGGGCTCACATAGTGCGGTTTACCTCCAGCTAGAGAGAGATGCTGTTTGTCACCGAGCAGCATGACTTTTGGACCCACTAAGCTCTCTGCAGGGCTGCAGCCGAGTCTGGAATAGAGAGGGAGTAGCGAAGAATGGGAGCCTTGACGCGATGAAAGCAAAGCAGGGGGAGAAAAAAAAAGGGAGGAAAAAAGGAAGCAGTAAAATGGGGGGCTTTCAGTCAAGCCAATCCCTAACATTTTAGAAAGCCTGCATTCAGGAGAGGAAAGTGGACAGTAGTTACACCCCGTTTCTGGGTGATTTTTTTTCCCCCCCTCTCTGCTTCTTTATCTTTTCCACTTGGATGTTATAAAAGGCAGTTTGTTGGAAGGTGCCGCTGAATGGGAGATACAGAGGCTTTTTATTTGACAAACTGTCACAGCGTTGTGTGAGACAGAACACAGTGAACAGAGGCAAAGTGGGTGCATAAGAGAGAAAGACGGAGAGAGAAATTTCATAAATTGAGGAGAATATCTGTTTTTGTATCCATGGCAACAGAACATACCACCGCTGATCTCTGCATTGTTATTACTCATTACCCTCAGAGCAACAGATTATATTCCTAACCTTGTTTATTTCTCTGTGGCACCTCAGAGTTTGAAAAAATAGAAAAAAAATAGCATGCTGTAATTACAATTTTCCTTGGATGGAGGCTTGCTACACCAGCATCATCATTTTTCATCCCGTAGAATATTTTTCAGCAGCTGGATCGAACACGAGTTGAAAGAAATTACATTCTGAGATCTTTATGTCTAGTTTAATAAGCTGTCTGCCTGTAGTATAATATTTTAGCACCCGTTTACGACTGCATTCAAAGTTCTGCATACTTCAAGAAAATTACAAGTGGCAAAATGTTCCTGTGACTTTGTGAGCGCAGTCATTTTGTCCTTGACTGCCATGTTGTGGGTGTTGAAATTTTGATGAGCTAAATTTAAACCTGATTTTTTTTTAAATTTCAGCCACTGTCTGGTAGAGAATGGAGGAGGTTTTGGCTGGAAATTTGGATTCATAGATGCTATTTTGATGTGTGGTTTAATGTTCCCAGCATGACTCACATAAAGTAATACTCAAGCCATACTCTGGACAACTACCTGAACAAAACTCATTAATAAGTTCCTTTAACAATATGCACTCTTCATTTGAGGTCAACAAGACATTGACGGAAGTTAAGACTCTTATTGTGAAAAGACGCCATTAATCTACAGTGACTGAACATCATTGATCAGACACTTTCAGCTCTTGGATAACTTTTAACTGGTATGCAGCATGAGTTACCTTCAAGGCAGTCAGTTCATAATAGGAAAGTGTGAAGGGTTAGGACAGGGGTGTCCAAACCATGGCCCAGGGGCCAAATGCAGCCAACTGACCATTTTGAATTAGCCCCTGAAACAGTTGAATGAATGAAGACATTTTGAAAACAGCAGCAAATACCTAACCTGACAAGCCAGATGGACAGCTCCATATATCTGACACAGAAATATTTCACTAGTCCATCTGGGTAGGAGCCCTTTAAATTTGTTTTCAGGGGCAGAACGTTTTAAAAAAACGCAAGCTTGTGATTGGACAATTGTTTTGCTCGTCACATTCATCACAGACCAATCCACATCGAGCAGGGTTGCCTCCTATAATGTAGCCATGTTTTCATTTAATTTGTCATCTTTTTTTCTTTTATATATACATTTAATTTATTATTTTGTTTATATTGGTTGCTGGTTCTGCTCAGTGGTTTTTGAATACTGTATAATGCAAAATGTGCCTGTTTGTTACTTGAAATGGCTGAATAAAGAATTGAAAAAAAAAATGTAGCATACCGCTACCGCTGTTTTAGCCGTTAACAGCTAACAACAGCTAATGACTGTTAGCTGTTAGCCGCTAACTTAGCCGCTAACAGCTAACAACAGTTAATGACCGTTAGCTGTTAGCCGCTAACTTAGCGGCTAACAGCTAACAGCCTTATACTATCGTCTTACACTAAATTGTACCACACAGATGATTCATTTAACACTTATATGTGACATGAACCTCGTCAAAGACCATCCCTACAAGTAAACTTCTGAACTTGCCAGATTTCGCCAAGTTTTACTAAGTATCTATGACGACAGTAGGCTAATCGGCATGTCCGTTCTCAACTTCCGGTTGTCGTCACGTCCGCATTCTACAGCTCCCGCCACTCTTCCCTGATTGGGCCGTTAAGAATTCCGCCGAGTGAATTCGTTGGACAACGGAGGCTGGCAAGACAGAGCTGCAGGATTTTAGAATCAAGCAGGTCTATCTGCTCTGCAAGGCTAGCAAATACCATCAATAATGCATATTTTTGACATATTTACTTTGTCAAAAGGCCTCAAAAGTATACTGCAATATTCATCTTCAAGCACCAACATTCTTGCAGTTTTGATTCTTGATTTGTGTCTGACAGTGAAGATAATTCGTCAGTGTCTTCATCTGCTGCTCAAAGGGTCATTATCTCCCTGACAAGGTGGGAATCCAGTGATAGCCCAGGGTTGCAACGGGGGCGTTACATCCCTAAACCCTAAAACTTCAACTTAAATCCACTAAAAGTGAGGTGCAGCAAGTGGCCCAATTGTCTTTGTATTCCTCTTTATGCTGCCCTCAGTGTAAAAAGTTTGGACACCTCTTGGTTAGGCAGTAGTTTTTAACTGCACAAAATGCATTTCCCTCTATTAACTGTTAATTATTAAATAGTTTATTAGAAATATCAGTCTAATCTCTGATATTGAATAGATGCTGTGGTAAAATAATATTGCAATACATGTATTCCATTTTTTAAGAAGAGGACATTCTGTTTTTGAATTCTAACAAGGAAAAAAGGTCAATTAATAAAAGGCTATAAAGATAACACAAAGGCTCTGAAAATACTCATCCATTTATCAGTTTATCATCTGTTTGTCTGTGTGCAAATTAATGTATCTATTTCCATATATATTTTTTCCATCTGTCTGTTCATTTATTATTCTGTTTTATCCACCCATGAATCCATTTATCATCCATTTATCATCCCTTGATTTTTATGGCCACCTGTCCATCCATCTACACTCCTGATCAAGATTTAATGACCATCCATACATCAATTTGGCCAGTCATATAACCATCTGTTAGTTTTTTTAGCCATCCATCCATTAATCCATCCGTCAATCATCTTAACCATTGATCCATTCATTCATCTTTCCATTCATCCATTTGACCATTCATATGGCCGTCCATTTGTATTTTTATCCATCCACTTTTCCATCCATCCAGCCATTCATCTCCCCGGCCACCACCCATCAATCTATTGACCATTCATGTGGCTGGCTATCTATTCATTCATCTGTCCATTTATCCATATAATTCTCTATCATCCAGCCACTCATCTATTTATTTAATATTCAATTTTTCCATACATCTTTCCATCAATCTGTCAGTTAAATCAACTACCAATCTATTTATCCAACTGCCTATCCATCCATTTATCTATTGATCCATCCGTCCATCCATCTACTTGACCATTTTTGTGAACATCCACTTTTATATTCCTCCGTCTATCTAACCAACCATTTCCTCATTAAACAGTTAAACCAGCAATCTCCATCCCTCCATCCATCCATCCATCCATCATCTAACCTTTCACATGATCATCCCTCCATTGATCCATCCATCCAGTTATCCATCAATCATTATGTCCATCCATTAATTTATACTTTTTTCTGTCTATTTAGTGGTCCACCAAACAGACCATTTAGCTATTTTACTGTTTCTCTGCTGATCTCCTTTTCCATACATACAAAGGCTATATCCATACATCATACGCATCCATTGTTCTCCCATGAATATATTTTTATGCCTATCAATGGGTTTATCCATCCATCCACTCCCATGTCACCCCCATTTCGCACCACTGCATCAGAAAAAAAAACTGATTTATACATTATTGGTTGGCTCGGACTTTTTAAGCTCCACTATGTTATAGCCTAAGTGTCCTCCCTAATGTGATGTTCTAAACTGAATCATTAAACGCATGTCTTTTCCACCAAACAGTCTCCCAAAACTTCATTTGCGCTGAGTATCTAAAGCCAAGCCTTCTATTCTCCAGGAGTATGTGCCAGATAAAGAGGATCAGGTAACCACCACTTAGACGATCACAAGGGCATCAAGTACCATCATCACTGCCTGCATTGCCACTTGAGCTCTTTGTTTGCTAATTTTGAGCTATCTAGCCGCAGAGCTGATGCCTGTGATTGATCCTTCAATCTGAGCTGGGGAGCGCCACGGGCCGTATAAACAAATTAAAACTGTACTCGCAGATGGCAGCTGCGTGTGAGAGATTATATGTCTCTTTTGTATATTTTTTTCCCAGAATGATTGCAGCTAGGGTTATTTTTTTAGTTTATTTCCTTCTTTTCCAGCAAGTGATGTGAGTGTGGGTGTTCTATAATGTGACTTTGCAGACGACGCTGATGATTCAAACCCTGAGATGTCCTTTTTAAAGCCTTGAGACATTTTACTGCAAACATACTTTAAAGGTACTGGAGATGAGATTCACTCCACTTGACTTGATATTGAAAGACAAGATGTAGCCT
The DNA here is from genome assembly GCA_036419115.1 of Scarus forsteni. NCBI lineage: Eukaryota > Metazoa > Chordata > Actinopteri > Labriformes > Labridae > Scarus > Scarus forsteni. The sequence goes on along the minus strand of JAZDUH010000544.1, from coordinate 22,728,934 downwards.
TTAAGCTGAAGATTTTGACTTGGCAACAGTGTGAGGATTTTATAGTGAACAATTTGACCTCTGGATCTCGCTCTGACACCGCAGTAGTGGTGATGTCAACTTGTTTTGATGACCAGATTAGCCTCTTTGGTTGCATAAAAATCTTTCTGGGTCACTTGGTGTTGCCTTAGAGGAAGAGAAGCTCAATAGCTGTCACAAAGACATACCATAAAAAGCGGCTCTTTCGCCCGTCAAGTCTACTTTGAAACATATTTTCCCATTCCCTTGGGTTTCATGCTCATTCAATTCTCTTTCGGCTTCTAATTGAACCCTTCCCTTTAGATTTGCAAAAAAGGCTAGTAGGCATGTGGATGGAGGAGTTTTTGAATATGGGCCAAAGCACAAGCCCTGCACAAGAAATATAGACCTGCTGCGGTCCTGCCTACAGGCCATTATTTACGCAGTGGATGTGTGTGCTAAGATTGGCCCGGGGGAAGCGTTGAGATACTGGTAAGTGGTAGTATTCCCGCCAGACCAGTAAGTATAAATCAATGGCACATCCCACTGGATGATGAAGAGGGTGGTATTTGGGTTCCATTCATCTCTGTCCTCATAGAACGTCTCCAAAATGGCACCATCAGGCGGTAACTGTGATGGGAAGGACATTTAAGGTTAGCTCTCTGTTTTATGATGTTGGTAAAAAAGAATGGTGCTGTAGAAAGATTCAGAAGTAGCCCCAGAGATTGCATTAAGCATCTTATCATTCTGTTTTCTTGTGTGGGCCTTATTTTATTGTTATCATAGGTCAGAACACAACCTGACATAAGGTGTATTCGCTGAATGTCAGCTCCAGAATCTTTCTTCCAGCCTTTCAAAATGTGACGAATTCGCCAAGACCCCTGATTCATGCGCCCCTACTCTGCAACTGTTCCTCATCCTAGTGCAGATCATAAATCCACGGTCATACCGGAGGTGAACTTGTCACATGGCTCCCTGCAGCGGGGCCACTACCCCTTAGCGAAACTGTCTGCCCTGCCTGACTATATTTCATGAGTCAAAGCCCCGGCTCCGGAGGCATATAGGAAGATTTATGCATTTTAATTGGATTGGCTTCATGGCCTCAGAGCGGTTCTTTGAGGTATAAAGGATCAACGCTCTGTTCTCTTTACCACTTTCACCCTCTTCCGCATTTCAGAGGGCCGGTTCAGGAGATTTCAGCTTTAGTTATTATGGTAATTAAGCGCGTATGTTAGGTTCAGACGGCTCGGCCAGGATGACCAGTATGTGTTGCGAAAGGCTCGTTGCCTCGCCCGCTCCTCCATGTCGGAATGCTCGAGTGCCCAGAAATCTTATTCTGTGCTTTGTGTGAGCAGATCAGGGGCAGAGCCAATCTCCTCAGGCATCCGTCTGGAATGAAAAATATGTGTGTTTAAGAAATAAAAGAAAAATGTAGCAGGGAGAGATTGGAAGACAAATGGAATGTGCACAAACCCGCCTCGCCCCGCTAAGTAACACGGATGCCGTATGACTGGGCCGCCCCCTGCGACACAGCCAGTGAATTTCAGAGCAAATTACGTCTGCCCACTTTAGAGACCTCGATACTGATTCCCATCATGGAGGCTTGTCGGTGCGGGGTTAGGTGCGGAGGCTCTGCAAATCACATCATTTGCCATCCTGCCCGGACAGAGCCCTCAGTATAAAGGAAACTCTCCAGCAGAGACATTGTTCCTGGCGACGTCTCAGCCATCATCCACCTCCCAGAACAAAGAAATCATTCTGCAGTAAATCCATCACCCAGGTGTAGATACACTCTCCGCCTTTTTCTTTATGTTTCTACAGCTTTGTCTCCTTTTCTCTCCCTTCTACCTCTCTCTCCTCTTTCTCTCTGACCCGGCTGCTCTCCAATTGAAGGTGAGATTGTGATAGATAGAGCCTGCAGCCACTGCACAGTTTGTGCAGCCCAGGAGACCTTAGGGTACCTTCAAATGCAGCGGTGCTCGTACCACCCACCGCATCAATACCCCTGGAACGCTGAAAACAGACTTGTATGTCACATCCAAGCACAAACACCGACATCTGTTGCCATCCAGCGTGTAGACAACCCTCTAAAGTAAGGATGCTCACTTCCACACACACACAGGCGTCTGCTCTATATAACATCTTGCCAAGCCTCCAACGTATACACAACGGCTCATCAGGCAGGAAAATCAAACGCACGCTCTCCCCAGACTCAAGGAGCACTGCGGCTGTTATTGTTCCAGAGCCCCCTTAATGATCAGCATCTGTTCTCCCTCTCTCTCTGCTAGCATTAGCCACGCTGCCGCTAAACAAGGCTTTTGTTGCCATTCTTCATCGCCCCACGTTTCTGACTGGAGGGGGGTGGAAGATAAAAGAGGGGGAAAAGGACAAAAAAAAACACCAGTATCTGTTGATGGTCCCTCTCTCGGAAAATACTGCTGACTGTGTGGGAAGTATGATTTAAAGAGGTGCTTGTCTGAGAGTAGTATTAGACATATAGTGTGCTTCCGTGGCCTTATTTCTCAACGTAAGCAAATATTTCTTCATAGGTTGGTCCAGGGCTCGAGCTCTGAGGTGTGTTATTTGCTGCAGGGCACAAACTTTGCATCAAATATCAAACAGCTTAAGGATGGAGGTAAATATACAATGTCAGCGCATGATGTGGAAACCAGAGCAGTGTTGATGTAGCGTCCATCTTTTCTGAATTCTGTCTGTCAAAGCTAATTAACTGTGTCTGTTGAAATAGTGCGTCATGCCAAATCTCCGTGGTTTCACTCAGGTAATTTTGACTCCCAGAAGGCACGGCCGTCACTTCAGAGTTGGTTGGCTTATCTCTTTGAAAGCCCCCCATTCTTACCCCCCTTATGCCTTTTTCTTCCATTTTTAAATCAATGCCCAGCAGGCTGAAAACGAGGACTGTCCCTCAGGGAAATTAAGGAAGCCTCAAAAGCTGACCAGAGTGTTTGGATGCAGTAATTATATTTAGTTAATAAATCAAGATGTCACTCTTTGATGTCTACCCTATTTTTTAACATGTAAAAGCATTAAATGGAGGCCTGATCTTGTTTTTGCATCTGTCTTTACAAACCTAAACTTTCCCTCTGATGAATGATGGATTATCTTATGACAGTGGAATATTCAGCCCACGTCTTTAGAAGCCCATGAATTTGTCGTTAAGTTGTGACCTAAAATAGGTAGTAAGTAGTCAAAATTAACAATAATTACACCAAGCAATCAATAAGTAACTGAGTAACCAGGGATTATATTATCTATTCATTCAAAAGACAATTTGAAGAAAGAAAGAAGGGTTAAGAACCTGCTATTATAATTTGTTTCATGCTGAAATTTGTTGAAATAATTTTTCTTGTGAAGCGCTGGCCTGTAAGTGAATCAGAGTGTATGTTTATTTCACATTCCTCTGTCTCAAATAAAAGCTGGTCTTATTGTTTTGCTCTCACAAAGGAACTTTTCTGACATTGACATTTTTGTGCCCATTTTTTGAAGGGTTACCACAAATCGTGTTTGTCAGTTGGATAATCGAGGCCTGATGTATAATGATGGTCAACTGTGGGTCACATTTTTGCCATATTGACTAAATTGACCTTACTTGAGATAAGATACACCTTTATTAGTCCCACGGGGGAAATTCCAGAAATCCAAATACTTATTAAATGTTATGTCTGGTTTATTTAACCATCTCAACCATTTAAGTGCAATTTGGATTAAACTGTCTGCACTCCCAAACACTAGCATTTTCCATACATTAACCTAACCCCCTGTTATGAGCAGTCATCAATATGGGCTACATGTGACAATAACTTTGGCAGGCTAGGCAAACAATCCACACTACCTGGCCGAATGGTAGGAAAAAAGAGTGGCTTCAAGGTCTTTGAGACACCACGCAACAATACCTATGAACAACTTACATGGCAAGCTCCAGTATGCCTGTAGCTGCTCTTTGTGTCCAAGTATGCAGTTGCAAACTTAAAAGAGCCACAAATGGTGTTTCTTATAAAAAATACATTGCCAGAATCGTCACTCAAAGCACATTCAGATTATAAAATATGTGCTGAATTTGCACATGCAGTTGAAGCACTGCCAACTCTTTGGTTCAGCGTCAGACGATGCCATCACACAGTTGTCTCAACCTTTCAAATGCCTTTCCAGTGTCTACCCTTGTCTTATTCCTCCAGCAGTTGTTGTCTTCCTTTGATGGCTGTTGAGGTTCGTACCTCTTTGCTTGTTTAGCTGTGTAGGAAGTTGGGTTGGGAATCCGAAAAACAGTTCTAGTGCATAATTGATAATTACTCCCTTCAGGAATCAATATCAGAAGTGTTTTTGCTTGACAGTTCCTTTGTCATTTCCTTCCACTTTGTTTTACATGCCTTTAGAATTTATGGCATCACACTAAAATAAGAGACAGTTATCACAAATAGCAACGAAGAGGTACAAAAAAAATGTAATCATGGCGGACAGGGGGCAGAAGTATTCAAAATTTTGCTATAATTTTTCAGCATAGGATGCTTACTGCACCAAAATTTGTGGGGAGGAAACACCAGACACTTAGAAATGCATTCATCTCTGCAGCAGAGCATTAAATACCAGAAGTGACAGGAATTTGACACTGCTGCCACTGAAAATCTATGAAAACTTTACCCACACTGAAAATCCTTGCTTACCAAAAAGAATGTGTCCTTTTCTATACTTTATTGAGGCTGAATACAGAGTCAGGAGGGTTTACAGATGTCTCATACTCTCATAAGTGGCTAAAATAACAAGATCCCAACGGATGATTCTGTTTTTTGGACTGGACAACAACAAAAATAAAGTGCTTACTGCAGATTTCATTCAGTTGTTTAAGCTAACAAATAAAACAGATGCAAGTCTAATTTAAAGACAAACACAATCCATTTTTTACTTATCTTTGTCAGAATGAGGTATTTTTTCTCAGCTTTTGGCAAACCTTTTCCTGTAACCTGGCTAAAATAAACCTGCCCTGAGTCACTGCCAGGTGTATCCCTAGAGTAGAGTTTAAATTTCCAACAGGATTAGCTTACCTTAATCCTAGTAAGACCCACACACCGCTGATGCAACAGTGGAAGCAATTGGTAATCAAAGTGAAGTTCTATGTCATGCCTGAGGACACCAACTCCTCAAGCCTCTCATTGAGAGACCACCCTGCCACTGAGGCCACAGCTCCCTCAATTATAAGTCCTTGATCGTTGAATTTCATCAACTATGGCTACATGGACTTAAATATGCTGTTATTTTGGGAGGGTTGAATTTTTGTATTTGCACCCTGGAGACCTGATGTGGACAACAGAATATCATAACATGTTTAGCGTAATCAACTTTTTGATTGTTTTTTGCCATGGCTAAGTTGTTCAGAATATATCCTACAAATGTTTTTGCAACTAAGACTCAGTGATAAGAAACTGAGATGGTCATTTTCATTATGGATACAGAGAAAATGATAACCATGCTTCTCTTCTTCTCGTTTAAACGCAGTATCCTGAACAGGATCTGCCTCATAACAGGGATACTTGAACCCATGTTAACCCAGTCATTGATAACCAATATTTTTCCAGAACTTTATCAAATCATATTGATCATTTATGCTTAACCTTAGGCAATTGTCTGTTGAATTTTTCAGAGCACATCCAGCAGCTGCAGTTGGCCTTTCACCGATAAATCTTACTCTCTTTGAGAGTCTCTGGCTTTTTAAAGAAGTTATTCTTGCAACTGTTGCCAAGTTCTTTTCAAAATGATGCTGGCTCACTATAAATGATGTGACAGGTTGAATGGACTTGCTCTTTTTTGTGAAACACTTTGAGACAACTTTGTATGAATTGATGCTGTGTAGAGAGACAATTTTCAACTGACTAGTTTCTATTAGTGACAGTATTCAGCCATCCATCTAAGAAGCTAGAGCAGTAGGGATGTCCAAACTTTCCCAATTAAGGGCAAAATTCTGGATAATACAAGAATGTCTGGGTCACTCTGACATATGAAGGCCCCGTCCACACGAAGACAAACAGAGGTCTAAACGCATACTTTTTTTGCCGAATCTGCAATCATCCATACGAAGACGGCGTTTTGGGGGTCTGTAAACGATCATTTTTGAAACCAGGTTCCAGAGTGGAAAGATTTTGGAATGCCGTATACGCAGCTCCGTGATTACTGGCTCTCTGCAACTTTTCAGATGAGCTGACGTCATAGTTTCATATCTTCATTGACACGCATGCCACAAGAGTGCATGCCCACTGTTTTTTTTTTGTCTGTTTCCGCTTGTTTCCGCCATATCGTTACAGCGCCCCAAGGGGGCTGGCATGTGTTTTACAGCGTTTTTATGCGTATCAAGTGCATTCATGTAGATGCAAACTTTTTTCTGAGACGCCTTCGTCTTTATGACGTCTTTATGACTGTTAAGCGTTTTGTCTTCGTGTGGATGGGGCCTAAGTCTCCAGTGTATTAAAACTAAGAGTCTGATGATAATTTTAAGGCCCCCTGGTTGGCCTTGGCTACCCCTGTTTGTCCCTGGTCAGGCTGTGGATTAGCACAGTGCTCCATGCAGTAGAGAGGGGGATGCTGATGGCTCATTTTCACATCAAGGCACAAAACAAGAGCAAACAGCACAAGGCTAACTTAGTAGAAGTGTTAGTGCTCGAAGATGATAAAACAATACACTTTGTCATTAGACCCTGTCGTGGAGCAGATAGAAGAAGAATTAGCATTGGATTTGCTCCAGAAGTCCATGTTATAATGCAGCTGTGTTTAGTTTGAGCTTTTAAAAATTGTTTTATTTTCGTAGAAATGGCAGGCATAATTCATAGACCGGAATTTTCCGATCCACTCGGAGTGGAAACTCTTTGTTTTACTGAAGTCAAGAGAGCACCGGATGTGACTGAGGGTCAAGCTGCACTCAGAGTGCCTTCTGTTGGATGAAATGGTCCACTGCTCCAGGCCTAATGTGCTGCTACACTCAATATTTTACATTCGAATATTTATTTACTGTTCTGTTACGGATATTTATCCCCATATTTGAACAGTTTTTCGAATATCACAATCAACAATTAATCAAACATCTGAAAAGGTACCACGTGAACGAACACCTGGAATATTTTTATTTTATTATACTTTATTTGAGGGTGGGTAGAGATGTTTACAATTATTTCATATGTCACTTATGAAAGCTGCAGCACTCTACCTGATTTGTGTGCTGTTCAGAAGCAGCAGTCCTTGTGGTATTATATTTTTTTTGGTAGTGTAGATAGTGTAGAACAACAGACACTGTCTCTAGAAGAGCCATACTTTGCTGTTCATATCTAGCAGCCTTTATCTCTATGGAGATTGACTGTATCCTTACAGAGTTTTGCACTTCATTCAACAAATGTTGATATTCAATTTGAAACCCTTACAGTTGTTTTTTTTTTGTATATCTTCTATGTAAATAACTGTTAATTATGTGGTTAATTGCAGCCTCATAATGAAATTTTACACATAATTTCAACAATAATGATAATGTTAATATTCCAGCAACAGTAGCCCTGGTATCGGAATAGTATCGGTATCGGCCAACACCCAAATTCAGGTATCGAAATCGGATCGGAAGTGAAAAAACCTGGATCGGTGTATCCCTAGTGTCCGGATCCGATATTGATATCGGATATCAGTCTGATATCAACAAAAAAACAAATATCAGATTATATTGGCCTGCATCTAAAATCATAGATGTAAGCACTCCAACACAAGTAATCCATTCTATTTTTTTTTTGTTTTTAATTTAGTTGTAGAATATGCTTATGTTTAAGTGAAACACAGTGGTTATTTTGCCATTAAAAATGTATGTTTTTATTTTTACTGGATTTCTTGAGATTACTTTTCAGGGTCTTCTAATTTATTTTATTTGCTGTTGTTTAATTGTACTATATTCGTATGTTTAAGGTAAATTGTATTGAACCTATTGGTTAATAACAAATGGGTGAGTTTTCTCATACCTACTATTGCTGACTACTGTTCTCTCTTGAGTAATCTCACTTGATCAAGTCTTTTCTTACAGTCCATACTACAAAATAAGTCATTAAAGTCTGTATGATTCCCGCTGATATCATATCAGATAGATATCGGCTTCGGCCAAAACTCAAAGCTGCAATATCGATATCGCAGCAGAGGTGAAAAAGTTGTGTCGGGACACCCCTACTCTTTTTAAGTACGATGTTTTTTTTTTCATTTGTAGTTGTGATATGATAAAATGCAGTACTGCTGGTTTGATGCTGGTTAAAAGTGCATCTTGTTTTATCTTATAAAATTCATAATTTCATTACTTCATTTTATAGATGCATCTGCATTTTCCTCATTAAACTCCTTGTTGGAATCACAGTTTGCCAAAAGTTCGGAGACTAAGCAGGAAAGTCACTCGACCGTCTAATAAAAATACATTTATTTATTGACAAGATGCCACTTTTTATACATTCTTGATTAAACTCCCATTGCAAAAGTGCTCAGATGTAACCTGAGATGGTTTCTTGGCAGGATGATGCTTCTAATGTGTTTACTTTTATGTGTTTAAAGCCGCAGAGGTCAGTCATTCTGCAGATTCTGCTGTTTCAGCCTATGTTGCTTGCTCTTCAGTTCTGCCTTTGTATCCCCATGTGCGCTGGGCTTTTATGGACCGATGTAAATTCTCTTTCACTGCTGTGCTGGAGTCACTGTTGATCCTTATCTCTCCAGTAAAGCCCCAGATTTATTGTCAGCAAAAGGCTTTTTAGTGCCAAAAACTGGTTGTGGCTGCAAATTACTATTTGAAAAGAGGAAATTATCAAAAAACAACTGCGAAAGTTATTGACCATGTTGCTGTTTGATTGTTTTCCTGTTGTGAAGGTCTTAGACACCTGCTGCCCTGTGGACTGCTCACTTTGTTTCACTTTGTTGCTTGAACAAAAATGAAACAATGGGGGGGCATTTTAGATAGATTCCCACTGACTAATTCATGATTCATATCTGCCACCTGTGGCTTGCTCTGTAGTGGTTTGCTGGAGTGCTTAGTGACTGCACTTTACCCCCAAAAATGGAGCAAAAATCGGAGTATAATGAGAATGAAAGGTGCTCAACAGGAATGGATAATTTTACTGGCATTTTTTCATGTTCTACCCATGATAAGCTTTTGTTTGTCCTTTTATACTAAAAAATGATAAGATGTGAGAAAATATTTTTTTTCTTTTGACTCAAAGAAAGACTTACATCATTTGAAAGAATATTTTAGAAACACTTTTTATTTTTATTTTTATTTTTTTTTCATTTTTAATATTATTTTTATTGGCAGATTTTTGGTAACAAAAAAGAAAACATACATAACCCTAACCCCATTCTCAACCCTCCCCCCAACCCCTACACTTAAAAAAATATATATAACAAAAATCCCCAAACACAACCCACACAAAGAAAAAATCAATAACCCAACAGTCACCAATACACACACACACACACACACACACACACACACACACACGCACACACACACATATCTAATTGATGAGGAGGGATACAGAATAAAAATAAGTAGAATTCACAACGTCTCTTGACAAGGGGCACAGAAAATACACATTAAGCCTTCAATGGGAATCCTTAAACATCGTTGTATAAAGAATAACAGCAAGTAAAAAAAGAAAAAACATCAATGTACACAAATGTAGTCAGGAAGATTCCAAGAAACACTTTTCAACAAGACCTTTGTCTCTATCCTGTGTAGGGTGAGTATTGGCAAGAACCTCACGATATGATACGTATCACGATACTTGGTTCACGACACGATAATATCACGATATATCACAATATCACAATATTGTAATGCATTGCAGTATTCTAGAGTTAACTAAGGAAAAACTAGAGATGGTGCACATGTAAATCAAACATTATTACTCAAAACTGAAAGTACAAATCAAGTCAAAACTATTTGATTGAACACAGCTTTTCCATTCTTGTTTTTTAAAATATGTGAAAAGCAGTGTTACATACATAAACTGAACTTAAAAACATAGAGTGCATCAAGTCACTTAAACTTACGTTGCAAAGAAACTATGCTTGTTTTCTCTTTAATAATTATATTGAAAGGGGGTGCTGGTTTGGCAGAGTGGTTAGCAACCAGGCATCCCATGTACATGCTTCTGCCGGTCCAGGTTCGAATCCCGCCTGTGACCAGTTTGCAGAGTGTCTTCCCCTACTCTCTCTCCCCCTTTCACAAGCCTATCCACTGTCTCTCTCCTATAAATAAAGGCACAAAATGCCCAAAAAATACATTTGAAAAAAAATAATGTATTGAAAGCACCCTGACCTGCAGTGCAGCTCAAACTGTAATTGAACACATGAGGAACAAAGTGCTTTGAGTTACTGACCGCACAACAGTAAGTAAAAAAAACAAACAAACACACATTTCTCTTGTCAATGTTTGAACTGAATAGACTGCATGAAAAAACCTGTGCAAACACATTTATATAATATACTATATAAGTTGTATTTTATTTCCAACTCTGATAAAATATGAGTTTTTTTTTTAAATGGATATTAAGATTTGAAATATCGATATTGTAATGGAGGTCAAAATATCGCAATATATTGCTGTATTGATATTTTGTATATAGATATTTATATTTTCACACCTCTAATCCTGTGTGTGTTTATCTATTGCCCTTTTTTCCCTTACAGAACACAGATCCTGTTCATGACATGCTTCTGGATGTCATCACCTGGGTCGGCATCCTTTTGTCTCTGGTCTGCCTCCTCATCAGCCTCTTCACCTTCTGCTTTTTCCGTGGACTCCAGAGTGATCGCAACACCATCCATAAGAACCTCTGCATCAGTTTGTTCATCGCTGAGTCCTTGTTCCTGGTCGGAATCAATCGAGGAGACCAACCGGTACAAACAAATACATCCTTATAAACATCAATAGAAAAGATGTTAATCAAGACCATTAACAGAGTTTCAAAATGATATCTTTTAGCTGTATTCAAAGTGAAACAGAAGAAAACTAGGAGAGTCAGAATCTAGCATTTTGAGAGGAATTTCCGTGCATATCGTCAGTTTCAACACCCTTTTTTGTGACCGTTTTTCTAAAGGGATGTTGAATACTTGCCGTTTTAATCCAGTGAGAGCGTAGCAGTAGTATTGAAGATAAAAGTGAAGATGTGCCCTTTTCTTTACACCTTTCCCAAACACCTTGACTCGCAAAATGTACTGAAAATTTCTTTGCAATTCTATGGTCCTTGGCGGCTGCTTGAAGTGCACCCTGAAGGCTTTTTCTGTGTTATTTCCACCCGAGAGTTTTCGCCATCCTTTTCTGTAAATTTAAGAATCTCAAACTCTTGAGAAAACATAACCTTCGATGTGTCCCGCTGTGCCGTGAGTGCTGTTTCCAAGAGAGCACCAGTGGCTGTGAATTTTTCGTTTTTTTCAACTCTGTGACGCTCACTAAGACGAAAAAAAGGAAAGTTAAGATTGCATGCTTTTTCAGTCAACAAATGCACCTCTCCTTTGCTGCACGGAAGCAAAAACATTCTTTCAATCACTCACATATGCTCTAACCCACCTGCGAACTCCATGTCTGCATCACTTGTCGTTCAGCTGACGTGAATTTACCTCCTGGTGCCGTTTTTCCAATTTGTAAACACTTGAGATTAAACTGGATTAAGTCGTTCAATACACCGAATCTTCTTCTGGTATTATAACTGTGGGTTTAAATTGCATTATTTTCCTCTTAGAGCTCAGCTGTGGCAGCAAGTGGAGGCCCGCTGTCAATGCACAGTCATCCTCAAGTGTGTGTGCTCAACACTCACTCTGCAGACAAATGTAGAGTCATTACATTTTGGCGGCATGGCAGAGGGCTTTATTCCACCTACAGCTTCTTGAAATTATGCAGTTTTTGCTTACTAATGAGGCGGAATATGCAGTTAAATGTCCCCTCCTGTGGAAAGTAAGCATTACCTGATAATGGGGTCAGGCAGGATTAAATCTTAGCTAATGGCCTTTTTATGAATCACAGTTATTTATTGCCATTGTTTTTATCATACTCAAATGCTTAATATAAAGCTTGAAGAAAGTCTCATGCTATCAAATCAATTTTAAAAGCCATAACTATTCAAATCCAAACTCATAGGTCATCGTTTATCTGCAAAGCCACTTCACCGTGAAGTTAAAGATAATGCTTTGCCCTACACCTTTTCCCTTCCATAATTTTTTATGGGTGTGATTCACAGCCCTGGCTCTAAGATCACTCTCCTGTACCGCAATTAATGTCCACTCAACCTTTGAGTTATTTAATTGAATCCATCTCAGTGACAAAATACGCCAGTTATGTTCAACTGTGCCGATAATTACATCAATCCGTGTAAGCACTTTGTCATATTATTGTAAGAAAGTGAGAAGGAGCCAAATGACTGTTGGTTGTGTCTCCACATAGAGCACCTGGCCGTGCTCTAAAAATGCAGTGAGCTCCAAATGGCTCTTGGACGGTTGATTCTGCTTCTTCATATCTCTCTTTCATCCGCGCCAACTACAGCAAACAAGACCACATGGGCTCAGTAGCTGTGGCGCTCCTCTGCCAGTCAGCACAGGCAAACATCCAATCACGTCGGCCAAACAGAGCTAAGCAATGCTAATTGTTGGGGAGACACAAACATGCAGAGGTCAGGGAATGCCTACACCTGATGGTACACATCTCAGGTCACGCTGTGGCCTTCAGCTGTGAATTCATTCCACCAGAAAATCAGTTGACACAAAAAAAAATGGAAATCCCCAGTTTTTGTGTCTCATTTTTATGTCTCCCACTTTAAACCCTCTCCAGATTGCTTGTGCCGTCTTCGCCGCCCTGCTACACTTCTTCTTCCTGGCAGCGTTCACGTGGATGTTCCTGGAAGGCGTGCAGCTCTACATCATGCTGGTGGAGGTTTTTGAGAGCGAGCACTCGCGCCGACGCTACTTCTACATGGTGGGCTACGGAGTTCCAGCGCTTATAGTTGCTGTCTCTGCTGCAGTGGACTACAGGAGCTACGGCACTGAACGAATGTGAGTACTTTTGAAAATATAGCGCATAAAGCTTGTACTTGGTGGAAAACAGCAGAGAAAATAGCTTGCTGTCTAAGGGACTCGGTTTAAGGAACTTTAATAACTGGTTTATGACACATTTCTTTACACTGGAGATGTACTTTTAACTACCTGGATGAATCCCCTGCATCAACTCAGTGTGTCAGTTATTCACGTTGACTAGAAGCTACGTGACGCAGATGGGAGCTGCAGTCTTCATGTCACTTTAGGGATCAGTGTGGAGATGGGGGAGATATGACAGAGTAAACACAGCAGCAGGATCAACTATAACAGACACTTAAAAGACAAAATGGCTCATGAAGACAAACATCATCAACATCTTAGTTATCTGACAAGCTGCACAGACATGACTTCTAATCAGGTTGATGACAAATTCAGGTTTCAAAGTTTGGAAGCAGGAAAGACATTTTGGTGTATTAGTTCATGCCTTTGAGATATACTTGAGCAGATACAATAGTTCGACTTTGTCAGAGGGTGTGTTTGCGTTAACTTTTTCTTACATACAAGCTACTGATTAGTAGTATTGAGTCCATGCTCAAAAAACATTCCACAATGAGGAATTGTTTTGCTGTTTTTGCCAGTGCTGTTACTACAAAATGTAATAGTTTAGATAGTGACAGTCATCAGTTAACATGGTTAATCATCAGACCATAACACTGAGAAAGTTTTGTTGGAAAATGTTGTTACATTGAAATATTAAAAAGTCGTAAAAATGAAGGGCAGACAGTACTGATGGTGAGTTCTGACCACTGATCATCAGTCACTTTAGGATGACATTGATGATATTAATTATTAGTGTTTATTTTTTTTACTTTAACTGTCAAATTTAGCATCATGTTTGCAGTTTACTTCTAACATAACAAGTAATTATGTATAAGCTGAGTTCATTATGTGCCCTTGAGTGGTGTACCACCGTGTGTCACGCACAAGCAAGTATTTAAACAAGAGCACTCATGACACGAGCGGACATATGCAATTGCTATAAACTGCAAGTATTTGTCCTTAGAAGCAGCTTCAGATGCAGGAAAAAAACTCCAGAACACAAAATACTACGGTTGGGACAATACGCTTTTCTCCCAAATTGATTTTTTGCTATTTTTCAGGTGCTGATCGATTTAAATTGCAATTCCACGATATTGCCGATTTTTGCAATCTTTTGTTAGCTTTTTTTAACACCAGCGAAAAGGATGAAAAATGATGATGCAGACAGACTATAACAGGAAAAAAACACCTCACATGTGAGTCTGTTTTTAGGATTTATTCAGCAATATATTTTTTTAACCAGCTCTTTATACTCTCTCTTCAAAGACTGGATTGCATTTAAAAGTGGCTTATTAACACAGACTAAAGAAAGCATTTAAATTTGGAAAAAAAAAACAATTTAAAAATCATCAAACAGATAATCCAATACTTGTGTGAATTTTCTCCCATCCCTACAAAATACAGTCAACAAGAAAAACTTCTTTACTACTGCATACACAGGAAGCAGCCAATAAAGGCAAAAAAATCAAAAAGTTAAAAATCCAAAAACCATATAGTTAAAAAAAACAAGCAAGTAGATACTGAAAAAACAAGTCTGGTAAGCTCGGACACACAAAGAGACAATGACAATCTGGCAGAGAGCTGGTGAAAAACACATGTTATATATTGTGAGCGTTATTATAAATCAGGCACATAAGGCAGGAAAACAATGCTGGCAAGAAGTAATCAACATCAAACATCAAACTAACACTCCAGGATAAAAAAAAAAAAAGTCAGGAAATGAACGCGTATTATAAACAGATAAAGAGAACATCTCAGTTTGACAGTTTACCCATGACTTAAGTTTAAGAGCACAACCTGTAGTGAGTTTACTTAAGATGCTATGAGGAGAATCTATTTCCAGCGACATAAAGACTCTACTACCCATGAGCACGCACGGCGACTGTCGTAAAGCCGTGACCCAAGCTAAAGCGTGCTTTGTTGTGATGCTAATGAATGCAGCTCAGACCTTCCTCAGAACTCTGCAATGCTTTACATCTTATTTTTTCAACAACTTACAGGATGCAAAGCGACAAGGTAATGTATCTCTTTCTAGTTACGTAGCAGTAGTTTTTGATGTGTGACAACAAGCAGTTTTTGGAAAACTTAGTATCGTAGTTTTGTAGCCGGCTATGTATCGCTACTTTAAGCCCGGTACTCTAAGACGTGTCCGAATAATATAATTTTGCTCTAGTTTGTTAAGTTGAGTATCTAGGCCAGTCCAGCCCTGTCCGACCTGACCGCGAAGCTAAGGAATAGCATTTATAGATAACCTATTTTGATGCTATAAAACTCATTTTAAAGTGTGTATTTCGATCAGGCATATATCTAAAAGTGAGACTTTTTTGTAATTACTTAGAAACTCTTCATAGCATCTTTAAAAGTACAGTCATCTACATAACCAGACAGATCTTTTGGGGGTATAAATCTCCACTGAGATCAATTCACTAGTTCTAAAGAGCTTCTAAGCCTGTGAAAACAAAACACTGTCCTCTCGATAAGTGTTACTAAGTCTGCGAGAACACTGTGCAAACCCAGATAAATAAACTTTTGCCTTTTTTTTTCAAACTAGAATGCTAGCTTTTAAAACCAGGGCATAGAGTTTGACACATGTGGGTGTTTCTCCTTTTTTTGAGTTCATCTTTCTGGAGTCTCAGTATCCAGAAAAGACTGAAAAGAGTGTTCAAGTACTCTCCAAATGTTTTTTAAAGAAATCTGTCATTTTTATAGCTGTTTAAATGCACTTTAATGCAACACTGAGTGCTACCCCTGAGTGCTACACTTACATTTACACAGGCACAAATAGATGGCTAAATGGCCTTGTAATAAGTAAAGAACTCAATAACTGCAGCTTTTTAGGAGACTATAATTAAATTTAGGAACTGAGGTGATGCTTCTATGATTTTTGTATTACCCTTCATCTAAACAGCCATAAACTGAGATGTATTATAAACTATAGTAGTATTTATGACACTGTAGACTGTTGTAGTGTGTGATAGCCGTCCTTTATACTGTTTTGTGATTATAGCAAAAACCAGAAGATAAAAATGCCTGCTTTGTTGCCATGGTCAGAAAAAAAGGTTTCATGAATCTTATGATGTGATTCTCTGTCTTTTTTATCACAAAAACCAAACAAACAAACTTCTGCATACTGTTAATAAATGCAGGAATGCTAAGGCAACCTGATACATGAAATTAGATCAATGCTGTTGTGAAGGTTAGCAAATTTTAAGTTTGTGGGCATAATTTTGTAAATAAAGTAGTTTTTTTTTCAGAGTTTCAGTACCAGAGACTGTAACTATAAAAACAAGGAGTTAATAATTTTTAAATACTTGGAATCAAAAAAGTATCAAATCATTGAAAGTTAGATTAACTGTATTCAAAAATGAAAATATTTATGAATGTCTGTCATAATGTCTGTGTGTGGATGGGGCTTTAAAGCAAACTTTTTTAACAGTGCATGGCACACTGGATGGTAACATAGTTGGGCTTCAGTGTTTCTCTCCCAATTCTCTTTCTGTTCTTGAACATTTTTGTAAAACTAGTCCATGAATCTGATCCGAGAGAAGAATAAAACAGAAGTCAATATAAATAAAAGTGACTGGAGCTCCTGTGATGCCGACAGAGTTCTTGGCTATAACTGGGTTTTGATTCCCATCCTGTGAAGACTCGTTAATCTTTGAAGGGTATTGTTTATCAATCTGAAGGCAAGATATTGCCTGTAACCCTCCATCATGTGCAGATTCCCAGTCATAGAAAGCCCTCTAACAACATGACAACTGTTTGTGTTCAGTAATCCTGCAAATGAAGCTCCGATAGCTATTGCTCATCATCATCAACTTTTAATGAAGCAGAACAGTTACTCATGCTGCAAACATTTCCCCGCTGCTGAATTGACATTGTTCCAGCAGAAAAAAAAAAAAAGAAATGCTCCCTGCAGGAGAGAGCAGGGCTGGATGAATATTAAGCTGCAGGTTTTTTTTCATTTGAGAATGTAGGAATTCAAGTGATGGAAAGATACTTTTATTAATGAAGAATGAGAAATGTAAAAATATGATGGCCCTGACAAAAACCACTGACAAATAAGAAGACACAATTATAAACCAGATAAAAAAAACAGAAATAAATAGACAACATTCAACAGTTAAAGGTACACAACATCTGGGGTAACATGGCACTGAAATAAGGAAAAGAAAAGAATGAAAAAAACTGAGTTAAATAGAAAAAAAACTAAATAACAACAACTTTGCAGCAACAAATAAATCAAAATAACAATAGATAATTCAAAATCAAATTTGAAACAATAAAAAATAAAGAAACCACAGCACATTAGTTTTGAAAACAATAAAATTAACAAATCAAAAACCAAAGCATCAAATTAAAAAGTAAAACAACAAAAATCGCTTCATCTAAATCTAATATAATGTGCAGATGCAAGCAAAACCAACAAAATGGAAGCTAAAATTAAGACACGCCTAAAAAAAACACGTCAAATACCAAAACCTTGAATCCTTGAAGCAAAACATCATACTAGATATCAGAATTTCGTTAACTGTTAAAATGATATCAATACATGTCCCCGAAAACAAATAATAAATGAAGAAAACAATGAGGAACACAACAACAAAAGCCAAGAAACTGACAAGGAATAAAAAAAAAAACAATAAAAGATTACAAAAATGATTGAAGGGAGATGCAACAGAAGAAAACCTGGTTAAAAAACAGAAACCACAAAGGGGACATTACAGTAACACGTGCAATCATAGCATTGTAGCTTTTAAAAAATAAAACAAGAAAACAACACAAACAGATACACAGCAATCAGTTAATTAAACAAAACACAACAAATCAAAAACCTCAGTCATACATTTATGATAAATCATAAAAAAAGAAATTAAACACAATAGCAAATAAAATATCACAACATTATGAGTTTATTATTTACATTATTTGTAGGGACTTGTTGCGCCTTGTATTCATTGTTAGGTTTTCTGCTTTAACATTTTTATTTGCTTGTTTTTTTTCTGGATTTTTATTTTCTTTTTTTATTTGCTGTTGTGTTCCTGTTCTATTTTTGTGACTTTTCTTTTTTGTCAGTTTTAGCTTATGTTTGTTTGTGTTTCTTTTTTTTTTTGCTATTGGTGTCCTGTTGTGTTCTCTATTTTTTTCCCTCTTTTTGCTTTTGTGTTTCTTATGTGTTGTGATTTGCACTTCAGGGCCACCATAGCAAGAGCCAGGAGAGTAACAAACATATGTAACATACAAACGAATGCCTTTTGTTTGCTTTTTATAAGATAGCACATCCCAGCCCTCTGCTCTGAGCACAAAGTAGCCCATGAAACAGTGCCATGCCAAGAAGTCGATCCTCCTCCATTACTCTCAGTTAATCTCCAAGCCATCTGAAAATAATGAAGAGCAGCATCAGCAGTTTGCTTCCAAGATGTTTATCATCAGCGGCCCACACACAACGCAACCAGTAAACGGTGCATTTGTGGATCGGCGGAGCCATAGTTCTTGGTGATGGATGAGGTGATAGCTGCCACCACCTGAGCAGTGGCATCATGTGAATAATTAAAGGCTGCCACTGGTGGAACAATTATACGCAGCCGTTGAAGGATGAGGGAAGACACAAGGCGTGACACGTGGTGAAAAGCAGAAGGAGGAGGAAGGTGCAAAGTTTTCTCACTAATTGATTCTCCGTGAGGGTGTCATCATAGGTGTTCTCGATTGAGAGGAGGTACACAACAAGTTCACAGACGACATGAATTTTAACCATTTTAACGTAATGAGCAGGTGATGGGAGAGTAAGAAGATGCTTTCTATCTGGTAACTTCCAGTTGATTTCTCATATTATGCCCCTGAGCAAGGAACTCAACTCTTCTCACATCTATTAGTCAGCAATGAAAGAGTGTAATCCTCTGTCATCCCTCCATTGGAAGACAGAACTACATTTGTCTGCCTCTTCAGTCGTGTTGGGCAAGTTATCTAAAAAATGTGATGCATTATTTGTTACCTGTTACTGTCATTTCAAAGTCATTATTTACATTTTAATACTACTGTATTTGAAATGATTTGATTTGATTTGATTGACATTTATTTCGAACATGAGGTTAAAGTAAAATCACTGTCAAAGACAGAAAAAATACAAAACAAAACAGACATTATGTAATGACATATTTGAAAAGGAGTGGGATGAAGTAAAAACTTATAAATTCCCACCCTTTAACCAATGTTATGCCCTGTCTAGGGGTGGCCAAGACACAACATGAAGTTACCCGTTTTCACCTGGTTCAAACAGCCACTGGAGCCACTTTAGCAAGTTTAACCGTAAATCGGTATTATTTATTTAAAAATAAACCAAAATGACCAACCACAAGAAAAACAATTTAAACAATACCTCGAGGTGACCAGAAAATCACCTCTACGTTACCAAAACACAATTAACCAAAAATGAATTGCTCTCAGCACCAAGCTGACATGGCAGTTTGAATGGTGAGCCGGGAATTCCCACCTCGTCGCGGTGACATCAGCAGGCGCTTTTTATGGGGCCTCTCCCTCCTCTCGAACCAAATCACCGTCGTCGGCGTGATGCCATCGGTCCAACCAGAGGCAGGGGCGGCACACCTGATCATGGAACCTGAATAACACACGCACACACACACACACACACACACACACACAGAGGGCGCAGGAGAACCCTCCCAACACCACCAAACAAAGAAAAGCACAATACAATACACAAAAATACGACCAGGGTCATAATAACCAAACAATTATTTATGAACAAATGCAGATGTTATGCACTTACTGTACGTATACTCAAAGACAACTATGTCCATGCACCCTTATTTCATGCTTGGACATTGCAACAGAAAACTTCCACCCACAATAGTAATTATAATTTCACACAGATATACAGAATTCTTATTCCATCATTATTTTTTAATAATAACCATATAATATTATCAGACTATTTAATTCTCTTCTTTGTGGTATCTTGCAAAAATCATCATTTTGTACATTTTTTTTAAACTTGTTTTTACCTGAACATTTCTTCATTTCCTCACTTAAAGTGATCCATATGCTCACCCGATAACAGATACACCGAAGCTTTTAATGTTTGTGCGTCTACTTTTTATTTTTTTAAGTTGTCTTCAGCCCTCAGATTGTAACCTCCTTCACGGTTACAAAATAGACTTTGAATGTTTTCTGGTAATTGATTGTTTCTTGACTTGTGCATTATTATTGCCGTCTGGTAAGAAACAATGTCGAGGAATTTTAGTAATCTTGACTTTAGAAATAGCTGATGGGTATATTCCCTCTGGCCGACCTTATGTATGGTTCTTATTTCTTTCTTCTGTAAAGTGATTAGTGACTGTGCTGTAGTTTTGTAGTTGTTTCCCCAAACTTCAGCACAGTACATGAAGTATGACAGAACAAATGTAATGAATGAAATGTAAGGTATTACAGTATTATCACATTACTTTTAATTTACTCTCGTCAAAATAACAGGAAATATAGATTTGGCATTCTAAATGTATCAAGCATCAGAGTGGAAAAGAGAAGAGATTTAAGTGACTTTGAATGTTGCATAGCTGCTGATTCTTCTGGGATTTTCTTGCACAACCACCTCAAGGGGGAATGAGAATGGTTTAAAAAAGAGAAAATATTGGTACTCTCTTGTTTATGCCAGAGGCCAGAGTGGTTGGGGGCGACAGAAAGGCAACAGTCACTTTAATAACCACTTGCTCCAACTCAAATGGCCACAGCAGCGAAAGGACCACATCGATTGCCACTCTTTTCAGGCAAGAACAAAATCAAAGAAAAAATTGAGGCTACTTTTTGCGTCAAAATTGGACAATAAAGGAGTTTTTGATTTGATCTCCATTTGATGTGTAACATTTAGATGGTAGGGTTATATCAACGTTCTTGTGGTGGTGAACAGCGCAAGGGGTGTTTATTGGTGCACTTTGGGTCCCTTGGTATCAATTGAGCATCATTTAAGTGCCACAGCCTACCTGCGTTACGTTGCCATGTCATGAAGTTCAGATGGTAAAGTGTTCTTTTAAACATGAAAATTAGCTTACTGCAATCAAGTAGCCTCCACTGTCACCACATCTCATTCCAGCAGTTCACCTTTTAGATCACTGGAGCAAGAGGTCTGCATCATCGCTGTGCAGACAAACAATCTGCTGCAACTGCAAGATGCTATCATGTCTGTATGGATCAAGCTGTCTGGGGAATGTGTCAAGCAATTTGTTGAATCTGTGCCACACAGAAGTAAGGCAGATCTGAAGGCAAAAGCTGTGTGCAATTCTTGCCCTTTCACTGATCTTCCGCCAGAGCGTCTGAAACCATTTGGCAGCTGAAATCGTTTTTTCGTGGTTAGGTCAAAGAGAACTTTGAAAATGAAAAACCGTAATACAGACATTACAGCAAGTCAAAGGAGTCTGAGATCGTGTAAGTGTCGTCCATTTGGGCATTTCTCTTTTTATAAACTAATATTATTGGTCCATTGGCTTGAATTTTGATGTGACCTTTCTTTTTGAGATTCAGCAAGGCATAAGGTAGGTAGCAAACAGGTAAACAAGCAACCATAATACTTGGAACTTAAATCATTTACAGAAAGCTGAGTCAGATGTTCTTGTCAGACGAAATTGAAATAGTTTTGTTCTTACTGTTTCTATAATAAAAAACATTGGAAAATTTCAGTGCTCGAAGGATGAGTATTAGTAAGAAAAATAATGTTTTTAAGTAAAGAAAAGAGGATATAAACAGTGGGGAAAGCAAGAAGCTGAATTCGTGTGAAGGCAGAAGTGAGAAAAAGTTTTTATTTCTGTTTTAAAGTGTTTAAATTCCTAGGTTCTCTGCTAGTTTCACAGGGAATGAGCTTCGAAACTAAAAGCTGTCTCTCCCTGTTTCGTTCTGACCCACAGTACAGTGAGTAAACCGGTCCCAGAGGACTTGAAGAGTCTGGGTGCCTCATATGAGACTAGAGGATCTTAAAGGTGTTTCGCCCAAGACCATTGACTGCTTTATGAACCAGGTGCAGGACTTAAAAATCCATCCTTTGACTCACAGAAAGCAATCTATGGTGGTGTAATCTAAGAACTGGTGTAAAGAAGCCTTTTCCTCTCTTTGCAGAGCTCATTAAGTGATAGAAAGTAATGGAAATAATTACATTTTAATGTTGACATTAGTACTGTCACATTATACTGATTAGCATCCTCAATTTTTGCTCAAAGGGGAAAAAGCAACACTGATATTGTGAACAAAACAGGGTTAATATCTTCCTTTGAATTTTTGTGTATAGCATTGTTCATGTTTGCCATTAATCTAAACTTCTGCTCAACAGGTGTTATGGTGTATTTTGGATGTTGTGGATGAAATGGCTTGAAATCAAAATTTTTATAGAGTGCCTGTTTGGACAATTGTTGCATTTGTCTGGAAAGTTCTGTTTTTGCCAACATTTTTCTGGTTGTTTGTCTGTCTTTCCGTCTGTCAGTCCATAAGCAACATAACTTTGAAATATTTCTGTGGATTACTATAAGTGTTTTAGGGAATGTTAGTCACTGCACACGGGGAGGTTGTCAGATTAAGGTGGATCCTGGAACCTCTTTCAGGATTTCTGTACATTCTGTGATTGCTGTAATAACTCAGCTAACAATTGCTAATATGTAAGTAGCATTGTAGATCGGAAGCTGATCCTCTTGAAGCATCACACCTTCCTCCATTATTCACACTACTTTTACCAAATACAACTTTCTTTTTTGAGAGCATGATGTCATCTTTTTTCTTTCCACCATTTGTTTGTTACTTTGTTAGTCATTAGGAGAACTTTTGAGGATATGTTCATAGTGCACAATAGGACAGCTTTCACATGTAACTCACTCAATAAGGTTTAAAGTTACTTAGCTGAGGTTTACACTCTTGGAGCATCTCAAGTTTTATCTGATAAGGAAGTAAAATGAACATTTTGAGTCAATATTTATCCTGGTTGTATACATTTAGTATTGCAGTAGTAGTAAGACTCTGGAAAAGCTTGTAAATACACCATGAAAGTGGTTGGAGTGCTTCAAATTGACCTCCGAAGGCCGTAGAAACTCTTTTTTGCTACAATACCTAAGTGTACATCTAGAGCTAAGCTTTGCCTTTCATTTCTTCTGCAAAGACATTCTTCAGAGTGAGGACTTGTGGGTATAAAAGGACAGATGCTTATACTTTTTTCTGCTATTTCTTGGAATCATGCTAACAAAACACAGCTTAAAGCTATTGAGCAAGAAAACAGAGGGTAAGTTCACCAAAACTAATCAGAAAAACAAGATTCTAGTAGTAATCTAAAGGATGTTTCAGGTATAACTTAAAGCAGTTTTATTATACTTAAGTGCTATCTGTGTGGGATGAAACCTTTTTATTAAATAGCAGTTGTACCATATATCTATCTCCTCTGCAGTATCAGATTACAAGAAAGACCACTGAAATCATCCAGCTGCTAAGGTGTCTCAGTATCTTCTTTAACGGCAGACTAAGCCCCTCAAAGCTTTCTTATAGGGGTTTTTATTTGTCATCTTAACTGGCATTTTTCTGGTTTGCTGCCACATTTCATGGGATACTGGCTCAAAACCTTGTGTGTAAAGCTAGATTGACAAAATGCAAACAAAAACAGCTCATCACACACCGCTTCCTTTACAGCTCCAGATCACAGACTACCTTTAAACTGTGTCAACAACAAACAAACATGCAAATGTCTCAAAGATCTTACTTGAAGCAAAATGTGCTCGGGGGCCTTCAGACGGCATCAAAGAGCTCCGAGTGATATCGGTGGCCTAAATATTTCACGTTGCTTCACTCACTCACATGGTCATCAGCTTGCGAGCACGCCAACCAAATGACTATCTCGGTTGCAGAGACGTCTTCGCGGATTAAGCTGCCTAGGCTCGGAGGACAGCCCGTGTCAGATCACTGCAGATTGGTGGCACAAAATGCCAAATACTCAGCACAAGCTGCTGGCATGAGCACGCCTTGTGTTTTGACTGCAGCTTTTAGTGCTCGCTCACTAAAAGAAGAGTGCACAAAGTAGGAAAAAAGCGAGAGGGGATGATGGAATCAAAGACAAGAAGAGCTCCAAAAGCCAAACACAACCATGACACAAGTTGAGAAGGAGGCAGGGAGAAATGAAAGCCCGCAGCTCCCACCGCCCACCAGGTCTTTAAATCTTTCTATGATCTGAAGAAGAAGGAGGCAAAAACAAACAATGCAACCTTCAGCATAATTTATAACTGCGGCGTTCTGAGCGAGCACTTTGATGAGCTGCCACGGTTTCTTTGCATGTTTTGAATCTTTTGTGTGCTCACTTTCACTTCTTTATGCATACGTATGTGTTTTTCTGTGTCACATCATCTTATCCATTGATATCTGCGAGGGGAAGATGTAACAAACCCCTGTGACAACAAAAGATGAATGAGTTTTCTCCTGTTATGTCTGATAAAATAATACATTCTGTTTATTGGGATAGAAAGTGAAATGCGTACGAACGTGTTTATTGATTTGATTGACTATTGTAATGTATTTCCTTTTACTTATTTCCATGTGAAGTCAAACAACATAATAGAAGATCTGTTTTGTACATTTACATACACCTGAATATATGCCTTCCATATTACTTCAACAAGCCTATCTTTTGATTTATTTGACTACCTTTCCCGATTTAATTTAAGGAAACTAAATTGGTCGGTTGAGCTGGGAATCTTAAGCACATCCATTTTATTTATTTACATACATAGTTAGAAAAGAAGTAAAAGAAAATAATGAATAAGATTAACTTACATGTGCAGGTGAGATAGAAACCCAGTGTGGGCATATTTACAAACCTAACCCAAGAGCAATTACTAATAAAATTAGCAGAAAAAGGCATTAAATCCTTGTTGTCAAAGAAATGCAACTAAACAAAAATTTAATAACATACATTTTACCAAAATGAGAGACCACACCAACACAGAAACAGAAACAGAATAGAAAAAAATACATTTGATCCTTACACAGATCATCATTAACAAAAAGTATTTAAAGTCAAAACACTTTTTTTAGCCTCAGTCAGTATCTGGACAGGGACAGAGAATCTGTCAGTTAATAAAACTATGTGTTCCATAACTGAACGCCATGATATTTTATTGAGTATTGACCTGTAGATGTGTGATATAGTGATAGATACAGGTTATTGCTTTGTCTTGCTGAAAATAAAGTTCACTTGAGAGTTTGGAATAAAGAAACTTTTCAAGCTGTGTGGTAATTTGGTACTTCATGGGCAGCCCGTGCACTTTGTTAAGGGACATATGCCGCGGAAAAGAGAAGTGGCTCTGCAGGTTTGCCACAGACCAAGACTGGAGGTTGATGGCTGACCGAAAAAGGCAGCTGAGGATTCCTACGAACTTCACCCAGTCCACCTTTAGACCAGACATCATCATTGTCTCAGTGGATGGAGGAGGCTCAAGAAAGCAAGAGGGCTAAATACCTAGAGTGCCAGTTAAAGAAGCAACAACGTAGACCAGGGGAGCAGTAGGAGCAGAAAGCCACTTAGACACAAGCTGGGGTCGGATCAGACTGGGTCAGGTCTCCAGGATGAGGGTGTCTGTTGTAAAGACCTGATTCCAGTGACCTCAATCCAGGAAACAACGCTGATGACATGCCCAAGTGTGTGCATCAGAAGTTGATATGTAAGCGGTATTAATATTAGCATAAAGTTCAAGTTATGATAACAGAGGAAAAAAGGAACAGTAAATAGTAGAGGTGACTCAGGTATTGTCAGGTTTAGGTAGTTTCATAACAAATCTGTTTTCAGTCCTTTTTTGTGTTTCTTTGCTGTGTTTTTATCTTCTGTCCACACGTTAGCAACTTTTTAGGTCACTGAAAATGAAAGAAAAAAAATCCTGCCAGGGGGTTGGATGTTCAAATATTAGCTTAGGTTTTTTGTGGTTAGTAGAAAAAAGATTTTGGTCCTAACTCTACCACCAATGTTGGGACTAACGGTGTACATAACATACAAGCTGGGTTCAACATTAACTTTTTTGCTTACCTGTCAATGTGGCTAATGATTTTCAAAACTTACCAGACTCTACACAAATTTGTTTGGGTGAAATTTACCTGCATTTGGCAGGTTGGCTGGTGTTATGTCAGGCTAGGGGTTTAAGTTAGAGCAGGTACTGTTTCCAAATAACAAACTTTATAGGTTTTGAGGCAGACGTGCTAATAACCAAAGGCCTTCCTCTCCTGAGAAAAACGGTAAAATAGAATGCATGTCTTTGCAAATGAATTTTGAAATCTTGTCTGTAATGATCTTTGTCTGTGCCTCTGTCAATGGGCCAGCTTAGAAGGATGTGACCTCAAGGGGCTGAGCAATGAGACGAGTCACTGCTTATCTGAGGTAGGTGGAAGGCCGATTTGTCGATTTGTCCTCCACAGTTCATAGACTCCCGGTGTGCTCTCTTTTGTTGAGGTCAACAGACCATTTGATGGTCAGGTTGTGCTGGGGGCACCCTCTGTTGGATTGGATTGTTCACTGCTCCAGAAGCCCGAATGAAACAAATATATATACACTGCTCACAATAAGTTAGGGATATTGTCAGAGACTCAGTGGATTTCATACATAATGTGTTTGTTTCACTTCAGTGATTTTTCGGATAGGGAGGCAATTGTATTAGGGTGATAGACACACCTTATTTTATGTTTTCCATGTAATGGTCTCAGTGTGTTCAGTGTGCCTGACATGTTGGGGCCAATATCAAAAATTACAAAAGACATCCCTTTACAATGTGGCATCAATTTCAGCATTCTGGGGGTATAAAAAGCTGGTATTGTCAGCAAGTCATTCACATTTTATCATTTAAGCTGCCATAAACACATGTCACTTAAAGGTGTAGTCAGCGATCTTCTAATCTTCTAATCTAATGCATTATTTGTCAAAATCTCTGTATTTCTCCTCTCCATCCACAAGATGTCACCACTGACAGCATGTTGAAAAAAAAGTCCGGTTTCAATACACAGCCTTGGCTCTGAATTTCAGCAGGTAAATACTGTGGCTCGGGCCGAGTCACCAAAACAGGATACACCCCCCACATCCAGGGGGCGATGCGCAGATCAGACAGAGGGGGGAGGGGGAGTCATAGGTTGTGTAGCGTGCGCAGTTAGCATAAGAGAGAGATACAATAGGTGCAGTAGCAATGGCTGAAAAACAGCCCAAAAGAAAAAGGTCAGAGGGGTGAAAAGTGAAAAAGAAGGGCTATGACCATGAAAGAGTGAAGACCCGGGTCAACATTGGTGTTGCTTTCCGACGGTGCAGGGAACTCAGCGAATTGAAAGACCTTAAAACGGACGCAGATGTCGCCGTCTTTCTGCTGGATAGGTAAGCAACATTGGCTTTGTGGTGCTTCACATAACAGTAACAGCCGTCAGGCATTCATCTTATTGTCTGATCTGCCAGAATGTACTGTTGTTGTAATGTTATCAATAATGTCTGTAGAGTTGTCTGACGAGTCGGGGTTACCTTAGCAACGTTGGTCAGCTACGCAGTGTCTGCGTCCGTTTCCATAAAGATGCACTCCCATCAACTTTCGGGGGTGGAGCCAGGGGTGAGGTATGAAGGGAGAGGTGGGTCTAAATTCGTTTATCAACAACCTCTCCACTCGTTTTCTCCCACATCGCTGACTACACCTTTAATTGATGAGAAGTTCCACCTGTCCATAGCCCCCCTTCAGGTTGGTAGCAGGCAGTCAGATGTTGCTTGTGAACTTCGTGTGTCTCCAAGTGTCATCAGCAGACTTGCAGCAAGGCACAGGACTGCTGGCAGTGTTTGTAACAGACCCAGGAGTGGACCGCAATGATGGCCAGTACCTAAGAACCTGTGCACTCAGACATTGTCTGCAACTGCCAGTCAAAAAATCTGTCTTAAGTCTCTTACCATTCCACACTCCTTTAATACCTGTGTTTGTCTGTATACTGAGTGTAGTATCATAGTGGCACTTAAAAGCTCTCGCTCAGATTCCCTCCACATTGGATTGCTTGTTAGTTTATATCTCTCTTCATTTGATTCATCTCCAGATTTATGTTGCAGAGCCTTGTAGGTTTTTGACATAACTTCTGTCATTACCTCCTCTTCTGTAGATGACATAAACATTTCCTCTTTTTAGATGGTGCTCAATAAAGTTAAATAAATGCTTTAATGTAAAGAAGCCAGACTTTTGGTCCACTCAAAAGAAAACTGCTTTTATGTTATCTTTAATCACCATATTTTCCTTTGCTGTTCTCTCTACTTTGACTCAGAAAGGGCGTTTTAAAGTACTATGCCATTTTTCAGACCTACATTTTTTTGTCTGCAGCACTTTGTGCCACAGCCCAGCTTTGTGTTGCTCTTAAGTGCCCTATACACCTCAGATTGCCTTAAAATGCGATCAAATTACAGCTAATTCACCACCACTTTCATTTCTCCCTCTCTGACAGTCTGAATGACAATGCGCCTCAACCGACTGTAATTTTCCAGTGGCCAAAAATGGAGGCGTCTATCTGCAGCGGCAGCGGAGATTAAGAGATTAATAATTCAACCACGGGTCATGAATCAAGTTATTTTTCTTTCTTTTGCCATTTTCAAAGGAGCTCTGTCACCTTCCACCAACCAACCCTACTGCCTCTGATCTGTTGAAAGACGACCAGACTATCAGTAATGTTTGAAAATGAAGCGTGAGGTCACCATATCATGTTATCCTATAATTGACTTCATTATACCAGTGGTGCTGTGTCATCGCAGTTAACATGAACATGTGAGACACTGTGTCGAGCACTGCGAGGACGTGTCTCTCAGGGTCAAGGTCGGTCTGATTCCTTTCGAGTGATACAGTCGGTATGCAATTGTTGCTTAATTGAATCATCCATAAATTATCATCCGTAATGGTTATTTAAAGCTCTAACATGACAAATTGAATCAGAAATATTCAAATTCTGCTCAGTCTTTATGCAGCTTTCAGCCTCGATGTTTGGTGCAACACCTTATCCTTTTGTTGTTGTTTGTTACAATTTGATTGTACAGCTGTTATTCATATTAATATATTTTTCTGAGCGAGGAGGTTCATCATGCTTAAAAATCTCTTTTTCAGTCCAGGCAAAGGCAGGCAGCACACAAGGTTATAAACTCTCAGACAAATATTCAGCAGTGCTACAAAGATAGCATGACACATAAATATGACACAAAAGAAGTACGAAAAATGCTAAGTTGAAAAAAATCAACTGTATATTTAAATATTATGGCCAAATATTTTTGAGGGGCTTCTTACTCTGTATTAGTATGGGTTACTTAAAGTAGAAGTTTGTGAGGGGGGAATGAGGTGCAGCAAAGGAGCTTTGGGTCGGGCTTAAACCGTCTTTAAGAACCACAGCCTCTGTCCATGCGGCACAACCTGTTTCTAGGCCTTCTACACTCTAGATTTGCCTGCCTTAAAGGGATATTTCAGTATTTTTGATCTTGGGTTCAACTTGACAGTTGTCTGTGAATTGTCTGAAATGGCTCCCAGTGCTGTACCTTTAAGGAGAACAAGCTGAGACTAACAGTAAGGTACACTGCTATGATCAGATAGTTATTTTACCTAATTATTTGAGTTTTATGCAAAAATGAACCAAAAAGCTGTTAGGTTGCAGGAACGATTGTGTAAAAAATATTCAGATTGCTTTATTTTTATTTCAAGAAGTCTATGTTTGGCTCTGTCCTCCAGTGCAGCAAATGGCTATGTGTTCTTGTGCCTTTTGTTTTGTACAAGCGCGCAAGAGTTGTAAAGATTCATTGTGACTTCAGATCTGCTGATTTTGATTCCTTCCCCACTTTAAGGAGATGTCTACTGGCTTAAATTTGAGGAAAATGAATTAATGATCACTGAATTGTATCTATCCGTTAAGCTTGCTCAAGTAATTTTATAAGGTACATCTTTCCATTCACGTAATAGGAGATGTCCACTTCATAAAAACTGGTGACCACTGGTCTAAATTATTCTTACTGTTTAAATAAAGAACAATAACAGCAGATGTTTATTTTTCTTATACAATACTAGAACTTGCCTTCAAGCTCCTTATAACTGATGCAGTGGTGCTCTTTACTTTTCAAGTCTTTTAAGTAATTGGTTCATGGTAAAGGAGAAAGCAAGCTTAAATGTCTTCTCCCCTGTTCAGATTTGACCTTTGGAGTAGACAGTTAGAAAAAAATCTTTGGATGCAGGATGCTGTGATTTGAAGCCTAAGCACTTCAAACATAATGTAGGTTAAATGTGGGAAGAGAAGAGTCCTTAAATAGTGCTGTAAATTAAAGTTTTCTGGTATTTAAGTCAATGTGGGTCATCCAACATCCAGCGGCAGAAACAACTGGTTATTATCCTGAATTGTTTTGCCTGTCAGGCTCTGGTGTTAAATCTTGAACTAGTACTAAAGTTTCCTTTTTCTTTAATCGCTGTTGTTCCACAATTTTGACCCCACTTGTTTGATGTATATCTGAAAGAGATGATTCAGGATGCTCACCTGAACATTAGCCACAGTGACACAGATCAGAAATAGTCGACACTGAAGCTAACATAACACATTGCAGGACTGTAGGCTGCTAATTTAGTAACTCTTGTTTGAACACATGGCAGAAAATCAGCTTAAGGTGATTGTATGGGAATCTTATGTCTTGACTTACTTTTTTACTAACAAGCTATTTTGTTGTGATACTTCCTTAATACCTCAGTGTCTTTGTGTGAGAAGGCTGAAGGCAAGAAGACACCCACAGATTCCAGTGTCACATTGCTAACTGAAGTTACAATACTTGTGTGGGCAATTCTCAGGCTAATCGAGCCTTTAGAAAAACATAATTGAATTTTGATGACCAGTATCTAGCTTGCTCCAACATATCATAAAGACCTTAAGTATTTTTTATTTCTAACTCTTGGGCATTAACATTGTCCACTACCTCTTTTTTAGTCTGGCTTTTATGAAGTGTCTACATACATGTATACATACATATACATACACACATACATATATACATACATATACACACACACATACATACCACTAACAAAAAATCATATTGACAAAAAGCAAATATATAACAATACAAATAAACACTTAACACCTGGTAAAAGCCACACCTTATTCCCCCCTGTATCTTGTAAAAATAACTTCTTTGTACCTTTTTTTTTTTTGTAATTGATTGATGTTTGGACATTCCTTCAGCTCCACCTTCAGACTGTTCCACAGTTTCACACCACAGACAGAGATTCAAAAACTTTTTCTTTTTGTACGCACCATTGTGACTTTAAAATGAGCTTTACCCCTTAAATTGTGTGCCCTTTCCCTTTCCTTTCTGTGAAAAAATTTGGGATATTAAGAGGTAGTAGTTTGTTTTTCACTTTATATAGGGTTTTGACTGAATTCCACAATGTCTTTAAATTGTGATAACTTTGTATGAATGAAGAGTTTGTGTGATCCTTGTTTCCCAACCTGGGAATGATCCGTATTGCTTTCTTTTGCAGAATGAATAGTGGATGTCAAGTTGTGTGGTATTTATTGGACTTGTGCACAGTAAATTGATTTATTACTTAAGTAGCTTTCATTTTGTCATTTGTTTTATCTCATTTTGTCACCATTGATTGAAGTTCTTGGATAGTATTCCTTAACTTGCATTATCTACTAATATTTTATGGCTAGGTGTGCATTAGTTACCAAGCACATTACATCATTCCCTCTGTTTGTCTTTTGTTCGCTAACAAGGTAGAAGGAATATAAGTCATTTTCCAGCATAATTCAAGCTTTTCCAGGACATTTTACTGTTTTCTCATTTTCAGTATGTTTTCCATGACTTGAAAATTGGTCAGTGATTTTCCAGGTTGTTCAGGACGTGTGGAAAACCTGCTGTTGCTTTGACTAATGCTCATAAAACACATAAGGCCTTTTTTAAAAAAGTCCAGAGCATTGTTTTTTAAGTGTTACTCTCTCTATCTCTGTCACATCTGCCTCCCACTTGATGCACATCCTTAAAGGTAGAGAACAAAGCTTTAACTTTGCTGTTTTGTCTCTCTCATTGCAGTTGCTGGCTTCGCCTGGACACCTACTTCATTTGGAGTTTCATAGGACCCGCAACCTTGATAATTATGGTGAGCATGACACCCCCTATCCCTACCCCCCTCCCTTCCCTTCCTCATTAACCCTACTTAGCCTGTGGGTCGGCGCTCAAATGCTCCGCTGAGATCCCCCCCCCCCTCTTTTCCCCAGCCTCTATCCTCTCTCTTTTCCCTGCCCTGTTGAGCATATATGCCACCGCCGGGCATCGAGCGTTCAGAAAAACGAATGAGGGGTGGAGAGAATATATTGCAGTTTGACACCCTGCGCTGCAGTCGCCGGCCAAGACTCTTTTTAGGGTGTAGTTTAGTCGAGGGGTTAGAGAAAGACACAAGAAAGAGTGAACTCTGCTCAGTATGCAGTGTTGGAGTAGTCCGCACTGCGATTATGATTGATTTTGTTCTCTTTACAACTTCTCAACCCCCTTTTTTTTTCGCGCTGGAAGCTGCACATGCATCAAACAAGGAGGGCACACACACACACTTTCTGACTCTTCCCCAACTAGGACGGCCCTAATTTCCCTTAAAAAAAAGCACATTTATTGATCCAAGCACTCTAAATGTGATGTCAGAGGGGTTTTATTTTAGCATTTAAACCAACAGCAAGCTATAAATATTGTTTTGGCAGAGGAGATGTGCCCCTGATTTTCAAAGACATCAGTCAGCCATCATAAAAATGCTCGGAAACAGTTAATCTTCCTTCATACCCTTAAAAATGTGGTAATATTCTTGTCCGACAAGACCCAAAATGCACACAGAATCTTTAAACAATGCCTGGTTTAGTTTTTGCTGCAAGCAAAATTTTTAATAATCCAAAATCCTGAAGAAGGGCAATATCTCCTTGAACATATATGTCTCTGGAAGTAAAGATAAGGAAGTAAACATGTTCAGACTTAATGTTTGATGCAGTTCTATTTTAATTTAATATATTGTTGCAAAACAATTATGATAATAGTAAGAATTGTATTAATTGGAGCCTCTGCTAGCACTCAAGGTCATATTAGTAGGTTGAGTTAAAACACAATTAAGATAATAAATAAATAAAATAATCAATAAAATAATTCTAGATGCAGAGAGCAGAGCAGATGAAGGCCGTCGATCCCATGATGGACAAGCAGGTGGTTCAGTATAGTGAGGGGAATGGAAGAGTAAGACGTGATTGTGTGGGAGGGTGTGTTGATATAATGAAGTTCAGAGAGGAACAGAGGAGCGAGGCTGTGGATGGCCTTGACGGTGAAGCGCAAGATCTCAAACAGAAGCCAGAGAAGCTGCTGAAGAACAAGAGTGATGCGATTTATAGAGAGATGATTTAAGCAGCAGAATTTCAGATAAGTTGAAGTCTGTGACGGGATGTCTGAGGGAGACGAAAAAAAGAGGTGCACTAATCAATATGGGGTGGAACCAGGGTTTAAACTAGAATAGTTGTGGAGGTTGGTGTATGGGATGGATGAAGGCAGTTGATGATGTGGAGATGGAAGCAAGCAGACCGTTTGACATTATTGATATGAGCTTGTAAAGAGAGAGTGCTGTCGAGGACGACACCCTGACACTCATCCTGAAGGGAGGAACTGCGCGACAACCTAGCATGCTAGCGGTAGCTACCATTAGCTTACCCTCACATGCCTTTTCTTTGCAGCTCGATTGCTCTCGTCCTCGGCTTCATTCTGTTGTATAGCTTCCAAAACTCTGCTTCTCAAGGGGTATTTCTTCTTGCCACCTGCAGCCTTCTCCTGCTTTTCCATTAGCGACTGGGGCTAATGGAAAAGCACAAGGCGGGAAGAGTAGAGCCGGGTAGAGTTGAGTAGAGTAGAGTAGGGCTAATGGAAAAGGGCCAATACAGTCATTGTAGATTTCTGCTTAGCAAGAGGGATCTGCCTGATTACAGACATTAAATCAGACGGATTCATATGCACTGCAAGATTAAAGAATTTGAT
This sequence comes from Scarus forsteni, assembly GCA_036419115.1. NCBI lineage: Eukaryota > Metazoa > Chordata > Actinopteri > Labriformes > Labridae > Scarus > Scarus forsteni. The sequence continues at coordinate 22,694,760 of JAZDUH010000544.1, read as the reverse complement.
TGGTGGTTGATAATCTCTAAGGGAAATGTGAGAGAGTAGAGTTTGGTCTAGTGTAGCTCGTTGTCATCCATGTAACACTGAAATTTGATGTTAAATTTGTCCTCGTGGAATTAAAAAATAAGGCCAAACAGAAGGGGGCTAAGGACATACACCTGGGGAGTGCCAAAAATAACAGGAAAAAGGCTGTGCTATGAAGGATTTAAATTGGATGAAGTGAGTCAGGAAACATGGAGGAAGGGACAGGACGTAGAGCATCTGAAATGAGAGACAATGCTGAGCAAAAAAACAAAGCAGGAAGCATTAAAACATGATTCATAAGGAAAAAAAAGAGGGTAACTTAGTTATTCTAAAGATGTGGCGAAACAACACATACCTGTTCATAGACATGTTTTCAATTTGAGTATCAAAATAAGAATCATTGATTGAATTAATTGTAGCATAGTTGTTCACAGCAGGAAACCATCCTTAATGAGGACAGTACTACCAATACTGCCTATTGTTATCTATCAGAAAGCTCAACTAGTGCTCTTTTTTATCCATTTCCTTTGACACATCCTTTTTTTCAGATTTAAACATGTTAGCTAATGTTAAAAGGAAGGCTCGATCTCAAGTTCTTCCTCTGGTTATTTGCTGCTTTGTACTGTAAGCTGGTAAAACTTACTCATATCAACTAAATGTCACTTGTAAACAGCAGCAGAGACGGTGAAAGTGCTCTAATTGCTATGATTTCTTGAAGAGTCATCCTGAAAATGCTGACATGCTGTGACAAGATTTGACTCATTTCTTTGTTTTAACTCAGTCTCAGAAAGAAAAATGTTGAACCTATTGTTTTATAAATGCTGGTTTCTACACATGAACCTTACCTCTCCGAGTTGTTTTTATGTGTTTGGCAAATGGGTGCAGGAGTATGAGTCAGTCAAAGTAAATCATGATCCTGTTTGCTTTAAATTGGAGTTTAAAACAAACCTGACATTTAGAGAGAACAATGCTGAAGGTGCAGCTTCACGGAGCAGGAGGGGAATTAAAAAGTGCCCCCTTTTATAGCAAAAAGGGCACATCAGTGTGCGAGTAAGATGCCACCCCACCTTTGTTACTTTCTGCAGCAACAGCCCCCAGCACAATGTCGGAAAAGCTCAAAGTACTTCAAGCAGAAATTTCAAGCAATGCCAAATATTTTTTCAAGATGTAGGAACTGTAAAAGAAAAGGGAGTGAGGCGGCAGCAGCGGTGCCAGTTATTCCCTGTGGTTGCCTCTAAGTGTGAATATGATGAGACAAGTGTGACTAAGTCAGATGGAAAGGCTCCCTCATACAAGTATGCAGCTGTCTTGTCTCACCGTTCCCCCCTGTTTAGTCTGTCGTAGCGCCACAGAGGTTCCACAGGATTTTGCGCTCTGTTTGGCAAAGTGGGAAACCGAGTCGGGGGGCTGCAGCAGCATTCCAGCTTTGTGCTACAAAGTGCTCTGATTTAAAATGAATGGAAAGTGCAACATGAAACATACAATCTTTATACCCCCCTCTCTTCCTCTCTTTTTTCTCTTTGAATCTCAGCTCAACGTGATCTTCCTGGGCATCGCTCTCTACAAGATGTTCCATCACACGGCCATCTTGAAACCAGACTCAGGTTGCCTGGACAACATCAAGTAAGAGCACTCAGATCACCCAGATATCCATTAAAGCCGTCCAGAAATAGAGCGCCCCGTGACGTTATTGTTACAGATGGAGGGAGTGTTTCAAAATGAGTGTGACGGGCTCGCTCTAACAGCTGAATTGTGTCAGATGTGACTCAGCCTCCTGATTCCTTCACTTTTAAGATACTGAGAGGGACTTTTACTTCATGTTTATTCTGGGGCACTATGAGGACAAAGTGGTTTCAATTTTCTTCCTTACACACCAGACCATTTTCAAATGATAAGTGATTTTGGAAACATTTGACTCCAAACACTAGAGTAGTTTCAACAGATTTTTAGATTTCTACTGCTTAGGACTTATACTCTAAATTAGGGATAGGCAACCAGGAGAGCCAGAATAATGTTATTCTCAGTTTCAGAGGGCCAAAGTATTATAAGTAAAAGGATGCCATCAATAACAAAAACAATAAAACCATAATTCAGCATAATTCGGGTCCGTCTTGCAAGCCTCCGTTGTTCAACGAATTCAGGAGGTGTGACATTGACAAGGACAGTGCTCGGTCAGAAGCTGAACTATTATTAACTGAGAACATTGGTAGCACCAACAGAACTCAGCTAACCCTGAGGGCATTTTTCTGCTCAGAGTGCTGAATGCTGAGAATGCTACTTTTTTTTAATTAATAACTTAATTTCAAATGTATTTTAGTAATACATCCTATTAAGAAAAAGACAACTTCTCACAAAAGTAACAGTTTTAAGTAACAAATATAGCTATCTTGGTTATTGATGGTTAAGCTCAAAAGACCTATTTTTTTCCACAAATGCATTCATTATGCCTCAACAGACCTGCACAAAAACGTTCTTGTATATTATATCAATTTTGTGAAGAAATTATAAAACAGGAGCTCTGTCACATATGCAACCCTTGTGTAATTAGGATATTACCCAGGCTGTGCCAAACCATTGAGGAGTTCTTGGTGTTGTTAAAATATTAACATCAACATCAATATTAACACAATATTAACAAGCCTTGAATTTTACCATGTGATCCTGAATGTTTGGTGACAAAGCAGGCTCTTAATTGGACTTTGAATCATTTAATGAGTGATTCTCCTTAGCTGGAATGTGTACAAAGTGAATTTTTGAATAGATCTGACATCTCCTTGACTTTGTTAGAACTCAAATATCTTTGACACCAAGTCTGTTGTGTAAACAAAGACATTTAGCTAAAACTTAATACTTTTTCTGACACCTACCCCTTGCCAGCAGCACTTCAATGACAAAGTAGAAAAATTCAATCTCATCCTTTATGACCTTGTTTGCTTTTGTTGCTCATAATAAAGCATCATTATTCATTTGAGTCTGTTTTGTAACAAGCTAAAATCACCTCGCGTCAAGTATAATGGGCCCCTGCTTTACAGTAACATTTTGGATAGTGCTCCGTGTTCACGCAAGCATTCTCAGACATTTCAGTCCGTCTCGCCTTCCCCTTTGATATTTTCAAATTCTCATTAAAAGTATTTAAGGTTGTGAACAGCAAACCCAAGGGTCTGGGAGTCTGAGCCTGCAAAGGTAAGCACATCCCATTACACTGAAAGGTTGTGTCAGGCGAGGTTAAAATCAAACAGATATGCTGCTGCGTCTCCGTCATTATCTGAAGAACGTTGTTGTCTGTGAGCGGGGAAAGGCCAGGGGACAATCTGACAGACCTGACCCAGTGTTATCTGGGTGTCAACACACTGACGATGAATATTCATAACGCGTGCGTGTGTGTGCTCATTGTTGGTTTATCTGCCGATGCCTGGCTGCTAACAGATAATATGAAACCTTTAAAGACAAGAAAGGCTGTAAACTCAGATGAAACTTTTGTTTGATCTGCAGGAAAAGTTTGAATCCATTGATTTGCATTAGTCACTGAAGTCATATAAAAACAGATTTTCAGGAGACAAAGGCTTCAGTTAAAGTTAGAGCTTATGTAGTTGTAGAATAACTGAGATTTTTCATATAAAGATACATCTTTTATCTATAAAAACTATTCTCATTTTTCCATCCTACAGTAACTAAATCATTCTGCATGCCTTTCATTTCAGAGAGGCCTTACAACTCTCTTGGCGGAACAAATCAGACTCTTTCTTTTAGTTGTTGGCTTCCCTAGATGTGGCCTTTACCACTGCTCACTCTGACAAACTACAGTAGTTAAAATGACCTGTTTCTGGATCCAAAAACCAATTAACAGTGGGATGATGACAATGCTAATGATCTCATTTGGACAGGAGCCACTTTGTTGTTTGCGCCACCTTTCAGGAAATATCGACAAAAACAGCCCATCTTAAAAAAAATCACCATAATGAGGACATTGAAGTATGTACCACCTCCTCCAGTAAAGTATCCTCTGTAAGCTAGGTGTGGTAACACTTTACTTTAGAGATCCACAAATTTCATCGCACTTAGGTAATAATAAGACAAAGTTTTTTCTTATTTCTTTGAAATTACCCCCGAAATTTCATGAGAATTTGCTGAAACTTCGCACATAACTTCTTTAAAATTGACTTGCGACAATAAATTTGGGCATTATTTTAAGTTCTGTGCTAATTTTCACCAAATTCTCATGAAATTTCAGGGGTAATTTCAAAGAAATAAGAAAAAACTTTGTCTAATTATTACCCAAGTGCAATGAAATTTGCCGACCTCTAGAGTAAAGTGTTACCCTAGGTGTTTGTATGACCAGTAACAGGTAGCTACATTGGAGGGGACTTCTCTAGACTGACAAAGTAAATGTTGAGCTGCATTTCCACTAAGTGGTCTGGTTTTATTCAGGACAGTTTGGGCAATTTCTGGTAAATTTCCAGAAGCTTTCCATTGGAATTGAAGATTGGGCAAATGGTTACATTTAAATTTTGAAAATTTTCATGGGATAAACATTTTGATTTGCCATATTCAGAAATCCATGCAAAATAATCCAATTTAAAACATTACACTTAACAGATGTATTTGTAAGCGAAACTTTATCAAGTTTTGAATGTTTTCATCAAACAATCAATGTCACCGTTAAATTATGCTATAAACAAGCTCAATAATGTGTTCTCAATAGGACAGGCTTCTAGAATCATCTGTGTATGTGATGAAGGGATACACAGAGCATGTAATAGGCATGGTCTCCATTGCCATGCAATAAGCAGTGTGCTATGCTCATCTGACTGAGGAAAAGCAAAAAAAATCCAGAGTATACTTGCATGAAATCTGGTTGTGTACACAGGATTATGCTAAAATGTTCTTTTCCAAACACATTTGAAATCCTTGTTCAGGGCCACCCTTCTGCAATTTCCTGTGTATACCTGTTTATTCCCATTAATTCCTCCCCTGGAAAGTTTCCAACTTTGAGAACTTCAAGAACTTTGCAATCCGAGCTGGAAGACAGTGTGGGGTGATGTGTGATGTGGTGTCACACTTTGTAATTGCACAACATCACAACAGCATGACGGTGAAGCAGCAGTCTGAGGTAGAGCATGGCTGTTAACATGGAGCAACAATGGAGGACTTCCAGCACTCCAGTACTGAGAGGAGCATTGTTTAGTGCTGACAGCAAGATCTGTAAACAAATCACTCTAAATCCAAGGCTTATTTGAACATGGCACAGCGTGACTTTTTTTACTTTAGCGGCTGTGGCATGGGAATCAATGATTTTTGTGACCAATCAGCAGAATATAGAGCTTTAAGCTCCACCTTGTAGGGTCGGTTGGTAGGTCCAGCACCTTTCCAGAGGGTTGCCAAAAATTGGGACTGCAGGGTTGACTCTTTTGGTACCTTTTGTCCCTGTTTGACAGTGGAAATGTGTGTTTGCATGCTGTACTGAGCCAGAATGCTTCATAGAAATGCAGCATTAGAGGACAGCGCTGAGTAGACAAGGCCCTGTAATTTCTTCATATGGATGTGGTCAGACACAGTGAATGAAGATTTAAACTAAAGCAGCACTGTTCTGAGCAGGGCTAAAACAGAAAGGTTTATAGGCAGGCCAAAATCTATAACAGAAAGATCCAATATCCACAATGCAATATCTGAGTTGACTTTTTGGTCAGAAACTTTCGGAACATGTTTTGGAACATCTGAGACCTTTTTAAAATTGAAACATCATGAAGATGACATAGAACTTGAACAGTCAACACAACAGTCAGGAATGTAGAAAAGGTTTTAAGAAAATACTATTGAACACGCAGTCATTAGCAAGCAACTCATGTGCAAATGCATCATTTTTTTATTACATCTTTTGCACACGGATGCACAATAGTGTATCTACACCAACTGCCACTGTTTTGTGTATATATAACATATGTTCATATTGCCCATGAACATGCAATAGTTAGTTAATACTTCTTATGACTTTTTGTTAGTTGTGTATTCTATTAGAATATTAGCAAAATATCCATGCTTTTAGAAAATAGTAGTAGACTTCAGCTTTAGAGATAACCAGACACAGTAGTGTAAAATTGACCAAAAGAATGCAGTTAAGTCTTTATACTGACTTTTATTGATCACATAAAGTAAAAGCAATAATCTTTAAGCATTAATTGATTAGTTTTGGTCACTGGAGGGCAGCTAAATCAGCACTGTGGGCCTCAGTATGACCCCTTTCACATTCACATAGAAATTTGATCCATGGGGGCTATGAAAGTATTGATTAGTACAGCTTCAACTGTTATAGCTTTAGATTTTTCATCTAATCATCTGCACATTAAACTCTAGAGATTTAGCCTCATTGACAGGTTCAGTTATATGGCTCAGTTTCTTCCAGAAGTCTGACAGGAGTAAAATAAAAGTTGAAGAAGTTTGCTTCAATGTTGTTAAGCCTGAGGGATGATGCAGCCTTTTGGCCTATTGTCTTTGACGTAAGCCCAGACTACCTGGTGTCAGGGCAGATTCCCTCCACAGACGGGGTAGAGTTGTTTTGCAGCCTGTTTGCTATGATAGATAAGGGTCTGTGCTCTGTTGTTGCTGTTTGCCACGCTCTCTTTTGGAGCTGTTCTGGACACATTAGTCTCCTTTATGGCCAACGTCCTGGTTGTTTTTTTGTAGCATCACATCAGTGGTTGTGTCTCGGCACGGTGACCCCGTCTGCCCAGCTCCTCTCAGCACAGCAATACATTAAAGAAAAAAAAATCTTCTCTGAGCATGATACATCCCGCTTTAGCTGTACCGTGTCAGACCGTACTGTGCTGATGTGTTTTTCCATCACAAATTCACTGCAGGATGTTCCAGAGCCTGACCGGGGCGTTTAAGTGCTGCTATGAGAGAGACCAAAGTGTGACCTGTACCCACATCACTGATAACTCCGAAAGACATGATGGAGGAGGCGTTTAATGATGGTTCCAGAAACTTTAAAGCTTGCAGCTGTGTTTACATCCTTAACTAAGTTGCTGGTTGCATCATGACTAAAAACTTTGTGGACCATGGAAGTTAATCTAATTATAGAAACAAAAAAGTCAGCATGCTAACTCACAATCTGCAAACCAACCTGATGTTGAGACATTTTTTCTCAATAACTGTGAGTTCTTAAAGCCTACATTAGCAATTTCACTTTACTTTTTCCTTTTTTTCAATTGTACAAATGTGTTGGGACTTCATAAACCTATCAGAATGATGTCAGTGCCAACAAACGGTCTTAATAGTTGATATTGATATCTGTATGTAGGCGAGTTGAAACCAAAGACAGGAGTTTGGAGCTTCTTCCTTTGGAAAATGTACAAGCAGACCCCCCTTTGAACACTTGAATAGCTCACTAGCACATTTTTTAAGACTTGCAGTAGTAATAGGTTGCTAAATAAATATCAAACTTTGTAAGGCAAAACAAACATTGGTATCATCTTTCAGAGTAGAAGTAAGTAAAATAAGTGGAGAGAGATAATAAAAAAACAAAAAAAACAACTCTTTAAACTAAGTAGTTTGTCAGAATTTGGCTCTCAGGAAGTGAGAATTAGATTTATGTGGCTCTCCTGGTGACTGCTGCCCACCCTTCATCCTATAGCACGATATGTAGGCGAGTTGAAACCAAAGACAGGAGTTTGGAGCTTCTTCATTTGGAAAATGTACAAGCAGACCCCCTTTGAACACTTGAATAGCTCACTAGCACATTTTTTAAGACTTGCAGTAGTAATAGGTTGCTAAATAGAGTTTTCTAATGCAACATTAGGTCAACGAAAAAGCATTTTTACTAAAAATGTGCTCGAAACTACCAAACTTCTTTTGCCATTAGGACTGCAGAAGCCTCTATGATAAACTTATTTTTTCTTAAGTCTACAGCCCCTTATTTAGTCCTCAGCAGGATACTGCAAACGTGATCAACATTTTAAACCCATTTATATGTAATAGCCCATCTCTGGTACCATAGATCCATTGTGTAGTTTGTTCTGCAGCATAATATCGACTGCCGAGGTTCTCTATGTCATATGATTTATTACACTCGGCCTCCCATAATGTAGCTGAGAGCTGACCGCCTGACCTCGACTCTTACTGACTTTCCAAACAGTCCACAATGTTTCAGATGACCACTGGAAACTAATGTGAAGCTGCGCTGCTTCTGTCAGCCCTCATTCATCTGACACAGTTTTAGAGTCAAAGCCCATTACTCAACGCACGGCTGCACAGCACAGCTTGAAGAGTAGCTTCAGCTTTAGCCGTTTGCTATAAATTTGTCCCCTTGTCCCATCTAAACCAGTCTGAAAGGTAAGTATGATGACCTAAACTGCCTTTGTCCTAGTTTTTCAAATGGTTTGGGATAAAATGGTGCCTAAATACTGTTCACTCACACTCCGAGTTACCAAGGTGATCTTGCTTTATGCTGATGATACCACAGTTTAATGAAGCTGTTCTAGCTATATTTAATGAGTGTATCTTATGTCTTTGCTTCCCATTTATGCTCTGATGTCTCCTTTTCTGTTCTGATTTCATCACACTGCTTTGTTTTAGCATGAATTTTTCATGTTTTCTTTCTTTTTTTCCTTCCTGCATTTCCTCTTTTGATTAGCACTCCCGTCTTTTATATGTTATGTTGTGTTTATCTTTAACATCTCTGTTTTTTTCACATTTTTCCTCCCTCCTTCTTGATTTAGCTACCGTTATTATGATGGATGCATTATTGTAGAATGGCACTGGTAAGGCGAAACATCTCTCAGTCGAGGGGTGTAGAGTAGAATTGATATTGTGTTTGATGTGTTTTCTCCCCTCCTCATCCCTCCCCGTACCCCTCTAATGGAGACAGAAGCTGCCACTGTGCTGTGATTCATGGATAAATACATGACTTTTTATCATTGTGACTCTAAATACCAAACTAGCTTCTGAATGCAGCGTATTTAGAAAATGATGGATGGAAAGAATCTTCACAAAGACTGGCAAAGCTTTCTAACAAACAGATAAGAACCTCGAAATAAAGTATGCAAATAAGACCGATGTTTAAGATTAAGATCGTCTCCTGCAACATCAGTTTTGACACTAGTGATATCTCAAATCCTTTGAGGTGATTAGCATTTAAAGCAGACTTTTGAATAAATAATTAAAAAATAGCCTTAAACTCTCTTCATAGAGATTTTTAACAGGCTTAAATCACCTATTGCCCTCTCATTGATCTCTGACATAGAGAAAAAATACCCTGTAACTTAAACCATTTTGCAGGAAATTTGGTGTGATGTAGTGCCACAGTCTGAAGTAAATTAAAGTTTTAAATTGCCCATTGTTTAAATTTTCCTCTTTAAAGCTTCCATCTTGGGCTAAAGCTTTTAAAATTCTATGATGGATGGATCGATTTTCTAGCTCTGGAAACAGTAGAAAGGCCACTGCATGTCACCACTTCTCATTTACCCACATTTTTTTTATTATTGTTAAAAGGTGCCAACATGCCAGAAAAAAGTACTTTGTGTGAATTAAATCAAACTCCTTTATTTCTAAAGAACATCATTCTAATGTAAGGATAGTGCAAAAATCAAGACTGGTTGAACAAGACTAGTTTTTAATAACAGCTTTCAAGTGTCCTGCTATTTTAAGGGTGTGCTTTACAGTGTTCAGTGACTTGTCCAATGTTTGAGTCAGTACTTCTTTAAAAGTTCAAAATGTAAGAAAAAGATCAAACAAATATAATGTTTACATGAAACCAGGAGTATGGGAGGATAAATGGATCCAACATGATGGAAAACTAATGAGGGTAGGAAAAAAGTTTGAATAATGTGCTTTAAAAAAAGGTTGAAATGTTGGGAGAAGGTAGAATTGGCAGAAACTGTTGAAAATATAGTTTATGTTCTAGTGTTTTTGACCGTTTACATTATTTCTTTGGTGTCTATTAAGCTAAGATTTGATTGAGGATGAATAAAAAATGGAAAAGTTTGCCTTTGTAGGGAATCAGTTGCAGCTCTTTAGCCCTCCCCTTAGGAAACACTTGGATCTGAAAGGGTGAGGTGGCCATAGGAGTCTATGATATTACACTAAGCATACTGTCAAAACAGCAGACTTTTGTCAAAAATTAAGCCACTTGAGCCCCACTTCTTGATATTTTTTTACTTCTTTACTATAATTTTGCTCAATGCCTCTGGTGAGAGTGTAATGTATTTAATTTAAAAGTCACGAAGAACAAAGTGGAAGGAAGTGGTAATAGGAAAGACTAATGATGTCAATTGTTATTAAATCTCTTCTGAAACTGGTTTTCTTCTCCTGTCCCCAAACAAATCAGACACTACCAAACAGTAAAATGGAGTCATTGTGGCTGATCAAGACCCCTAAACAGAATGTATTTAGCTGGGATGTGTTGTTATCTCAATAATTATCAATTTGAATGGGAATCAGAAATCAGTTCCCTTTGAGAATCAATAACAAATAGTTGCATTAAACAACATCAATATGCTCTTTGCTTAACAATTCCCCCATCAATTTATTCAACTAAGTTTTGGATGCCTTGCAAATCAATTCAGTCAGAAAGCATGCACTCAGAGGAGGCAGTCAGCATAAAATGTCAATAAATAATTCAAGGTTGTTATCACAGTGAGCAGGAGTTTGGCTAATTCTATGACAGAAAAGTCCCTTGCTACTTAATGTTCAGTATCTGCCTGATTTCATGCAAGGATGGAATTGCTAGAAACTTGTTGAAGCATTTGTTGATGCTGAATAGCACTTAACAACAATAATGCCATGTGTCTGATGTTGTTGATTCTGAATACATGTGTAGGCTTTTTCACTGGATAGGCAGAACTGATGTCATCAGTTTTAAAAAACTGAACCATTTCCTATCCCTTATCTTATTAAACCCCTCCTTTAACTAACGGTCATTTTGAATAAATCAGTGACCTTAAACAAGCGTATTTGCTCACCTTGGGACGTGGGGAAAGGATTCAATGAAAAGGTTAAATTGATATAAACATCATTCAAATATTGGAATGAGGGTTACACATTTTTGTCGGGGGTCTCTATTTATATGTTACTGTAAGTAAGTATTTTAACAATTGAGTCAGATTAATTGTTTTTATGTGAACTGGAATTTTGCCAAAGAATACACACTTCATTGCTGCAAAATCCGCCATTGATTTGACCTGGATTAAAACTCTTCTTTGAAGAGGCCATATCATGTTTTTATTTTAGTTATACATGCCTATAAGTGTGTTAAACATGCCCTCTGTGAACAAAACAATAAATCTGCAGCATTAAAACATCTACCTCCCTCTTAAACATCTAGTTCCCCACCCCCCTCAAGTAGACCTACCAGCGTGACATCATACCAATTGTTTATCATCAGTTTTAGCCCACTGACTCTGTGAAGCAAACTCATTGTGAAGCATAGACATGAGAATAAATGTGGAGTTGTAGACAGCATGCCGCCAAGCAGGGTTGATCTTACAAATCATGACAAAGTAGCCCTTTAAACTAATCAGAGCAGGCTTGGCCTATGTGGGAAAGGGAGTCGTATAGATGCAGGAGGTTGAACAGAGCATCTCAGACACAGAAAATACAGCACTATTGGGTACCTAGACATGAAAATGAACTTTGATGATTGTGAACAGACCCATCAAAATAAATATATGACCTGTTTTAAGGCAGAATATAACCTCTTTAAATGGTTAGTTTGTAAACTTTTAATGCCACAAATCTTAACCAACTTGTATCATTTAAGTAGATGTGGAGCAGCATAAGTCCAGACGGGATAAAACCTCAACTGAAATGGCCCTTCTTCATTTGTAAGACTTCTGTTCTGCTTTTCAGCGACTGTTACGGAGCCTCAGAAGTTTTTTTGCCTGGAGGCTCCTTTCATGCCGCTCTCGAATTCATCCCCATATTTATCTGATCACTCCAGAAGAAGATAAGCCTTGCCCGATATGACTCATAGCCTCTTCATATCCTGTGCGTTTCTCCTGACCTCTCGCATCTCTATCATCCAACGAGAAACACTGCCACAAGTTAGAGGACAATATCGAGCACCCTTTGTGCCCAAATCTTTCTGTGTCCATTCCGGGGGCAATCGCCTTGATGAAGTACCTCTCCCACCAGGTCGTTAAGACAGCCCTGGGAAAATTATGTTTAATGGTTGCTCTGGTGGATTCATAAATCATTTATTTTTCCGCGCACCTGGCCCATTTATAACAGCTTAAATGTGAAGGTCTGCCAGCATTTATGAGAGATACTTGCGAGAGCTGAGATAATTATTTTCACCTGTGATTCACTAACAAATCCCTTCCAGAAATGTATGAATGTGTAGCCTTAATGTTAGGCTGTGGATGCTGTGAATTAAACTTTAATCTCCCCTGCTTTGAACAATAACCCATTTTCTTCCTGTCTTTGTGCATTGTTCCTGTCTTAATGTCTAAATTTGTGCATTATCTGCTTAGCCGCATATTTTGGATCACATTCCCATCCCATTTTTATGTGATTTTTATTTATTTATGCCTGTTTTCCTTTTGTCATTTTGCTCATGTTGCCCAGCTATCAGGATTATGAACCAGAGATCAAGTAAGGCAAAACAAGAAAGGCAATTTTCTCCCCTCATAATGCCATCTTTTATCACTCCTCCATATGAACACATTCGAGTCCGTCCACCAGCCTCTCCTGGATCATTAGCATGATTTATAGAGAAGTACTCTGTCATTTTGAAAACCACATTAATGTGCACACGGCACTCTTGTCTTGGATATACACAGGCTCCAGATGTGACAAGTAAGATTAGATAGCAATCGTACCTGTATATCTGAAATGAGAAGACACATTAGTGTTTTCATGTCGATACCAAAATTACATATGTCAGTTAAAATCTACATCAAATATACATACAAGGCACTAATTTCCTCACTTAAAGTGTAGGACAAAGATTAACAGCCAGAAAACAAGCATAGCGTGGATGATTCCAGGCTTTCACAGCAGGACGCTTTTTTCTTTGTGCATGTATAGAAAAAGTAACTTGAAGATTGTTCACCATGAATCAATAATTGCTGGAAATATTTGGAGTACATCTAATAATTTTAAGTTGCCCACTGCTTTCACCTAATGCTGCGTTCATTCATCATCCTCGGCGATCACTCTCCATGCAAAGTCAATGTACAGCCGCGATGGGGCGGGGCTAACCGTCCCGCGATGCGACAGCCGCTTTTCACACTACCACATAGCTTGTCACGCGATGTGAAAGTAAAAAAAGTTGATCAATCAGCGGTGTGTGCACGTGTGACGGTACCCTAGACAGACAGATATTCATTTGGACTGCAGAGTAACAATCCATGTCCGTGTGGGAAACATCAGTCAGTGAGGACATTAGTTCCGCCGAGACGGACCGCGGGAAAGTCCCAGATAATGCTGCTGTAGGCATCAGCTGCGGTGTTTTGTGGTTGATAAGTGAGTGAATAGGATACAGCTGGAATAATGTCCGCTTATACATCCTATTATATGATATATGATACATGATATGATGTGGTCAAATTCGAGCGGATGTGACGTCACCGAGCGACGGTCGACGGCAACGGTGACCAAAATTGTGTATTTATGGATGTGCGACGCTACGTAAGTGGGCGACGGAATTTTGGTAGCTGGGTCGCTTGTGGTGTGAACGCAGCATCAGTGAGAAGAAACATTGGGTTTATTTATTTATTTTTTTTAAAAAGCATCTGGCTTTTTCCAAGTTCAAGTAACATAATCGCTTGCATAAAAAGAGTGCATGCATTGACTTATTGCCTTTGCCAGGTTCATACAAAAATGCAGTATAGAATATAATCAATTGAGTGACTCTTATAAAGCAGCCGTGAGCCTTGTCTAGTTCACAGCAGCTTTAGAATGACAAATATTTGACTAATGAATTCAATAAAACAGTTGAGAAGTCTAACATGTTAAACAGTACCTTGAATTACTCTTCCACTCGAGCTAAAGATTGCACAAAGGAAACATAAATTCCTTCTTCTAGAGCCTTTTAGCATTTAATTGGTTCAAAGTGAAGTCTTCACACATGCAGGCTTTTGTGGATGACAAATGCTGCAAAGAACGAGATATTAATCTTGACTCCACCTCGCCTTTTGCAGCTCAAGGGGTCACCAAAATACCAAGAGGGTTCAGGTGAGGATAAAAAATGGCACTTGTCAGTGCAGTGTTCCTGCTACAAAGATAGAGCCTTCGCTCTGAACACACAAGGTGCTGTTCTGAGCGTTTATCTCTGTTCAACCTTTCATTTTAAGAATTCAGACAGCATTTTTTTTTCCAATTTGTGGACAATGGAGTCCAGCAAGAAGAAAAGCCATTAAAGAAAATGACATATTTGTTACTGGTTCCATTTATTCAGTATTGTATAAATATTCTGATCATTTATGGCTTTTCAGATATTCAGGGACATCAATTGAAAGAGTTCAGATAAGAAACGAGGGAAAAGTCAACAAAGGTGAACAAGAATTCAGAACATGGAGATTAAAACCAGTCATTTCTCATCAGTTTCCCTCCCATCTCATTTGTTTTGTGACTTTTTCCCCTCTCGGAGGAAATCCCATTTTAGCAGTGGATGAATAATACTTAAGATTCATTTATTTTAGCTGTTTTGACACAGTTAAACCCCTATATTTTATTCCTCATTGTTTTCTGGCTATTTTGGCACAAATTATACCCCTTTTCTCCCCAGGTCTGAGGCACTTCTGAAGCATTTATGAGCTGAAAAACTTTGTGAGATGTTTTCTAACACAGCGGTTTGTGTACTTTCCAGATCATGGGTGATTGGGGCCATCGCCTTGCTCTGCCTGCTGGGACTGACCTGGGCCTTTGGCCTGATGTATGTCAACGAGAGCACAGTGGTCATGGCCTACCTGTTCACCATCTTCAACTCCCTGCAGGGAATGTTCATCTTCATCTTCCACTGTGTACTGCAGAAGAAGGTACCCATCAAAAGCTGTTTTTAAAGTAACTCACCGGTAACTGACTGTGTAATTTAAAATCTTCTGCATACAGAAGCAGTCGAACAAAGATATTGGAAAATAGTTAAAATCTAAATAAAAGAATCAATACAGTATGTCAATTAAGGTTTCATTAAGTCTTTCTGAAATTGATTTAAACTCAGCTGTTTATTATGCAATTAATTCCACAAACTAAACACAGGGTTTGTCACACAGCAGCTGCTCGGCTGTTTACATATAGTCCACAAGTGATAATTAGCCGCAGGGGATGATTACTGTTGCTGCTGCTGTTGAAGCTCTCTGAAGTTGTCATTTTTTTTTTGTATTTTTACAGTCTTGGGTTCTACACGGGATTAATGTTGGACTATACATGTTTAATTATAAGTTGCATTGCTAAAAGTAGTGCATGGCTCACTGTTATACTATTGGAATGTTGATCCCTTTCTGGATAATTGGAAAGGTTTTCAAAGTCTGGTATATGCATTTGATTTTTCATTATTTTTCTGCTTTCTTTTCACCTGAAAGGGTTAACCTTACAAAAGTTGCATAGCTGTGCAGCAGCCTCAAAGCATTACATTCTTAGTTTTTGAAAGAAATAGAGGCATCTTGTAAGTTAAATGTATTTACTAACTGCCGGCAATTATATGGATTATATGGAAATTAGCTGTTCATCTTTTGTTCAATTTCCTTAGATAATCAATGGTGCTTTGGTACATTAGATTTTTAAAACATGTTAGTTTTCATGACCAGAAAACACAATGAATGTGTTTATTAGACTAGACTAGACATTAGACTGTGCCAAGTCTCAAAGTAGTAATGGGGTGCTGGTTTGGCGGAGTGGTTCGCAACCAGGCACCCCACGTACATACCTCTGCCGGTCAAGGTTCGAGTCCCGCCTGTGACCAGTTTGCAGAGTGTCTTTCCCTACTCTCTCGCCCCCTTTCACAAGCCTATCCATTGTCTCCCTCCTATCAATAAAGGCACATAATGCCCAAAAAATACATTCAAAAAAGGAGAAAAAAAAAAGTAGTACCTGATAAAAGCGTCTTGGTGGTGGAAAATGCGTCGAAAACAAACTTTTTGAAGCATTTGATGACTCTGGTCTGTTTTTGTGGTTTGTTTTCTCCCCACTTCCACTAATTACAGGTTTGGCACCACGTACAACAATGTATAGCATTAACATCTTACCTGATATTTCCGCACAGAGAAAGAACTGAGCTGTGACACTGTAGCACAGGTTCGGACTCATGACTCGTAACTCACACAACCCCATTCCAAAATTATCCCTTTTAGTGTCTCGGTTTTATCTGTTTTTTAAATGTCCAATTTTTGTGTCGGGCCACCAGTCAACTTGAGAGTCAATTTCGGGCACCTTTGGAAACAAAATGCAGTGACCAGGAAACTTGATTTCTCTATGCTTATTCAAACATCATACCCAAATATGACCAAGAGTGGGACAAACATTGTCTTTGTCTGAATTAGTATCTCATCTAAAAGCATGTAATTATTTTTTATTGTTGATTTGTGAGTAGGATCATCCACAAAGTGCAGCCCAAAGAAGGGAACTCCCATAATTAATGAATTATGTTTAATTGAATGGTCTAGAAGCACCCTAAACCACAGCTTTATTTAAAGTCTAACTTAAAAAGACTTCCCCAAGTCAAAAGTTGTTCCAACCAGAAGCAACCAAAAGCAATTACTATGAATGTGTGCTCTCCATTTGGTGTCTGACTTCTGCCCTCTGAAATGGTTTAACGATAACCTCTATATGCTGTTATTCTTTGTTTTTCATTCACACAGGTGCGTAAAGAGTACGGAAAGTGCCTGCGCACTCACTGCTGCAGCGGCAAAAGCGTGGACAGCTCCATCGGCTCAGTGAAAGGGAATGCCTCCCGTGCTCCTGGACGTTATTCTACAGGGTCACAGGTGGCAGGACGCTTTCCCATTCTTCTTTCTCCTCCTTCATTGCTGTGAATGGTGTACCCAGAGAAGTAAACAACCAGTCAGTCTGCAGATAATTTTCGCTGGAGTAGGCTGCACACTGACTCAAGCACTGGCTCCGGCTTTGAGAGGAATTGCTCACAAATTCAGATATAATTGTCTCTGCCAAAACATGCGAATGCTGTTCCTATGCGGTACTCTCCTCGCGAAGTCAATAGTTAATGCATTCCTCCCACATTGACATGAAGCATAGGATGAATTGCTATCATACACCATAATTGAACATCACATCCATTCATTCCGAGGAGAGTGATTTGCTTCCAGTGTTCAATTATAAATAGCGCTACAAGTCAAAGCATGCAGTGTCAACCCACGATACATGCTGGTTTCTGCATACAGATCAAAGTGCTTAATTATACACGGTGCTTTGACAAGACCGCTCCAACCTCATTCTCAGTCGCTCCATAAGAGCAGACAGGAATGGAAGCACTCAGAAAGACTTGGTTGTTTATGGCGAACTCGGATTGAATGTGTTATCAGCAGAGGGGCATTCCAGCCCACCGGCGAAGAGCAATTCAAGATTCCTCTGCATCCAAGAAGCATGAGAAAACAGCAGTGTCATCGGCAGCCCATCTGTGTCTGCAGTGCTGGGGACAACATGACGTACAATATGCTAATGAGATCTGCTGTGTCAAAGCAGGTTTCAGTGCTTGAGCTGTGTGTCACCTCAGGTTGACACTTAAAGAGGCAAAAATCAACAGACAGTCGGAGGGTGCTGTATGGACGCAGTGCGTGGGCATTTTTTTAATCACCATGGATATGACAGCTTGATTTTGCATGGAGAAAAGGGATGCAGAATGTCAACCTTTAATGGGTATTTCAGGATGACTTTAGTTCAGGGACTGTCAGATTGCTTTCAATTTAGGTAGTGGTGATGACAGGCAGTGACTTGATTAGACTTGTCTGAGGTGTTTAAAGCAATTGGATAAAAATGTTCCTAAAAAGGAGTGTCGTAATATCTTATTTTGAGCAGGGTCCTGCTGTGAATCTTTATGTTCTATAATGCTTGAAATGATGTAGAGGTCTTGAGGCAAAGAAGTAAATGAATGTTCAGAGTAAACACAAGGCAAATCATAAACATAAATGAAATTTAAAAAAATTGTATGTATATAAATGATTGGAAATTGATTAAGCAAGTTCAAAATACATACATGAATTGAATGACTAAATGATAAATAATGAAGTTGATAAATAAATGGACTTTAAAAAATCAATTCAACTTCTACAACTAAAAATAAACAGGGTGAGAAAAATTAAAATTGAATCATCTGTCTTCCAACATTTTTTTTTAATACGTGAAAAGATAGAGATAGACAGCCAGATAGATATATAGAGAGATGGATAGGCAGACAAACAGATAGACAGATAGACAGACATCTAGCTAGCTATCCAGAGGAAACCTATAAAACAAAACCAAGTCAAGTGAGTTTTTTTCTGTATTTTATTAAGCAATGCAAGTTCTGCAGGTAAATGCATAATTCTTTGAGCTGGGAGTGAATCGTATTTTTGTCCAATTTTACCGTACTTTCTCAAAGTTCCCACTGAAAGCGTCGCAATTTTTTCGCGTGTTGATATTACATACAAAATCAATTTAAAAACGTGAATTGACGCTGCATCTGTGCGTGCATAGAGCGGCTTCAAGCGGTGAGTGGAGAGCGTTTCCAGCGAAAAAACGCTCGCCGCTCACTGCTCAACGCTTGACGCTCGAGTTGAAATAATTGAACTTTTCGAGCAAGTGAGCGTGTTGACGCGCCGGGACAGCCTATCAGCATGGAGGTCGTCACTGACGCAGGGCATTCTGGGGGTCGGAGTCTTGCTAATTTGACAAACTGCTAAACTCACCGGAGACAGATGGAAAGGTGATCCGCAGCAGCAGCTGGACTGTCTTGCCTGTGGTTGGTATTCAGACGGGAGATCCTGGCACCAACCCTGGCTAGCAGGTCTTCAAACTGGGCAACAGTCAGCCTGAAGCCCCGCTGGAACCGGCCGTCATCCAGACGCAGCTCCTGCAAGAGACGGTGGAACTCACCGAGCTCACACCGCCTCCATAGGGTAGCATGCATCCAGTACCGACGTCGGTGCCGAGCCCGCAGCTGGCTTCTCCGCAGCAGGTACAGAGCAGCGATGGTGGTAATCAGAGCCATGTTCGACGATGGAATATGATGAAATGATGATGGCGGACTCTTAGTGCAACGATGCCGTGGCGAGCGTTTTTTTGCATATTTGTACCAGCATCAAAACTCGAGCGTCTAGCGCGGCGCGATTTCACTTGACGCGTGAATACACTCGCTTTCAACGCTTTGGGTGGGAACACATGGTTAGAGCACGCACTTTTTTGCTTTCAAATATGTTCTCATTTTTGGTTGCGCATTATCCACAAGTACAAGCAAATACTCAAAATATTTTTCTTTGCTCCATTGTGATTGCAACACACCTGAAAAGAAAGCTAAAATATTCTTTTTCTCTGCAAACATTCCCCCAAATCTGCATAATTCATTTTAAACTGGCTGTTAAACTGTTCTAATCAAATATTTTAGGACTTAATTAGCTTAACTTTGTATAATCATCATTTAATTCTCAAGTGTTACCACTCACTGGCAAACACAGAGCGCTACCATCTTGTGAGCAAAGAGACGCAAAATAGCTGCACTGTGATTGGTCGAAAACATTGTCATGTTGATAGGTGCCCTCTAATTGGTTGGTATGCTACAGTTGAGCATGCTCAGGCAGAAATCATGTAGTTGTGCTTTCATAAAGGATGCTTCTGATGGAGAGAGAGAGAGAGAGAGAATCGTCTATTTGTTGAGAAAATATGGAAATGTTGATTAAAACTTTTTATAAATGTAATTCTTGAGTTGTCTAAGACTGTAAGGTTTGGACAAAATTTGGATGCGTGTTTTATTCGAGTGCATGTTATTAGCGAGGAATTTCGGTATACTCTTTCTGCATTTTGGACACATAATTACAGATGCATTATTCAAAGCTTTTGGAAAAATTAATACCAACTGTAACTGACAGCATGCAAGGTTGGCAGGTTGACACATTTAAATCTACAGTGTGTACTGCTGCCATATAAATCCATCAACATGAAGTAAATGTTAAACACAAATAGATGCAAACAAAGCCTCAAAGTCCAGGTTCTGTTAAAAAACACTTTTTCCTTATAATTTTTCTTGTAATCCGCAATGTTCCTCTGATTTCTACTTCCACCTGTCAGTTCACTGGTTATGTATTAATCAGAAATCTTCTGCCAAGCCCCTCTGGCAGTGGGTACATAATATTCAGCTCTGTGGTTGGATATCCAGACCCTTAGCTTGTGCAGCTGCCCATGGGACTCGATCATAATTAACCAGGATGAACCCTCTTGGATTGAGCCTTTTGCGAGCAGAGACACTGATTGGACAGGCATGTCTGATGACTTTATTATTGACTTCACCTATCTGTGCTCTGATGCTCATCTTTATTTGGAAGTTACTTTTCCCCAGTACAGACACCGTGCGATTCAGATTCAGGATTACAAAGTTGAGAGCCTATTATTCCTCCCTCGGTCTCTATTGCATTTAAAAAGTAGGTTAGTGAGACAATGTTTTCTGTCTGGTCGATTTACATTTCATTGAACTCCTCGTTCTCCACGTCTGAACATTTTGTCTGTATTGCTGACAGTGCTGGCAGTGAGTATTCTGATGCGCCTTGACATGTTGTTTTTTTTTTCCGCAGAGCCGCATACGCCGAATGTGGAATGACACGGTCAGAAAACAGTCCGAGTCCTCATTCATGACCGGTGACATCAACAGCTCTGCATCACTCAACAGAGGTACTTTTGTTCAATAAAGACTTTTACTTCAGTGACTCCACACTAGATAGACCCTTATCCTTGGTGTTATGACTAATGCAGCGAAATGATTAAGTGTTTTGAACACTAAAGGAATAGACATTCAGTAAAATTACACAATTCAGTTTTATATCAGGTTTGTAATAGTGAATTGAGTGGTTGAGTTTTTAACTATATTATCTCATTTTAAATATCAGAGTTAACAGTTTGGACATAAAGTTGGACAGAGCAGTAGAATAAGTTGAAACACAATATAAACCACATACAGCTCTGTTCAAGCTTCGGCGCTGAAACACTTGCGATTTTAACATTGAACAAACTCTGATTTAGGATATTGTTATCAAATTACCAACATTTTTTTAAATGTGGTAAAAATGTAATAAAGTTTTTACATTTTTTGTTTAAATTAGGCAGAAATAATCCGGAACAGACATCCCTCATGGTCATGAGTCATTTCTTGGACTTGTGAATTATTTACATTGAAACTACAAACATTTTATTGTAGCATATAAATTTTTTTTATATGAAATAAAAACCCTTAGAGGCTATCTTAAATGTGTTTTTTTTTATTACTTTCAAATATAAGACCACAAACTGCAAACCCACAGTCCTAACACTGAATTAAAAATGACATCAATATGGGGAAAATAATTATAATATTAAATAAATAGGTAAAACAGAAAAAAAGGAAAAATAGTAGTCACATTTAAAAGGTAGGTCTCAAGTCTAAGTGCTATATTGTGCCATTAAAAACAGATTGATTGCTACATTCTGGCTGCTTGATGCATGAGTATGAAATTCTTGGTGACTTGAACTGGAAATTTCTGGAAACAGTCCTCTGAGCTCAAACTTCTTAAAAAGGCAATGTTTATCCGTAACAAAATTTGTGAAAAGCAGTTCTGAAGACATATTTTTTTGCACATATTCGTCCAGTGCAAATGAGTATGTGTGCAGCAGCAACAGTGGGGGGGGCCCTGGAGTTATGGTCACTCATGCTGAGGTCAGACTACAGAATATTTTTTTAGCTGTGATTGATTTTAGATTATGGCCAACCTTATGGTGATGGATTAAAAGGAAGAGCAGTCCTGAAGACAGCAACCAAACATGCTGAATATAAAAGTATTAAAGCCTTGTCATGTTGTCTCTCCGAATGCTTTGATAAGTATGTTAGCTTAATGCTAAATGCCAGTTACCCACCGAGGTGCTAAGGAGGCTCTGTTCTTTCCTCTCCAACATCTCTCCTTTATCTGTCTTTGGATGTAGTCCCTCTACAACACATCATTAAGGCAGGTATGTTGTTTTCAGAGTTTGACAGACTTTCCTTTGTCTCATAGTTCCATCACAAGGCAACAACCTCAATTTGTTTGCATCCATGATCGTCCTGCATGCAGAGTGCTCTGTGCTCGCGCTGGTCAACATCACTGACGTGGCTATGAGACGGGAGTGGTGAGACGTCCCAGACTGGCATCTTGATGTCAGTCGTTTTGACACTATGGGAGATGAAATGACCAATTTTGAAAGCCAATAGTTCCCAAAAGGCTACTTCTTTGGGGTTTGGCTATTATAGTGCATAAATCATGCAGTCTGACCTCAGCATTAAAGTGACAACCCCACCGCATTGTCCATTCACACATACATTTGTGTGTTAGCTGTCCTGATATGCTAACCTTTCATTGCTCTGTTAAAGGACAGGTACATGTGCATGCATATGTCTTCCATGACAAACTCAAATTAGCCAATTGCAGGCCTGGCATGTCCTGGCATGTTTTAGTTGTTTTTGAGACTCAGTGTGTACCACAAATATCATATCATTTAAACACTGTATTGGAAAAATGGTACCTTGGAAACCAACCTGTTTTTTTTACCACAGCCTAGTATTATGTCTTACAAAGTCCTTTGTGGAGGAACAGGGAGCAGCGACAATGATGACGATAAACAAACAAATATACAGACTATAACTCACTATAATGTAAGATCAGAAAGAGCCATTGGCTTGTCTCTCTCCTTGAAAAAAGAGGCACACTCTCTCTTTTATAAACTGCTCAATTTGGCTGAAAGTCACATCTTGACATCGTAACTAATTAAACCACTGCACCTTCTGAGAGTGGAGGAAAGTGCTATTAAATGGTGTGCAGGAGATTCTGACAGTGTGCTTTCTCTATTTACAATCCGCTGATCTGATGTTTCTATTGATTATAGATCAGTATTTTATTAATTTTACCCTATGAATTGAATCCTTCCATAAACCTGAATTACATAGAAGTTGGGACATTGTGTAGAACGTAAAAAAAGAGAATGATTGTAATCCTTACACCTTAAATGTAATTTATTACACTTAGACAAGGATACTAATAAACTTTGTTTCTTTGCAAATATTCACTAATTTAATAATTTGATGCCCGTTGCAGATCCTAAATAAACTTGGACATTTTGCTCGTTGATGTTAGCAGGCTTCTGTGCCCGCTTTTTTACAAAGAATTACAGGAATCAAATTTAAAATAAATGCTGCAAATATTATCAGTATATCTTCACTTGGATTATGTAAGGGTTGCATATGTTATTTTATTATATCTTTTGAGATTCTAGTTCAGGTTAACGCTGTAAATATCATCCTATTATTACAATCCTGTAAATATTATCCTGTTATCTCCATAAGGTTTTATTTAGATTTTGCTCGCCTTAAGATTAGAGCATTGGAAATCTTGGAAATTCTTATTTTTTATTTTTACCACATGTTTAATTCTGTATTATCTTGTTTTTTACTGCCTATTTGTTTTGTTTTTTTATACTTCTTACAACTTATACCTGGACCTCAGTTACTATTTTTGTTCTTTTCTCATGTAAATGCAGACTGGAATGCCAAATAAAACCCCTTGAATCCACTGAAAAATGAATATTTGCTAAACATTTACAAAGTTAATCAGTTTGAACATTGAACATCATGTCTCTGTTGTGTATTAAAGGAATCCTAGGTCATTCTGTTTTTGATTACGTTGTATACAACATCCTATCTTCTTTGGAATTGGGGTTTGTACATTTGGAATTTACAAGGTATGAGTGCACTTGTGTGCTTTCACTTCCCACCAGTTTGTAACATATATTTATAACTTCGTAGACAGCACAGGTGGACAAGTGAACTGGCACAAGGTTAAACCATGAGTTCATCACAAGTTGTACTTTTTCATTCATTACTGCCGTGACAGAGTCAGAAGACCTCTATGTATAGTTGATTCACTCAAGCTAAGCAGGCAGATATGAAAGGATCATGTCATCCTTTTGAAATAAAACACACTTTGGCCTCTGTCATTGAACACATAGCGATTTAATAATAATTTGTGGTTCTCTCTGGCCTGATGCCGGTCCATGTCCCAGTGGTTGGGGATCTCTGCTCTAATTAAAGGCAAAAAGTCGGACAGAGAATCATAAAAATAAGAGTTATAACACTATCTTTCTCTCATATCTCCCCTTTTTCAAGCAAAGCAGCAAAAACTGAATGTGAAAACCTTAAACTAAACCTGGGCTCCGTCAAGGAAAAACTGCTGAGTAATACTTTGCGACTCAGTTCAGTGGGATCCCCTCTTAGGAACACATTAATCAAAAGTGCTTCCCCATAATGCATTTGACAGCGGAGCAGTGAATAGAGTTAACTTCAGAGTCTCTCAGGTTTCTAAGAAAATATGTACAAGACTACATTTGACATCCGGTGGCTGGCATTCCCCCCCTCGCTGACACTTTACCCCTCTTATCGCATCTCTTGATGGAGGGCTGGAGTTTCTCGCTGCCGCTCCCCTCTCTCTAAATTTACTCTGGGCATCCACTCGCGTAGACACTAATGTATAGTTACAATGATGGATTAATGTTCAACACGAGGAGAGAGCGTCAGGATCTCAATAATTAGACACTCAGCTTTGCACCATCAACACACACAGACTTCAGCCATATGCGATCGGGGCAGTAGGTCGGGAGCTAAGAAAGAGCCTACATGGATCTTCCATAAAAGAAAAAGATGGAGAGAGAAATTATTAATGCAATTTTACTCCTCTTGGCTTCTTCCCAGACTGGTTCTGATATAGATGGTACTTGTAACAGTTCAAGAGTGTGTCGGGAGGGCGTTCAGCTGTCACGAGTATCAAAAGGAACAGATGCACATGAAATTGCACTTACCCATGGCTGGCTTGCGTTGTTATAATGGAATTACATGTCGAGAAGGGATTATTTTTCACTGATTTGTCTTTTTCACTCATCACCTCCAAACACACTTCTCGATAAGGGCTTGCAGCTGACACTCCTGCAGCCACACAATCAACTTGATGGCACCGCACGTTCAATCTTTGCCAGCCTTTGTTGCAATCAGCATGGCTTTTGGAAACGGACAAATTTAGGAGACGTCATTGAGGGAGAATCCACAAGAGGGCTGGTGTTTACGGAATACACTCTGATTAGGACAAGCAGAAGAGGCATCGGCAAATTACTGTGATTCTAAATCAAAACATCATTCTGATTTCCGGGCCTGATCTATTATACTCTAATTAATACTAAAATCAAAGCAAGAGATTAGCCAGATTAACTAATTTTAAGATTTCAGAGGGAGGGCCTTTAAAGTTAAAGAGGCACCTATCTGTTAGGCCATAATGATATTGAGTAAAAATCCCACCCTCAGTAACATGTATACTGTGATTCCATTTGGAACATTTTCAGATGAATGTGCAACAGGTGAAACTGGGAAGCAACATGTTTCTTCATAGAACTCACAAATGATGTGTGTTGCAACTGCGTTACATGGAGGTTACGTTTAGCTGTTTGTGATGATGTCTAAATTAAATTTGCAATGATCAACCCCAAACTTTGATCCGTTTAAAGGCCACATGTCCTACAAAAAAGGTTTTCTTTGCTTCTGATGTTGTTAGAAGGGGCTTGAACATCAGAAGACCCTGACACACAGACATAAGATAAGTGATGCCTATTCTGATATTCAAGTAATAACATGTTTTTTTGCACAATTTTATTGATTTCTTTTTTTTAAATAAAAAAAACACAAACAATTTACCAATAACAAGTAAACAATGACTCTGCCAGACTGGTCCACATGAGAAACAGGGCAGACTGTGGCACTGATACTGAGTTTAACAAGACACTACTTTTATTTTGTATTATAGGTAAAGATAAATTTAATCATACAATGTTTGAGTTAAAGCAAAGGTTGGCAACTATACGTCTTGTTAGCTATAAAAGTCCAGATTTTTGGTTAACTCCCAGTAGATCCAGTGACTTAAATATTCGTTCTTCCTCTCACACAATATCCTAGTATATCAGAGTCACAACCTCTAAGATGAGAGACTTCCACATTGAAGCCTGAGTTGGCTTATCCTCAACCATTATGGCTTTCCTTGCTCACAGTGCAAGATGTAAATTGACACAAAAAAACTGCACCAGTAACTTGAAATTAGTTAACTGTAAAGCAAACATGTCATGGATGTATTTCATATTTTAGGGAGAAAAGCTGCCAAAAGTGTTACTAGCAGGAATTTTGTTTTTTTTCTTTTAGAGATTTTTAAGCTTTTATATCTTTATGAATACTGGAGAGACAGCAGACTGACTGAGAAGGGGGAGACGAAGGGGTGGAGAGCAGGGAATGACATGCAGCAAACACATGGTTTATTGTCAAGTAAATACACTTTTTGTCGCACAGCCCAGAAATGAGCCATGTGTCACCCCTAGCAATTGCTGTTGTAGGGTGTTGAGGCTATTTGTTACAGGAGGAGAGTCATAGATAGACTACAAGGGCATTATAGGAGAATTATTGTGGTTCACTTCACAAAAAGCAGCACATGTATGAAAAAGTTAATAAATAGGAATATTTAACATACTATATTATTATCAGGATTTGTTTGTCATGGTGATGAACATGATAAAGACGGTTACCACTCTGAAAATAAGACTTTGTTCAGTTACTTAAGGATTATTTGTAATTCTTTGGTAAAATATGTGCAAAGCATCATTAATTATATTTTTACTTTTTTGACATTAAAGTGTAAAAACTCTCCATTTAACTTCTTTAAGTAAAAAGATGTTCTTCTGTATCTTGTACACGTACATCCTGGAAGCACATAAAAAGCATCAGCAGCATGATTTATGAATGTTTATGCATAATTGTATAAAATCACACTGATGGGGGGGAAACATCTTCCAAAAAGGAAATTAATGTGACTCACTAATATTTCCAGCATCCTCGATATTCAGCATCATATTTTCAGGCACTTGAAAATGAATTATTTTTATATCAACAGCCGGGGAAAAAACAAACATCAGGGAATCTGCCCCATTCATGTTTGAGATTGCAGCCTTCAAATCTAAAGCTAATCACAGAGCTCTGGCTGTGATGGCAGTGCTGGAGTTGTCAAATGTGGTCGGGGGGAAATTTATGAGTCATTCCAGCGAGATCAGAGCAGCAAGTATCTGAGGACGAGCACAGCATAAATAGTAAATGAGCCTCTGTGCTGTTTGTGAGGAGGAGACGAGGGAAGGCCAAAGTAATGACCATCTCGACTAAAGGGAGGACATGCGGCTTCATTCAGTGGTTATTTCAGCAATGGCACATCAATGTGTCTGCGATAGTTGAACTTTGCTCTGTAGACAAAAGGAAATATTAGAACGCTTCAGCTCATGAGATTGGCAATGGCACAGGCAATAATAATAGTCAACATTTGTTTGGCCTTAAACCCCCCTCTGTGTTACTGATACTGTCTGTGAGGCTTTGAGTCCACACGACGCTCACATGCTGCTTTAAGATGGAAAGAATTATGGCAACTGTGTGGTCCCAACTCAAAGTTAGTGTAACCAGATGGCTTCTCAAGAAAGACAAAACCAGACAAATGCCAGATTCTAAATTCTGAAATGGTTTTGTTTACTCTGGTAAATAATGACTATGTAGCAATCAGGCTAAGTGTAGCTAAGGGAGATTATTTAATTACAAATTTGTACTAAATAAACTCAAAATGTAAAAAACGTCTTACATTAATAATAAAAATTTACATTTTCAGGTGGAATCGGTGTGTTCTTTTAATCATAAAAAACTGCCTTTTACTACAGTATTTCTATTGTAAACGTGGTTCTGGACTAAAACCACTGAAGTTTTTTTCACATTACTCAGTAAAAGTAAAACATATACTTTGTTTTATCATTTGTGGGATTTAATGCAAAAAGCTTCATCTGGTATGACTTGTTTCTACAAAGTTATCTTTTTATACTCTAAACGTTTCAAAATTTTGGGATGTTTTGAGGCAATTGATCGTGTTTTTAAAATACAACATTTTTTACGAGACTTTTCAACTGAGAGCTGTTTACCTGAAAATAGTGGTTGGTATTCTAAATAACTAAAGAGTTATTTTACCCTTTATGCAATTGTTTTAGTGAGGCCCCTATAAGCTGTTGCACTGCTTCCATATGTAAGTTTAGGATAACTTTTGACAAATTCCAGTCATTACTGTTGAATTCTAATTCTACTAAAATTCAGCTTTAGCTGTTGAATCATTTGTTGGCTCTGTAACATTCAAATATTCTGTTTTAAAAATCTATATTTTTGCTTTAATTATTAACTCTTATGTAAAAATACTTCACTTTCCCCATATAAATACATATTTCATTAATGCCACATTTTTTTAGCAATTAACCAAATTAAAATGTGACCCATAATGAAACATGATCACCTGTGTTTTTGCATTTAGATTTATGATTTTATATAATTTTTTTACCTTTAAACCAAATACAAATTCGATCATGTTAAAAAGAAATGTTCACTGGTATATGTTAGCATTTAGCTTATTTATTCAAGTATTCCCCTCAATTTTGCCCTCAGACTGATATAATTTAGTATGCTTCTATAATAAAATGTACTTTTGCACTTCTGTGTTATTGTAAATTAGATACTTAATCATGAGTATCCATATACACGTTAGCAGTTAGCATGCCTGTCTTCTTTTTAAGGTTTATGAAGTAAATGCATGACAAGACCTGTTGTTTATCTTTAAATAAAATCTAATTTCTCTGCAAATTTTACTCGATATCTATATATTTTTACAGCATTTTTGTTCTTTCAGAAAACATTCAAACACAAACATTCAACAAGCAAATGTTAGCAGTGTTAGCCCTGCTGCTAACACAGCTAGCCTCTTAATGCTTTGGTAAATATTGTCTGTAACTGCACATGATTATTCTGTTTTTTCTGCTGCTTTTCTTTTTGTAAACCATTTTTCTATGGCTCTTGCACTAACTGTATTTTGTCCTTGTTGAAGTCTAGAGATGTAATTCATGTGTTTTGTCTGCCATTACGGTGCTTCTCTGTTACTTCTTTGTCTGTTCACATGAGTATGCTGTCTGATTGTGGAGCTTAAAAAAAGCTCAACGCTAACAGCCTACATAGAAAATGCAATTAACACTCTTTCCATCGGTCTCATTAACCATGTCAGTTCAGCTCTGCCTCAAACCCCGTCACATTAATGATCATGTGATCATTTGGATGTTAACGGCTGTCATTGCTGAGCTGCATCTGCCTTACTGATATGTATGTTCTCTCTCTCTCTCCTCCTCTCTATCTTCACCCTCCTACCTTCTTCTGTCTACGCTCTTATTCTCCTCTTTTTTTCTGTCTCACTCCGTCTCTCTCTGGCTGCTCCAGGGGCTATGGCTAACCATCTTATTCCTAATGCACTCCTACGTCCTCATGGCACTAACAATCCCTATAATACATTGCTTGGGGAATCGGCAGTCTATAACAACCCTCTGGGCATGTACAACACACAAGGTGTGCTAGCTTCTTTTCATTCTTTAACACTGTGACTAGGGCAGTGTTTTTTTTGCCGGGTCCTGAAGAAACTGCGGGGCTGCACGTATTTGTTGAGCAGAAACAAACTTTATGATTGGGGGTGTTAAAAGTAATGGAGTTTGACTGAGCTGCTCCCTCTCCAGGGTTTTTACAGGGCCTGGATTTAAAAGAAAAACACTGCCCTAGATGTTGTGTATTAGCATTGAATAAAGTGTTTTTTCACAGGGTTATTTTGCTGTGGGGTTTTATCATTTGGAGGTGTATCTCAGACTCTCTTTAGGGCATTCGATCTATTTACATAAATTGGACCCTAGCAAGGCTGCTTAGCCATCAAACATGTTGTAAAAATGCTCAGAAAGGTGCCCAAGAGAGCCAGATACATCCCCAGTCATTTATCTTAAATGTGCTCTAATGTTGTCAGTGAAGCTTGTGCGCCATGTCCTCTGTCTCTCTGTTTCAAGCTTAAGCTCTTCTCCCCCTATTTATGCTGCTAGTGGATGATTTAAGACTAATTACTTCATCTCTGATAGCAAATTTCAAAATGCAAAATAAATCAAATAAAGTGAGATATCTACTGCAAACTCAAAGCAGTAAGAATTTCAATTTTAGATAACTTGATTTGTTATACAAGGTCAGGATAGCTTATTTTTTCTTTCATAGATTAAATAATCTTTAAATCAAGAGTTTCAATGAGCTATGTGCACACATGGAGTATGAACTTCTTGCTGTGGTAAGAGTGACATACAAAGCTTTCTGTTACAACCACGTTAATGAAGAAGTTTCAGGGGTTTTTGGATGTCTTCAGGGTTCATCTAAAGTAAGCCTTAACAATGTCAATCAAATCGCTAATGCCCATTACCGAGGAAAAGCAAGCAAGCAAGAGTACTGGTTGCAGGTAGTGTTAACACGAGCAACATGCTAACTTAACAGCTTTGCCTTTCTTTACAATGCCTGCCTATTTTTTCTTGAAGGGCACGTTTTTCATTGATTTACTTTTATTCTACCTCTTTGCCCTCTCACACATTTCTTACAAAGATCTGTGGGCAGTTGAAGTAATCTCTGAAACATATGCTGGAGATCCATGTAGATATTTAAGGAATGATGAAGCTGGGACCAGTAGATCAAAAGTTAGAAGCTTGTTACTGTTGCCTGGTGTTCCTGAAACTGAGCCAGGGCCACAGAGTAACTCTCAGATCCAGAAGAGCCCCCCAACAATCTCAAGA
Source organism: Scarus forsteni (assembly GCA_036419115.1). Lineage (NCBI taxonomy): Eukaryota > Metazoa > Chordata > Actinopteri > Labriformes > Labridae > Scarus > Scarus forsteni. The sequence continues at coordinate 22,663,875 of JAZDUH010000544.1, read as the reverse complement.
GGTCGAATCTGAATTTTGAAATTGAAGCCATACGATAGTGTTTTATTTAATATGTGTGAGTTAATAAGATTGTTTGGCATTATGACAAAGACCATTTTTTTTAGATCTATTTGGGTGTATTTTTAGGGCTGTGTCAGCAAATATTAGGGCATAAAGTGTAGCAACATCTTTTTCAGCAAGAGTGCCAAGACTTTTTTTTTCACTAAAAGCCACTTTCAGTAAAAATCTAAGGATGACTGAACCTCTTTGATATACCTACCTTTAATGTATTAGAGTTGGTAAATCCAATCTGACTGCCAACTGCCAATAATGAAATTAAAATTAAAATGTGCCTACTTTTCAGCTTTCCATGAATGGCTCGAAAAGGCTTTTGCTAAATACCACTGAATGGACCCCTGGTCAAGAAAGAGATCATCTCCACTTTAAACCTCAAAACAAGAGTAAATTGCAAAAAAAAATGCCACACTCTTGTGGTGGCTGGTTCTTGATGCTAATTATAAATCAGACCTTGCAACAGAAAGGATAGCCAGTATATTAGTGCAATTAATATTGTTATTAAATGCTGTAAAACCACATTTTTTAAGGCAAGCACAAGCTTTTAGTTTTCATTTTAGCCAAATTTTACCTGTTTTCTGGATGTTCCTGAGGGCCAACTAAAAGTAGACTTCAGCCCACAGTTAGCCTCTGGGCCTTACATTTGAACCCCTGTTTTTCAGTAAGCATTAATAAGTGCCCTGTTCACAGTAATGCACACAATTCCCCACACCTCCTTTATGGCTCTAGGGAGAGCCACAGGCCTTAATATCATGTTTTTTTATTTGATATTAAGCAGTCTGGTGCATCACATACTCGTGAAAAATACCATCTTATATATCCCCATATGCTGATTGACTGTTTCTACAGAGGGAAAAAGTATAATGTTTTGTACTAAGAGAGACCATAAACAGTTTTGAGCTTGACTTCAGGGCCCCTGGTTAGTGCAGTCAGTATATAAACTGAGAGACAATTTGTGCTTCATCATATTGAGACTTACAAGTTAGTTAGCATGTTGCTAACTAGCACTACTTGACTCAACTTGGCTTGCCCTTGCTGTATTTCTTACCATTACCATGTAATTATGGGGAAATTAAGACATACATTCATGATTTGATTTACATTGCAGATGTTTATTTTGTAAAGATCTTGCTGACATCTTTAAAAACATTACTACTTCGGCAACTTGAACTGATTAGAAGCAACTGAACCAGCACTAGACATAACCTGAGCTTTTTGTACCAAAGTGATTCACGAAATCTGGGCCATTTTAAAGCTTCTCGGAGACGTTTTATTGTTTTAAACAACTTAAACATTGTCCTACTTTCTTTCACAGTGAAATACTGTATTTAGTGCCATTATTTTCATTTGAAAATCATTTAAAAGGCTTTTCTGCAGCATGTATTTGGCCCTTATTTGACACCAACCCCACCATCTGTATTTTTCATTGTCATAGTAAAAGTCAACCATCTTGCTAGTGGTGTTGCTTGCATTGGTTGTTCATGAAGAGGCACTACTGTTCATTTCAGTCTTTTACTGCATCTTAAAAAGCCCTTAGAGGGTCTTTAATCTTATGCCTAAGTCACACATTCCCGTTTCTCATAGCCACTGTGCACGACTGTACACGATTGAGGAGGCTGGTGTGATCGCTATGATACGGGATTAAATTACTGTCTCACCCCTTGACACACTCCGTAAATACACCGTCAGTGGCGCAGCTACAGCGCTTCAGGAGGCGTTTGTCCCGCTCCAGTTAGGTTAATACAGCGATATGACGTGGATTGCATCCCGCTGGCAGGACGTCAGCCTCGCTAGAGCTCAGTTCGCGTCACGTAAGCCCCGACTGAGCCCCGTCGCTTGCGCCGTCTTGAACGGGACACAGTCGGGGCTCATACGGATACATCCTTGTCAGTCGTCCTCATGAAGCTTTCAGGATTGAGCCACGATTGGGCCACGTTCAGCCCGACTGAGCTCCAAACATGCCACGCTAATACCGCTCGCCTTAGGACTGCATTAGGCTTCCATCCCGCTACACTGAGAGCGGCGATTCTCCACGACAGTTTTGAACAGTTCAAAACTGTCGTGGAGATTCTACGTTCCCCTCCGTTCATCCACGACTATACAACGCTGATCCAGACCAAGTAGCGCATGCACCACGACCAAAGCACGCTTTATCAGGATTATGACAATCGTGCACAATCGCCATGAGAAATGGGAATGTGTGCCTGGGGCTTTAAAATGATTTATATATGAGTAAGCTTTTCATCCCAGAGTTATTTCACTATGAATACTCTAAAAATATTACATCTGGTTCCAAGAACTCTTCTCTGATCAACCAACCAGACAACAGCTTTATTTTTGGACCAGTCCGACTAATTTAGTGGTTTTTATCTCCCTGCAAGATTGTTATTGTTTTATCAAAAGCCTCTGCAGTCAATATGAGGTTTCTCTGGAACTTTTGTGAGTCTGTAAAACTGAGAAACTTGTTTAAAAACTAAGATAAAAAACCTCAGAGCAAGCTTTGATCAGGGAATAATTTATCCATGCAATACAAGCACTGCATTGGGACTTGTGACAGTACGGCTATAATTCTCTTCCACTGCTGTAGATGTAAAAGAAATATCTGAAAGGACGAGAATGCTAATGCATCAGAGATTTACTGGCGCTTTTGACGCACAAGTACCACTGCCTTGTTTTACCCCATGGATCCTTCTATGAGATATATCAAAACTCCTTTTTCTCTGTGTTTGAAAAGATGTGATTTGGTTCTTGCTAACTTTGCATGGTGACTTTAAAGGAAATTGGATTCAAGAAACATTTCCTTGAAGCATCATCGGCATTACTGTATGTGCACATTTCTCTCTCGACCTGTCACTGTGATGCTTATTGTGTTTTCTTCTTTCCTTCCCCTCATGCTGTCCCTAAAAGAGCCCTACAGAGAGACAAGTATGGGAGTCAAACTAAACATTGCTTATCAAATGTAATTGACTTTGGCTTTACTTTCCTTTTCACTCCAGTGCTGACAAAGGGGTAATGAAAGAGAAAAGCTCATTCCCTTTGGAAGTAATAGCATCCTTTTATGACAAAGGCCTATCAGCATTTCAAAAAAGAGCTGTAAAAATCAGTTTGGATCACTTCCTCTGCTTATTTCTGGAAAGACTAAAGGCAAATATCCATTGGCTCATTTGTTATCACACTCCGGTGAGGCTAATCCAATTACAATCAACATTTAGGCTCACCTCAACGTTTCATAAGGCACATCGATACAAATCGATCTGTAGTCTTTTTTTCACTGCCTTTGTGCTTCGCTTACCACCTTCTTTGATCAATCTAATACACACTTGCAAGGTGTAGAAATGTGCTGTGTTAAAATTTTAAAAGATCGAGCCGAGATTGTGTGAAGACCTTGTCTGACACTTGCTATGCTATCGATAGCTCATGAAATATGAAAAGATGAAGCCTGAGCAGACATATTTTGACTAATTCATGTTTAGAGAGTCAGACAAAGGCATCAGTGAATCATTTTTTCCACTCTGAAGATGTTACATCACAATGCTCCAATGGGACAATATGGCAGGGGTTCATTTTTACAGCTGTTGTTAATGTGTGTGCTTGTCTTGCATGCCTGGCTGTTTCGCTCATGCTTGAATTTAATGGGTTGTTTTGTGTTGCTGTGCTGTCTTTGCTGTTGTGTGTAGCCCATACATGCTCACATAGAGATATATAATGAAAAAGTAGGATTGGGTGTTGGAGAATGTTCCTTTGTGAGAAGGTAAGTGGGTTTGTTTAGCAGCAGAAAGGTTTTTATTTTGAAATTTTGTACTTTGTGGTAGTCCAAAATTCTGTAGGGTTACTTGTCCACTGAGTGCACTTTCAGAAATATGGGCCACATTATGTTCTGAGTGCTTTAGGGTCAGGACATATTGCAGGAATAAAAGGCAGCACTGTATGATGGATGTAATTTGTGTTTGTGGAAAAAAAAATGGCTGACATTTAGCTGTGATAATTACATCCCATCAGATTTCACCCTTCTCATTCACCCACTCTACTTCCCCGCCCCAATCATGTGTGTCATTCCAGAGGGAATCCTGAACAATGCCCGGGATACAAGTGTCATGGATACTCTACCACTGAATGGTAATCATGGCAACAGCTACAGCATCGCCAGTGCCGAGTACATGAGTGACTGCGTCCAGATTATTGACCGGGGCTACAACCACAAGGAGACCACCCTGGAGAAGAAGATCCTGAAAGAGCTCACCTCCAACTACATCCCGTCTTACCTCAACAACTCCCATGAGCGATCAGCTGAGCACAACCGCAACCTGATGAACAAGCTGGTCAACAACGTGAGCAATGGCGGCAAGGACAGCGGCTATGGGATGGGGTTAGGGATGGGGTTGGGGATGAACGTGGCACTGGGTTTAGATGATCACTCCACCTTCGGCACGCACCATGACGAAGGTTTAGGTTTGGAGCTAATCCGCGAAGAGTCGAATGCCCCGCTGTTGCCTCAACGACCGCCGCCGACTCTTCAAGCCGTGGACAACCTTCATAATCACCTCCACCAGTCTGTTCCACCGCCTCTTCCACTCCCACACCACCCCTTCTCATCTGCTACCACCTCCTCTTCTTCAAGGCGTAGGATCCCCCAGGAGAACAGCGAGAGCTTCTTCCCCTTACTGACCAACGAGCACACTGAGGAGGAGAGCTCCTCCCCGGTCCACAACCATCAGAGAGACTCACTCTACACCAGCATGCCGATGCTCTCCGGCCTGCCCGATGTGTCTGCGGAATCCGCCGACGGCTCCAAAGACGGGGGGGACGCAAAGAGTCCTGAGGCCAGCTCGGACGACGTCTACTACAAGAGCATGCCGAACTTGGGCTCGGGTAACCACCTCCATCAGCTGCACTCCTACTACCAGCTAGGACGCGGTAGCAGCGACGGCTTCATCGTGCCGCCGAACAAAGAGGATCTATCTCCAGAAGAGGCCCACCAGGAGCCATCACACCTGGTCACCAGCCTATAGGCCCCAAACCCTCACAATTCTCCAGTGTCCCTCTTGTCACTGTAGTCCTCTTTCTCCTCCGTGTCCCCTTTTCCATCAGTCGTCGGCAGTGGTAGCCTTTCTTTTTATTCCGTGTCACAAAAACTGAGGCGAAGTGAAAAACTGTGCTCTCGCGGACAGGATTTCTGGGGGCTAAAACAAGACGATATTTGGTTAGACTTTGCGGGAATCTTGATGTTGTGCCCCCTTCCTTTTCACAAACCCTGCGCGGTTTGGTGTGTTTCGTCTCAGTGTGAAAAGAGACACTTACCTGGACAAGATTTCTAGGTCACAGAGCTGAAAAGCCCCAAAACTATACAAGTCTAAACTGTAGACTGCACCAGAGTAAATGTGAGATTTAAAAAAGGACTATTTTATTATACTTCTGTATCTATATTGACTTTTTGAAAGATTTTCTTCCTCTTTGGTGAGTTGCAGCACATTTTGTTTGCTGAAGTGTCCCTTCAATGAAAAACGACAAAAAAAAAGACAAAAAAACAAACACATTTTGAACAATTACCATGAAGGAATTATTGATCGTATGCTTTCAAGCATAGCTGTTCTGTTTTTCTTTCATTTTACTGTAATAACAGTTGTCAAAAGAGGGAGAAAAAACTAATAAGAGAACTATGAGATATTTCTATGTAATTGTACAGATAACTAGCATTGCACATTATAGTATGCTTTTCTTTTTTGTTACGAGCAAACCCTTCGTCTCTGTAAATGTAGTGCTTAGGAGCAATTTTGTTCTGTTGTGCTGGCCTCTCGGTTTCTGGTACCAGTCTGTTTTTATCTTTAATTTGTTTTTTTTTTCACTTTACAAGAAGTGACCACCTGAGTAGAAGCAGAGTGACACAAAAATATCACGACAGAACACTTTCAAAGCAAGCTTTTCGTGTGTTGGATTCATCATTGTTGTATGTTTGTTTTCTGTTCCTGTTTGATATTTCTTTCCTTCTTTTTTTAAACAGCAATTTTTTACAGTAATTGACAGGTCATTGAAGAGACAGAATTGCCCAATCCCAATCTCCAGGGTAGTTGCTAAGCCATCGTGGGTGTGTGAGTGTGACGTGAAATTGGTTTATAAGAGTAAAGCAGATCTCCACAATGATGCTGTAATAGACAGAAGCCTTAAGCTTTTTAATGTTTGATGCATCTGTGGTTGTGTGTCCACACAGCCAGCATGATGTCACTCATACACCCCTTCACATGGCTCCAGTGTGGCAGGTTTTTTTCCACATCCAGAAAGTGTAAACAGTTTCAGAGACCAACACGGACGACAAATGGCGACAAAATGGCAAAAATCTACTGCTGCCATCAGCTTAGAAACAGGATAAAGACATGTTTTTAAGTATGTATTCTCATGTGCAATCCATACTTCCTCATCTATCTGCTGCTGTTGTCCTTACAGGTATAGAATGCTTGAAGGTTGGACAATATTGTCAGAACAATGTAGGCATCTGCAGATATTTGCATAAGAACCTGATCATTGGCATTGGCTGATGCGTACATTTTTGCTGTTTTTTGTTCATTTTTTTTCCTTTTTTCTGTCTTTTGCTTGTTTGACTGTTTTATGCATTCAAGCATAATCTTTTAATCATGGGGGTTGATGAGCATGTCCTGAAAGCTGCATTCACTCACTGTTGTTTTGGCCGACTTTTGCTGACGTAGAGGTTAATCCCCGCTGAGCAAAGTCAGACCTTGCAGAACTAAGTAGACGTAAGTTGGGTTAATAGTCCAGCTGCTTCATCCTCAGATCTGCACTCCTGTTGTCGCACCCTTATGAGGACAGCAGTCTTTCGTCCTCAAGGTATAGTGTTGGAAAACTGAGACCAGCTGCAGCGGCACGTACATGTTTCAGCTTTATATGGCGTTCATTGAGTGATGTTAAAGTACGTTTGTGCAGTTCAGCAGCACCATGCTTGGTTAGGCCAAAGTTCACCAGTTGATATCTATACATTGATGTGTGAGTGGGCCATTTGCACTGAATCCCACAAGCAAAACTCAAAAAATGCTTGGGCATATTAGGTTCAAAATTTGTCCTCTTTTTTTTTTTTTTGCATTGATGATTTGGCTGTATTCTAGACCTCAACACTTGAATGCTTTCCAGAAATGCTTTAAAGTCTGGTCCCTTGGTTATGGAGATTGGGATTGAGCCAACAAATCCAAATTGAACAAAGAACCTCCCTCTGTTTGATCTAAACTTTATTCTTCATCTTTATTGGCATTCAAAAAACAGCCTCTGCTACACAGAAAGAGAACAAATTGAACCTTGATGAGCACTTGGCGCGTGTACTATAAGAAAGATGGTTGTTTGACTTATTAAAGGAAGAGCTTTTTGAGTGAGAGAAACTGGAAGTGCTTTTTCTTTTCTTCCACAAGAAGAGAATTTATTTATTTATTTGTTTTATCTGAAATAAAAGGAGGATGGACGGAAGTTTAGTGGCATAGTTAGGATTTTATTACAGCTTCTTATTTATTCATTTTTTGTAACAGTTTTCCAAGATGAGTAAGAACTAATATTTGTTGTAACAGTGAAACTTGTTTGCCAACAAATAAACAACACATTCTGAATCGTCACTTAGGTTTGACAAAAGTTCGGCTGTTTTATTTTCAAGGTCTTGGAACACTTTTATATGGATCACAGCGAAAGGAGCACCAAATGGAAGGGTGATTTCTTTTTTGTTTAATTATCAGTTAATATCCCTCATTAGCCTTCTGTCCATTTTAGTGCCAAATGAATTTTGGCCCAGCAACAGTGGATGTGCTCTGTATGCTCTGGTCTGCTTTACAATAGAAGCAGTGATTTCATAAGCTGTAATAAATATTTCAATATCATGGCTGGTGTAACACATGTGTTTTTTACAGATTATGTGTGTGTGTGTTTACATGAGTGTGATAAACTGAGGAGATATGAAAGTCATCTGGAACAATCATCAGAGGAGAAGATGCTCAGAGAGGTGAGTATGCTTTCACCTGAAGAATGTGGTTTTTGATTATGTTCTGTTTTTATGCTTGATGCCAATAAAATATAGTTATTGATGTCTGTAATCAAATAATACATGGTACCATGCAGCAGCAAGGGCAATAATGGCTTTTGGAGATCTTTCCATTTATAGTTTTACTCATAAGCTTCCACAGGCATAATTTCTGTGAGTTCTTCATGGTCGAATAGTCAAAGGTTCTTTTCTGATTTGTGATTTTTATTTTGTTCTGTAATTTGTTGATCATTGATTTTCTAATTAATAACCAAAGAGCTCCATATGCTAAGACAAAGTCTTTTACAGTTGGTCTAGAAAAATACAAATAGTATATATGAGCAGGGCACAGGTTTGTGTCAACTTACTGGAAAAGAAACATTGTAAAGCTCATACAGCCATAACTGCATTTAATATTTGGAAGATTCAGAGGTGTCACCCATTTTTGTTTAAAATGATACGCTTTTCCAAAGTTATTATCCCAGATATTAAATTCCCAGAGTTAACCAACCCAGTTTTATCATTACAGCCTTCCTGCAAGCATCAAGAGCAATGGAAGATTTATTTTTTACCTTTTAAATGTTTAAAATACTTCCTATCACACTGTAACCATGTCTATTTCTGCATTATTACTTTCCAAAGTAGTTGTATTTTCACACTTTCAGAGAAAATGTACTGTAGTTCCATTATGTTTGATACTCCATTTGTTTAACCGATTCACTAAGTACACTTCTTTTTTTTTAAATGTGTTTTTTGGGCGTTTTGTGCCTTTATTGATAGGAGAGAGACAGTGGATAGGCTTGTGAAAGGGGGTGAGAGAGCAGGGGAAGACACTGTGCAAACTGGTCACAGGCAGGGCTTGAACCTGGACCGGCAGAAGCAAGTACACGGGGTGCCTGGTTGCTAACCACTCTGCCAAACCAGCACCCCCTAAGTACACATTTTTAAGCACTTTTTTAATAAAGGAAATCTGTTCAACAAGCTTTTTACTGTATGATAGTGTAGGTATTAATTGTAGAAGCAGGACAGGGAGCACAAGTGAAAATCTGGTCTTGGATACCTTATTGTTTAGATCCAACTTTGTCCACAAGCTGGGTCTACAGGCTATCGACTATCAGTTTATGTTTTCATTCATCAGCTGACGTCATGCTCAGTCCACTTAGCATTGCAAAACCAAAACTTCCAATGTGTAGCAGCATGTCCTTTTCAGATATATAAGAGGCCATTTTGAACCGGTCAACAACATGCTATAGCTTAAGGCTAATTTTTACTTCTGCTTCAAGGCTACACCATAACTTGCAGTCTAGGTCTGATCCTGCACAGAGGGCCATGCTCGTAACCTGAAGTGCACTTCCTCAAAAACGTGATTGCATGTGAAAACAATGCAGATGGCAAGCCCTGTGACAGCTCTGCTGACAGCACTGTGTCCATCTCTGGCATGCTTTTATGGACTACAATGTGAAAGAAGTGGCTGCAGAGGATGACCAGACAAATCAAATTTACGTGCTAATAAATCAAAAGTGCATTATCTCATTCATGTCTCATTCAGTGGCCAGACCGTCACTAAAAAAATCTCTGTTCTGTGCCTCAACTGATCAAGCCATTGGAAACTTAAACTCCTCAGACATCTCCTCTCTTTTTTTCGGGTATTGTAGTCTGCTGCTTATTATTTTTTGGCTTTTTGCTGCAATATTATTCATACTGTTTTATCCCCAGGAGTTTTTTGAAGGGCAGAGATTAGCTTTAGGTAAGAAAACACCCTTTCTGTGCAAAACATCATAGAAGCAGTACAACAAGTATGCTACAGTATGGAGGACATAATGTTTGTAAGAAAACAGACGTTTTTAGTCAACAACTGAAAAATCCTTAAGCCTCATTAGTGGACTACATAGAGAAAATTGTCCAGCACGTAAAACACAATACGTTAGAACACTAACTCAATGCAATTATTTTCTGCTGCAGAAGATGATAAAACGTCCCATCTACAACAAGAACAGTATTCTTTATAAAACAAACAGAAAATGGAAATTTTGCATCTTAAAGTCATGCTGTTTCAGATAAATTAGGGAAATTCAATTTTAAAATTGAAAGTTACATACTGCTGACTCTGCTTCACCTTATGTTTCCTTTTTTTAGCCTCTTAGTCTGTAGTTCCATCTCATTCCCTGAGCTCTCATCAGGGAAGATCCCAGCTGCAGGAGAACTTGCGGTGCTCTTAATGAAATAGCTAATGTTGATCTGCGCCTGCTGGAGGTTTAATCGGGCCACTGTGTATTAACTAGCTTGCCAAAAACACGTTTAGGATGATGATTTGTCACGATTACTGTTGCAACCTGCACCAGCCCCCCTCCACTGGCTAAAGCACATAGATTGGTATTTTTTGTATTTACTTATAATTTTACCACCTATTTGATATATTGTACCCGAGTCTCTTTCCTCTATATTATTCAAGTCGAAGAAATGTGAATCTGAACATCTCAACACTGCATCAATAGATTTTTGACCACAGGAATGGAAATACTCCTCGAAGCCCTGCAGAAACTCAGGCTAAAATCAGCTCTTTTATTATTTACAGCTAACACACAAGCAAACCTGCAAACTTAAACTTGGGGCAGACATAGAGCAGCATTAGTGTGTCCCTGTGGATGTGAATGAAATACATAGAGAAGAAGTACCAGGGTCTTTTCCTTCCTAATGCATGACTCTCTTGCAGTAGCTTGTTTGCTCCTGTACTGCTGGTTAATACATTTCTTTAGCATTTAAACAAAGCTGTTTGAGACTGTTCTCAGAGGACTTGGCTTAAAAAAATAACGGTTAGCAATGAGGTTAGGACATAAAGGATGGTTAAATATTTAAAACATAACTTATTCTCAATCAGATTTTGTGTTCAAATGTAAACAATGGCCTGAACTGTACTACATCGCTCCAATATTCATCATTTGATCCAGTAAACTAAATCCCTCGTGAACATATGTCCTGTTCATAATTTGACTTTACCATAAAATTGACTTCCCTCTGTCAGCATGTTTTACAAAGTTTTCCTGACTGTATCTTTCAAACATTGTAATTAAAACTAAAAGAAAGCTTTATCTCTTTTCTTAACACCATTTCTAGCTGGAAAATAAACACATTTCTGGCCTGATTTTGATTTTTCTGTTAGCTATTTTATTGATAAAGGTTTCATCAATGACTATATGAAAAACATAAATAGATGTCAGGACTAGTGGTAAGGCAAAATATTATTACAGTTAAGTGCAATTTATGGTATTATACTTACTAATCACAGGATATTTTATTTAAAATGTTTTGTTAAAGAGGAAGATTTCATTTTGTCTTACTTCATATTAGTGATGGAGTGGATAATCACAGGATATTTATACCTATATATCTGAACTGTTCTGTATTTAGTTATCCAAATATGACAGAAGAGATGTAGGAATGCTTTACAATTACAATCTTTGGTCCCTGCCAGACTATAAATGCCTTTTCAACCAGACTTTGGATCAACCTATTTACAGGCAGAGATGAGGCAGGACCTTAAAGCTTGGAGCGGTGTCAATCTAAACCAAAGCTATGGTCAACAGAAATTCCCTAAATAAAATCAGAAGCGGCAGAATATGGCTAGAAGATATTTTACTCCCAACTCAACGTGGCTTCATCCATTTTAAGAAATTTCTACTTTTCCAAAATGACTCTCGAGAATGTTCCAGAAGTGGATCCATTATGTGACCAAGCTCTCTGGCACACTCATGGCTTTGTCCTAAATTACACCCCTATTGGAGCTCGATTTTCAACTCACTATCAGAAGTGTTGGAAATGGCCATTTTTTGGGTAATGGGAAAGAATAATAAAAGTCTTCTTGGAACCAACTTGAAGATCACAAAATGTGTCACTCTGCACGAAAACTGATGCTTCATAATTGGAAAAAGCCTCAGCCACTGAGCTGGTGTTTTTTTTTCTGTTTGTTTTTGTCACCTTGTGTATTCCTGTGCTTGCTTTACTTGTACAATCCTTCTTGTTGAGCTGTTTTTTTTTCTTGAAAAGGCCAATAAATATATAATAAGAAATTATTTAACCCACATACCAAAGATCAAGAAGCACATTTGTGCAAGTGAAAGTTTTTTTTTTCTCTTGACAGACAATAGAAAGGGGTTTGATATTTTGAGAGCAAAATAAAATTATCTATCGGTTCAATGGACATGATTTTGTGTTCTTTCCAAAATCACTGTAATAATATTTAGATCCGTTCCTGTTTGCAGAGCTGCTGCCAACCCAAAAAGGCAACTGAGTAATTTTGGCAACTAATTTCTGGCACCATTATGTCTCCCTTTAGTAGGTTTAACACTAATATACTTGTAGTTGTTCCTTTTGTGGTAAGGGCAGCTTTACATTGGTCAGTTTTACAAGTTAAATGGTACTTGTGCTTGTTTCAGCGAACCCGTAATTTCTATCTGTAGTGTCTGGTAGAATATTTCTAGTAATGGCTGACAGGTGGATGTTTTCTAAAAACTTGTAATCAGTCGTATTATTAAGTTTAAATTTCAACCTTTTCGGGGAACACTTTGATAGCTGCATGGTACAAATAAAATCACAACTTGTATTTTCCATTATATTTACTGTATTTTATGATATGTCTATACAGTGACAGGACTTAGATACATTTCTTAGACCAAAGCTGTTTTTTTAATAAGGCTGTAAATCTTCTGTTGGTTGTATACGTCTACTATGATCGGTAGCGCGGTGCTTCTGCAGCCAACCTCAAGCAGACACTTTCAGCTGCAATTGTTGGCACCTCTGCACTGGAGGTTGCCAATTTGCCCAACTTGAAAATCAGTCCTACCCTTTAAAAAAATCAAGCTAGAATCACCTTAAATTTGCACAAATACATTTGCAACTATTGGGTACATGCCATTAGGTTTCATTTCCACCTAAATTTGACTTTGTCCTGGCATGTGTGCATTTACATTGTGTTCTCTCTTTTGAACAAATGACCATAGATCATTTGTTTCCTCTCTCTGTACCACCAACATTTTAAAATAATTGATATATTATATATTTTTTTAAAAAGGTACTTAAAGGTGTAGTGCAGGATGTCCAAACTTTTTACATTGATGGCCGCATAAAGAGGAAAAAACGATGACTGAGCCTTGGACTGCTTCTCTCTTTTAATGTATTTAAGTAAAGTTTTAGGGATTAGAGATGGGTTATCATCTGTCATCGGCCTATCGCTGTATTCACACCTTGTCAGGGTGAGAATGACATTTTGAGCAGCAGAGATGGCAGACACTGCCAGTTTATCTTCACAGTCAGACACAAAACAAGAGTAAACTGCAGGAATGTTGTTGTTTGAAGATGAATATCGCAAATGCTTTGTGAATGTGACCTTTTAACAAAGGAAATATGGCAGAAAATGTGCATGATAGATGGTATTTACTGCTGTAATCAGAATGCCTTTATTCATTCAACTGCTTCAGGGGCCAATTCAAAATGGGCAGTGGGCCACATTTGGCCCCCAGGCCATAGTTTAGACACCCCTGGTGTAGTGTGTAGAAGTTGGCAGCATTTCGCCAAACAGAAACGGTGCATATTTTTCTATTTGTATGTAATTTCCATTGAATAAGGTGTACAGTCATTCCCATAAGACTTTCATTTGCATGATATTTAGTGAAAAAAAGTTTTTAAAATTTATATACTGCAAGCCTCACTTTTGTGAAGGCTGACATAGCGATGCACCATGTTGACTACTGGTGGGTTTTGGGGACAAAAGAGTGTAATCAAGTCTGGCTGCTAGTCCTGAAATCTACCTGGATGGCTTGCGAAGAAGAAGAAGAGATGGAGCAGACATTACAAGAAAAGAAGATGGCCCAGTGTTTGTAACCATTGTAAATGATGCCCTGTTCATGATCCTTTTTGGTCTTTACCGGCTCTCGTCGCTTAGTGATGTGATGTTTTGGTAACAGATGGGCTCATTCCATCATCTGAAGGCTAGATGTTGCTAAAATGCTGATTCCTACACACTGCACCTTTAAGACATTCTTTTTTTATGTTGTTGTTTTTTTAATTCAGACATCATATAAGAGTTTCTCTCCTTTTTTTCTGATAACTAAAATGAAAAGTTTAATAGCCATTATCGTGGACATGTTATCATAAATACATGAATATCAGTTGAATTTTACAGGAATCATAAGGTTTATAGTTCCTTTACTGTGACAAATACATGTTCTTTCTTCATAGAAATAATACTGAGATATGTGTTTAGTTGCCATGTAGCTAAAGAAATTTTAAGATATGTTATATATGGTTCACATTACCCGGCCCTATCATTATTCCTGCCTGAGCTACTGTGAAGAATGATCGGAGACGTTCTCCTCCCCAGATTACCGGCTGCCTCTTCCCTCTCCAGCCCATGTGTTGCAGCCAGCTTTCTCACTCAGAGATGCGATGTGGTTGGACAGAAAGAGCCCGGCCGTCACCACTGCATCATTTTGACTGGCATTTGCAAACCCCGAGCGAGTTCATGAAATGTGCTGAAGATGTGACTCTGGCCCCCATCCTCTTTATTAATGAGATGTTATGCAAGCTCATAAGCCACCGCGGGCCCGGACGCTGCCCAGAAACATGCTTACGTTGCATAAAATGCTACTGCGGCTTGCTTCCCATTGGTTTGAGATACTACTAATGCTCCGCAGATGTTTACTGGCACATAAAAAGATGGAGATTGCAGTCTTTTATTCACTCTGTTTACACTTTGTGACTAGAGCAAGAGGATATTGATTTTTTATCAGACTTAGGACTGAATTTCTTAATTGCTAAAGGTTTCCTGCTCACCTACTTAACACCAAAGTAGGTGTTGACATGAGCTAGAGCTCTTAAAGGAAATCACTTCACCAAAAAAAAATCAATAGACAGCATCTGAGGTAGAGCTGACGGAGTTTTAAAATGCTTTTTTAGAATTTGAATGAAACCATACAAACAAAAAGGTGGCATTCAACTAATTAAACCATTGCTTTTTTTTATCCGGATATGAATATGATTTATGTTTTTAAAGTATACCTTTATTGATACTGTTCCCATATGTATGAACAAATGATTGTAGGAGAAAGGACCACATATTATAAATAAAGGCCCCATCCACACGAAGACAAAACGCTTAACAGTTTCCAAAACGACCGTCAGAAAATGTGTGCATCTACATGAATGCACTCGATACGCATCAAAACGCTGTAAAACACATGCCAGGTCACTAGGGCCGCTGTAACGATATGACGGAAACAAGCGGAAACAGACGAAAAAACAGTGGGCATGCGCACTTGCGGCAGAAGTTGTTAACAGAGATTGTGATAAGTGATCATAAAGTGGCGTAATGTGTCCTTGATAATGGTTTGTTCAACTCGGTGGTGATTGAGAAGAAGATTTTGCTGCAACAGGGATAGTAGGGTCACTGGCTTCATCAGCACATATGCTTCACGTACGCCGCCATTGTCGTTGCCGCGTGTGGCGCATGCATGTCAATGAAGATATGAAACTATCACGTAGGTGTATCTGAAAACTTGCGGAGAGCCAGTAATCACGAAGGTGCGTATACAGCATTTCAAAATTTTTCAACTCTGGAACCTGGTTTCAGAAATGATCGTTTACAGACCCCCAAAACGCCGTCTTCGTATGGATGATATGCAGATTCGGCAAAAACACGTATGCGTTTAGACCTCGGTTTGGCTTCGTGTGGATGGGGCCTAAGTTTACTCACAGTATACTTGAACTCACTGCCTTTTGCGATGGGTGGAGGGAGTATCATCTGAAAATATTGTAGGATTTCTGACATGGAAGTGAAATGCCCCTCCATCACCCTCAATGACCCTAACTATTGGTGTTGTAGAAACAAGACCCATTTTGAAACACTGAAGTTTACCTTTGCTTTATGGTAAAACTGCATTTATAAATAAATCAACACTTTCATTCTTTGAGGGTTTTATTCTTGTTGTTTATGCAGTTTGATGCTTTTCCACATGTCAAAATTATTCCAGGTCTCATGACTTCATTGTTTAGATGATTAATTGTGGACTGTAGCGATACACTGCCTCACAGTATTTCCCTGCCTTGTGCAATGACATCTAATTACTCAGGAATCCTTAAACCTGACCAGAACAAGGTGGAACACAGAGTAGAGACACAGTGCATGTGCTGATAAGGACGTGTCTGTCTGAGGAGACAGTATTGGAAAACTGTTCTTCGCTGTCCACACAGACTGATCACACATGAGGGACACATGCTTGGCTGTCTGTTACTGTAACTGATAAGAGAAAGTGGCCTCAGAAGACCATACCATTCAAATAATATTTTATAGGAAGCTTCGATTTGATCCAAAAAAGCATGTTTCATATCTGCCTCCCGCTGGTGAAAAATCGGTGTACAAATTGCAGACAGAATTCCAAATGAAACGAGAATCAATGTTGTCTTTAGCTTTGTGAGATGGGACATCTCAGCCTCTAAATGTAACACAAATAAATCTGTATTCTTTTTCTTTTTCTTTGGTCAGAAAACCTAGATTCAGAACAAGAAGGATTTTGTCAATCTTGCCACTCAGGGGTCTAATGTCATACGTCCTTGGCAGTGGTTGTACTTCAAATATTAAAGTTGGGTCAGTGCTAAAAGTTAGTAGTTATCAGAGATTGTATAACTGACTATCATTTTAGTGGCCAATAGTAAAGCTGTTTAGTGTTTGAACTAATTATCAAACGTGAAAGAAAACTCCTTTTATTGAAATGGATTTCCCATTCATTTGTAGTTATGTATTTTTGTGTTTCTCTCTCTTTTTTTTTTGTTAATTCATTGGCAAAGATTTTTTTTTTAATTTTCCTGGCCCAACTCCTGAGCAAGGTGCATTCAAAACACTTTAATGTAGGATTTATTAAATATTTTGCACCACTATTTACATTTTTTTAATCTACTGGAATAATTACCTTTGGCATTAAAAGCACCAATACTCTTCAACCATCTAAATCAAACATAATCTTTATAATGAAAAGTAGCATTTTAACCCTTTTATGCATGAATAATTAAATCTCAAAGATACAGTATATATTTTTTAAACATTTGTTTTCACAAGTTAAGAATTATGGTATTTTTTATGTTATTTTTTGTGGAGTTACACATCTGTCCATTACAGTAGTAATTTAGTGAAACATGATGAGGATCCACAAACAAGTCTTTGACAAACATTTATCAAGAGTCAATTTAAGAAAAAACAAGATCTGAAGTATTAATATTTTTGCTGTAATCAAACTATTTAAAGAAAAAAATGCCAAATTATTTGAAATCTGAATACAGGCAAGACAAATAGCCTTTCTTTGGCTGTTTTGGATTTATGATGCAATATCTCAACATGGAAAATTATAAAGATGATATTTTTATGAAATTTGAGACACAGGTTTTGGAATTTTCCACACGGTACTTGGACATGGTACTGCAACCCAAAGGGCAAACAATTTATTCCAAATATCTGTCTACTGTTGTGAACACCATGCATGAAAGGGTTAAGTGGCACAGACCCCAAAATGACCTTAAACAGTGCTTGTTGATTTGATGAGGGCACTAGAGGACAAAATCAAGGACCTACCACAGACAAATTATATGAATGTCGGGATATGAATGTAGATTATTTACTTATTTATTTATTGTACATGGGCTGATAAAACATATAATTTTTTGATAGCAGTATTACTTTGCAATATTGTTCTTCTATGAATTCTTATGTTCAAACCCATACCAACCATTCACAATGTTTTCCCCAAAATACGTGATCAGTAATTCTGACAATAAATGTAATTAGTCTTGATCTACTGCTTCTTTCCTCTCTCTGTTTTTTGCTATGATTTTTAAAATTTCGATGAAGACATTTTAAGTCTTCAACCCAAATTTCCACATTTTTGGTTGATTGCCTCCCAGCCAGCATCTGATGTCAATTCAACATCAATTTGACATCAAACACTGACATCAAACTGTCATCATAATTCGGTCAAAAACGTAAACCAACATGAGATCAAGCTTTTGACAGCCATCAAAATAACATCAATTTGATGTAAGTTTTGTACAGCAACGTTGTTTTGATGTCCAGTATACTGATTAACAATGAATGATGCAGTAATTGGAAGTGAGATTGATCCTTTGGTTGGACCTTTTTACAACCACAAGGAGGTCAAAGCTTGTAGGCTATTTATATTAATAGTCAAAATCTTGACCAATCTTCAACATCAAATTGATGCCACGGAACCCACCGGGCAATATAATAATTTGAAAAATGAGTAAAAACTCTGATGTTTGATGAATTCTGTTTGTTACATGATTTGCTGCATTTAAAGTCTTTCTCTTAATTCAAAATGTCTTTTTATTTGATCTCACTGCTTATTTATCATTTATTTGTCTTTATACATTTTCCTCTTTTTTTTTTTTCCAATTTTGTGGGCAGTTGATGTTTTGTTGTGGCTGAACAGGTCTCTAGGATCTGTATTTTTTTTCTAATGTGACAGTATTAATTTATGAATTATATTTGTGAAATAAATAGAATGGAAGGCCTGAGCACAGTTGACCAAAGGAATGGCCATGTGACAAACTATACAAAGTTTATTTTAATTATTTAAGAAATAAAAATATATATGTACATATGTGGGTCGGTACATTGGCACAGCAGGTAGTGCCCAAATGGACTCCCCAAGAGGGATAAGCAGAAAACATACTGGATGGGAGGATGAATACAGTTTATGTAAAAAAACAAAGTCAAAATAATTATACAAAAGTGAACAAAGACAACTTGCAAAAAAAAACCAACACTAAATTATTTCATTTACATGCCTGGGCAGTCGTGGCATGAAGTAATGCATTTAATCACCTTCCTTAAGAAAGTATTAAAAGTTAATCCCTCAGCTTCCTCTTCGATATTTAAGTATTCAGTCATTACTTCTTAAAAAATAAAAAAATAATCAACAAGAATCCCTATCTTGCGAAGAGATTAAACTTTTCCAAAACAGTGTAGCTTTAGAAATTATACATTACTGTATGCAAACCTTAGATTATTTTACTTTAGATTAGATCAGACAAGGTTAGAAAGAACTTTACCTATGCTTTGGGAAGGCTCATCCAATAACATACAATCAACTCATAAAAAGAAACAAATATATCAGTCAAGAAACATATGCTTTAATAAGTTTTAATGTTGTGCATTGCATGTTTTGCTTTGCTGACTGTACTTTAATCTAAGAATATTGTTTTTTTTATGTAGTCCAGAACAATGGCGACTCACTGAAAACTGTTGCATTCTGGGAAACTGCAATTATAACGCCTGCTGTGCGGACACTTCACTTGAGGCTGTCAGGTTAGACTGCTGCGTTTAAGTCACTCCAGCCAAATGTAACCAAATTTATTCATATGTAACTCTCTTAAACAGTATGAATCTTTAAATTTAACAGAAAAGTCCATGTTGGCGACAGAAGGCAGAATAACAGAGTTAAGCTAGCGAGCTAGCGTTAGCATAATGTTTACTTAGCTAACGTATTGATGGGTGTCCAAACGGGGCGTCAGACATCATGGAGGACTACAAACCACCGCCATCACAAGACCGCACAAAAGGTAAGACTCAAGTTTTATTTAGGTACTATGTTAACCAGTACCTTTCTAGAAAAGCTATAGAAAATGTTTTCTAGAGGACTGCAGCTTCCATAGAGGGTTCAGCGAACTGCGTCACAGTATTTAACCATGGATGCAAAGAGTAGGTTTCTGTTGACTTTTGTTTAAGGGGCTTCATAACTATGGTCATTTGATTATAGTTCTTTCGTTTAATAGTATTTGTGTCAAAGTAATAAGGCTAAATGATCATATAAGAGCTGTTTAGCATAGTGTATCATAATAAATCTTATTCCTTTGTCCACACATATCAAAAACAGCTTTGAGTAGTAAATTAAATGTAAAATGCTCCTCATTTTAACTCTGATTAAGGATGATTTTATTAGCTTCAAATTAAAGGACTTGCTTTTGACTGTCATTATCATAATAGTTTAATTATGATTAACATGATGTATAGGAGAATTAAAGAAGATTCTTTTCAATATGATGCATTTTGTAAGCACGGAATTGAAGACCAGGCCTTTTTTTGTCCATATTTTTTGTATTATTTATGCCAGACAGGAGAGTCAACTTAATCACTTTGCTGTAGTTTTTATAGAAATAGTGTCCAGGTATTATTGTATTGTATCGTATTCAGGCTTTATTATTTGAGAACTGTGTAAGTGAGTGATTTATTGTATAATTCTTCTGTAGTCCAATTTAACCCCTCTGGTCATGATCTGAACTTCAAGTCACAAAGCAGCTTTCCTTAGGTTGCATACACGTGCCTGAACATAAATAGATGGATAAATAAATGATTAAAGTAGTCGATCTCCAAGAGCACAAGCTTCAAAATTTCCAACATTGCTGTGGGAGTTGATGTGGAAAAATACCCTATCTCATACTGTTCAGAAAACCTTTTTAAAAAATTCCTGGGCCTGCATCCTGATTCAGATCAGCACTAAAATCTTATCACTTCTTTCTTATGCAATGATCAACATTCCCCCAAAAGATCATAAAAATCTATTGAGAATGACAGCTAGAGGCTAAAAAGCCTTAAAAAGCAATTAAACCTCACTTAATCTGCAATCCAAGATAATCAAATTGTTTTAGAGTATGAATATGTAGCAAATGCAAAGGGTCATGGAAGTTTAATGAAGATAATTGTTGTAGCCTGGACCCCACTAAAAATCCAATTTGTAAGGTGTTTTTCTTTAATGTTAGCATTTCCAGTCATTAAGGATATCTTAATCAACATGTGATTAGTTTTACTAACACTTTCTGAAGTTAGACAAATGCTGTCCAGTCCATTAAGCATTATTGGCATTGCAGCTTTCCAATGTAATAATATTTTCACTGTTGCTAAGTTTTATATGTTCCAATCACTGCTCATCTCTCAAACCTCCCTTCACCTCCTGTCCCTTTTCCCCCTCATAAATACACCTCATCATGCCCCATCGTGGCCTTGTTTTATGACAGCAGGGATAAGCAGTAGAAGCCCTTGTACCCCTTTAATGCTTGACAGTACCACAACACTTATCCACCGGGGAGCAGCAAACAGGCCCCCTCATGTTCCAGGCAAACAGGTTACGTGACATTGGCTAAAAATCCTCTGTGAGTTAATTTGGAGGATAATTTTCAGCGCAGAGGCCACAGGAGAAGGAGCATGCTGGCTGGGAAAGCAGTAATGGCTGTCGGGGGAATAAGTGTGTTACTGCAGGTCACAGGATGGAGTGTGCAGTACAGTACATAACCAGGCGCTCTGCTGCACTGCCGTGTAGTTCACCTGTTACATAACTCGAAGTGTGGTCTCAGCGGCTGTAGCGCTTTTAAGTCGGTCCTGCTGGAGTCTTGTTTACAGCCAGGCTGAACATGAGTTTAGATGTTGGGGTATGCTCACATTTAACCTTGGGCTGGATCATAGATGGTGGTATCATATTACATGTATGTGCAATATGTGCTTGGGCAAAAACACCTTTTGTTTATGAACAGCACAGAGCTTCTTTACTATGTTCATTAGACATTATTAGTTTAAGCTTTAAACATAAGAAGTACAAGTAAGTACTAAAAGTTGAAAATAAAAAATATTAATAAAAACTTCTGCACCTGATATGAAAAAAACCTCTTTTATAATAAAAAGGTCATCACCCTGGACCAGTCCCCAGCCAATTGCAGGGCCACATGGATAGACAGACAGCCATTTAGACACAAACCTACACCTAAAGCTGCATTCACACCAAACGTGACTTCAGGACCACAATCGCGTTGCCCACTGTTGCATGTCCATTAATACCTAATTTTAGTCACTGTTGCCCATCGCCGCGGCAACAGTGACATCATGTCTTTGGTCACTGTTTGCCCAGCGATGCAACAGTATTGCATGGCGATCATGTCTCAGCCAAGTTGTGTTATCCGGGCAGTCATTCATCCTTGACTACGCCGTTTCCGACTTTGCAGTGAAAAAGCAGGCCGGTCAACTCTTCTGGGAAGGCTGTCATGCCCAGAGTTTTTGCATGTTTGAAAAAAGCACACTCTTCTGGGAAGGCTGTCCAAGGTTTAGGAGTATTATGGGTCACATGATGATCGGCCATTCTTCCAGCGCACTTGGCACAATGCAGTTTGGACAAGTATTTTGATTGTGACACTCCAGCAACTCAACTTTTTGACTGTCCATCAGATTGCCAGATGGAGAAGCTGATTGGTCACTCCAGAAAAACATGTCTCCACTGCTCTAGAGTCCAGTGGCGGCGTGTAACCACGCACTGCATCCCCACTGCATGCATTGCACTTGGTGATGTAGCTCATGACCACTTTGCTCGGGCCATGGTAACCCATTCCATGAAGCTCTAGAATCTGAAGGCACTGAGCTAATCTGAAGGCTATGACCCACTCCATCAGTTGTAGTGAAAGGCTAATCAGAAGTATGTGACCTCTTTTCCGCAAATGTGCCTCAGGATTATGGGACAAGTTGCGACCTCTTTATATGGCCTACTAGCTGACAGTTGACTGTGGAATATTTAGGAGCGAGGAAATTTCACGACTGGATTTGTTGCTCAGGTGGCATCCTATCACAGTTCCATGCTGGAATTCACTGAGCTCCTGGGAGTGACCCATTCTTTCACAAATGTTTTTAAAAGCAGTTGCATGCCTCAGTGCTTGATTTTATACAGCAATTGGAACACCTGATTCTGATTATGTGGATGGGTGAGTGAATACTTTTGACTATATAGTGTATCATAATAGGATGTATAAGCTGACATTATTCTAACTGTATCCTTTTCATTCACCTACCAACCACAAAACATTTCAGCTGATGCCCTGCAGCAGCATCCTCTGTGAGTTTTCTGTGGTCCATCTAGGCGGAACTAATGTACTCACTCACTAATTTTTCCCACATGGACATAGATTGTTACTCCGTCATCTGAAATAAAAACTGTCACGGGTACCATCACACATGCACACACCTCTGATTGGCCGTTGCCGCACAGCCACACACGACATCGCCTGAAAAGATCAACTTCTTTCAACTTTGGCAATGCGCGACAAGTGAAGTGGTCGCATTAAATGCCGCTAACGCGTCGCCGGAGGGTTAGCCCACCTCATCGTGGCTGTACGTTGACTTTGCATGGAGAGTGATCGCGGAGGACGCTCAGGTCGCGTTCGGTGTGTGGGCAACTTAAGGCTAATTTATAGTCACCGCTTAACCTAATCAGCATGTCTCTGGTCAGGTGGAGGAAGAAAGAGTGCCGGCAGAAAATCTTTGCATGCACGGGGAGAAGATGCAGACTCCACAAAGAAAGGCCGTGACCAACACAGGGGTCTAACCAGTAGGGATGCAACACGTGACTATTTCCATCGTTGGCTAGTCATTGACTATTGGATCAATTAATCAACTAGTCAGGTGCCCCTCAACAATGATTTAACCTAAATTATTATTATATAATGATATTAGTATTATATTCAATAAACTAATGATGCCAAAATATAAGTAAGAATTATTATTATTATTGTTGTTATTTACTTCTCCTATTTGACTGGGCTCTTTTACACTAAATATGTTCAATTTTGATTTAATTATAGCCAAACATTTCTCATGTTTTAAGCATAACTAATAACTCATTTAACATGGATGATTTTGTTTCACAGTGATGCCTGATAAGAGTTGGTATGTCAGTATGATCAGACTTTGCTTCACTGTTTAACATTAGGAGAGCTGGAAGAATATAATGATTGGAAGGGACTAAAAATCCACTGATGGCTTTAATTTTGGCTTTTTAAGAAACATGTCCTTCATGATTTTTGAATGTGATATTCAAAGTGCCGTCTCCTTTAATGCGTGTGCAGTGCTGACATACTCTAATACCAAAAGGCTGCTTAATAAATAAAAGAAAGATCCCTTCACAGAAGTTTGTTAAACCAAGCTGAGTGAGAGCAGAGTGGAGGTAACTGAGTTTGAGTTAGTTTGTCACATACGGAGAGGTGAAATTGATCTCTGGCGGTAAAAAATACGAAGATATTTTTCAGTTTTAGTTTAGGGTTAGCTCTTAAATTAGCCACAACTTTAGTCCCATTGGCTCTGCAACTTCGGCCTTGGAGCAGACAAATGAGGCTCCAGTGTGCCTCGAGGAACCATGGAGACTGATGAGAGGATGTTTAACTTCTTTATCGTCGGTGTGGAGGATGACATACGCAGAGAGAAACAAAGGTTTATGACAGCCTTGTGTTTTCCTAATGCACTGTGGCTGCTCCAACAAAGACAGAAAGAGGAGTAAGATGACTCACTCCACTGAATAAATTCGCTCCAGGAAACAATTTAATGTCCACATATTTCTCTCAAAACAAGGGATGATGTAATTTAACGACTATCCAATGATAAAATCCATTCTTAACTGTTTCTGTCATCAGATTTGGCGACTATGTTGATGACTTGTTGCCTCCCTACTAAGCAGAGACCTTTCTGCTGGGAGGAAAGTGCACTACTTACTGTGCCACACGATTATGGAACAATTATGATCAATATTAACTTGATATTGTGATCATGATTAATAAGCACAATTATTTGATAGCAAACATGCAAGCATTTAAATGACTTACTTATATTGCACTGAGAAGCAGCCAAAGCCGTGAAGAAAAACTTTTGTACATTGTCTTAAACACTGTTAAAATTTCTGTTACCATTTTGATTATCACCTTAATCTTGATTAATACTCTGAGTAAGCTTAAGAACTTTGTTGTACAGGCTTATTTATTAATTACAGTGTTTGTCATGTCTTTAGAGGTGGCTTAAACTGATTTGAAGACTTTAAAGACTAGTCATTTATTCCTTGTCCCAATACAGACATTTCCTGGAAATGTCATCGAAATCCATCCATCCCGTTTTTTTTTCACAGTTTTGTTTATTAAATTTTGTACACCAAAAGGTCAGAGATTCACAGTATTTGTAACTAACGTGTTTAAAGTTTTTCATCAATCATACAGAAACCCCCCCCCCAAAAAACAAAAACAGCAACATTGAAACAGGATGGTTGGTCTGGTCATGCAGTGGATCAAGGCCATGCTAGTATATATAATAATAATAATAATCTCAGTCTTTAAAACAGAGTAGGGATAGGAAGACAAAGGATACAATCAAGAAGAAATGACATTGTTACAATACTACAATAATGAGAGGCTAAGTAAAAAAGCAGAAGCTTACAGCGGGATAAAACAGAATCCTATTCAGGAACAACTTAGAAGATAATCCTTTCTGTGTGAACAAGAATAGGGCCCCACACTTCTTTAAATTTATGTGAGGATCGTTTTAATGTATACCTAATTTTTTCCAGTTTTAAGTTGTTAAAAATCCCTTTAACCCACATTGTGTGAGTGGGGGTGATGTTGACCACCACCTTAAAAGAATGAGGCGTCGAGCCAATAAAGTGGCAAAGGCAATTATATGTAGTTGCAATTTAGGTAAGGGCACCAGAGATATTCAAAACAAGGCAGTCATTGCGTTAGGTTGTAAAAGCGTCCCAGTTACTTCTGATAGAGTTTCAAAAATTGCCATCGAATAATTAGAAAGACAGGATCAAAACATGTGGACATGATTTGCAGGCATCTGGTGGCATTTTTCACAAGAGGGATCAACCGTATCATAACTTTTTGAAAGTCTAACTTTAGTCCAATGAGTACAGTGAACCACTTTGCATTGAATTAAGCCATGTCTGGCACAGATAGATGAGGTATGAACTCGTTTAAGAATATCTCCCCAGAGCTCATCTGAGACGCCTTCACCCAGTTCCTCCTCCCAGACAGTCTTCACAGTATTCAAAGAGGTTGAAAACAGCGTTTGGTTTTGACTATAAATATAAGAAATCATACCTCTTCTCATGATTGGGAATTGAGTAAAGAAAACATCTGAGATTGTATCAGCTGGCAGGTTTGGAAATTGGGCATATGTTTTGTGGGCAAAACTACGAGCTTGTAGATATCGGAAAAAATGTCTCTTAGGGATAGAGAACAGCTCCTGAAGTTGGTGAAAAGATGCAAATGCATTCTGAATGTATAAGTCTCTAAACCTTTTAATGCCCAGGTTGGACCAAACTGTTAAAGTACCATGAGATAAAGACGGAAGAAAACACAGGACTTGCAGCCAGAGGAGCATAGGTTGAAAAAAATATGTCACACAAAATCCCGCCTGAATCGGTTCCAAATCCTCACAGTATATTTAACAATAATATTTTTAACGTAGGGGGGGAGGGGGAGAATGGGTTACTAATTGGGGAGTGCACCAAAGACAACAAGGGCATGGGTTTCAAGGAGAGGGATTCCATAGCTAACCAAGACGGGTGGGGGTAAAGGGAATCAGATCTGATCCAGTGTTGTACAATTCTAAGATTTGTGGCCCAGTAATAAAACCTCAAGTTTGGTAAGGCCATCCATCCAGAAGACTTGGGTCTTTGTAGGAATTCCTTGCGCAGTCTAGGTTTTTTTTTATTCCAAATGAATTCCAAAATTAAACTATCTATGATCTTGAAAAAATTTTGAGCGATAAAAACAGAAATACATTGGAACAAATAGGAGAACTTTGGGAGAGTGTTCATTTTAACATAATTGATCCGAGCGGCTAAATTCAGAGTAATGACCACTGATCGAAGTCTTTCCGCATGTGTGCTAAACAGGGGGCAAAATTGGCATGAAAGAGATCCTTAAAATTGCTTATTACCTGGATGCCGAGATAAGTGAAGGAGTGAGGGGATACTTTGAATGGAAAACTATGTAGGGGCAGATTACGTGCAGCTGTATTCAGAGGAAACAACTCATTTTTACACAAATTGATCTTATAACCTGAAGTTTTCAGTGTGGTTAGTACAGCAGGGATGAATGTTGGTAAATCAGAAATGTATAGAAGAAGGTCATCAGCGTAAAGCGAGACTCTTTCTTCTAAACCGTATCCCGTCCATAACTTTTTGAGTTATATTGCTTACAGAGAAACACAAAAAACAAACTAACAAATACACAAACTAAGTAACTAACAAACTAAAAAAAACAGAAGCTGGCAATAACAGAACCTCCTGGCGGAGGAATTAAAACGGTCTAGCAATGATACTGAACTGTTTATAATGTTGAAGTTCATTAAAATTTGGGACGTTTCCTCTGATCTTTAAAATGAAAATATCAGTTTGTGCAGTCAGTGAGGCTTTCTGTGGCATTCAAAGGTCATTTCTGGTGGATCAACATTACAGATTCTGCAGTGGCAAGGTTCTGACACTTATAATGGCACTGTAATTAGGCTCTCACACACCTCTTGATGAATGATAAAAATGCAGCGTTAGGGTAAAAAAAAAGTCCCGTTTCGGGGCCAGATGGCACGCAGTGATGATATCTGGCTTGCAGTCAAGGTGGACAGCCGACGAGCCAGTATCCTGACAAGCCAATAGATCTCGTACTCGCTGCTGCCCCCATCCCTTCCACCTCTATGGCCAATCAGCAAAGATAATCTTTTGAATTAAGAGAAAAAATCCAGGGTGAACACTTTGATGAGATAAGTAGCCTTTGTCAGTGCAGCCAATGGTATTTTAATTAAATATATGAACACATGGTCCTGCCCCAGATGCTCAAGTCTAAACAAAGATAGCATCATCTAATCAAAGCCGGTCCCAGAGTGTTTCAAGGGCAGAATTATTTTCTATTAGAGCCCCTCTCCTTGGGGATTGAGCCAATTTTCTTTATTATGATAGAATCAGCATATTGTAGATGGACTTCAGCGATAGTGTCACGGCAGGGTAGGAACGGCAGTCCCAGATGTAACACCAGCATCTCAAATCCTTTAAACATATACAGGCCCTCTTTTGTTTTCATCTGCACACGTCTGAACTGCTCTTCTTCCTCCCTCGTTTGGTTGAAAGTACATTTATAAAGCGTTTCCATATCTTGATTTTAGCTTACAGGATCGCCATGTGTGGTCTAATGAGCTCACTGATCCATTAGTCTCCTGACCTCGCCCGATGCTAATCAACGTTTCTTGAAAATTCACCAAGATTAGGCCCCCCGTCGATCTGCTAATTGCGGGGTTAAACCAAAATATCACTTCTACACGCATCCCCTGCTAAGATAATAAAAATATATTTGTGCGGACCCTCTGTAGATACTGTTGATTAGGGGCTGCTGCGATCCAGACATTTAATGAGGTCTCCTAAAGGGATGCTCTCACTAATGTGTACACATCTGCTTTCATGGCAGGGGCCGGTTATGGCTGGATGCTAATTCTTACACAGGGCTAGCTGCTAGCTCATAGCATTTCACAGTAAGACGCGAGTGAGCGATTTGTGAAAGGCTGTGTTTTTTAATTGGGCTTCTCCACAGGCGCCTGGTTGAATTTCTTGGAGAAGCCGGAATATTCCCTGGGGTGTAGGGTTAAATTTGTATCAGATTATCACTCTGGCTTCGTGTAGTATGATATTCTCATAATCAAAGCATCACTGTATCAAACCTGAATTACTTTTGATGAAGTTGGCTAACAGGTTCAGATTTCACATGAACCTCAGGAGAGGCCTTTATGCCTGCCACACATTAAAAGACTGCTTCTGGAGTGCGAGGATTTGTGAGATGATTAAATGGTTTGATTTCAGGCTTTAACACAAAGCATCTAAATCATTAATTACGCTGTTCTCTTTGGTCTTTCTTAATGGGCTCAGTTTCAGTCTACGGCACGGCAGTGTGTCAGGCGTTGAAAGACCCTGTTGAAATGTTTCACTTTTTATTGGGAATTTGTTGTAATCAAATATTTTAAGTGTTTATTTTTCTCAACTATTCTGTCCCTATTTGATATTAATCAGTGCAAGTATTAACACTAGGGATGCAAATTATCGAGTAATTCATTAATCAATAGTTGTTTTATCTTATCAATCGATGATCGATTAATTGATAAGCGGCAATTTTTCTGCGAAGCTGAATTCCCCTCTGAATCAAAAGGTTCCTTTCTATGAAAATGCTATCTTTCTTATGAAAGAGAAAATGCAAATCATATTCCTTAATAAAAGACTTATTCCTAACAGAATGTGATGTATTGAGGTGATAATTTAGCAAAGTTGTGGAGGAGTTGTACTTTAAAATACTTCCACAGATTGTGCATTTGGCGTCTTTGTCGTCATTAACCAACTTAAAGTGGTTCCATACCGAACTCCATCTTGTACTCTTCATCCTGCCAGCTTACCACTTCTTGTTTGTCTTGTTGTTGTTGTCATCTTCTTCGATTAATTGCAATTAATTTACTTTAATCGAGTAATTTCTTATCAACGATTAATCAAATATCGATTAGTTGTTTGCATCCCTAATTAACACTACAATTTTGTTCCCACAAAGGCCCACATTGCAATGTTACATGTTCCTAAAAACTTAGTAAACTTACAATTTTAAAAACCCTTATATTTCTGTTTCAGAGGCCTCCTACAACATCTAAGAGGTGAAAAAAATTACTTTTCTATATTTGGGTTTTGTAGGGGTTATATCAGTCCATATTCAGAGTTACTTCTCAGCCTAACCTGGTGCAGTTTTTCTGATCAAAAATGATTTTTGGTCTTTCGCTAACCCTCATCTGATCTCATAGTCAGAAAAAACCCAAAAACAGTTCTAGCAGTGGCAGAAACCCCTGAAATATTTTTTAAGCTGGAAATTAAAGGAATATTTCACCCAAAGAATGATATGCCTTCATTTTCTACTCACCCTCATCCTGAGCAACACTCTGGAGCACTTTTTTGATGTCTCAAATGCAGCCGGAGGTCCGGGGGATTTTCGCTGTCAACAAAGTTCCATCTAACGTCTGGATTGGTCTGCCGCGGCTTACGTAGTGCAGGGAGCGCGCGTAGACGTGCACTGCGGAAGTACGATATAGCACTGTTTAGGCTCGAAAAATGTACTAAATGACCTCGTTTTGAACTAATTATGGACGTTACTCGCTCAGGACACTTGGATTACAGCGGATGAGCAGTATGAAGGAAAATAGGCACGTTTTTGTTGACTTTTATGGACCTTTTTCTTTCGGGCTCCATTGTCCCCTGTTAGATGGACGTTTGTTGACAGCGAAAATCCCCCCGGCTGCATTTGAGACATCAAAAAAGTGCTCCAGAGTGTTGCTCAGCATGAGGGTGAGTAGAAAATGAAGGCATATCATTCTTTGGGTGAAATATTCCCTTAACTTTGATAAACTGATTCTTGCTTCGGATAAAGTAGGGTATTGTCTTTATTTTTATTTCCACACTTTACACAACTAGCACAGTAAGACTTACGGTCATATTTGGCCCATCATTCAAACCACAGGTATCGTTCAAGTTACAGATTATTAACACACACCTTTATTCCAGTGTTAATTTTGATGACATTTTTAATTTAGATTTGGTGATTGTCTTTTGCCTTAAATATATTTTGGCTTTGGTCATTATTAAGTCATCCAGTTTTTTTTAAATTTTATTTTTTGTCTAGTTTTAGTTGATTCAATTTCATAACATTTTGGTCGACTAAATTGACTGTAACTTTTATCTACTAAAAAATGAATTAATTGTAATGCATTTTTATTTTTCCTTGAATTTCATGTGTCACATTTTACACATGCATAAAATGACACATCTAATAACCCTTTATTGAATGCTAGTAAAGTTAGAATGTATAAATCGACAGAAACAAATTTAACTTTCTTTGTGAAATGCAGTCACTTTTTTAGGCTACCTGGCAAAGGATCTTATGCCTAAGTCACACATTCCCGTTTCTCATGGCGATTGTGCATGACTGTACACGATTGAGGAGGCTGGTGTGATCCCTATGATATGGGATGAAATGACTGTCTCCCCCCTGGACCCACTCCGTAAATACACCGTCACTAGCGCTTCTACAGCGCTGCGGCGTTTGTCCCGCTCCAGTTAGGTCAATACAGCGATATGATGAGGATTGCATGAATTCCCGTCCCGCTGACACGATGTCAGTCCCGCTGGAGCTCAGTTCGCTTCACGTAAGCCCCGACTGAGCCCCGTCGCTTGCGCCGTCTTGAACGGGACACAGTCGGGGCACAAACACATACATCCTTGTCAGCCGTCCTCATAAAGCTGTCAGGATTCAGCTACTATCAGCCCGACTGAGCTCCGTACATGCCACGCTAATACCGTTCTCTTTAGGACTGCATTAGGCTTCCATCCCGCTGTACTGAGAGCGGCGATTCTCCACGACAGTTTTGAACAGTTCAAAACTGTCGGGACCCTTCCAAGTTTCCAGCTGTTCATCCACGACTAAACAAGGCTGATCCAGACCAAGTAGCGCATACACCTAACTACAGCACGTTTTATCAGGATTATGGCAATCATGCACAATCACCATGAGAAACAGGAATGTGTGACTGGGGAATTAGTTATAACACCAGAATTGACAACAAACAGTGACCCTACTCTACATGAATCAATGAATAAAGAGCTCTGATTGGATCGCTCCAATCAGATTTAACACTTGTTTTTGTGAATTACTGTCTTTTGTCAGGGGAAATGATTGTTAACCCAAGCTCAAAAGTAGGTTCATGAGTATGTCCTCCTTCTGATTTTATACAGTGTACATGTTCGAGTCTTTTTTTTATACATCTAAAAAAGAAAAAGTGGCATTACTCTCACACACTGTTGCTTCAACTCCAATTCTTGATTTCTACACCTTTCTTTAATATCAAACCTTTTTATAGGCTCAAAACCAGTTATCAGGTTTAGATTTGAAGCTCATTTTAAACTAGAACCTTGAAAACAACAGTTACTATTGGATGATAAAGCCCAAGGTTTTACAGCCCCTGCAGAAGATACAGGGGCTGTAAAAAGTCGTTCAGGGGTCTGAGTTTTTTCCTTTTCTTCTTTCGGTCATTGATGTCCCAGCCAGGGGACAGAATGAGGAATATGTGTCACTATTGCCCCCAAACGAAAGGCTCTTTCACCAACACTGCATCAGGGCTGCTAGATTATGAATAAAATTAAAATCACAATTATTTTCCCTGATACTGATATCAGGAGCTCTTATCACACTTACGCATTGATCTTCTGGTGTCTCTGCAGGAATTTTAAATGAGTAAATAATCAATCATAGAGCACTGAGATGCAGCTCCAGCTGTCTCTGCAAATGACTGAGCATTGTCTTCAGAGCTGTCTCAGATTAACTATCAAAATTATTGCACTGAAAGTTGAAGAGAAACTTGATCACTAAGTCAAAACTGATGTATGAAATAGATTTATTTCATCACTTTTTGTGTCACAGGCTGTAAAATTAATGACAAACAGTGTGCTAGATATGTGCAGAGGTGCTTTAAGTTGTTTTAAAGGTTTACAAGAATCCAACTTTGATAAAATGATCTCATTAATCTTAAAAACATAGATCTGACTGACATCCATTTAAAAAGCCTGTAGACAGAGCAAGATGGACAGAAAGGTAAAGGGGGTAATACTAAACACAGCCACTGTTATAATCATTTCACATTCTCTAAATGGCGTGTAATCGCCATTGTTATTCGAAATGTTTTGTCATGAGGAGATAAGGGCCGTATCCCTTTGTGAGTAACATGGGTGACATCAGTTACTGAATAAGTGTCCCAGAAACACAGAGGGAATAACGGCATTGCATGTGATTGGTTTGACTGTTGTCTGACTTTAGTAGGTGTTAAATGTGGTCTAAGTGGATGTAGCAAGAGATAAAACAGTACATTGATATTTTTTTCCTGCCCAATAGTTTTTTGAAAAAAACATTTAATGCAATAACAGAAATACAATTTACCTTTCCTTTTTTTTGCATTTTTGTGCATATGTACAGAGTCACATATACATATAAGGCAATGAAAATTATCAGAAAAACCCACCAAAACAAAAGCACTCAGCTAAAATGAACAAAAAAACAAAATAAATGAAATTAAATTAATTTACAAAGTGTAGTGTAATAAACAGTGAACAGTGCTCCACCCATGCCACCACACTTTTATGATGATTTTAACCAGGGATAAATTAATAACAAAATAAAAAATTAAGAGACTATGGAGGATGAGGTAGCGTAACATAAGGGATGGGAATTGAAAACCAATTCCAGTTGAGAATCGTTAACGGCTACATTGATATCATGAGTCTATTTGCTTATCAATTCCTTCCACTAACAGCAGTGTTTCCCCTATAGTGTATTTGGGAGGGCGCCCCGCCCCCCCAACAGACATGCCCGCCCTGCTTACAACATTCAGACCAATGAACATTTAAAAAAAATTATATTTATTTTGCTCAAAATTTTTATGACAGAGATTCTTATCAAATAAAAAAGCCGACTAGAGCTCAATGTTAGAGTCTAATGTGTCGCTATGGTTTGCTTGCATTTCAATAAAATGCATTTTTCTCTCCGCTCTGCCAAATTTCTCCTCCCCCGCTCCTCTCGCACAACACCGATAAGCCGCGCGGCAACCAAACCGTCTCTCTGCAGGCGGCGCACCCCCGAAATGCAGTCTTTTTTCAAGCGGCTGCTGCCACCGCGGCCTGAGACGTTGCGGTGATTGAGCGAACGTCAGAGCGGGGGCCACTGTAAAGTGTCTCACAACACTCCCATCCTTAAAAACAATTCAGTCGAAATACTTTCCCAAGTGGCAACCGCTTCTGGGTCCTAACGCCGTGGTCAAAACCTCTTGCTGTCTGCCGCCTGTCCCTCATTGAAATGACTGGAGGCGGCGCGTTGCCGTGCGGCAGTGTGAAGGGGAGTTTCAAGGCACAGACACACACACACACACTCAGGCGGCGGAGGAAGGAGTGACCATAACGTTAAAAAAAACAAAATTATTTAAACAGACATTAATGGATGACCAGAAGCTTACCAAACAATCTTCCCAAGCAAAAATCTCAGCATTTTTTAAGCCAACTGCCCTCACCAAAAAGGGAAGCACAGCTAGCAGTGTAGGAGACTTTCAGCATGTAGTTTCTCCTTATTGTCAGTCACTTGCTATAACTTTATTAAGCATGATTCATCTTCTTTCCACCTGCTGAGCTTACATGGTTACAAGAAATGTCACATTCTTCCTGTTTTTTAATACTTTTATACTTTATGCAGTGTATTTTAAATATTTTTGAGAATGTTGTAGTTGTATTAAAAAGTGCTCCATTGCCAAAAAAAGTGAACAAAAATCAGTGTTCAATATTTATTCAGATCTAAATGCTCTGTAACTATGATATTACAGAGCATTTTTGACAGACCACACTCCCTCCAGCACCAGTACCCCCCCACCCCCCCCTCCCAAGGCAATGAACCTAGGGGAAACGCTGAACAGGATTCAGAAGCATCAGAATTGTAACTTAATTTTATTACACATGGTGCCTTCTGCGCAACCATAAGTGAGTGGAAACACCAGCAACTTGCAGCATCAGTTATCTTTGCTGTGACATGTGTTTGATGTTGTTACCGCTGAAAATCTACAGGCCAACATTTGCCCGCATGGAAAATCTGCAGGAGTCAATAAGAGCATCATTAAAGAATTTGATCAATTAGCAGAACAGTTCATAGCACTGCTATCCATAAAATCTTATCAATTCCCATCCCTACGCAAGATCTCTGTAAGGCTTTAGACTGATCCAAATGGCCCCCAAACTCACCTGCAGTCTGGCCCACACAGGCAAAACCGCTGATGAAGCTGCTTCCCATGTCACAAGTAAAGTTTACAGCATCTCTCTGAGCAGTTTAGTGGTTGTAATGCTCTCCTTTAAGTCTGGTTGTGAAACACTTAAAGTCAGAACATGCTATTAAAACCACTGGGACCTGAAGCTTGTAACCTCTCCTCTGGTCAGGAGCTCAGGAAAACATCAAACATGTGAAATCACAGAGCGTAGGCGTTAGCAGACAAACCAAGGCCTCGCTCAGGGGCCATCATGGATGTTGTGTTTTTAACATATGTAAAAATGTAACAGTCATTGTCCATTTATGTAACAATAATGGAGCGATGTCATGGACCTGACTAAAGTTTGAAGATTCAGCTCCACTTGGTCATTATATATATAAAATCCCTCTTTAAAATGGAGTGAAAATTATGTGCAAGTGTGTATGCTGAATGAATTTTTAATGTTTTGATTAGAATAAGTTGTCTATAATGATTTTGTTCATATTTCTTCCATATTTCTCTTAGAATAAAATATTTGCTTCCTGCTGAGACAAAGTGGAAAAAGTATTATTGGCCAACAAACCAATTAACCTCGACTGTGACTGAAACACTTCAACAAATGTCTTCATATCACTGCAGACACAGCACCACATCATTTCCTCTGTCAGCATTGTTTTTTATTCCATGTTTGAGGATCATTTGAAGGATGTAATTAGTTTTATTACATCCTGTTTGTGTTATTTCAAATTTTCCTCCACAAGCAGAAGTTTTGTAAGGCAAGCGGTGGAGGAAATAATAAGACTTAAGGATGAACTGTTACAGTACTGCCAAAAATATCGAGAGAGGGATCATTTTAAATGAAATAAAGTTATTATGCATTGAGATGAAGTTTAGCATTTCCTCTACCTTAATCTGGTTGAGGTAAAAGCATATTGACTGAATAATTTAAGTCTGATTCGGCTTTAAAGCTTGAGATTTAGCAGCCCCTGACCACTTTTATAAATGTGGCATTCCTCTTTTTTACAAGTAATTAACTTTCTGGCTTGTATTCAGTATTTACTGTCGTCAAAGAGGCTGTTTGTACAGACTGTGAAAGGAAAATCAGAATTAATTAAAAAACACATTGAATTTCGTTTTTTTCTGAATAGATGCAATAGCTGTAAATGTTTTTTTTTTTTTTATATTTACACATTAATTCCCGTTCCAGGCTGAAGTCAGTTTGAAATTAATTGTAGTCTTCTCTAGAAACATACTAAAGTTAAAAATTCCTGTCACCATAACAACCAAGGTAAACCATCCTCTTGCAGTTTGCACATGGTTTACAGGAGCACAAAAAATGTTGAATCTGTCAATAAACGATTGAGAAGAAGTTAGAGCTGATGTTGCTTATACTAATGCCCCTGTAATGTCATTTCTAGGGATGGGAATTGGAAACCAATTCTGTTGTGAATCAAAAAGGGCTAACTCAAGAAATGGACATTAAGAATTTCCTTATCAACTCCTTAAATGTAAACTACTAATACACTTAATTTAAACTTGCCTTTCATGACACTCAAGGTCACTTTACAAAAAATAAAAATTGCATTAAAACAGGCATAAAAACATTTAGTTTTCAATGCTTTGAAAATCAGAGACTTGTAAACACTAACAACATTTGGAAACACTAACCAGCTTTGTATGTACACACATGGACAAAATTATTGGTACCCATCTGTTAAAGAAAAAACCCCCCACATGGTCGATGAAATAATTTCACACTGACAACAGTAATATTAAATAATAATACACTGGAAATCAACTAATGAAAATCAGACATTGCTTTTGAATTGTGGCTTAACGAAATTGTTTTACAAAACAAACTAATGAAAGTGGTCTGGACAAAATGACATTACCTTAAGAAAAGACTGAAATGATTTGACCATAGGGACATGTTAAATTAAGGTTTGTCCAGCAATTAGTTCAAACAGGGTTTCTCCAGCTTGTAATCAGTTTTTTCTGCCTATTTAAAGGGTGAAAAGTTGTCACTGTGCTGTTTGGAATCATTGTGTGTACCACACTGAACATAGACCACAAAGCTAAGGCGAGAGTTGTCTCAGGAGATGAGAAAGAGAATTATAGACAAGCATGTTAAAGATAAAGGCTATAAGACCATTTTCAAGCAGCCTTATTTTCCTGTGACTACAGTTGCACATATTATTCAGAAGTCTAAGGTCCGCATGACTGCCGCAAATCTCCCTGGACATGGCTGCAAGAAGCAAATTGATGACAAATTGAAGAGACAAATCATAAGAATGGTAACCAAAGAGCCCAGAGTTGAAATCCAAGCAAAAGGTACACAGATTGCACCATCCGTCACTGTTTGAGCCAATGTGGACTGAATGGAGGACATCACTGTTGAAAGCAAATCATAAAAAAGTGACATTGACAAAACGTATTTTGACAAGATGCAAACATGAAGCATACAAAGAAGAGAACACTGTACCTAGTGTGAAACATGTAGGAGGCTCAGTTATGTTCTGGGGCTGCTTTGCTGCATTTGGTACTCTGTGTTTTCAATCTGTGCAGGGTACAATGAAATCTCAAGACTATCAAGGCACTCTGAAGCGAAATGTGCTGCCCACTGTCAGAAAGCTTGGGCTCAGTCACAGGTCATGGGTTCTTTAACAGAATAATAACTCAAAACACACAGCTAAAACACTCAAGAATGGCTCGGAACAAAATATTGGACTATTCTGAAGTGGCCTTCTATCATCCCTGATCTAAATCCTGTTGAACATTTGTGTAATGAGCTGAAACATGCAGTCTGGAGAAGACAGCCTTCAAACCTGAGACAGCTGGAGCAGTTTGCTCATGAGGAGTGAGCCAATATAGTGTACCTGTGGACAGGTGCAGAAGTCTCATTGAGAGTTATAGAAATTGCCTGATTGCAGTGATTGCCTCAAAGTTATTTCAGTGACCATGTGTTTTTTTTTTTTTTCCTTTTTTTAACGGAAGGATACCAACAATTTTTACCATATCTGTACATCAGGAGTGTCACATGTGTGATGTTGCCACTGAAAACTTCTTTCGGCTGACTTTTTTCCACACCAATGATCAACAGGAATCATAAAGAATTAGGTCAGTAAGCAGAATCTGTAGTGGCATCTGTATCAGTAAAGTCTGATCAATTTTAATCCTTGTTTATTTACTGCAATCTCAGAGATCACAGAACAGCTGATGGGATTCAGTGTTTCCCCTCGGTTCATTGCCTTGGGAGGGGGGGCTGTTGCTGGAGGGAGCATGGTCCGTCAAAAATGCTCCGTAATATCATAATTACAGAGCATTTAGACCTAAATAAATAGTGAACACTGATTTTTGTTCACTTTTTTTGGCAATGGAGCACTTTTTCATACAATACAACTACAACATTCTCAAATAAATTTTAAAATACACTGCATAAAGTATCAAAAGTATTAAAAAAAACAGGAAGAATGTAACATTTCTTGTAACCATGTAAGCTCAGCAGGTGGAAAGAAGATCAATCATGCTTAATAAAGTTATAGCAAGTGACTGACAATAAGTAGAAACTACATGCTGAAAGTTTCCTACACTGCTAGCTGTGCTTCCCTTCTTGGTAAGGGCAGTTGGCTTAAAAGATACTGAGATTTTTGCTTGGGGAGATTGTTTGGTTAGCTTCTGGTAATTCATTAATGTTTGGTTAAATTGTTTTTTATTTTTTTTACCGTTATGGTCGCTCCTTCCTCCTCCGCCGCCTGAGTGTGTGTAGGTATGTGTATGTGTGTGTGTGTGTCTGTATCTTTATACTCCCCTTCACACTGCCGCGCGGCAACGCGCTGCCTCCAGTCATTTCAATGAGGGACAGGCGGCAGACAGCAAGCGGTTTTGACCGCGGCGGTAGGACACAGAAGCGGCTGCCGCCCGAGAGCACGCGCACAGATTTTGCCACTCTTAGAGCCACTCTGTACTGCTCAGAGTACAGAGTGGCTCTAAGTTAGTATGAAGAGAACCAGGAGAAAAAACTGGACCTGGGAAAGCATTTCTACTGAATTGTTTTTAGGGAAGGGAGTGTTGTGAGACACTTGGGTGGCCCCTGCTCTGACGTTTGCTGAATCACCGCTATGTCTCGGGCCGCGGTGGCAGAAGCCGCTTGAAAAAAAGAACTGCATGTCAGGGGGACTCCGTCTGCAGAGAGACGGTTTGGTTGCCGTGTGGCTTAGCGTTGTTGTGCGAGAGGGGCAGGTGAGGAGGCGTTTGGCAGAACGGAGAGGGGTGCCCTCCCAAATACACTAGGGGAAACACTGATTGTTGCTAGCTCATGATTCTTTTATTCTAGGCTTCTTTTATTAAAATGTTGCATTTTGGTGATGTTCTTTTCTTTCTTTTTTTGACACTGACAACCCATGAAGGGATGAATTGTTTCTTACCCTTGTTATTTTTTCTGACAGGCCTGAATTGTCCAGCCCCCCTGAAGTCCAAGTCCAGATACAGTATGTATAAACAAAATCAACAGCCATACATTTCCTTCACCTTATGACTGGACTTATCTCATGGCATTTCAATGTCCTTCAAACATTTTATAGATTCCTTCTTCCCTCCAGGCTTTCATTGATTTCCATTCATTTCTGTTTACCGGGGAAATCAACGTGATTGACTGGCTCGCGTTTGGTGATCCATCACAAAGGTAAGGAACAACTCCTGAGGTTCCTGCTCTCAGTGTTGGCACTTCAGTGTAACTTTGACGTAAACATTAGCATGATTGATGCTGTGATTCATTAACCTCAAGCAAGTGTCAGAGCAGCAGATTGATTTAATGACTTAAATACATTCGTAATGATTGACACCACAGTAATGTATGGGATTTAAATGCAGTAAGAGAGTTTCTTGTTAAATATGATTTTTCTATATAGAAAAATATAAGAATGAGGTCATATTAGAGCATCCCTACAAAGATTCTCTCCAGCAAAAAGTCATTACAGGTCAGATATAAGCTGTGAGTCGTCTCCATCCATCTTGTTTGGATATAAATACATTTATAAACCCTCAGTGTTGAAGCCAAATAGCATTTGGTCTGATAAAGTCATTTTTTACAAGACAAAGGGCAGCACACACAATCAGTTTATCTAAAAACTGTGGCGCCTTGCTTTTGTATCAAAATGTCAGGGGACCATAGAGTCAGTAACTCACGTTTAATGACCAAGGGAGAAGTTGTGGTTTCCTTTAATGAAGCAAGAAAACAGTTTATCTAGCCAGATTGACCCAAGGCAATTACTTTAAGCACATTCCTCAATCAATAGCACGCTTGTTCAGGTTCTTTGTGTGTGTCCACATGTCTGTGTGTTTTCAAGCTTCGATGGTTGATGTGAGTCTATAAGAACGTTGTGTGTGGGATATGTTGAGTTTGAGCTTTTTTTGCACAGATGTTTTCAGACTTCAGAGCTGCTCATGCTTTCATCTTGATAAGTTGTGCTTTATTAATTCAGGCATATGAGGCATGAGCAATGTCTTGAGCTTTTTGACATGATATATGTTTAAATAAAGCATGGGAGAATGTAAAAAAATCATCTGATAAAGATTACTATGATGTGAAAAAATGACTGTAGGAATCCCACACACTTACATCCTTATTGAGAACGAGACATTATTTAATGTTTGATTTTTCTTTGATAAATTAAAGGTCTGTCTCATTTGTTTACTTAAATACACTTTCTCTTAACAAATCTGTCTGTCTGTCTATCTATTGCCATGATATCAGCGGTAAAGGTTGGATAAGGCTCTGTTTAAAACCCTATACTATATTATTTTCCATTCTATCTATCTATCTATCTATCTATCTATCTATCTATCTATCTATCTATCTATCTATCTATCTATCTATCTATCTATCTATCTATCTATCTATCTATCTATCTGTCTATCTGTCTGTCTGTCTGTCTGTCTGTCTGTCTGCGCAAATTTAAGCTACTCACTGGGCTTCTCTTAGAAGTCTGGAAATAATCAAGCATTACATTTGTTCTAGTAAATAGACGGAATTTGACAAACCTAATCAAGAAGTAAAGGTTTTCTTTACCTTTTTAAACTCATTTTATACAATCAAGTTGAAAATATATGAATTCAACAGCAATTACATTTTAACGTTAAAATGTCACTTTGGGAGGCTTCAAAGTAAAAAAATTTCATGAATTATGGGAAAAATGGAAACTCTACATCCTCCCTAAACGCCCCTTTTTTGTTTAAATTCATTTCTATTTTTCAAGACACCTACTGGACAACATGTATTTTTGTTTTATTAGATAAGAGTCACCCTATGTTTGAATGTTAAGTCTAATTATGTGTGGTTGTTTTTATGTTATTGTGAAAATTGAAAAATAAATAAATAAATTAAAAAAAGTTCAGGGGAAAAAAAGGAAAACAAAATGTCGCTTTGGTTAAAGAGCTTCAACATACTGGCTTTGGTGTGTGGGTCTTGGAAAAGTCTAAAAAAAATTGAAGAAATTATATGTGCATTCAAGCCTTAACATGGGGTGTTAATAATTAGTCATAGTTTGTCATTTTGTTGCTTATTTTCAGTTGTTATTTTCATCCAAAACAGGTATGCTTTTTTACAAAGTCCAAATCTAGTGAATTTTGGACAAATGTCAAATGTATGTAAACAAAATTTGCATATCCTTTTTGACCTGCGTCCAATTGAATATACAACAAACTGATAAACTGTGTTGTTTTTTTGGTAAATATTTTCTTCCTTTGAATTGTGCTGCTCTCGGTAGGCGTTTCCTCATCCCTGTACACAGATTTACAGGCTCAAATGCAGTAGAGAAAATAAAGAGAGACATAGGGTCTAATGTTTGAAAGCTAAACGAAGAACACTGCAATTCACACATTTTTCAACTGTAGACGTCGCACCAAATAGTTAAATATTTTCTGCATGCATCCCTAGAGAGTTGTCATAACGAAGAGCCTTCAAAAAGGTCTTCAAATGCATTATATCGATCCTCAGATTTTTTATTCACACTGTTGCAACCTTCAGAATAATAGGTGAAATCTCAGTTCTTGCCAGTTCTGCCCACATTTCCAAGTTATGCCAAAGCTTTGAGCAATATAGACAGTACTCTCTCTCTTCACAAACAACAGACAATCATTCAGCTTCTGTTTATATGAACCAGCTAATCATAGAATACTGAAGTTAGTTCTGTTTTGAAACACAGCCCTGATAATCAGTAGAAACTTCTGGAGCGGAAATCATCTTCCATCGGTGTAATTTTTGAAATGAGTGTGTTCGTCAAATCCCAGCGTATAAACAACCAGCTATTGATGGATGTGGTGATGGAAAACTATTGTCATTTTTAAAACATGTCCCTACATTTTCATGGTTAATCCCAGACTTCATGACATATAGAGACCTATAGTGGTAGAAGAGCAAGATCATGGACCAACAACAGAATATAAGGAAAGACTCAGGTGCTATTAGTTAGCCTAAAGCCTCAGATTAGTTAGAATCAGAGACATCACATTTGCAAATGGAAGGGAAGCATTTTAATTAAGAAAGATCCGACTCTCTGTGGCTAAAATAAGCCTGTTTTATTCACTGTTCTTAATTACTCTGGGATGTGAGTGTTTTAGTTTCCAGTTTAACAGACACTAAAACTGACAGACAGTGACAGACTTGTTTTGTCTGAGGGCTTCAGAGTTTATAATGATCAGAGAAGGGACATGACCCATGGGAAACTGTGCAGCTGTTCAGAGGGAAATAATCTGTCAGCATCCTGAAACAACATTCTGTAGTATTTCTCAAAAACTCTTAAATAGACAAAGTTACATTTCTCAAGATCATGGATCACTTGCTCCTTACTCCTCAGAGCAGACCAGGCTGCAGAGCTTTCTCTAATCAAAGTTTTATGTCAGAATATTGTTAAAATGGTTGATGTTAAGAAAATACTGGTAAAACATTTTATAAATAACTCATGAATAGTGCTGATTTTAGTCAGTCAGACTCCTTGATCAGAGATTTGGACCACGAGGCCATCAGAGATCCTACAAATGTTATTTCCTCTGTAAGTTTTTAAGCAGGGCAGCAACAATCAATACTTTTTATTATCGAGTATTTCGGCAATTAATTGAGTAATTGAGTAATTGGATAACGGGTACATTGCGCTCACTGCATTTTTTATTTCATTTTTTACATTGAATCACTTCAGTGTTATTGAAAAGCATCAGTAACATACAAAACAGAAAAGCCAGGTCTCCCAAATCAACAACTTTTTTTTAATTTAACATTCTGAGCAGAAACTGGATTCAAAAATCGAAATCCAGATTTTTGTGTTGTTAAAAAGTAGTTCCTACATGAAACTGCTCCAACAAGGTCTGCATTTTATTTTGAGCAACCTGATTTTTAGAATTTGACACTCGGTTTGAATTTTTCAAATGTTTTTGGTGCTTTGAGCATCACAGGACTTTTGAGAATTAGTCCAGTTGTAGCAGAGAGAAGGCCGACATCCCTGCAGCTGATATCTCAAAAATGTATCTCATACATACAGTAAAAACCTAAATGGATAAACAGGTTCTTTAGTTGTAATGATAACTTTTTTCTGCATATTGATATTTAGCTGTGTGCAATGGTGTTAATATTTTTGAGCTTTTATATTTGTTTTGTTTACATCGTTCTTGTAGTCTTATATGTACTCTGGGTCATATCTTGCTTTATAGTACTTTTTAAGTAAGGTTATTTTTATTGAATTTGTTTGTATTCATGTACTCTTTTTGCTATATTATTGCCTTTACTTCTGTAACGATGCTAATTGCCATATTAATAATATTATTTTGATTAATTTATTACTGTCATAACCTGGCTCAGGGCCATGACAAATACGGGAGGAACACGTTGTTTTTTGCAGTAAATAATGCAATTTATTGACAAACAAAAGAAAACAACCAAGGTTATTAAACTGCAAATAGAAGTCATTAAGTGTGGGGTGTTGATAAGGAGAATAAACTAAGTCAAAAGGTGCATCTGATGGCTCAGATGAGTCCAGGTAGAATGAGAGAGAACGAGAGCAGCGAACGGCTTGGGCTTTTATACCCAGCAGGCACCAGGCGATCCAATCGTTGCTGCTCACTCAGGTAACTCTGTGAGAGAGGAGATAATAGCCATGAGGAGCGAAGGCAAAGACCATCACATTACCAAGACCAAATAATATACTTCGATACTAAAATAATTCAACAAGCTAGGGTACAATTATTTAACATATGAAAGGATGCCCTACACCTGCTTCCTCTACTCACTGTAGATGTGTAAAGTATATGAACAAAATACACATAATTGAAGGAAAAGTAGCCTCTGCATAGATTTACGTTCTGAACCAGCTTTAACACAGAGCCATAATCAAAGTACGTTATTTACGAGCCTATATTGTAATTATTGATCATAGTAGTAGCTTCTGCTGATGTGTCATGAGTGTTCCTGTTGTGGCCTTGACGCACAGATCGGATGTTTACTGTTGACGTGCTGCAGCATTGACAACGTGCTATCATGCTAAGCTAACTCAGTTTGACCACAGACACACTGCACTGTGTGTTCTTTTCGTTTCAACTTGTAGTGATCCCACACTTGGGGTACTCTTTGTTGTTTCCTCTGCCGACTCTCCTTTCTGTCCCTCTCTTTTCTCTTCCTGCATGATTGTAGAAGCCG
Source organism: Scarus forsteni (assembly GCA_036419115.1). Classification (NCBI taxonomy): domain Eukaryota; kingdom Metazoa; phylum Chordata; class Actinopteri; order Labriformes; family Labridae; genus Scarus; species Scarus forsteni. Next base: position 22,619,430 of record JAZDUH010000544.1, on the reverse strand, counting down.
CGCAGTCCGGCTTTAAACGAGGCTTCAAGGCACAAAATTTGCCCCCAGGATATTTTGTCATTGAATTATCTGGGTTGTCCGAGGAATCGTTTCATCCCTAAACTTAAATTTTTAGTTTTCAGCCAAAATCTTCCACAATATTTTCAACAGATATTTTTATGTCAAGAAAACATGTTAAAATTACTGAAAGCAGTCCCTTTCATCTGGAAAATGTTGGCAACAAAAACACTTGTCCTTTAAATATGAGAAAAGAAATCAGCTGAAAGTTTGCACTGCTCATCAATATTTAAACTGGAGCAGGAGCCACCCATGTTCAAATCAGGTTCACATGATAAATACTGATCTGTGCCTAAAAATGTCCATATGCCCAGTCGTACAGAGGTTTGTCAAGTGTAGGGATGGAGTTGATAATATTTTATTGATACAAATGCTATTAACAATCGTGCTAATCAGTCCAATTCTTTAACGATTCCCTCATAGATTCCTGCAGATTTTCTGTGACAAATGTTGGCCTGTAGATTTATAGTGTCAACAATGTCAAACGCACGCAACAGCATAGATAACTGCTTCTGCAAGTTGCTGGTGTTTCCACTCAGTTTTGCAGTAGGCGGCTTTTGTAAAAACTTACAATTCTGAACACTTCTGAACCCTGTCAGTGGAAGGAGTTGATAAGGGAATTGATCAACAAAAAGACTCATGATATCGATTCTTTGATGGAGCTGCTTATGATTTTAATTGGTTTTCTATTCCCCTCCCTAGATCATTGAGGGCTTTTCTTTAAATTTTGTCAGTCAGCCTCAGATAATGTTTCTGTACATTTTAGCCTGTGTGTTTGAGCAATGTTTTCAAGCTGAAATGTTGTGCAAAATGCCTGCCTGTGAGGGTCAACAACTTCTTTTATGTCGTCATCAAATCAGACATTGCAAAACAAATTATTTGATTTTTATGGGAATTAAAATCAAGATTAAAATGATGTGTGAACAGTTTTATTAACAGAAAAAGGGGGAATATACCTCAGATATCTGTGTTATTAGGTCATGAGTCAGCCTATACCTTCTCTATCACTCGAGTGGATAAGACGAGGTCTGTTGGACTGACAGAGCTTTCCTGGCCTTTAGTTACCTATTATGTTTTGTGTAAGTGTTGTGTGTAGCCACTCTGTCAGCTCTGAGCAGCACCTGTCAGACTAAATGCCTGCTGGCTGTTTTAAAGGAGTCCCGATAAAAGTGACCTGGACTGCAAATCAGCTTTGTTCTGCTCCGGGCTCACGGTGGCACAGGGTAAAATAAGAAATCACATTGCAGATGAATATCAGCACAATGGCCCTTTCTTCTGTACGCCTGGGTGACCTTGTACGATCTAAATTCCAGATAAGGTATAGAGAGGATGCTCCAAATTAAAGCTTTGCTCGGGAAATTGAACTGTCAGACGGATGGAGGGGGAGGAAGAACCCTTTTGTAATAAAGCAGATTTTTATGCCGAGGGTCTGCCTGTGCAAATGTCACACTTAATGGCAGTTATTCTGTATGAAATACTGTATTTGTGAGGGAGGTTATTCATTTCTGTACCCAACAAGCATCATGATTCATAGCTCGGTGCTGCAGCTGGGTACTTTCTCTATGAGAGATTCTACATCGAAATAAATCAAAAGAAGAACTTAAAGGTGTAGTCAGCGATCTTCTAATCTTCTAATCTAATGCAGTATTTGTCAAAATCACTGTATTTCTCCTCTCCATCCACAAGATGTCCCCACTGACAGCATGTTGGAAAAAAAAGTCTGGTTTCAATACACAGCCTTGGCTCTGAATTTCAGCAGGTAAATACTGGGGCGCGGGCCGAGTTACCAAAACAGGGTACACCCCCCCACATCCAGGGGGCGATCATACTCATGCGTAGATCAGACAGAGGAGGGAGGAGGAGTAGGAGGTTGCGTAGCGTGCGCAGTTAGCATACGAGAGAGATACAATAGGTGCAGTAGCAATGGCTGAAAAACAGCCCAAAAGAAAAAGTTCAGAGGAGGAGAAAGTGAAAAAGAAGGGCTATGACCATGAAAGAGCGGAGACCCGGGTCACCATTGGTGTTGCTTTCCGACGGTGGAGGGAACTACGCCAATTGAAAGACCTGAAAACGGACGCGGTATGAGGATGTTGAACAAGAGGCAGAGAAAGCAACTGAGTGATGGAAAAACATTTGTTCATGTCTGATTACAGGAAGTTCTAACTATCACATTTCCAAGAACATTTAAATGTTTTAGGCTTACATTTGGTTGCCCTGTATCTGTTCAGAGTAAGTCTGTCACGATAACAAATTTTGCTGAATGATATTTATCCTAAAAATTGTTGCCGATAAGCAATATTATTGTCAACATTATTTTGAAGCATTACTTTTTCATTCATGTAATTAATTAATGTTATGCAAGTACACTGTATCAAAAGGAATAATCTTTAATTTCTCAAGAGTATCTAACTATAACTGGAATGTTAAGAGCTTTTAAATAAAATAAATGAAACAAACAAACAACATAATAAATTAAACAAACAAAAAAGGGAAAATATAACAATGAAAATAAAAATGACTGTCTTTTAGAAAAAATGCATGTCCATAAAAGTCATTATAACACCCTAAAACTATTTTTAAAAAATAGACCCTGTCTCAGAAAGGGAAAAATAACACTCCAATAAAAACCACACACAACAGAAATATTAAATAAAATTGAGTTTGTCCTGTTCCGGAATTGTTTGTGACATGTATGTTTTCCCAGTATTGTGTGTCTAACGTTTGTAACATTCCCTAAAATACTGGATTTTCAATTATATTGAAGTGTTGCATTTCTTTTGCAATGCAGAGAACGACACACTGTGAGCGTGCACCATTTTGTGCTGCTTTATTTATATTTACTTTGCCGACCAAATGCAAGTAAGCATTGGCTGTCGGGATGAAGGCTCTGCTGCACCTCAAGGGGCAGTTTTTTTTTCCCCAGTTGGGAAATATGTTGTGTTTGAGGTGCGCATACAAGTCATATGCCCGTTCTTCTTCTTCATCACTGCTACTTTCAAACAATTATGACATGTCGGCACGTCAGTGTTCATGAGCTCACACCTTGTTCATTCTGTGGCTTAGGAACCATCACTTTCTTGCCATCATTCATATTTGTGATTGTTTACTTGTTACTCCTCACGACGCTCACTTGCACCCTTATGTGTGCACGTGTGAGCGGCCCCGCCTCCTCTCCACAAAGATTGAATGACTGACAGAAGGGTTCACTCCATTCATTACGCTATAGAACCAATGCGCCCAGGTGTGGAGACAGAAGAACAGAGTGAACCCTCTCATCATCCAGCCTATTTGATAGAGAGAGAGGAGGAAAACAAACATGCATGTGCCAATATATCGAGGTCAGCAAAATGATCAAGTTTGTTTTTATTTATCACGTGGTTAATGATTTGTTGATTATCGTGACAGGCCTAGTTCAGCGTAAGACCCTTTTCCGTTTATGAATAAACATCTGCAGGTCAGTCTTAAATCTGACCAGGTTTGTACCAGGCAGACAGGTATTTTACTGAAAATAGCCGCAAAGCGTTTTAAAGAAGACGGTGAGATTTGGATATCAGCTGATTTGTGAAATTTGCAGTTGTGACCAATAGATGGTGGACAAAGACACCGTGAAGAAGGACATGTTTAAGTTTACTAGAATTAGGTGCCATGGTGTAGGTCAGGGATCATCAAATACATTTTTACACAGCACATTTTTTTTCCTGGAGGAACGTTGGAAATAAAAAGATACAATTATAATTATTTGCAATTGATGTAGCATTACTTTGATATTTCTGTTTCCCAATGACGTATCTGTCTGTCTGTCTGTCCGTCCGTCCGTCCGTCCGTCCGTCCGTCCTTCCGTCCGTCCTTCTTTCTTTCTAAATTTCTATCTTTCTGTCTTTGTTTTGTTGATACCCTTTCGTTAATGAAAGGAAAACCTACAGTGGTCTTTGGAATTACTTAAAACTGTCAAGAGTAAAAATAAATAAATATGTACTGAAAATTAACTAATGAAAATCTGACATTGTTTTTGAATTGTGCTTCAACAAAAACATGAAAAATAAAAATAAAAAAAGAAACCTGCTCGATCAAAAATGATGGTACCTCCACAAGAAATTGAAAATTATTTGAACACTGGGGCACGTTGAACTAAGGTGTGTCCTTTAATTAGCATCACAGGTGTCTTCAAGTTTGTAATCAGTCAGTCTGCCTATTTAAAGACTAAAAAGTGGTCACTGTGCTGTTGTTATTATTGTGTGTACCACACTGAACATGGACCACATAAGCTAAAGAGAGTTGTCTCAGAGGATAAGACAGAAAATTATAGACAAGCATGTTAAAGGTAAAGGCTAGAAGACCATCTCCAAGCAGCTTGATGTTCCTGTGACTACAGCTGCACAGATTATTCAGAAGTTTAAGGTCCACAGGACTGTAGCCAACCTCCCTGGATGTGGCTGCAAGATGAAAATTGATGACAAATTGAAGAGACGGATAATTCAAATGGTAAACAAAGAGTCCGGAACAACTTCAAAAGATTTTAGAGGTGAAATCCAAGCCAAAATGGACTAAATGAAGGACATCACTATTGAAAGCAAGTCATAAAAAATGAGACTGGAATTTTTCAAAATGTATTTTGACAAGCCAAAAAGCCTCTTGGAGAATGTCCTTCAGACATGAGGGGTACCGTCATTTTTGTATGGGCAAGTTTCATTATTTTGTTTTTAAAAGAATTCTGTTAAACAACAATTCAAAAGCAATGACTGACTCTCATAAGTAAATTTTCAATCATTTTTTATTTATTCTTTTGTCATTTTCAAGTTATTTCAGTGCCTATTGTGAGTTTTCTTTCTTTAACGGAAGGTTACCAACAATTTTGCGCACGCTTGTATCTGTAATTTAAGTATGCTGGCTTATAGCAAATAAGAAATGCGATTAAAGCTTTTGTTAGGATGGTAAAAAAATATTTTAGAAAAATACACAAGTGCACAAATGTAGAATCCCTGAAATATCGATAGTGAATTAAAAATTAATTATTAAACAAATGTCTGGAGCCAACCAATTGTTGGTCTAAAATGAAAAAAAAATCCCAAATTACTTTTAATATTCAATAATGAAGTATGATGATATTGCACAGAAATATGAATATAGTATTGCACCACAGTATGCTGGTGTTACAGTATTTTCTTGTTCCCCTACTAGTGAAAGCATTGGGGTCTTTTGAAAGTAAAGGGCAATTACCATACAGTAAATACTGAACAGTATTTGGCCTTTGAGGGATGATATTGTATTTTACTACATTGCTGTATTTTGAAGTGAAAGTCCTTCAGTCTTGTGTTGTCAGTTCATGTTTTGAAATGAACAGACTTCTCCTTTTCTCAGCTCCACATTTCACATTAACAGCTTTCCTGTGTTTGTGCTCTGTTTGCCTGTCAGGTCACACCTATCCTGTTTGACAGTGCCAGAAAAGTATGTTCATAGCCAAACAAGCACAGTGGCGGAGACAGTTTTCACGCCGTGTTTGTATTTTCACGCATGGAAATCAAAAGCTCAAGCCACTTGTCAGTTTTTGGAATGGCTGATTCAAAGACGCAGCAGGTTTCCACATGAGTCCCCTCCACCCAGCTCAAGTGCATTGATAATGGGACAGGCTGCTTTTTCCAGACATTTTAGAGGGGGTGTGATTGTCAACATGTGTCTTGAGGCTTCACTTTCTTTAGTTGTTGTTGATGCATCAGCAGTGATTTGATTTTGGTAAGTTAATTTCAGAATCAGTCTGATCCTGTGTGGTCAGCAGCTTGTTTTGTTTACGGATAGTTGACACTCCAGAGCTTCTGTATGTCCGTCCATATTACAAAAGGAATGTAGAAGACTGGATTTGTTGGACTGGGATATTAGACAAGACGTTTTTACTGAGAGACATTTTTCTTGAACGCTGTCTTCTGTCCTGGAGGAAGCATGGCATTTTCTTATCAGGTCACCGCACAGTTGTGTAGCAGATGAACACAAATCATCATTCATAATCAGATTTCTTTGAGAATTGGCCATTGAGAAGCTGCCTCAAGATTTCCATAATCCAGTTCAATCCGCTTTACTCATAAAGCAAATTTGAAAAACAAAATATGTTTCATCGAAGGTTCCATTTGAAATACTCAAAACCGATATAAAAAATAAAGTAATGAAACCCAGTGAGGAACTGGAGTTGTAATGTAAGCTGCAATGGAAACAAGGTACCAACAGATACCAGATTATAGTTGTAAGCTAGTTTTATGCAAGAGTACCGTGTTTAAAAATAGTGGCCCAGTGGCTGAATCAGCTATCGACATGTTGGCTGCACATCCATGATGCAAATATTTCTTTCTTCCACACTCTAAAGTTGCTCTCTTATTATTGAGATGTTTTGAATTATCTAGTGAATATCTCTGGAGAACATGAAAACTCACTATCATGTTCAAGAAACATTTTTTCCCCCAACTCTATGTATTGGTTTTTCACGTTCACAATATAACAAAATATGTGCAGAAATACAATACCATAACAAAACAAAACCAAACTCTTCTCTTTCTTTCATAACCCACCCCCCACCCCAGGGACAAGTGGATATAACAAAAAAAACAGACAAACATAGTATGCGGTGTGAGACACAAACACGTGTTTTTCAGTAATAATTAAAGACAATTTGCATGAGATAAATTACAAACACTTATGTTTGTTCAAGCAGATATGTAATAAAAGGTTGCCATATCCTGCTAGAATCACCATTAGGATATTGTAGAGCCAATCTTATCTTTTCTAGCTTCAGCAATTGTAGTGTATCTGTGACCCAATGTTTGTAGGAGGGTGGGGCAGGCTGTCTCTAGTTTAGTAAAATTATTCTTCTCGCTAAAAGGGTGACAAAAGCAATGGGATCAGGTTGTGTCCTAGGAAGATGATCATCCTCACACTGATTTACAAATACGGCTGTGAGTGGATTTGGGTTTATTGGTCTCTTAAGAATGTTGGATAGGGAATCAAATATAGAGGACCAGTGACTCGAAAGCCTCATGCTCAAGAAACATGTTGAGATGATTTTAGCTTTGTGACATGTTTATGCTGCTTGAAGTAGCCATCATGTTGTTTACATTAAACTTAGACTTCTCTGTCTGAATGATACAGCAGAGAACAGTTTACAACAGACTGAGCAGATTTGTTGTCCTAGCCTCTATTGTCTTTTATGGATGAGCCCATGTTAACTGTAGCCTCAGTCTTTTTTTAAATTGTGTTTTTTTTTTTTTTTCTTTAACAGTTACAGTGTCAGGGCATGACAAATTTCCCTCATTTATCAATTATCCTCATATCAATGTCTTTATTGTCCAATGAAAGTGGTGATATCCTCTTCTGTCCTCCTGAAACCAGTCCATTTTTCACACTTTTCCACAAAGTGTGTTTGCTGTAAACTCAATTAGTGCACGAGTTTGTCCATTACAAATATTTCTTCGACAGTGCACACTAGGGGTGCAACGGTTCAGTTAGCCCACGGTTCGGTTTGTATCTCGGTTTTGGGATCACGGTTTCGGTTCGGTTTCGGTTCGTGTTTTGCATTAAAAAAAAACAAGAAGTTTGCCTTTCCAAAAGACTCCCTTTATTTTGCTTTTAAGAAAACTATATTATGACAATGCCCCTTGGTCTTAACTATTATTTGGCTTAAATAAAGTATTATGACATTTTTATAAAACACTTAAAATGTAAACATTTTAAACTGTTAGAGTGCCTCTTAGCTCCCTGGCTCGTGTAGTGACTGACTACTGAAATACAATTTACTATTACAGCATTTTTTTTGTCCCAAAATAAAGAGTTTTAATTGTTTTTCCAGCTACAAGCTTGATTAAACGATGGATAAAAGGAGTGATGAGAAAAAGAGAGAGGGCTGGGCGATCGACTGACGTCTCCATTACATGCACAATAACGTGAATGAATCATATGTTAGTATTATGACTTCTGATAAACTTAGTTTATTAACACTGCGCCGATTTTTTGAATCTATTTGTCAGACTAAAATAACAAGTTTACAGGACGTGGAGACTCTGATGATACCGCTGTCTATCTCATCTGTGCGTATTTGCGCGCTGCTGTATGTTCCTATGAGACTGCGTCAGACTGTGAACAGTCTGATATCCTGTCTGATCTGCTCCCAGACAAACTACGAAACATCAGAACAGATGATAAAACTAAGCTTTTGCCTTTTTTGTTCACCTGTTCAGCGCACTATGGCTCTGAGATGTTTTTCTCTCCAGCAGCGATCTGTCATCGGCAGGGTCGGCAGGAGAGAGCGTCCGCCTTCAGGTTTATAAGAAATGAAATTTAGCCGTCATTACTTTAATAAGAGCTCACTCAAGGTGAGCTGCTGTAACATCAGGTTCTACGTTATGGGAACAAACTTCTCCAGCATTGTGAAGCTCACTTTTGCTCTGTGTTTGTTGTCTCTCAGCACACCGTGCTGTGCTGTTGTCATTACTGTTAAACTGAGCATGCGCATCACTTCTGCAGCCTGAGCTGTTTTCTCTCCCTCGTCATTATAATCCATAAGGAAACCGTAATGTCCCCACACCGCAGACTGAACGAAGCCAGTGCTTCTTCAAACTCCGGTCTCTCCACCTCTCCGCTCGCCATAACTTTTCTGGGAGTTTTTCTCCGTCTTCGTCTCAGTTTTTGTGAGGCCGAGCCGAGCATAGACATTATGGAGCCGAGCTCCAGAGTGAGAGACGCCGCCCACTCGGCCATGTGCTCGGCTCCTATTACACAGTAGCGATTGGATATTTACTAGCGGGGCGGGGTTTTGTACAGAGCTGTGCGAGGAGGGAGGGCTTGTCAGCAGAGCCGAAGAGCAGAGCAGGCGCTGGCTAGAGAAATCCGTCTCACGGCTGTAAGAAATGAATTAACTGCAAAACCGAAAAACCGCGCTTCATAGAGGCGAATTGAGCCGTGCAGGGCGAACCGTACGGTTCGGTTTTAAACCGTAAACCGTTGCACCCCTAGTGCACACCCACTGCTCCCCAGTTAGTGGTTGTCATTGTAGCCTTAGTGTTATAGTTCTTGGCCGACATGAGTCACACTCTGTCTTTCCCTGCTGCTGTAGCCCATTTGCTTCAAGATTTGATGTGTTGTGCATTCAGAAATGGTTTTCTGCATGCCTCGGTTGTAACAAGTGCTTGTTTGAGTTACTGTTGCCTTTCTATCAACTCGAACCACCGACCTCTGACTTTAATAAGGCATTTTTCAGTCAGAGAACTCACTCTTACTATTTTTATCTCTCTTTTTGGATCATAATCTTTAAACCCTAGAGCTGTTCGTGTGTGGAAATCCCACTGGATCAACTGTTTCTGAAACACTCACACCAACCTGTCTGATATCAACAACCACTCCTTATCAAAGTCTCTTAAATCAACTTTACTTCCAGCTCTGATACTTTGTTTGAACTTCTGTAGGTCGGCTTTAGCCTGTCTGCATGCCTAAATGGATTGAGTTGCTGCCATGTGATTTGCTCATGGCAGTTTACGTTGTTGAGCAGTTGAACTGGAGTCTCTAATAAAGTGGCGGGTGGGTATATTTTCACGTGGCAGTTTTGTATTAAATAGCATTGTGGCACTCAAGGTTTGTTAGGAGCTTGTTCTTATCAACCTTCACTTGCTACCAGATGTTTCATATAAAATACTGAAAGTCAAGGTTGTTCTTTGAGAGCTGCTCCTCTGAAGTCCTGGCTTATAAAATTCCCTTTGACCGTTGCTCTGAGACCTGTGATCATTTCTAGTTCTTGAACAATCAAAAGGGTAAGGTTCTCTTGAACTATGAGAAAGTTCCTGAGGTCAGAAGCTGTGGAGTATTGTTGTAAATCAGTCAATGTAACCAATAGCACCATGTTGCAGTGACATCCGTTTGACAGCCGTGACCTTATATCGTCTCTTGAGATATGAGTTTCAGTCAAAACCCCCTCTCTTCCATCTAACCTAAAGTAATGACCCCAGAGCTTACCGAGCTTACCATGACCAATTTCAGTTAGGCAGTGCAGCTATTCATTTAGATCTGATCCCATGGTCTGCCTCACAGGGACTAACCAAGACAAGTCTCCCAAGCCTTTGACAGCACACCATTTTTAGTTGATCATACTTGAGTGAACCTGGTGGCCTTGCTCTTGGGAGCAATTTAAGGCAGCAAATGGACTACAGGGTAGTTCGTATTCTTCAGCCTTTCCAGGAATTATATTATTAAGAGAAAATACAGCTTTTTGTCAACTATTTCGTCAGCTGAAAATCTCCCTTAGTTTCAAGAAAAGTGGAAGTTGTTAAGAAATGAATCACTGTATTTCATAAGGAAAGTCAGGTTGGACAAATTATATGTATTGATGTGGTTAGGCCTGTCATGATAATCAATAAATCAATTAACCGAATGATAAATAAAAACATCCTCCATAAGTTTGCCGGCCTCAGTAAATTGATGTGCATGCATGTTTGTTTTCCTCCTCTCTTTCTACCAAACAGGCAGAATGAGAAGATAGCTCACTCTGTCCATCTTTCTCAACACCTGGGCACGTTGGTTGTATAGCAGAATGACCGGGGTTAGGGTTAGGGATCCATCTGTCATTTATTCAATCTTTGGGGGGGTAGGCGGGGCCGCTCGGGCGTGCACACAGAGTGAGCTGAAGCGAGCGTCTTGTGGAGTAACAAGGAATCAAACACTAACATGAATGATGGCATGAAAGTGACGGTTCCAAAGCCGCTGCCACAGCCCAAGTGCGGGAATATTTTGGTTTTACACAGAATAAAACAAGGTGCGAGCCCATGAACACACGACAAGCCAATATGTTGTGTTTGTTTGAAAGTAGTGACGACGAAGAAGTGGAGGTGCAGCGGAGCCTTCGTCCTGACAGCCAGCGCGTACGAAGGCATTTGCTCTGCAAAGTAAATATGAATGAAACAGTGCAAAATGGTGTTGTTCGCTACTTTGCAAAAGAAATGCTACCTTTCAATACGGTTGAAAAGCCAGCAGGTCAGGAAATGTTACAAACGTTTGACAGACAATACAGATTGACTGGGAGAAAGTACATGTTACAAATAATTCAGGAACAATATAAACAATATGTTATTTATTGTCTTTATTGTTGTGTGTGTTTTAATTTTTTTTTTTCTTTACAGATACAGGGGCTATATTTTGTTGTTTTTGATTATTATAATGATTTTTTTTACATGCAGTTTTTCCCAAAAAAGAGTCAATTTCATTTTCATTGGGTTATTTTTCATCTTTTTTTGTTTAATTTATTATCTTGTTTAATTTATTTTATGTAAATGCTCTTGACCTTCCAATTACAGTTAGATACTCTTAAGAAATTAAAGTGCATTGCTTTTGATATGGTGTACTCACTTTCTTATGACAGATAATTACATCAATGAAAAAAAGATGTTTAAAAATACATTGACAATAATATAATTTATCAGCAATAATTTTTGGGACAATTATCGGCCAGCAAAATTTGTTATCATGACAGGCCTAGATGTAGTTCATGTTTTTCGTTAAAATACCAGTCGACAATTCTTCTTACTTCATCTGGTAACCAGAGAGTAGAGTGTTAAATGGCTGTTATCATGGATGCACACTTGAGTGAGAACAACTCTCCCAAACAATCTGGGTATGAAAGCATCCTAAAATATTTCCTACAGGCCCTTATAGTATCTGCAAAAGACGATAACACTTGCTGTCGTCTGTTTTTTATATTACCTAATCACAATGACAGAGCTATTCTTTCTCAGCCAGTTTTTTAACACTCATCTCTGCATAAAGTTAAAGCGGCTTCATATAAAGGAAAATCTAAATATAAACATCTAATAATTTATCCTTCAGGCAGACAGAGTCCTCAGTCCCTCCAGGGAACAAACTGAATATAAATCCTGTATAAATGTCCTTTACATCCCAGTCAGTAGCAGCTCTAGTAGTGTCCTTTATGTGAGTGATGACTGAAATTAGTACCTAACTAAATCTGCAATAAGCCTCAGTATTAGGATAGAGCTCCCATAGGACAAATGATGTGCCTGCATTAAATTAAGTGAGCCTTCTGATGCCATCATATCACCCAGAGCATCTGTGTCTATTCCTCCATAATTATGCAAGTCCCACTAAGAGAGCTTTAAAGGCAATCTATGCCATTGCTTATTTAGTATTCCTGCACAAATAGTGTCAATTAAGAACTGTTCCCAGCAGGCCACGTTGAGGGTTAGCAGATTGATTAACATGTACATTTGAATGCACTTTTTGATTGTTTGTCTGATGTACTGGAAATGAAATTATTGGCTAATTTGGTCCTTTGACATTTCTGCTGACAGATGGATGCTTTCCAGAGGTTGTTTATTTTCTTTCTAATACTGGCTTCTCACAATGTTACCTTGACATTTTGAGTTATCAGATAAGACTGTTTCCTTCTTCAAAGCTGTTAATACTTATGTGGAGTGCCATAAAAGTGTTTTCTGCTGCACCATATCAAAAGATGCTCTTCTCTTCTGCACCAGCTGCCCATAGAGCTAGATGAAAATGATACACAGCTCCAGAAACAGGTACCATAAAATGGTTTGAGGGCGTTCTCCAGCTTTAAAAATCAGGATCCAAGTTGTAGATGAGGTCTCTGACATGACCCCCTTTGTTTGAGAATCCAGTAGGGCCTGACAGATATATCGACCGGACGATTTAATTGGCTGATTGTATACCTTTTCAAAATATTCAACATCGGCTAGACTTAGCTGTGTCTCAGTAGATGAGGTCTCTGACATGACCCCCTTTGTTTGAGAATCCAGTAGGGCCTGACAGATATATCGACCAGACGATTTAATTGGCCGATTATATCCCTTTTCAAAATATTCAACATCGGCTAGAGTTTTGCCGATGTAATGCTGATATATTCTTACTTTCTCAGAAAACAGTAAATACTATTCAGTGCTTAAAGAGACTGTGAGGAGTTTCTAAGTAATTACAAAAAAGTCTCACTTTTAGATATATGCCTGATCGAAATACACACTTTAAGATGAGCTTTATAGCATCAAAATAGGTTATCTATAAATGCTATTCCTTAGCCTTCCGTTCGGGTCGGACAGGGCTGGACTGGACTGGATACTCAACTTTAGGAACAAAACAATTCAAACTAGAGCGAATTTGTATTATTTTATTATTTATATTACACGTCTGAGAGCACCGGGCTGTAAGTAGCGATATATAGCCGGCTACAACTACGATAATAAGTTTTCCAAAAAATTGCTTGTTGTCACACATCCAAAAGTACCGCTACGCAACTAGAAAGAGATACATTACCTCATCTGAGGTAGGACCTTCCTCAGAGTTCTGAGGAAGGTCCGAGCTGCATAACAACAAACAAACACACGCTTTGGATTGCAGACGTCTTTTGGTGCGTTCCAGTTGTAGTCAGAAGTAGGAATTTTGAGTTCCAAGTAGGAAACTGCAACTGGAATGTCCCCTGAAGTCAGAATTTCCTACTGGGAACTCGGTGAAACCTCGCCACCCCCGAGTTGACAATGGAAGATGGATGCCCCCAGTGTGAACAGTTATTTAGCTCCTGTAATAATCAATTTATTTGCACTTCTGACTGGGGTGTGTCGCTCTAGATCAGCTGTATAGATTGTATTGTTAGACTTATATTTACAAAAATGCTGCCATAGTGATAATCACATTCTTCATGCAACGATGCAGGGCGTGCTAACAACAGCTAACAATAGCCTGGTAGATCGGCTTGTTTTTTCCGACTTCAACTGGAACGCTGATAACTCTGAGATGATGTCGCTCCCATTTCTGAGGTTACTGGAACGCAGCATTACGACAGTCGCCGCACGTGCTCATGGGTAGCAGAGTCTTTATTTCGCCGGTAATAGATTCTCCTCATAGCACCGTAGAATGATGTCATTGCCCTGTTAGTCCAGTAGGTGGAGCTCTGACTCCATTCAATACTCAGTCCCCTCCCCACCACTGTCTAATCAGTCATGCAGCCAGGCAACAGTACAAGAGATAGCTGAACGGGGCTTGCTGACAGGTATGTTTATGGCAACACTGAGAAGTTAACAGTGACCCAAAATGTCTTTTGTTTGAGTTTAACTCTCTTGCCATGTGTCATAACAAGTGATGTGTGCTCCATTGTGCCAGTCATGCTTTTCAGTTACCTTGGTAAAGTTGTGCTAATCTAGCTTAAGTTACTCCCTGTCTGTTTATGCTAACAGTGACTCCGCTGTAGTTATGCCAGCCTAGCATAGAGTTAGCTGACAGTTTAATGGCCAGCCAATCACTGCGAGAAACACATAAATGCACAAATATTTGAGGGTGCAGAGAACGACTGTTAATCAGTTCATCAGCTGAGTGTGTTCATTTAATGAGGATCAATGTGAACGCAGAGGGCAGGCCCAAAAAAGCTAAAACGATTAATACTGAGTAACCACAGGCTGTAACAGCAACTCACCATGTATGTTATGGAGTAAGATTAGCATATTATGTATATCATTAGACTATTAATGACCATTATTTAGTTAAAACATAAATCTTTCAAAGACGATATGTTTTGAAATCTGAGAATGATGTTTCTGTTTTTTTAATATGAGTCATAACTTCATGGCAGACAAAATAATAATGTAGAGAAAGGTTGATTTAACCTTAAAGGACATCAGAGGTCTAAATCTTTCCATCAGTATTGTCTGCATTTCATAACTTAGTTATGGACTGACTCTTATTTTCAAGTTTATAGAATTAATTTCCCATAGTTTTCATGCTTATGTGCATCATTTTGCTCTTGAAAATTCCTCTGTTCTAAAGTTAACACCATGTCACTTGAGTTGTTATTTAACTTGTGACAATGTGAACCAGTGTTATCATGCATATTTTTGGCACAAGTCTCTGTGTTGAAAAAAATCATTCATGAGTTCTCCAAATGGGTTTTAGCATTTGTTGTAACCATGGCAACCACAGACCCAGGCAGCTGTTCTTCACTGGCTATCAGACATACATACATCCTGTAACTAAAACCAAGTCTCATCTATGATGTCAACAGAGTTTGTATCTGTGGTATGTTGTATGAAGCAGCAGAACAGTAGGAAACCAGTGTCCATTATTTTTGTAAACTGTTCTATTTGGCTAAGTTGAAATCAGCAAGACTTGAGTTTAGTCCAGATCTCATAAGCAAAAGGGAAACAGGGCTCCAGACTAACTTTTTATGTTGGTTACAATGGTGCACCAGCACAAAAATTAGGTGCACCCAAATTCTTCATTGTGTCACCTTTAAAGGTGTAGTCAGCAATCTTCTAATCTTCTGACCTAATGCACTATTTGTCAAAATCACCGTATTTCTCCTCTCTTTCCACAAGATGTTACCACTGACAGCATGTTGAATAAAAAGTCTGGTTTCAATACACAGCCTTGGCTCTGAATTTCAGCAGGTAAATACTGTGGCGCGGGCCGAGTCACCAAAACAGGGTACACCCCCCCACAACCAGGGGGCGATCATACTCATGCGCAGATCAGATAGAGGGAGGAGGGGGAGTCATAGGTTGCGTAGCGTGCGCAGTTAGCATAAGAGAGAGATACAATAGGTGCAGTAGCAATGGCTGAAAAATAGCCCAAAAGAAAAAGGTCAGAGTAGTGAAAAGTGAAAAAGAAGGGCTATGACCATGAAAGAGTGAAGACCCGGGTCACCATTGGTGTTGCTTTCCGACGGTGGAGGGAACTCACGAATTTAAAGACCTGAAAACGTACGCAGATGTTGCTGTCTTTCTGCTGGATAGGTAAGCAACATTAGCTTTGTGGTGCTTCACATAGCAGTAACAGTCGTCGAGCATTCATCTTATTGTCTAATCTGCCAGAATGTACTGTTGTCGTGATGTTTACAGTCATGGCAGTCGAGTTGTCTGACGAGTTGGGGTTACCTTAGCTACGTTGGTCAGCTACGCAGTTTCTACGGCCGTTTCCATGACAATGCACGTCCATCAGCTTTTGGGGGGTGGAGCCAGGGGTGAGGTCTGAAGGGAGAGGCGGGTCTAAATATGTTGATCAACAACCTCTTCACTCGTTTTCTCCCACATCGCTGACTACACCTTTAACGCCATAAGGTCACCATTTTTTCACTCTCTATAACTTTTATGTAGTGTAGATGCTTTTTAAACAAGAATAAGATGTTAAGAAATACGTAATACTTAATTAAAAGCAAAATTATGTACAAAAAGAAAAAAACAGCATTTGAAGTGCTTCTATGAATGAAGTTGACAATTTCAAACTAAAACATTAGGCAGAATAAACCATTTCCAGATTTCTTTACAGAGAAAAAACGTGTGAGCATTAAAAACATCAAATTAGCACAAGGACAGTAAAATAGAATTCCAAGTAAAGATAAAAGTATTAGAAATAAAGATATTTGATGAGATGAACAGAGGAGATATAAGAGGAACAAAAAGGAGTTGAACATATTAGAAGGCAGTGATAAATGTTTTTAGATCTGTTTTAATAGAGTCCACAGATGGAGCCATTTCGTGAACATTATATTACTTCATGTTCCCTCTTGCCCCTACCCTTTTACTTTAGCTACAGCAACTGCCAGTCAGTCAGTCTGCTCATTTACATGCTGTTAAAATAAATGCATAATTTTGCAAGTCTGACTAAGGCTCCCACTGAATATTATGGAATATAAATCTTCATATTTTTCTTCTCACAGCCTTACAGTCCCACAGAAAAAAAGTTCATGGACCGGTGAGGTTGTGTTGGCAAAGCTTTCTGCATGGGGATAAAACTTTCCGAAGAACTTTCAGCCTCAGCTGCATCTTTTTTTGGCTTTAGGCCACTGGGCCAAGGTTGATATTGAACCCTGGCAAGGCGATTCAAACAACTTCATCTTTTTGCTTTTAACTTAAGTTTTTTGGAGGTCAAAACTGAATAAGCCCAAAGACATTAGTTTAAGAAAATGCTGTCATGATTGATTGATTTAAGAGAGGTATTCAGCAAACAGCAGTGGACAAATAATGTCTGCCCTGCTGTCCAGAGAGGTTTAGTAGGTTTTGTTAGGATGAGAGTTGTTTTGCTTAACCAAATGAAAATGAAACAAGGACAGAGTCTTTTCAGTCTGTTGACATTTTCAAAGTTTTACCCCTTTTCTTGTGAAAGTTTCGACTGAAGGTGTCTGTTATCCGATATCACATTATGAATAATTCATAGCAGTGGTTTGCTGGGTAATTTATCTGTGAGTTCAGGGGGGCACTGCATAGACATTAAAAGGCAAGCATCCAGCTATAATAAGTACAACTTCATTGGATTCTAATTTGTCATTCCTCCACCAAATGTGACCATTAGAGCGAATGGATAGCTATTTAATTGTCTTGCTGTGGCTATACTTCAGCGCTGTCAATGACAGCAGCGACTACAGCCTCCTCTGCTTTATTTTGACCCCAGATCCACACTGTATTTCTCACCTTTTTTCCCTCTGGCTCTCTTCTTTTCTTTTTTTTTTCCTATTTTTTCCTCTTAGGATTATACAAAGGTATGAATCACGTGTGAGGATTAATCGCCTCCTTCAGGGACACTTCTCTTAGGCCAGCTCGAAGGATTTAAGAGGAGCTGAGCCGTGTTCATACACCAGAGCCACCTCTTCTGAAGTGTTTTGTGGATACTCAGTGAACTGATAGTTAAATAGAAAAAGAAGAAAGACAGCTCTCCTCCTTTTTTTAATATTCTTCATAGTTTATGGCTACTGCGTTTGGCTTTACATGTATTTAGTCAAACAGCTACTGCTTCATTAACATGCAATATCATGTCTCCATGGTGTCGGCTAGGAACAATGAATGCAATCATAAGCCAGCGTGTTATTAATTATTAAAACTCCATATTCTTTATTAGCTTAATAGTTCCCATCCAGACCCCAGCACTCTCTGGCGCATGAAGCCAATGAACAGTTCATCAAACTGACCGATCCGGAAAAGGAAACGGCGTTTAGCAACGTGATTAATGGGGTCAATATGCTGCTAACGGGGGACACTAAAACATGTCATTTTAATCATGGCAATGCTTGTGGGGGAGATGGGAGCAAATTATTTCATTACCATTTTCGGAAGCATCTCTCTGCAGTTGTGGAGCCCTGCAGCTTCCCCGATGCTGGGAACAGAGACTGTCTGTCATTTTACAGGCCTGTTCCCCCAGTGAGTAGAGGCACTGCAGCAGAGAGTGTGCAGTGTTTTACTCTGGAAACTGCGCCATCAGTGTCAGCGCTTGTGAACTTTACATTTTTTATGTGCTGTCATGTTCCATCAGGACGTCTCGGGATGTAGCTTTGGTTTTCTGTCTCTTGTGAGTGTTGACACGAGCATCCTGCACTGGGTCCCTGATTAGCCGGCGAGTCCACGGTTAATATAACGGATCTGGAAAAATGTTTTTCTTCACAGGCCGCCTGGCAGAAAACGGCAGCCCGTCCGAGCACCGGCATGTTTGTCACAAGTAATTAATTTTTCCTCCCATAAAAATGCCCACCGGGATGATGGAAAAGGTGGGTTCATTAACCTTCCTCACCCATGCTTCCTGTGGCACTTTACAATGCGTTGGGTTGATGGTTCTTCCAATCGCCCGTGGCAGAAAATGTGCAGGAATGAAACACTTTTTATTCCAAGATGGCCGTTTAGCTAGGGGAATAAAAAGGGGTTTGCTCGGCGGCTCAGTCCAGAAATTTTTAAATGCTTTTACAACTTTTCCACTTCTACTTTTGCCTCTTCCCTTCCCTAGACACATATAGACATCTTAAAATGTTTCTTTTTCTTTTCATATGCCATTCACCCCCCTCCCTTCCTGACTCTGCTTGGCTCCCCCTTGCTTGGGTTGAATTTTGAATCGCTTTTTTCACAGTTTATTTCAAATTGACATTTCATGGAGTTTAATCTCTAGGGGGAACAATGGGTACATTCCATCACACAGAGTGATATAAAAAGCCCCAGACCCTGTGAATGGGAAGTGAGAGACAGAATAAAATAAATAAAGGAGTATCTCTGAGTGACCCAGAATACTGATGACAGGAACCACGGCGGCGGGCAACTCCAGCACTGCAGCTCAAACATGCTCTCCTCTTTTTTTACAACTCTCTCCTCTCTCACTTTATCCTCTTGATTGTCAGTCAAGGCACTTGCAGCCAGTGTACTCAAAGTGCTAAAATATTCTCAGATATCATCCACTAGACTAAATGGAGCTTGTTAAAAAGGAAGGGAGGAGCATCTGGGTGCCCTCCCATAGTGCAGGCTTGTAGATCAATGTTAGAGGGGAATCTTGACAGCTCAACTTGCTGAGCAGGGAGGAAAATTGACTTGTTTTCACCCTTGGAGCTAATGGGTTGATTGGTTGCAACAAGTGTGGCTGCCTGTTGGCACTTTAAAGACATTTAGACTTTTTCATGTTTCAATCGCAGGAGTACAGTTTACATCGTTCCTCTGTGGTTTGGAGCTTTAGAGCCGGGATGTACATTGAGTGTAGGGATGTAGCAATATGACAACTTTGTGTGGTGGTTGTTATGGCCAGAATTATCACAGTTATCATTATTACTGTTGCAGTGTACTCAAAATGTTCAAAAACTACTCACGCACACAGTGAAATCATTTAACAAAGTTTTATTTAGTTACAAAATCTAATGAATTGAAGAACGGTCAGCAGACACCAGACCCTCTTAGCCTCTCTGGTTCCTTGCTCAGGTCTTTCTCAACCATCCAAGTCAGGCAGCTCCCCTCTGATCCTACTGGGGGGGGGTTGGTTGTGGTGGAGGTGCTGTTGGGCCCTTTCAAATCCATGTTATTTTTTTAACAAATTCTGTTTTATTTTTCCCATATTCCGCTTTCGTGTCCAGTCAACAGTATGATGACAAAATTTGCGATCCATTGACTCATAATAATCATTACCAAACTGGTTTGTCCTGTACTCTGGAGTTAGCCTGGAGTTTCATAGCTTCCTGCTAACTTGCGCTCTGCTCAAGGTTGATCGTGCCGTTTGCATTGTGCTGCTCGTCACCCCTCGACGCCAGCCATCATTGAAAATGAGTGGCAGCTTGACGCAGAGGATCCCCAGATTACTTTTGGTGTGAACACAGGGTCAGCCAGTGTCCCAGACGGCCATGTTGACATTGTTAATGAGGGAGGGAGAAGAGGGAGAGGAAGTGAATTGTGTATTGTTCGCAGCTGTGGCTTGTTGGTCTTCCTTCCCGGAGACACTTTTTTCTGACTTTTCTGCAGACGTGATGACCGTCTTCAATAAGTTTCCTCTTGCCATTCCAAAATACAACCAGACTTTGGACTTTGTCTTTTTTTGTGGGGGAAAAAAAACTTTCCAGTACGATGTCAGTACGAGTACCAACCACCATACTTTCACTTTCAGAGGCCAAACATTACAAACAGCACATGTGCACCTGCATCTTCTTTTGAGAAGCATCCCATATTTCTGGACTTTCTCAGGCAATGAGCAGCCTCACCAGCATTACTGACAATGAGAGGTGATCATAGTTCATAGTTCATTTCATTAATTTGCCCCTTTAAGGGCGATTTGGTTTGCAGCAGATTCACATTCAGACATAAAAACATAAAAAACCATACATGATAATATGAGCAGTATCGACATTGGCGCACAGTTAGTTCCAGTACAAAAAAGTGGATTAACAAGGTGGACTTATCAAACCAAGCTGTGCCCCTGATCAAGGAGAAGGACGGCAAATGACAGACTACTGGTCAGCAAATATACAGTAGCTGCGTAACCAAGTGCACGGTTAACATTACAAACAAGTAAAGGAGAAAGAACAGACTACTGGTCAGCAAATATACAGTAGCTGCCTATTAAAAAGAACATGGTTTTAGCAATAATAAGACTAGGAAATGGTAGTAGTAACTGTTGGAAATGTGACCACGGTTTATCATTTTATTGGTTACCGTAATATTACTAATTCAGTGGCAATCAAAATTGGATTCTTTGGCAGTTGGCATCATGTACTAATCCAGGACTTCCCAATAGTGATGGCTTAACACCCCTAGCTAACCTTTAAGGAACTACAATGAGATCATGATTTTTAAACTTAAAATTGTGTTTGAAATGACCATAAAATACAACAAAACATTTTTTCTTGAAAGTTGCTGTGTTTGAAAAAGAAAACTGGGCACACAAAATGATTTTAAGCCAAATTGTGACAGCTAGACGACTGGGTCAGAGTATCTCTTGTAGGCTGTTCCTAGTCTGTTGTTATCTGCATCTATCAAAAGTGGTCCAGTGAAGAACAGTAGTGTACTGACAACATGGTCATGGGCAGCCAAGGCTCATCGATGCACATGGGGAATAAAGGCTGGCCTGTGTGGGCTGATCCAACAGACAAGATACTGTGCTGTTGATCATATTGTTGAAGAGGTTAATGCTGCTTCTGATAGAAAGGTGCCATGATACAGTGTGTCACTGTTTTTGGTTTATTTGGCTCTACAGCAACAAACCAGTCAGAATAGCAGGGTCATAATGGTCAGAATACTATGGCTGATGGGTGGATATGGGTGGCTGTAATTGTAAATATGCGTGGCTCATCAAGGTATTAATACAGGAGTGTTGTTCTCAAGAGTTTTTGGACAGTGGCTTCTTTTGACAGAAGGGACTGACATGTAGTGCTCTCAATGATTTCTTTGCCTCTATATAGCTTTAACAATAGGGCTGCATAAGTCACATCGATATTTCCATTCAATTTTCTGAGACAGAAATTGATGTTTGAAATTGTGAAATTCTATGTTTTTTCCCCTAGGGTTGGAGCAGCCAACCCTTTGATTTGCTTATGGCACTTAAAACTGATGAGCTGATTTTTTACCTTTAGGTTGACTGAAGTATATAGATTTTTAATCAATCTTTTTGACTCAATAAGTCCAATTCTTATTTTTCAACATTCCTGTGACATTTTTATTGAATTTCTTTGCAAGGAAAACCCGATAAACAATCACTTCATTCTTCGAGATTAAAATGCACAGACTTAGAGGTGAGAGAAATATTCAGTTGGGTTTATGACATGAAAGGAATACTTCATTATATAAAATATGTAGTAGTACTAGTCTTTGTTATGCTTTACATACTAAAATATTAGGGCTGGGTATTGATTCAGATTTTCTGGATTGATTCAATTCGATATTACAAGGTCACAGATCAATGCGATTCAGTTTTTCAGTCTCGGATATAGCAGTTAAAATAAAACTGTAAATTTCAAGAGTGACCTTTTGACCTGGTATATGATTAAATAAATGTTTTTACATAAAGGGACTGATCTTAAAGCAGTTACATTAATCATATATTAATGATATACATTAATGCATATTCTACATATTACTTGTTTACTGTCCAACTCATCTTTTCAGTCGTGCTTGGTTAAATCTGAAATCCACTTTTAAACTCGCCGGTGGTGCCTTTGTAGTGCTACTCGTAACATCTCACGAGATCTCGTTCAGTGGAAGGCAGCACAAAACGTTGATCACGTGAGACTAGCAGGGTTGATACCACGGGCTGCTTCTCTGCACGTCTAACCTACCCAAGTAAAAAGATCAATCTTTGGATTTTGTGGATCGATAACAAACCATTTAAACGGAAATCAGCTAAATCGATTAAATAGATTTTTCAAACTCAGCCCTATAAAATATATAGTAGTATGAGTCGTTATTTCTTTATTTAAACATAATACAATAGAAAGCATAAGAATGTTTTAGGGAGGGAGAGTTGACATGCTGTATCTAAGCATAGTTCATTGTTCAGAGAATTTATTTTTTATCACATAAACAGTCAAGTGTTTTGCAAATGCAACCCTGCAAATAGCTTTTTCTGACTAACTGTAGCCAAAAAAGTTGTCAACAAAATATGCACTTCTATGTAAATTTCAATTTCTCCTGTTTGGTTATGTAGCGTGAAGCCATGGCGGAAAGAGAAAAGGAGATAAAAGCTTGAAGATGTCTGAATAAAAATCTGTTCTAAAGCAGCTGTATTATTCACTCAGATCATAGACATTGCAGTTAGATAACATTTTCTTAAATTGTTGCACTTTAAGAGATAACCAGTTACTTAAGTTTGCATTTATATTTGACCCTTTTCAATAAGCTATTTGGTGTGTTTAGTTTTTATGTTACAAAAGTGCACTTTATTGTTGTTCATTACCTTTTATGTTTACATTTATTGCACATTTTTATAAAAACTGCACTATTTAAATTTAAACCTTTTCAGAAAGTTTCTTTGGCCTAAATTGTCAATTTTTTTCCTTTTAGGGTTTTACATGTTTTATATGTTAAACATAGGGAAAAAATGGTCAAACATGCAAATTAGTCTAGAAAAATCAACGTAAAAAAGAATCATGATAAAATCGTGATCTTGGTTTTATTTTTAAAAAAACGTGATATGATATTTTTGCCATATCGCCCACCCCTATTTTCAATACTATATTTAACCATTTTGTACACTTGCTTTTATTGGAAGGACAAAAAAGAAGGACAAAAGGAAACCTGGACATCAGCTACAGCTGTCTTCACATTGTAAGAAATTAAAGGAACATAAAAAAACCTCAGGTCACCCGAGTCCTCGGTTCCATCTCAATAAATCGCAGTCCATTATGTCCAGTTTGGAAAGCTCTCAGATTATTATCTGAGAGACTGTGACAGCCTCCCATGGCTTGTATTTTGTCAACTTTGGTCACCCAGTCAGCCTTAGCTTGTTGCGACTTCTTGAACCATTCATCCATTTCCTTTGGTAGAAGCTTTTCGAGAAGTTAACACAAGTATATTTTATAACTGAAAAATGACTTGTATTCCAAAAATTCGTCCTAGTTCTTTTACAACCTCCTGCCAGTGTGAATGAATGTTAGGATGGGCCCAACGATGTGAAAGTAATCTATCATTAATCTGCCTCTTTCTCTCAAACATTGATTCATACCCTGTGAACTCTGCTGGATAAATTCCAGCAAGTCAGAAAATCTTTTATTTTATTTTGTAGCAGAGTCTTGAGTTGTCTTGGCCTGACATTCCCAAATGTCACACCAATCATCCTCACATATTCAGGCCTGATTCATTTTCCTACTTCTGTTTTACTACAATAGTTTTATAATTTTTGAGTGTCTGCAGTCCTCCATAAATCAGCAACAAAGGATATGCGTTGCTCTTTGCAGTAAAAGCACTGGTAAAAAATCTATTGTACAGAGTTTGCTAATTCTTGTTTGTTGTAAAGTTTCTCTACTGAAGTTGTGCCCTGAAGGTATCTGAAAAAAATGTTTTTTTTTACATTTGTGTGAATCTACAAGTTTGTTCAGAGAGTCTTGTACATTTTTTGAGGTTGTTGTACAAAATGTGTTATCTATTGCTGCTGATTTAAAATCTGGATCATATGCCCATTTACCCATTAAAGAATTCTGGCATGGGGCTCAAGTTTGAATCTTTTAAGGACCCTGTTAGGTACCAATCAATAAAAAGGCTCGAGACACAGGATGAATTTTAAGAAAATGAGTGTTTATTTTACCCAAAGAAAGTCCGTCAAAATCACAAATCAAAATGCTAAGAAGTAGGCCTGTAAAAGAGGTAAACTAAATCCAACACTTAATAAACCAAACACATCTCAGTGTCAACTCAACAAAACAGACCTGACAAAAAGACACAAAGGAACAAATATACAGGGGTTTGGCCAAACAAAGGGAACAAAGGCTTAAACAAAACAGCTGCCACATTAAACTACACACAAATCAAAACTAGCTTCTCCCAAATCCCCCCATGAAACCAGCAGACTTGGTCCATCCTAATGTGCTGGCTCCACCATAAAAGTCCTTTCAGCCCTTGGCCACACCTTTTGCCTCTGAACCAGGAAGTTCCCCTCCCCCAACATCCAGGTAACTCAAAGAAAGAGACCAGAGCTAATAACAGAAAATTGCTTTAAATCTTAAATGAATGAATTATGTGCACTAAATTTAAACCATGTAAGACATAAAGCAACTAATAATCTAAAAGTGAATCAAAATGATGAGTAGATGTGTTCTTGTGATGGCAAAACATGGGTCAAACTAATGAAGTTAGCAGCTGGTGATGTAGTGAGGGTGAATATTGACCATGTGTGGCTGTGGCCATCACAGACCCTCAACAACATGTGGAGAGCTACCATGATTCCCTGTTGTTTCTTTCAGGTAGTAAATACTATAATAGAACGATTTGAGAAAATAATCTAATTGCGATATTTTCCCCAGTATTGCAATTGCGATTTACTCTGCGATTGTTTTAATGTTTCTCATCTTATGTATTCTTAAACAAGCATAAGCAGTAGATCGTTTTATAGTATTACCAACATGACATTAAATCAATTTCAGGATAAAAGATTTGAGAAAAAGTGGAGAAGTGAAGAACAGAAGCAAAATAGGTATGAAATTGTAAAAACTGGGGGGGAAATAATGGTCCGAAAGCGGAAAAAAGTTAATAGGTGCAAAATAGGCATGAAATTGCAAGAAACTACATCACAATGCCAAAATGTTCAACACATTTTGGGTAAAAAATGTTGCACTGTCTGCGATTGGAAAATTGCAACAAGCCATATTGTGATTTAATCTAATTTGCAATTAATTGATCAGCCCTAGTCAATACCCTATCTAAAAACAATATGATACCATCACCATTTCAATACAGTAGTGTTATACATATCACAGCTAACACATCAGATCTAGAATCTAGAGCTTTTAACTCACTGCTGCGCAGAGTTTATTCATGTACCAGATAATAAGTTCTTAAAAATACAATGGCAAACTGCAGGTTTAAAACAAAAACTACAATTGCTGTGTTTACATGATAACTTTAATTCTGAATAAAACTAGGGATGCATCGGCTGAACATGGGTATCGGCCGATGTTTGCCTCGTTAACGGCCATTGGCAAATAAAAATTGCATTTGCAGATGGCAGTGGCCATGATTATATGTTGATGTACAAGTGGCATGTACGCTGTGCTCGGGAAAAACTCTTTTCCCCTCTTTATTTGGGAATGTAATTCTCTGCCGAGACGGAAGAGGGCACCCGCGCAAATAATTTTGTTGAGTGATGTAAGTACTGAAACTCTCTTTTGATTGATTAGTTTGCAGTCCAAGAGGGTTTTTGAAAGTTATTTTTCAGAAAAGAACTTGTCATGTGAACTAAGGTTATGTAAAATGTCAATCAGAAAGTGACATTAAAGGTTGTTTTTGTTTCATAAATTAGTCTGATTTAATTTTTGCTCATTCAAGGATAGTGTGATGGAGAGCTGAGAAAATTGTATGTTTTTGTGGCACAAAAGAAGGAATAAATAACGAAATAAACATCGACATCGGCCAAGTTGTTATGTTAAACATCGGTATCGGCATCGGCATCTGCCCAGAATTTACAATCGGTGCATCCCTAAATAAAACAAATCCTCTTTAAAAAGATTAAAAGTGACTGTGTAAACACCTAATTCAAAATGAAAATGGTAATTCAAAATAAAACTTAATTCCGAAGTAAGTGGCTGGTTTATTCTGATTTTAAATCCAAATGAAATAATAGCTCGATCATGTATGGTTCATTCCGCTTTAAATTAATTCTGGTTGTTCTGCGCATGCTCGTTCCCTTATCCGGCAATGATGAGGCACAGGACGCTGACAGGAACGGGATGGCTGCCTGAAGCAAACATGGGACTCCACACAAGCCGAGACAGTTTATTTAAACAGAGCCTTATAAGATTCGGAAGTAGTGAAAGTGTGAATGGACATAAGCATTAAAATGAGGACCTTTTTAAAGCTGTAGTGTCCGAGTTGGACGAGGTTTCCCTGATGGAGATGCTGGAGACGCTGAACTGGATTTTTTCTTCCGGTAGACGTAAATATGTGACTATGTCATGCCCACCCCCTGTCCAATCAGAACCGCTTTCAACCATCAGGCCTTGAATAAAGGTGAAAACTTTAATTCCAAATTATTTAATTCTGTATAATTAATTCTGAATTAAAAAGCATCATGTAACCATGGCCAATGTTACTTCATTTTCATATTTTTATATTTCTTCCAAACTGATTTGAAGACAAAAAATGTTGTGGCAATTTTGCTTTCTGAACATATTTAGAGAAAAAACATAGTCATGCATTATCATAAGAGAGGCTTGAAGAATTTAGTGCATTTTTTTCATCTTGTCAGTAAGTTTCCTGGACTTGCATTTTTACACTGCAGGTCATTGAAAACAGATTTTTTCTTTCTCTTCTATGGCTTTTTATTCCTCTTTAATTGGAACAGGTGACTGGTGTTGTATAGTGGTTTACATTTCTGGTACTGTTACTAACTTATTCCAAACTCATGATAACTCTTTGATTTTTCCCCCCTGGTATTTCCTGCTTTAGTTGTTGTGCTGCGCTGGTAATAACAACTCCCTTTTGTTGGCTTAAGACAAGTCAGTCTCATAAATCTGAGCAGAAAAATGTTTGATAATATCCTGGTTAATTTCTAATGAAACACATTTGGTAACTGGATTGTGTAATGAAGCCAACATTGGCTCTAACTGTTAAGATGGATCACTTGGCCACCTTTGAGGCTACAGGGCAGAGGTAATAAAGCGCCCTGATTCAAAACTTCATGCTTAATTCACCCTTGATTCGTTTCACTGGCTGTAATGACAGGAGCTTTGTGCAAAGACCTTATTGTTGATGTAACTGCATCAGACCTCTTGTCCCACTGTGTGTAGATGACCTGACTTTAATCCAATATCTGCCTCATGTTTAATTGTATTTGAGTAAATTGGTTTGTTATTAATGACATTTTCATACCCTGCTCTATGAATTTGCAGTGATAGCATTGCCATGGTGTATGATACACCTTTATTTAACCAGGTCGTATTAACACAGCAAAATTACTGCCAATTTGCACTTCAGATTGCTGAAACCTATATAACTTGCTACACCTGATGGCACAATAACACAAGCAGATGGGTTGATCTTGGGTCCCAGACTTGGAAATGCCTGTTTGAAGGTGGTGTATTACATCTCATTGTGCTCCCTGCTGCTGGTTCTTGGCTCCATGCGCAGTCATTCATCTTCACAGTCATCATTCCCATCGTTCTCAGTCATCCCTCCGCTCCCTTTCCTCAAGGGTGTTGAGGAAGACTCTCAGGGATATTTTGGAGGCTCCATAAGAAGCACCATTATCCCAGAGCAGTAATGGATTACCTTCGTGATCAGCCTGTCATGTCAATGTTTGCCCTGACATTTCACTCACTGTCCTCTTTCTCTTGGTGAAATATCATACTGCTGTGGCATGGTGGTTGTTACTGTGTTTGCACTTTGATATCTCCTGTGTTCTTTTTTCACTCTTTCTCCCTCGCTGTCTTTTATCCAGTAACGTCAGCTCGGCCTTTGAACCAGCAGTAACCGTCCACAGAGGCGTCAATAGTCGTGGGTGGGTTGCCTGTCATTCCAGCCCTTTTCCAAACATAATATCTCAGTGACATGGTTGAGGATCTTTTCTCAGACACATCGGGAATGTCCATACTGGGAAATGAACAAACTCATAAGATTTTCGATGTCAAAGGCCAAAGCTTATGATTGTTAATCATCATGATCATCCCTTGCTTATGAATTCAGTGTCCCAGGAACTCTTTGAAGATTTCTCTCAAACTCATGGCTCATTGATGAACTTGTTGCATTTCTAGTGGCACAATGTCAAGGTCAGTGTGACCTTAAATCCACATACAGTTCTGTTAATTGGCCCACTACTGTTCTTTCACTGTACATGAATGGTATACCTTGTTAGGGTATATACCGTAAGTTCTGAAATGTAACATTTTTTTTTGCTCTTAAATGTGCAGTGTGCAGAAACTTGGCATTTTAGCGACATCTTGCGTTCAGATTTGGAATGAGCCTGTCTGTTTCTGAAACATCACATCACTTAGCGACAGGAGCCGGTGAAGGCCAAAAAGGATCATAAACAGGGCATCATGTACAACAGTTATGAGGTGAGGGTTTTTCATTCATATTTGTAACTATTATTTTGACAGATTATAGGTCAGTTCAAGATGATGATTGTAGGGTTTGTGAACTTTTGTCAACTCATATTCAAAAATTGCTCTGACAATATGGCAGATCATTATGTCAGCTTTCACAGAGGAGAGACCGATGGTACATATAGGCCTGTCATGATAACAAATTTTGCTGGACGATAATTGTCCCAAAAATTATTGCCGCTAAACAATATTATTGTCAATGTTATTTTGAAACATCTTTTTTTTCATTAATGTCATTATATGTCGTAATCAAGTGAGTATGCCATATCAAAACCAATAAACTTTAATTTTTTAAGAGTATTTAACTGTAATTTGGAAGGTCAGGAGTGGGAAAAAAAAACTGATAATTAAATTGACTCTCTTTTGGGAAAAACTGCATGTAATAAAAAATCATAATAATCAAAAACAAAAGAATAGACCCTGTCTCTGTAAAGAAAAAAACAGAACTCCAATAAAAACACACACAACAATAAAAACAATAAATAAAATGTGGTTCATACAGTCCCTGAATTGTTTGTGACATGTACATTCTCACAGTCAATTTGTACGGTCTGTCAAATGTTTGTAACATTGTTTTCTTTTCAACCGTATTGAAGGGCTGCATTTCTTTTGCAATGTAGTGAAAGACACTGTCTGTGAGCGCACCATTTTGTGCTGCTTTATTTATATTTACTTTGCGGACCAAACCCCTCAGTGAGTGCTGACTGTCAGGGCGAAGGCTCCGCTACACCTCACCTTCTTCATTGCCACTACTCTTAATGAATGCGACATATTGGCTTGTCAGTGTTCATGGGCTCACACTTTGTTCATTCTGTTTTAAACCAAAATATTCCCATACTTGAGCTGTGGCATTCTGCTTAGGAACCATTGCTTTTGTGCTATCAATCATATTAGTGTTTGTTTCCTTGTTACTCCTCTCGACGCTTGCTTCAGCTCTCTTTGTGTGTTCGCGCTAGCGGCCCTGCCTCCCCCTCAAAAAGTGAATGAAGGACAGATGCATCACTAACCCTCACCTTGCTCATTCCGCTATAGAACCACCGCGCCCACGCGTTGAGAAAGATAAATGTAGTGAGCCATCTTCTCATCCAGCCATCTTCTCATCCAGCCTGTTTGGTAGAAAGAGAGGAGGGAAACAAACATGCATGCCCGTCAATTTATCGAGGCCGGCAAACTTACCTATGACGTTTTTACAATATCATTCAGTTAATTGATTTATTGATTATCGCTACAAGCCTAGGTACATATATTAAAAAGCTTTTCTAATTTCATAAAAAGAAAAACTAAGTTTAATGAAGATGATTGTACACCTATTTTGATGGACTTACATACAAATAGAAACATTATATCCTATATTCGCTGTTTCTGTTTAGTAAAAAGCTGCCACCTTCTACACACGACACCTTTAAACAAGATCTAATAATCAAGTGCATATTGCACACGAGCACAAGCAAAATGTGTAGAATATTTTGTCTTGCCAACATCGTGGTTACAACTCATCTGATACAGATAATAGTTAGGGCTGGGCGATATGGCCTAGAAATTACATTCCTGATTTTTTCCCCACAAAACTCGATTTACAATTTTTATTGATTTTTTTTCCCTCTCAAAGCAAAAACAACTCCAAGTGACACAAAGATGACATGAGTAAGGTTCTGCCTTTATGTTGTCAAAATATGTTCCTAAATCAGTCAGAATTTCCCTCTTAAAATTAAAGTGTGTGCCATAAAATGTTGATTATGTAGTTCGCACGCAGGCAGGTTTGCCTACATAAAGACTAAAAGCTGAAGTATTTTCACTGCTTGTTAACATGTTTCTCTCTGATCCATTTTCAATCTAATTAAAAAAAAATAAATACTAGCCTTTAAAATTGTTTGTGGAAACCTGACAGGGCCACCATCATGAGAACTGTAAAATTTCAGTGTTTATATTTTTTTAAACTTTGCAACTTTTTAGAATTTAAGTAAGTGAATGAAAAAAATCTTGATTTTTAATACTTAAATCTTCTGCAGAAAACAATTCTAATTAATTGATTAAATCGATATATTGCCCAGCCCTACAAAGGGCCGAAATATTCTCTTACTCTGCAAGGCATTAATGCCAAACTTTTGTAATTCTTCTAAAACCCACCGTTAAACTGTTCTTATCCAAGATTTTAGGTCTTAATTTGTTTATCTTTGTGAATGATCGTGTAATTCTACGTGTTATGGTACCACTTATGATGGAGTGCTGCCATCTTGTAAGCGAGGGGACCAAAATTCCTGTGCTCTGATTAGTTTAAGACATTGCCATGTTGATAGTTGTGCTCTGATTGGACGGCACACTATGAGCATGCAGGGATGTGTGAAATGTGATTTGAGGTGAAGTCATTGCTTCAAATACCGTATGATACCGTAAGAAGGTGTCATCTGTGAGAGAATAATTGTACAACAGTAAAAACCCATTGAAAATGGCGGTAAAAAGAGGAAGTTATCCAGCAGCAATCAAAAGAAAGATGACTGAAGTGGCTGAGGCAGTGGTGGTTAACAGAGAAGCTGGTAGGAAATTGGGCATGAGTGAAGGTAACATTCGGGATTGGAAGAAAAAGAAAGCAGAGATACTGATGGACAGAGCAACATCAGAAACTTTTGGGTGTTTGTCAGAGAGTAAGGTTTGGGTGAAATTTGGGCACAGCGGTTTTTGGGGAAAAAAGCTTGACAAATGGGGTGTGTGTTACAATTGAGTGCGTATTATAATTGAGAAATTACGGTAAGTGCCAGGCAGTAGCTCCGTGTTTTTCTGTAAATTTTTGCACTCACTCTTAGTGCAGAAAGGACAAAACCTGTATTAACAGGCTGGTTAAAATCAAATTTAGACTCCATGTTTGACCCTTCTCTTTTATTTTATGGCCAAACAAATACTTTGTCTCCTAGATGATCATAAACAATGCACATAAGAGATTTCATCCTTGAGCTAACCTTGTCCTCACTTTTTTTTAAAGCTTTATTTCTTCTCCAGGACACCATTATCTCCTGTAAAGCTATTGTGCTGCCCATGGTGGGGAAGAATCACCACAGGCAAAATGAGTCTGACATTGGTCCATAGTACAGGCAATGGAGGGTGACATATCCAATATCCAGAGAGTGGCAGGGCTAAATATTTTTGTCAGGCCAGCGGCTTTACTGTGAAGAGATGTGGATGAAGGGTTCATTTAGGTCTGGATTTGAGTACAGCTTCCTGGAGAGTCAAACTCCAGGTAAATGCTTCTCTGTATAACCTTGTTGCAGGCAGAGGGAATGACGTTCATGTTTCTTTGTTATAAAATGCCAACGCAATAAGATAATCATAATTAAACTTTTGAAGGGAATTATTCTTAAAGATTTCTGAAATCCTGGAATGGGGCTTGGAGCCAGACCCAGAAGTGCTTAAAAAGTGATGATTCAAAAATCAAAATCCAACAGTTCTGAGTGAAGCATCTGAGGGAAAAGTAGCAGCAGCTTAAAATGTCTTGGGTTCGTACTTTCAGTCAGGGAGACATATTATGTGCGAAAGGAGGCAAAAGTTTAAATGAACTGAAATATTTTTGGTTGTTTTACCTCCTACATTTTAATTATTTTTGATATAAAAGAGAAGTTGATTTGAACATACACTGCTTGGCCAAAAAAAAAAAAAAGTCCAAGAACAAAAACAAGGTCAAACACTCTTATATTTTGCTGGACCGCCTTTGTCTTTGATTACAGCATGAACTTGCTTTGCATTGTTTTGATAAGCATCTGTGATGTCACAAGATTTGTCACAGGTCATAGCACTGCCCCTGCAGGCTTGTACAGTAGGCACTAGGCATGATGGGTGCATCACTTCACCTGCCTCTCTTCTTACCCTGATGCACCCATCACTCTGGAACAGGGTCAATCTGGACTCATCAGACCACATGACCTTCTTCTAGTCCTCCGCAGTCCAATCTTAACGCTCCGTAGCAAACTTTAGTCTTTCTTTTTTAGTTTGCCTTACTGATTAGTGGTTTTCTTAAGACTACACAGCTGCCCAGTCCCAATCCCTTGAGTTCCCTTCACATTGTACATGTGGAAATTCTCTTACTTTCACTATTAAACATGCCCCTGAGTTCTATTGTTGTTTGTCTTTGAATTGATTTTGCCAAATGTTTAAGTGATCACTGATCACAATCTTTCAGGGTTTCTTTTCCGACCACATTTGTTCCTTGAAGACGATGGTTCCCCACGATCCAGTTTTTAATAATTTGTTGGACAGTTCTCAACCCAATTGTAGTAGTTCTGCAGTCTTTTTTTTCTCTGCCTGACGCATGCTGGTGATTGCACCCTTCTTAAACAGACTAACATCTTTTCCACAACCACAAGATGTGTTTTTCAACATGGTTGTTTAAGAAATGAGAAGCTACTCATTGAATCAGTTGGTATTAAATAACTTGTTTCCAGCTGAAAGATAATCGCCCATGCAGTAATTATCAATCAGGAGACTTTTACCCATTGCTTCGTAAAACCCATGTGGTGACTTTTTTTTGGCCAGGCAGTGTAATTGATCAGCAGAAATGCAATGTAAATGAGATGGTATAATATCTCAATAAAGGCTGATGTATTTACTTGCTTGGAGCTAAATTATGTCCAAAGACTTGGAGCTGATTCAGCATATTGTGGGCTTCATACGTGATGTGGTTTGAAATCCCTCTGACAGATTAGACAGCATCTTTCCTCGCTGCTGTGAACCCATATGTTTACCAAAGCCATGCTGCTACAGAGATACATTTACAGTCATGGAGTCCTGAAATAAAGTTTTCAGCTCTTAACATGTAGCTCAGCCATCTCTGTCTTTGTCAGCATCTTCCTACCAGCGCTGCTTCTCTCACCGCAGCATCTGACACGGTAGTTTTAGCCAGCTCTGGCCTCCTGCTCCTCCACTGATCCACAGGTCAGCATCCTGCTGGGATAACAGCCCAGGGAGTGTGTCACAGTGCAGGAAATAACCCGGGCAAATCGATGGACTGTTTTTTGAAATGCCAATCAGACTTTGAACAGAGAGCAATTTGGATCAGCCTGAGCCATCTTCACTCAAAGGTGTGCATCCAAGGTCTGACCTTTTAGAAATCCATTGTCATCTACAGTCGAACAGTTTGAGAGTCGTGATAAATATATGGCGAGACAGAAACCCTTAAAGTGTTATTGAAGGTGAAAAGTGGCGTTGACCTTTTGCATTCCACTTTTGTGACAGTTTACCTCCCTGTCAAGCCTTTTGTAGCTTAGCATTGACAAACATAACACTATGAATAAAGGTATGCAGTTTGATAAAAGCACTGATCTAATGAAAGTTCTAACAGCTCACATACAAAGGTTGCTTTTAAAAATGCATGCCTTGTCTCGACTTTCTCCAGTGCAGTATAGAGCCGTGGTGCATTGCAGATGTGCCATATATTTACAAGACAGGAGATGACTTATCTTTACATCGAAAGTTGCCAGAAGACTGCAAGGAGAGGAGAGTCCCGTAAAGTAAAAAGAAAACGCCTTGCATGCAGATGCAGCTCCGAACAGCGTCCTCCAGGGCTGCTGATTATTAAAAGACCGATGCAGCTCGTGCAAACGTCCTGCAGCCCGTTTATCCACCTTGTATCGACTCCTCTCCCTCATGCAGCGAGGTGAATCAGAGCAGCCTCTTGTTCTCAAATACAGCATGAAAAGATACAAGTCAATTTCCTGCATTCCCGCTAAGGCTCAAGGCTGTAACATCACACTGAGATCAATTTGTAACATCTGTCTTTGTGTTAGCCTGGCACTATTGTGTAAAAAACAGGTTAGGGAGCACAGCGGTTGTGTGGCATTTTGTGTTGCGTTAACAGCTTCCTTGCTTTGCATCTCAAGACTCATTTTTTTAAACATGAAAGAAAACCGCGGTTCACATATCTCATAACGGCAGCAGCTTTTGGCAGTCATATATAGGACTCCTGTTGAGGAAAATTTCATGTTTACACACACCTCAGATCACATGTTTGGTAGAGATAAGGCCTTTTTTCAGCCCACTCAAACATCATCATGGCTTAAAACATCACAGCGAGTTGACAGTTTTGGTGCTGTCTGGAGTCTTAATGGGATTTTGTACATTAAATTCCCACTTTGACTGGTTATCCTCAGCGTCTGGTTGGATATTAAAGGCACTGAAATTTAATACCATGTCTTTCCTTGATGCTAGATGACATTGGTTACTAAGGCTGAACACTACATCAATTTTATATCCCAATGTCAGGACATGTAATGCCATGACTCAAAGCACATCACGTTGCCATTTGTTGGTTGTTTGATGGGAACCAAAACAGCCAGTGTTTTTTCCCTTTGTATCTAAAATGAAAACCTTCTGGAAGGGTAGATCATGTTAAGTGGGGTACACACACAAAGATTATCAGGCTGTTTTACCCCGACTTTCCCCTTTCCCGACTAAGGACGGCAAATGCCATAGTATTTTATGTCTTATAAGATTATCCTATGAGATTATCCTGCAGTCTGAGGTGTGTTTACAGTGAATTTGTCCCTATAATCGTCTTGGAAGTGGGTCAGGGCCGACAATCAACCAAAAATCTTCATGTGTGTCCAGAGTCACGACTCCAGGAACTGTGACGTGGAACAGTATGTCGACAGTCAAGAAGTGAGCTGACTGAGGGAAAAGAAAGCAGGTGTAAATAATAACAAACATGGCTGACCTGAATCATAAAGGTCTATGGACCTCAGAGATGGAGGGCCAGCTCACATTTTAATGCTGTCAGAGGGATTTTTTCCGGTCTTTTTCCCTTTTTTTAGTTTTGATTTTCCATAACAAATAAAAAAAATCCTTTTGTGTCTACCCCGCTTAAAGGCTACAGACATTCTTATCAAGAATACAGCAGCGATTAGGCCTGTGTTCAAAATATTGATACAGCAAAATATCGCCACGCACTCCTTCGGGATACGTGTATCGATTCAGATTCTACAGATTCAGATATTTTGACAGATGTTGCAATTACACTTTGGCTGATGTTAACAGTGGCACAGTTCATGGTGGAAGACGAGCTTCATAATGAAGCATATGTTCTAAATTTGAACTTAGGTCTACCATCTTTGAGGATCTGAATTTATATCTCTCAAGTTGTAGAGCCACTTAAAACTCATCCTTGTTCTTTTTCTTCTTCTAAGAAAAAACTAAACTTGTCAAGAGTTTTGTTTAAAGCGTAGTCAATGTTCACAATTTACGTGTATCGGGATACGTATCGTATCGTGGCCTTAGTATTGGGATACGTATCGTA
This sequence comes from Scarus forsteni, assembly GCA_036419115.1. Lineage (NCBI taxonomy): Eukaryota > Metazoa > Chordata > Actinopteri > Labriformes > Labridae > Scarus > Scarus forsteni. Next base: position 22,583,086 of record JAZDUH010000544.1, on the reverse strand, counting down.
TCGTGGCCTTAGTATCGGGATACGTAGCGTATCATGAGGTTGCTGGAAATACCCAGCCCTAGCAGTGATGTAGTTGAAAGAATGACTGTGTTTGTAGTAACTTTCAGAGTTTTGTATACTTTGTTTGGCTGGTTAAAGGCATTGATTAAAAAATGTACAGAATATGTCTTATGGCAACATCTTTTAAGAGAGACATCGGTTCTGTTGGTTATGACTCTCTGTCTTCAACATTGTCTTAACTGCAAAATCTGAAATGCTATGCAGCACAACAGTTATTTTTTTAGAAGATCAAAACTTCTGTGCAGTATTTAAAGAACTGTTTTAAAAAAAAGACTTCAAGTGATGTTGTTCCAAGTAGGGATGCATATTATTACTAGCACAATATTGGTATGGGAAAATATTAGCCTAAAAAGTGGAAATTGGTATATCAATATCGATATCAACTTTTTTGTATTTTTTTTACAGGTCAAATTTTAGCCCTATGTATCATCTTATATTGGCTGTTATACCCACAGAATGAATAGATACAGCAAAGGATGCAATGAATTGTCAACATACTCAATAAAATGCGATGGCATGAATGGCCAATGACTGATTTCATTGTTCGATACATCATCACATGCTTTCAGTGAAATGCACGGACATTGAATTGTTTTCTGGAGCAGATTATTCATTGGAGTGAGTCATCTTAATCCTCTACCTGTCTTTGTTTAAGCAGCATCATCAAACAACGTAGCATGCCAGTGGTAACTGCTGTAATGCTATTGTGTCTTAAACCTTTGTTTCTCTTGGTGTATTTCATCCTCTACACTGATGAGGAGTTCATTGTCCTCACATCAGTCTCCATCGTGTCGGGAGGGACAATTGAGACTTATTTTTCTGCTCCACGGCTAAAGCTGCAGAGTTCATGGGGCTAAGACTTTATGCTGTGGCTCAACTGCTAATGCCAGGAGACATGAGTGCTAACTTCAAATCCAGCGACATGGAGACCGGCTCACTTATTGGAGCCTTTGAGCAGTGAAGCGTGGACACCCAATCTTTAATGTACAGCTCTAGGTGTGACCTGTTTTATCCTCAGAAGTGCATTCTCACAATTTGGTAGCCATACCTCATTTACTTATTCTAATAGTTCATTGTTTGTGTCCAACCAGCAGTTGTCTCAACTTAATGTTGAGAACTTTCAATCATATTCTTTTAATTTATTAGGAATGTTTGCTGTGAATACTTATGGTCTGATTTTTTAAAGCTAGGGTCTACGATTTGAAACCGCAGCCTGCCTTCCTTCCCTCACCTCTCCCCTCCGTGTTCCAAGATCCCGCCCCCAGCTCGTGTCGCCTCATAAAGCCCCCTCGGACAGAGCTACGAGCGCCTAGCACAATATATCAGCTGCAAACTCAATCAAAAACAGCTCAGCTCAACTGAAAGTATCAAACACGACAGACATCCCCCTTGTAACACACAGCAGTAGCCATTTCAATTGGACCGGCGGCAATGCGGGTCTGGCGCCGCCAGAGCGGAGCCGAGTGTGGGGGAGGATTTATCTTTCTCGGCCTGTCCTCCCCAGCTCAGCTTACAGTGCAAACGATTAGCGGCTAACAGGCTAACCCGCTCCCCTACAAGTTATTAGCCCGTGCAGGCACAAACTAACCAGAGTTATTCAGCAGACATCTCCCACTGTAGTAAACAAAGCCATTACCTGATCAACCAGGGGCGAAACGGTCGATGCTGAAGGTCTGACGGCCGGCTGAGGCTATTCGTTAGCCGTTAGCCCGCTAACAGGCCTCAACCCGCAGGCAGAGCTCCGTTGGGCCCCGCGGGAGAGGGAGGCGGCTTCGGTCTCGGCGCTAGGCTTTTCCGGCTCCATGATAGTTCAGTAGCTAACGCTGCTAGCTGCTCACCGGAGGTAGAGGGGAGGAGGTGGGACCATGGGCATGACCCTGCATAGCGAGGGGGACGAGGATTGGATGGACTCACAGACCAACTCACGGACCAATTAATAGTCACAGGTTCTTAGGTTTGATTGGTCAGCTAGTATGCAGCTTTTCAGCGGATATACTGAATGGATTTTTTTCGTTCTTTTTGGTCTTTATACTGTGTAGATAGGACCATAGGACCATAACAGCCTTATAAACGGTGTTATTAATATGTACAAAGCTTCCAAATCGTAGACCATAGCTTTAAGTTGAATTTAATTCCGGTCCCAAATATTTTGAGGATAGATTGATCACAAAAACTCATAGAACTCAATGTGGTTTGAGGCAACTTTTTCTCCAGGGGTCAGGATCTCAGCTGTCATCACTGAAAAGAGGAACATTTTCATGTTGTCATCTGAATTCATAATTTAAATAGTTTTATTCATGTAGCCTACATCAATGCTGAATTTGTGAGCATAGACAGCCTCCAGACAAATCAAACCACGACAGCACCCTGACCGGCTGAACCCTGTGTGAAAAGAAGTCCTTTGGATTTCGTCCTCACACGCTTCCCTCTTCATAATGACTCAGAGCTGGGTTGATCAGATTTTAATGTTTTGTGAGATGTCCTTAACGTAAGAGATAAAGATTATTATAGATTATCACGCTGTTTTTACACTGTTGGAGGCATTTTAATTCCATGGTTGTGCTAAGATAAATTAACCAAGTAAGGTTTATGTTATACAACACAGTATGGAAAGACTAAAATTTCTTCCCTCAAATAAGCACACATGCTGCTGCTGTTCGCAAAATACACTTTATTGCCTAAAGTATTTGTTCACCTGCCTTGACTCACATGTGAACTTAAGTGACATCCTAATCCATAGGGTTCAATATGACATCTGTCCACCCTTTGCAGTTATAACAGCTTCAACTCCTCTGGGAAGGCTGTCCACAAGGTTTAGGAGTGTTTATGGGAATTTTTGACCATTCTTTCGGAAGTGCATTTGTGAGGTCACACACTGATGTTGGACGAGAAGGCCTGGCTCTCAGTCTCTGCTCTAATTCATCCCAAAGGTGTTCTATCAGGTTGAGATCAGGACTCTGTGCAGGCCAGTCAACTTCATCCACACCAGACTCTGTCATCCATGTCTTTATGGACCTGCTTTGTGCTCTGGTGCACAGTCATGTTGAAAGAGGAAGGGACCAGCTCCAAACTGTTCCTACAAAGTTGGGAGCATGGAATTGTCCAAAATGTCTTCGTATGCTGAAGCATTCAGAGTTCCTTTGACTGGAACTAAGGGGCCGAGCCCACCTCCTGAAAAACAACCCCACACCATAATGCCCCCTTCACCAAACTTTACACTTGGCACAGTGCAGTCCGACAAGTATTGTGCTCCTGGCAACCACCACGTCCGGACGCATCCATCAGATTGCCAGATGGAGTATGCAATTCTTCACTCCAGAGAACGCATCTCCACTGCTCTCGAGTTCAGTGGCGGCGTGCTTTACACCACTGCATCCGACGCTTGCGTTCTATTCAGTGATGTATGGCTTGGATGCAGCTGCTCGGTCATGGAAACCCATCCATGAAGATCTCTGCTCTGTTCTTGAGCTAATCTGAAGGCCACATGAAGTTTGGAGGTCTAAAGCAGTTGACTGCAGAAAGTTGGCGACCTCTTTGCACTTTGCACCTCAGCATCTGCTCATCTCGCTCCGTCAGTTTACGTGGCCTACCACTTGATGGCTGAGTTGCTGTTATTCCAAAACACTTTCACGTTCTTATAATACAGCTGACAGTTGACTGTAGGATATTTAGGAGCAAGGAAATTTCACGACTGGATTTGTTGCACAGGTGACATCCTATCACAGTTCCATGCTGGAATTCACTGAGCTCCTGAGAGCGACCCATTCTTCACAAATGTTTGTAAAAGCAGTCTGCAGGCCTAGGTGCTTGATTTTATACGCCTGTGGCCATGGAAGTGATTGGAACACCTGATTTTGATTATTTGGATGGGTGAGTGAATACTTTTTGGCAATAAAGTGTAGAAATTGAGGCATTCTTTTGTACATTGTTTGTCCGTTTGTCCATATGTCAGGGCCATTCCAGTGTGTGCTGTGCCAATAGCATTTAGTTTAGGAATGTAGTGGAAAAAAAATTCAGCACTACTTAACATGTCAACCCATGAGAAGCATCTTTTTTATGAAGTAGCATAATTCCCAAAAATCAGATGTGTGTCCAGATCCATTTTAAGCAATTCTTTGGGACTTTTCATAGTTATTTTGTCTTGAATACCATGTCCGGAATGAACAAATGTGCGTTTCCCCTATTCTTCCGGAAAACATCTCAGCCTGTTTTAGTTGCTTTAATAGTTTTGCACTGAAACTGAAAAGGTGTGATAAACAAAGAGCTTCCTCCTCTTCCAATCCCAATGAAATATCAGGTTAACAGCTTGTGTAACTGTTGTTCGAGCTGACATTAATACAAATTCATCTGTGTCCAAGTTGTTGGAGTGCTTACTGTGGGAGCGTGACCCACCGTTAGCACCCATCAGCCTTTTTATAACATTGAAACATAAACAGTGAGCCAAGCACACTACTCACCAAATTAAAACATTAATTCACACTGAGGGCTTGAAAGTATGATAAATATCATATTCAAAGCTGTAAAGTATGATTTGTCCTTAAAATACACTCACATTGAACATCATCTGTATATTCTGTGTTTTGAATCAGCCATTGTTGTGGCTCCTCTACTCTGAATAATGTGAAACCTAAATGTATTTTTCTCAAAGTGTCATTGATCAGAGAGTCCCTTTTTTCTTTCCTCAACACAGCGTCCCATCTCCTGAGTGCTGGACTGCTATTTTTATCAGTTTTGGAAGCATAATTAGATATTGAACCAAAGCACTCGCACAATAGATGAAAATAAACTGCAGGGAAGGAAAAAAAGGTGGAAACTAACAAGTCCATTTGTGATGTGTCCTGACCCGATAGAGGACTGAATTTCCATAATGTATCCATTCACTCCTCAGTGTGCCCCCCTTTTATTTGCATTATTAGAGACCATTCCTTTATGTGTGCAGCATATATATTTTCTTTATTAACCCATGCTGACAGTTTATTTGGTGGCACAGACAGATTTAGCTTGTGTTTCATTAGAACATAACATCCAGAATGCTCTAATCAGACCTTTTGGATAAGGCTTTACATAAAACCTTCCCACACCAAGATGGCTTGTTTGCCGATGGGGGCATGTAAACCATGTGACAGGCATTCAAAATCTTGAAAAGGGCTTGCAGGACAAACCATCAAGTGACTGCAGTATCCCTTATTTTGTCTGAGATCTTCACAAAACAGGAGAATAAGGTTCACTTATCTCTCCAAGTTACAATAAGTCCCAAGCATGGAAGGACAAAATGTCTTCTCCTAATTGTCTCAGCTTGCAGTAATCAATAACCAATCAGCTGTTATTTCTATTTTCCCTTGCAGAGAAAAGATTTGCTCACACTCGCACAACATTTGCAATGTCACAGGAGGTGGCCATAATTGGCATGTTCAGCAGAACATAATGCAGCCCAGCACAGCTTCAGTAAATGGTTGCTTGGTGCACCTTATAATATAAAAGTGTTTGTCATTGAGACATTGAATCATGGCGCTCATACATTAAGGTGTTGATGGTATACGGAGAACTCCAGTCCGATAATTCAGGTGAACACTTGAAAAATTTTGAACAGCAGACTTTAAACTGCATTAATGTAAATGATTATCTTCCATCACAGTCAAAGTGTTTTTTTATGTAAATTCTCTGATACTCCTGCCTTTTCTGTCTACCTGAGTCTAAGTGTAAAAATCATTTAAAATCGTAACTGATTAGATGATTGATAATGAGTTTAACAATGCAGATACTTTATATATATGGCTACGACTAAAAGAACAGTGTCATCACTTCATCACAAGTTTATTGAAGTCAATGGTTAAGAAGTTTTCAGACTTTTTGAGTTTTTCTCTCTTCCTTTTCTTATTTGTTGCAGTAGTTGTAAACAGATTTGTAGTGTTTTTATTTTAATAATAATAATAATAATGCATTTTATTTAAAAGGGCCTTTCAAAACACTCAAGGACGCTGAATAAAAGCAACAACAATAAAATAAACAAAACAATACAACTATAAAGTCAGCAAAATACAACAGACAAAGATGGATAAGTGGATGAGAGTTGAAAATTCATGGTAAACAGTATGCAGTCCAGAACAGGTTGGCTTTGAGTCTGAATTTAAAAAGGGACAAAGAGTTCAGGTTCCAGATGATTGGTGGGAGAGAGTTCCAGAGCTGGGGAGCAGAGCTCCTGAAGGCCCTGCTCCACATGGTGCTGAGGCAGGCAGAGGGCACAGTTCTGCCTGCTTGGAAAAATTTCGGTGTAAGTTTTCTTTACACCGGACACTTCCGGACCAAACCAAATCCGGTTTGCTTTTTTAGAAAGTTAAGTTTATTTTGGCTGGTGTAAAAGCTAATGCAAATTCTGGTGTGGACCAAAGTGCCAAGCTCTAGTCTGCCTGAGAACAGGGGGTCTCCTAGGCAAAAGCAAGCAAGCCAACATAGCATACATAGCATTCATGGATACTTTCAAGCAGAAGTGACTGATGTTGGCAATGCTAGCATCATTAGCCTCTGGTCCTCTCTAAACAAGAAACATCTAACATCTGTGGAATAAAGTTACACTTTGCTTCAGTCAATATACCAGTGCAGTGCCCCTAGACACAGTCTAACTGCAGCTTTATCTGTATTGTATGGCACAGAGTACTTCTAAACTTCTTTGAGCTTACAAATGTTATCACTTGACTCTGGATATGTATTTTGAGGTCAGAGTGCAACAGTCAGCTGGATGGCAGGAGAGAAGACTGAAGCTACAGCCCAGTCCAGTGGCAGCTGGCTTTATTGCACATCATTTGACTGACTTTGGTCTTTCTGACAAAATCTAGTGTAAAACCAAGCCAAAACAAGAGACAGGTAAAACAATGTTGAAGCTTCACTCCTGAACAAAAGAAAAAAAGTCTACAAATTCTAGATGTGAGAGTGAACCTGCTGTCTGGCAACACACCCTCATAGACCAGTGCACTTTACTGAATTTTGCTTTCATTGTGCTTTCATAAAAACATGGATAAGACAATCACATTGGAGTTTAACTCATTCTCCTCTTCCTCAGTGCGCTTGGAAGAAACACTTCTATTGTTTTGGAAACTGTTCAGTATTGATTCTTGAATAAAATGGGAGCATAGTGTGTTTGTACCTTGAGAAATACCTCGGGTTTAGAGTTCAGTGTGCTGAAGGAGCCTCACTGGAGCCAGCTCTGCCGACAGCCCAGGCCTGAATGTTAGTTACTGCTGAGCCTCCATCTAGCATTTCAAAATAAAAGCTTTTGTCCTACTGTGAGACAAACCAAATTTTTACACAATGCTTTTATATTGAATATGTCTTCTGGACAGTTTTTAGTTGATGCAATTTAAACTTTGTTTGCAGAAAAACACAATTTCAATCACATCCAATCAGACATTTTCATTAATCACAAAGTTTTATCGTCATCTGTATAAGTATAGTCTTTTGTGTTAAGTTGCTGCTTAATGCTCCAGTATCATATTTTCATTTTAAATGCCCTGTGGTAAACTAACTAAAGGAAACTTCTGTTTTGAAGAATATATATAAAATACACAATATGTTTAATTCCTAACCTGACCACGCTTTATTAGAGCTGAAGAGTTATGCAGCGGAAACAAAGAGAATATTAACCCATCATTACAGATAAAATAGAAAGCAAGAATGTTAAAATAATATGAAATTAGGTTAAAGGACTGTTCAAACCTTAAAAAACTACTACTGGACTTTAATTCAAATCAAGATTGTCAGAGAACATGATTCCCTTTAATGATGTAACATGGTGCAACATTGAAAAGAAAAAAGCATTGTCAGCATCAAAAAGGGTGCCAATTTCTTTTAATACTTTTAAGATAAAGAGTTAACTAATGAAACAAATATTAACAGAAAATGTTGTGCAACAAAGTTAACCTGAATAATGTTGTTTGATAGTTCAGGTATGAGGGCACCATGACTTCCTGCAAGAGACACTGATTGATGAAAAAAAGATGAGGACTCTAGTCAGACACTTCCGAGGCAGTAATTTATGTGTGTGTGGCAGAAGTCAAGTTCATTTACTTTGCGACTTGACTTTTTCTGCAAAGAAAGGCACAGATTTGACACTGAGGCTAGTATGTGGGACTTCAATTTGGTCATTTACTATCAAAAGATTGTATCATGCAGTTAAAACTGTTTGGGCCTCAGTTTGTACTAGGCTGAGAAGAACACAAAAACACTTGATATTGTGCTCTTTAAGATGTGTTGGCTGCCCAAACTCAGTTTAAATTTGCCCACTTGGGTACTCAATGAGAAGATTTTATTGTTATCCAAATAATGTCGTTTTTAAGTGTAAAAATGACCACAGTGAAGTCTGTCTTTGGCAGACCCATTTTTTGTTTGAGTTCTCTTTTGATGAATTCCATCCACCCTGCAAAGAAACCAAATTATCTGCAGGGAACTTTAACAACAGCTTGAATTTTGAAACACTAGGGGCTGTTTCACTTTGTTTTCATCAGGGCTGATCATTAGGATGTCTGAAAGTTGTTTTTTTCTGACAGGGTAAAAACACCTTTGCTTATTTACAGAGTCATGATTGCAGAGCACTGTGTTCTTCTCTGATACAATCCACTTCAGTCTGATCAAAATAGTCTGAAAAAGTCTTTCTCAGAGTTAGAACATGAAAAGATTCCTTTTCATTTCGGTTTCCTTTCCCATTTTAAACCAAATCCATAACATTTACAATGACATGAATGGGATATTTCAGTTTTTTTGAAGTTGAGTTACACTATATTGCCAAAAGTATTAGCTCACCTGCCTTGACTTGCATATGACCTTAAGTCGCATCCCATCCTTAATCCATAGGGTTCAATATGATGTTGGTCCACCCTTTGTTGCTATAACAGCTTCAACTCTACTGGGAAGGCTGTCCACAAGGTTTAGGAGTGTTTATGGGAATTTTTGACCATTCTTCCAGAAGCACATTTGTGAGGTCACACACTGATGTTGGACGAGAAGGCCTGGCTCTCAGTCTCTGCTCTAATTCATCCCAAAGGTGTTCTATCAAGTTGAGGTCAGGACTCTGTGCAGGCCAGTCAAGTTCATCCACACCAGACTCTGTCATCCATGTCGTCATGGATCTGCTTTATGCACTGGTGCACAGTCATGTTGGAAGAGGGTGGAGCCAGCTCCAAACTGTTCCTACAAAGTTGGGAGCATGGAATTGTCCAAAATGTCTTGGTATGCTGAAGCATTCAGAGTTCACTGGAACTAAGGAGCCAAGCCCACCTTCTGAAAAACACCCCTACACCACAATCCCCCCCACCAAACTTTACACTTTGGCACAGTACAGTTTGACAAGTATCGTTCTCCTGGCAACCGCCAAACCCAGACTCGTCCATCAGATTGCCAAATGGAGAAGCGCGATTCTTCACTCCAGAGAACGCATCTCCACTGCTCCAGAGTCCAGTGGCGGCAGGCTTTACACCACTGCATTCGCCGCTTAGCATTGCACTTGGTGATGTATGGATTGGATGCAGCTGCTCGGTCATGGAAACCCATCCATGAAGTTCTCTGTGCACCGTTCTTGAGCTAATCTTGAGTTAATAAAAGGCCACAAAGTTTGGAGGTCTGTAGCGATTGACTCTGCAGAAAGTTGGCGACCTCTCCACACTGTGCGCCTCAGCATCCACTGACCCTGCTCCGTCAGTTTACGTGACCTACCACTTGGTGGCTGAGTTGCTGTCATTCCCAAACACTTCCACGTTCTTAAAATCCAGCTGACAGCTGACTGTGGAATATTTAGGAGCGAGGAAATTTCACGACTGGATTTGTTGCACAGGTGGCATTCTTTGGCAAATGTTTGTAAAAGCAGTCTGCATGCCTAGGTGCTTAATTTTATACACCTGTGGCTGTGTAAGTGATTGGAACACCTGATTCTGATTATTTGGATGTGTGAACAAATACTTACTGGCAACATAGTGTATATCAAGTAGTTGACAGTCATTAGTGAAGTGTATTTATAGGAGAACAAGCTCCGACTGTCGTTGTGGTACAGTTATTCTGCATAACTGAGTTTTTCTGTAAAAATAAGCCGTGAAACTTATGTTAGTCTAATGTACAATTAGGTGGAAAATTCAGAGTATTTTATTTTTACTTCAGGAAATCTTTGTGTCTCTGTGTTTGGCGCTATAATACGATGTGGAAAGTGGCTGTGTGTTCTCCTACCTGTGAGCATTGACTTCTGTGATCTGCTGTATCACTCTCAGGGCACAACAGTGACAGAGGAGGGCTGCCTGTTTGGATGAGTGGTGGGAACCATCTTCTGTGGGAGGCCAGGGTTTGAATTTAACCTGAGGCACATTTACCTCATGATTACTCCTGCTCTCGAGTATAACTGCTTCCCTAACTCTACCAGTGAAGGGTGGAAACAAAAATAAAATCATCATTTGCAACGAAAACAACTAATACTGAAACCAAATATAAGTGATTTTGTCTCGAGTTACATCGACAATCCTCTTCCTGTGGATGCTTGGGGTTACAGAATATAAAGAGGAAAGAGATTCAGATTCAGAAGGCGGGATGGATGTACTCAGGCTGGATTTATGCGCAGCCATTAGCTGCATCGTAAAATGGTGCCAATCACAGAGAAAATGAATGGCTCTGGTATTTTTGCCCACTCTTACATTTGACACAGCATAGTTTCATTGCTTGCTTTTACATGAAATTTCATGCAATCACACAAGATAGCTGTCCTGGTGTGCTGTGTGCCTTACCATGCTCCTAGCTTGTTCTCTTTTAAGGTGCAGTGATGGTGGGAGCCCTTTCAGGCACTTCACTGACTATTGTCAAGTATCTGATACAACTTCAGAAATACTGAAATATCTCATTGTACACTTTTTCTTTAAAAAAACACTTTTGTTTTTTTTTTTATAAATATATGGCTCAGACATTCTGATTTCAACCAGCTGGCAGAATTGTTTTCCACCTATTTATATTTTATTGCATTTCTCTGCCTTTGCTGTTCACCCAAATTACATTTGCCGTCAAACTACCCCGCAGCTACATCGAACAGATTGATTTTTCAGTCATTCAAAGAACACAGAGCCATCCATCAGTCTGAAGGATGCCAAAATCTCAGACACTTGGAGATAAAGACCTGTTGCACAGTAAGAGAGGGTTATTTTTTTGTTTGCCAAACTTCCAGACGTTTAATTTCACCCACCATCTGAAAAAATGGGTTATTAAGAGAATCACCACGATTACTTTTTAAAACCCCTGGGATAAATCCAAGCACGGATGTATTGACACAACTTGTTAAATTATTGAACCCAACATTGGACCGGCATAGCTTTAAATTGAAGTTTAACCTTGTCGTGTAACTGTGGATGTCTTGTTGAGTTACAGTGCATTTGAGATGGAAAATTAGGTATTCACAGATAACACTGGCATACAATTGAAGAGTGAGGCAGAGCTTGTATTTCCATTAGGGATACAGATAAAAAGCAGAAACACTCATTAGTGCTGCTTTTATCTTTTTTGTTAATGTTGGACTGTCTCTGCTCTGCTTTGAATATGCGTTACATTTGGGAAATGCTTCCTTGAGTTAAAAGCTTGGAACAATATGATAGATGATGATAGCACACACACACACACACCGGCACACACACTCCTTTTTTAAAGTGTTCTTCAAAACACAGGTCTAAGTGAGTTACCCTATGGTTGCAAGTCAATCCCTGATGGTTTGTTAAGCTTTGAAAAACATAAAACACAGACACTTTACCAAAGGGATCAAATTTTAGGTTTCTGAGACACTGTTTCAACTGCAAGGATGAAAAAATGCAATTACTCTGATAATGAAGCTCCAATGACAATGCATAAAGTTGTTGTCTGTGATTTCCAGCACATTAATATCAGGATTAGGGAGATCGCCCTGCCAGGAGCACAGAGGCTAACCTATGATCAACCTTTTAGGCTGTTAACAACATTAACCAATACAAGTTTGTGCTCCAGCTAGCCAAACTGATAGAACAGCATCAACTACGGCAGATGATAACCAGTGCTGACTTTGGCCACATCACAGAGTTGGCAGAAATCTGCTTTGGCAGCATCGTTTCTGTAGGTCTGTGTGCCAGTATGGAAGTGTGTGCCATACCTGGCTGAGAACTGTTTCCCCATTTATCACAGGCTGTCCACCTGCTCAAAGAGAGAGAAAAAAACATCTTCATCTTTGTCCACTTTTAGTTTTTTCACAGACCAGTTTGAGCCACTGTATGTGATACATCCCTACTTCAGTAATACTGAAACATCCTGTTAAAGTCTGCTATTATGTTTTCAAGACTCTCAGGTGATTTTTTTTTCCAGAAATGTAAGGCTCAGACATTATGATTTCAACCAATTGATGGATTTTGTCCCCACCTTTTCTATTTTATCACTCTTTCTGCCTCTTTGCTTCCTCTATCACAGTATCCACCATGTAATTCCAGACAGCCATTTCACCATGGCGCCAAAGGGAGGTATATTTTATTAAATGTTGAGCAATATAATCATTCTACTTTGGAAAAGGCTTGAAGTTGATTGAAAAAGTGTCTCAGTTGAATGAGGCTGACTTTTTATTTATTTATTTAATTTTTTATTTTTTTTTTATTTTAACTGTCATATAAGAGATGGTGTTGTGACACCTCTGATTATTAGAACTGTTTAAAGCCCCTTTAGGGATTAAAACGGCTTTTCCCTGTAGGCGCCCGGTCATGTTTTCATACCAGAGATATCACTTTACCCAAAAATCAAACTCAATGTTTTTTTTAATGGGTGTTTTCCTTCACTGCCATGTACATTATAAGCAGATGTACACCATTCTTTTGAGTCTATGTGCAGTAACAAGTAAGAGATGGACAAAGGTCACCCACTGCTAACCAGCTTAGCTCAATTAGCTGGGAGTCAATGGGAAGTATTAACCTGCCTCTGTCGTGACTTATTGTCTTACTGCATTATGTTACGCTATCTTCTTTTATTGCTGTATCTTCTTCTGTCCTAAACAAAGTCTTTGCTTTGTTGACCTACTTCCACTGTGGCTGGTGAAGTTCGTGATCGAGTTGTTTCTTTTGGACTGCTCTTTTGAGTGAATGCTGAGAACCAATTTGCATTTGTGATTGAGTCATGCGTTTGCGAGTCATTCTTAAATGCAATTGCCTGCAATTGTAAAAATGGCTAGCAAACGAACAGCTCCTTACAACTGCAAATTGGTTCTTAAAAGAACTGTTCAAAAGACTCGACTCGTTCACAAACTTCCAACCACTACGGAAGTAGGCCAACAAAGCAAAGCCTCTGTTTAGGATGAAAGATGATACAGTGATAGTAGAAGATAATGCAACACAACGCAGTAAGAAAATAAGCGACAACAGTCACAGTGGACTCTTTCGAGTGAATATCTTGTGACTGTAAGCAGAGGCAGGCTAATGCTTCCCATTGAGCTAAGGTAGTTAGCAGTGGGTTACCTCTGTCAGTCACTTACTTGTTACTCCTCGCAGAGTCGAAAGACTGGTGTCTATCTGCTTCTCATGGACCTGAGAGTGTGCTGATAACCGAAATGTACTATTTACTTCTCCTAAGGTTTGGCCTAGTGGTGTGTGATATGATGATATTAAATCGTAAGGATTATAAAGTGGAGATGATCTCATAAAGCAGAAAGATCGTCAGATCATCTGTGTGGGTGCAGAGACTTTGACGCGCACCCGACTAACCAATAGTAGCACACTACGCGCAGTGCATAGTGGGATCTCCTGTTTGGCTATGTAGCTTGAAGCCATGGTGGAAAGAGAAAAGGAGATAAAAGATTGATGATGTCTGAACAAAAATCTGTTCTAAAGCAGCTGTATTATTCACTCAGATTATAGACATTGCAGCTAGATAACATTTGTTCTAAATTGTTGCACTTTAAGAGATAACCAGATCCTTAAGTTTGCATTTATATTCGACCCTTTTCAATAAGCTATTTGGTGTGTTTAGTTTTTATGTTCCAAAAGTGCACTTTATTGTTGTTCAATACCTTTTATGTTTACATTTATTGCACAGTTTTATAAAAACTGCATTATTTAAATGTAAACCTGTTCAGAAAGTTTCTTTGGCCTAAATTGTCATTATTTTTCTCTTTGGGTTTTACATGTTTTATATGTTAAACATAGGAAAAAATGGTCAAACATGCAAATTAGTCTAGAAAAATCAACATAAAAAAGAATCATGATAAAATTGGGATTGTCGTTTGTTTTTTTTTTTAATCGTGATATGATATTTTTGCCATTTCGCCCACCCCTAGTTTGGCTCCATGTCTTTGCATCTGAACCTGGCACTCTTGTGGCCTTTTCTGTATGAGAAGGGGTGGTCACTCTGGGATGAGCACTTTGCGAGGCGCCAGTGGGCTATGGTGTGGAGGACCCACAAATAGGCCTGCGTATTTGTTGGAGATTAAGATTGTTGAGGGGTTGTCTTCTTCTGTTCTGTTGTCTTCTGTCCAAAGAGTTCACTGCTGCAGGTGCATTTAAGTGCTGTTGAGTTATTTTATATTTGAATGCTTATTTTACAGTTTGAGTACAGGTTTGTACCCCAATGCTAGAATGGACATTTGGAAAGTTGATCATCTGGTCACAGCCTTATCCTCTACACACTAGTCTTCAAGAAGTCATATCGTATAACAAAAATGTAATGGACTCTTTGTATCTTTGGAAGCTAAGAAGAGATTGAACACATCTTGTGCTTGAATCGAATGTCCTTGTGAGTTCATTTTCAAGGTGTTACTTTTCTCACACCATGTTCCTGCTGCAGTTCTGGCAGTGGTGATGTCAAAATAGACAACACCAGTATATAAAAAAGTGTTGTTCTGCCTCTGCACAGACTGTGTGGGCTGTGCTGGCTGAAGTCAAAACAAACACAATTGCACCCATGGCCAGCAGTCAGGAAGAGGCAGCAGCATCTGTCGAGGAAGCCTGTTATTTGTTTTTCTCAACTTTTTTCTGGGTTTCATTTCCCCAGGACAACTCTCCACCTGCTAGGACTTAGACATGAGACAGAACGGAGAGCCAAAAAGCCAGCTGTGCGACCCTACAGGGATGTTTACCTCCACCCAGAGCCCATCCACAGTCCAGCGTGTCCTGATGAGCATAGGTAAGCAGCACCTGTATGTCTACCCCTCATTTCATCAGCAAGGACTAAGACATTTTCCAACGAGAGATAAAGTGGCAGAGCCGCTTCCTTCCATTGTTTCTCAAGTTTCCCTCACTGATGTTGAAAATGATTCACTCTCAGCAGGGAAAGAAATCGACTGAAATGCAAGAGCAGAATGTTCTAATCTCAGCTTGATGCGCATAAAAGTATTTTTTTCTGCTCAAGAGTTCTCCTGTGTCAGCAAGAGAGAAGTAAGGAATGCAGAGAAGCATGTTACTCATTACTCTACTTTGTCTGGAAGTGAATGGATAATTGACTTTACATTAGTGCATTATCAGGATGTGAGTGATGCAGAGCTGTTGAAGGTGTTTTCATGTGCAGCAACTGAAGCACTTCATTTCCTTATTTTACGTTACTCATCGGATAAGAAACTAAGGAACAATTTGATGTGTCATCAAAATAGAGTGGTGCATTTTTCTAGGCTGCCATGTTCTAGAAAGTTAGTATCGCACTTCGTCTCTCAAACTAAAGCCTATGGGGTTTGTGGGAAGCAAAAATTTATAAAAATTTACAGGCTTTGTATCATGTTAAAGCTAGGGTCTACGATCTGAAAACCAGTTTGGCTGTTGAGACCATGGATGTATTATAAGAACTGGATAGCGTGGCTCCGCCTTCTACCATGTAACGGATTTGAAGCCAGAATATCCCCCGTCAGGGCGCCGCCATTGTGCAACCAGTAGAGAATTTGGGCCATAATCCGGACGCAGCTGTCGTAAACGGTCGCAACACAACTCAGCATACGCCGTACACAATCATTGTGAAGCTGCCGTAAACCGCGGTTATTTTTAAACTCTTAATAACTAATAAAAAATAAACTTTTCAGAAAAAAGAGAAATTGGAAAACACGCAGCCCAATAATACTTTCATATCACCACAGCATACGGATCGGAGAAATATTTCTACGAAGTGTATTACTTTTTTGAAGTTTCACTTCGGCCCGTTCAGATGAATGGGGGAGACGGAGATTTGACCTATACTGCAGCCAGTCACCGGGGGGAACAGTTTTCGTGGAGGCTTCAATTTGAGCCCAGTGTCATGGCGTCCATGTTTTTTACAGTCTATGGTTGAGACAGATTTGAAAAACGCAGCCTCCCCACTTCACTCACCCCTCCCCTCCGTGTTCCAAGATCCTGCCCCCCAGCTCGTGTCCCCTCCTAATGACACGCCCCCTCTGATAGAGCAAGAAGCCGGCATAAAATATTCATAACACTTCCAAATCCAAAAGTGGGCTAATAGTAGATTCTTTTCAGGATACAAAAGGAAATGTGGAAATCTTGTTGGCATTAGGGGAGTAATGATCCATAGATCTGGATCGATACATCGAATGGTTAAGCAATGATCCAGTCACATTGATGGAAACTCAAAACATCGATCAACATCGCCATCTTTAATATTCGCCTTCATTTTGAAATCCCGCCCGGACATGCATGACACAGTTTCCGCCCAACCGCGCCTCGCTGTGGAGTTTCCAGGGCTCTCAAGTCTCACGCATGCAGCGTATGAGACACACATTTGAACCTTTTCACTCCCTCACACGACACACCTGATAATTCTCCTGCTTAAAATGTATTGTGTAGCGCCAACCGAGTAACACCACTGTAGGTGAACGTGTAGCAAGACGCTGGTAGCATCACAAAGCTAAACGGGAGCTTGACATACCTGCCAATCATAAAATAGCTCTGCTGTATCCGGGTAAGATATGGTCGATCTGACAGCAGAGGATGTATGCTGCACGCACGACAGGAGTGCATTATCACACAAGTGCACTGAGTTATCTCATCATAAACAAATCATTAGAAAGTAAAACAGCAAGAGCTTAGTGTCATTCCTCCTCCACACTGACCATTAAACAGTAAAGCAAAGTCTGATCACACTGACTCATTTTAGTTTGATAGAGCATGGTCAAATGTTGGAGGTCAGTCATCATAAAATTTAAAAAATAACTCAGCAATTGTATTATAATGTTGCATCATTACTTGATATAATATACAAACATTAATGTAACAATAAGACCCTTAAGGTAATTGTTGGGGCAAAAAGCACCTTATCTAAATTAAACCAATTTTAATTTTTAAACATGATTAGATCATACAGATGGTTATAATCCTCTTTAAACTATCATACCCAAAGTTCAGCACATTGTTTCACATTTTAGTAATAAAACTTTCAAATTTGCTTTGTATTTCTTTCTTGCTTCAGGTGAAATGTTGTTGATTGTGTTCACTGAGTCCATAATATTGCCTGAAATCGATCGAAGGCCCCTCGAGTTGAAATTGAATCTTTGTGATATCGTCAAATATGGTAACGTTGCCCAAAGAATCGATATCGTATCGTGTTGTATCGTACTGTATACAATACCCAAAACCAGTGAAGTTGGCACGTTGTGTAAATTGTAAATAAAAACAGAATACAATGATTTCCGAATCCCTTTCAACTTATATTCAATTGAATACACTGCAAAGACAAGATACTTAACGTTCGAACTGGGAAACTTTATTTTTTTGCAAATATTAGCTCATTTGGAATTTGATGCCTGCAACATGTTTCATAAAAGCTGGCACAAGTGGCAAAAAAGACTGAGAAAGTTGAGGAATGCTCATCAAACACTTATTTGGAACATCCCACAGGTGAACAGGCTAATTGGGAACAGGTGGGTGCCATGATTGGGTATAAAAGCAGCTTCCCTGAAATGCTCAGTCATTCACAAACAAGGATGGGGCGAGGGTCACCACTTTGTGAACAAATGCGTGAGCAAGTTGTCCAACAGTTTAAGAACAACATTTCTCAAGAGCTATTGCAAGGAATTTAGGGATTTCATCATCTACGGTCCATCATATCATCAAAAGGTTCAGAGAATCTGGAGAAATTACTGCACATAAGCTGCAAGGCCCAAAACCAGCACTGACCTTGGTGACCTCCGTGGTGACCTTCGATCCCTCAGGCGGTACTGCATCAAAAACCGGCATCACTGTGTAAAGGATATCACCACATGGGCTCAGGAACACTTCAGAAAACCACTGTCAGTAAGTACAGTTCGTCTACATCTGTAAGTGCAGGTTAAAACTCTACTATGCAAAGCCAGAGCCATTTATCAACAACACCCAGAAACGCCGCCGGCTTCGCTGGGCCCGAGCTCATCTAAGATGGACTGATGCAAAGTGGAAAAGTGTTCTGTGGTCTGACGAGTCCACATTTCAAATTGTTTTTGGAAACTGTGGTTGTCGTGTCCTCCGGACCAAAGAGGAAAAGAACCATCCGGACTGTTATAGGCGCAAAGTTCAAATGCCAGCACCTGTGATGGTATGGGGGTGTGTTAGTGCCCAAGGCATGGGTAACTTACACATCTGTGAAGGCACCATTAATGCTGAAAGGTACATACAGGTTTTGGAGCAACATATGTTGCCATCCAAGCAACGTCTTTTTCATGGACGCCCCTGCTTATTTCAGCAAGACAATGCCAAGCCACATTCTGCACGTGTTACAACAGCTTGGCTTCGTAGTAAAAGAGTGCGGGTACTAGACTGGCCTGCCTGTAGTCCAGACCTGTCCCCCATTGAAAATGTGTGGCACATTATGAAGC
Organism: Scarus forsteni; assembly: GCA_036419115.1. Taxonomy (NCBI): domain Eukaryota; kingdom Metazoa; phylum Chordata; class Actinopteri; order Labriformes; family Labridae; genus Scarus; species Scarus forsteni. The sequence continues at coordinate 22,564,248 of JAZDUH010000544.1, read as the reverse complement.
GTAAAGTACAACAACGGAGACCCCGGACTGTTGAACAACTTAAGCTGTACATCAAGCAAGAATGGGAAAGAATTTCACCTGAAAAGCTTCAAAAATTGGTCTCCTCAGTTCTCAAACGTTTACTGAGTGTTGTTAAAAGGACAGTGGTAAAAATGCCCCTGTGCCAACTTTTTTGCAACGTGTTGCTGCCATTAAATTCTAAGTTGATGATTATTTGCAAAAGAAAATAACGTTTCTTAGTTCAAACATTAAATAAATTGTCTTTGCTGTGTATTCAATTGAATATAGGTTGAAAAGGATTTTCAAATCATTGTATTCTGTTTTTATTTACAATTTACAAAACGTGCCAACTTCACTGGTTTTGGGTATTGTAGTATCATATCGTATTGCATCGCATCCATAGACTGTATATAGTGGACAGCGTGGCTCCGCCTTCTACCAGTTAACACTTTTGAAGCCATAATATCCCCCGTCAGGGCGCCGCCTTTGTGCAGCCAGTAGAGAATATGGACCATATCTGGACACAGCTGTCGTAAACGGTCGCAAAACTCAGCAGCATACAGAGTACACAATCATTGTGAAACTGCCGTAAACCGGGGTTATTTTTATACTCTAATAACTGATGAAAAAGAAACTTTTCAGAAAAAGAGGACTTGGAAGAAACACAGTCCAATGATACTCTCATATCACCACAGCATATGGATGGGGAAATATTTTTACGAGGTGTATTAAGTTTTTGAAGTTTCACTACGGCCCGTTCAGATGAATAGGGGAGATAGAGAGTTGACCAATACTGCAGCCAGTCAACAGGGGGAGCAGTTTCTGTGGCGATTTCAATTTGAGCCCAGCGACATGACGTCCATGTTTTTTACAGTCTATGATCGCTACGCATTGCCATGAAACTGGTGATTTACACCCCTTGTTGGCATGTATTCATCACAGATGTTATTCGAAGTTTTTGTCTAAAAGGCGGTTGTAAAAACTCATATGCGTTCAGCCTTGGTAAACAAGCTGTTAAAATGCTAACTCATTTGGACCCATTCCTGCACCACTCTATTGCCAAATTCTTCCAACCATCTCATGATCAGAAACCCTTGTTACAGCAGAGTTTAAGCTAATAAATAAATTCAGCCTTCTTTGGATGGCCCAAACTATGTGAACAGCACTGTCTCATTGAGGTGGAGTTAAATCACATGTTACTTAAAGATTAACTTACTTAAACTCCTAACAAAGAAAATACAAGTTAGGTCAACCATGCCTGTCACACTCCAGTTTATACAATCTGATCGTGGGTGGGTGGACAGCAGAGTGTTTCATCTACCAGAATGAAAATAAAGCCTTTTTTTTATCCCCCCCTTCCATTAAATCCCTGTGGAAGCATCTCAAATACATCAGCTATGTATATGTGCTAGAGCCTTCAAGATATTTGTTTTCATGTCTGAGCTTCTTTACTTCAAACTTAAGTTAGGCTGAGAGAATGCTGCTTACTTGAATACATAGTCCCCATTATTTGGACGACGTCATTTGCATCTGTGGTCCAGTTAAGTCTCTCTGATGCTTTCCTTTTGTGTTCTTGCAACTGAAAGCTGGGATTAAAGCCAGTAAAAGGAATTGAATTTTATATCAATATTATGGGTTTATTTGTTAGAGATGGTTGTGCAAGTTAAACAACTGATAAAGCGTCAGCACCCTTGCTGTCAGCACTGGAGTTTGAAGCTATTCTGTTGGTACTTTTATTAGTGCAAACCCACAATAAGTGATGTATCTGGATAATAGGCGGGCTGTAGCTCTGCTTCAGTGTCCTGCTCTCCCTGCTCCACGGTCTGCATAAACCAGCAAACTGGAGGTTTGACTTGTTGTAGGTACCAGGCAGGTTAAATAGGCAGACTACCTTTAAGCCAAAGCTGCTCCAAGTCTTTTTTAGCTCAAGTAAGAAAAGGGTAACCTGTTAGAGGGATGAGTGGCTTGACAGTCCTGCATATTCCACAGGCTGCTAACCAATTAGACATTATTAACGCTGCAAAGTGGAAAGTGCCACGCCTCCCAGTGATATCGGAGAGCCAATTATTACATGATAAATTAACACTTTAAAAAGACCACACATCAGCTTTAGGTCATGTTAAATAAATAATTCTGGATTTTGACTTTTTGTTGGTGTTTGGTAACCTTTAGATAACCTTGCATGAGTTTCAATTTTTTCATATTGAAGCAGACTTCTATATGAACTCAGGGTTGGCCTGGGGTCTTTTAATCCGTTTATTAAAGCATCACTGCAGTGCTGTTCCACTTTCTGTTTTAAAAAAAACAACAAGCTCCTCGGTTTATGGCCCATGACTTATTCCTTCAGGTCAGTTTCTCTTTCTGTTCTCATTATCATTTGTTCCTTAAGGTGTCCACAAACAAATTACAAGGGAGTGCTTTTTTTAAAATGTGCACCTTGTTTTTTGATTAGTGCAGCTCAGCTAATGCAGAGTTTACTGACCTGGGAACAGCAGTCATACACTGCCACACTGGCGCCTTTGAGCTGCAGCACTTCATTAGCCAAAGCAATTACTTTTGGGCAGTCGAGGTTTCGCCAGGGTTATACAAGTGTGTAGAACGTATTGAGACTGCGAGCCTACAGTTCATGAGCAAGTCGCAGGGACCCCGCCGCGACTGAAAGGACAGAGAGGCAAGAGTTTGAGCTAAATTATACTGAATGCCAGAACTCGGCACAGTGTCATCTTTCTGAGTTGTATTGGTATATTTTCATTCAAAAAAAATTGAATATAAGACAATAATATTGGCATAGCACAGCTGTTATTAATGTAAAGTTAAAATAAATTTAAGTGAAAATATATGCTTATTCTAAAATTAATTAGGAGATGATTATAATCATTAAGATCCAAAAAACAGATAAATGTTATTAGACCACAAGATGATCAATTTGAATTATTATACCAAAATAATTATTTTCAAGGGAGTATTTGGACCACTTTCAAAACCTAAATTTTAACTTGATAAACTTTAAAAATAAGTCCTGCATTTACCAGTGTGATATACACGTTGTAGATGGATAAATTATGTGATCACCAATACAGTTTGGTTTCTTCTTCATAGTGCAGATTTAATGTATCCTTAAGGTCCTGTTGCTTAACAGCTTTGATGATTCTGGACTAAAGAAAACATATCTCCTCATTCCAGGCTGAACCTCTCATATAATTATGCCCTGAACTACTGGCATAATGCAAGACAAAGGGATCCTGCTGTCGTGATTTTGTGATGTTGTTTAAGGCTGTTTTATTTCTTAAAATCTTTTCTGAGATGTAATACCAATTAATTCGAAATGAAGACCATTGATATTCTTTGTATAAAGCCAAACTAATGATATGTGTTTGATACATCTAGAACAGGTAGTCTTAGATACCAAATATTGATTGGTGCTGGAATATGAATCATGATTTTAGAGTTATAGCAATGTGAGCTTTCACAATTAATAGTTTCGACAGTGTGAATTTGTTGCAATAATTAAAAAAACTTGTTCACTTCTTCAAATATTCCAATTCATTTTTTATTATAAAATTTAACTTGAATCTTGAATAAAATAAAACGATTTGACTAAGAAGTATGACAGAAGATCACAAAGTTTGTTCTCTCTGAAACCTATGATTTAAGAATAATAGAGTAATTTTGTCATTACAACACTAGAGGTGCTCAGAGAGCAAAAATTGCCACCAAGGGATGTCTGACATTGTTTGCCGAGTCATCTTAAAAGTGGAAACTGACCTATTGTGCAATTTTATCAAATCCTTCAAATACACTGCCTGGCTAAAAAAAATCACCACATGGATTTTACTCCTAACTATCCTATTGGATAGTTACTGCATGAGTGATTATCTTTCAGCTGGAAACAAGATAACCCCAGCTGATGCAATGAGTAGCTTCTCAATTCTTAAACAACCATGTGGAAAGACACATCCTGTGGTCATGGAAAAGATGTTAGTCTTTTTAGAAGAGTCAAATCATTGGCAAGCATCAAGCAGAGAAAACTTCTAAGGAGATTGCAGAAACTACTAAAATTGGGTTAAGAACTGTTCAACGCTTTATTAAATATGGAAGTGTAGGGGTGCTGGTTTGGCGGAGTGGTTGGCAACTGGGCACATCCCATGTACATGCTCCTGCCGGCTTGGGTTCGGATCCAGCCTGTGGACAGTTTGCAGAGTGCCTTTCACGAGCCTGTCCACTGTCTCTCTCTATCAATAAAGACACAAAATGCCCAAAAATTAATTTAAAAAAATGGAAGGATAGTGGGGAACCTTCGTCTTCAAGGAAGAAATGTGGACGGAAAAAGACCCTGAATGATTTTCATCAGCGATTACTTAAACATCTGGCCAAATCAAATCAAAGAGAGACAAAAGTAGAACTCAGGGGTATGTTTAACAGTGAAAGTAAGAGCATTTCCACACATACAGTGTGAAAGGAACTCAAGGGTTTGGGACTGAACAGCTGTGTAGCCTTAAGAAAACCACAATCAGTAAGGCTAACTGGATAAAAAGGCTTCAGTTTGCTAATGGAGCTTAAAGATTGGACTCCAGGGGACTGGAAGAAGGTCATATGGCCTAATGAGTCCAGATTTACCCTGTTCCAGAGTGATGGGTGCATCAGGTAAGAAGAGAGGCAGGTGAAGTGATGCACCCATCATGCCTAGTGCCTACTGTACAAGCCTGTGGGGGGAGTGCTCTGATCTGTGACAAATCTTATGGCAGAAGCTTATTGAAACAATGCAACAGTGAACGCTGTTGTACTGAGTATTTTTACTTTATTTTTTTGTCCAGGCAGTGTATTTTCTATTGGTGCATTCTAATCTAGTAATTTTGCCCTTGTGTCATGACTAAGGTCCCTAAAACGTTATCAAATTCAGTGGGAACTGTTGCAGTTACCGGGCAAGGAAACATACAATGTTGAAATCCCTGCAAAAACATATAATCTTGGCGAAGTTAAGAAGTTTGCTTCACTAATATATACAACTATTGGCTTTTTTAGAAAAGTTTTACAATTTATATGAATTTGTTTTTAATTTCATATTATTACAGCCTTTATTTGCTGAAGTCATAGAGGTCCAGGACTTCAATTTTTTTTTTGGTATATTTTGATTTTAAGTGTAAATTTTTGGTTTTGAGAAAACTGTTTTTGATTGTCATACAGAAAAGTTGGAAATAATTTTAATTTTAATTTTAATTTTCGACCCATAATGCCCAGCCTTGACAAACACCCTTTCCTCGATGTTTCTTTATTTGTGAAACTTGTGGTTTATTTGGCAAAGTTTGTCTAAGAGATTAAAAGTCAAACAAAACACAAAAATGTCTTAAATTACTCTTTTCACAACAATTTGGAATAGTTATGAGAGGAGAAAATCAAGAATAAGGCTTTGTGAGCTGATTTAAATGACATATCCAGATTGACAGCCAAGTATCTCCCTGTCTGAGCTTTCTTTGTTTACTTCCTGTTTAAACACCCACCTCATCTACATAATTACATCCTCCCAGTGCACCGTGGGTATTATTCTTTATCACCTTGCCTAATAAACTCTTAGCCCCCTTGTTACCAAATTATATGATGGCTATAAAACCCCACACTTAGCTGTCCCCCCTCCCATATGACTCACTCACTGTATCAACATTTTCAGCTCAACTCTGTCCCATAATAAATAAACACACTTCCCATGATCCCATCTGGTCTCTAACCTCTCTAATTAACTCTCAATGAAAAAAAAGACAAATTAGCTTATGAATAATTTGCGCTAATTCAACAGGTGACTAGATTAAAAGTTTACTCCACAACATCCCGCGAGACCACCACTCACACGGCCCGTGAATGCAAAAACAAGGGCAGTGCAATGTAGGGCGACGCTCTTCTTCACCCCCCTCGCCTCCTCGGGTGACAGAGACAGGACTACAAGAAGCAGACATATGTGTCCTGCTGCAGGGCCCGGCTTAAGGGAACATGCTGCGTAATGTTCACCACCTGTGTGCCTCCCCGGCTGCGGTATTACTGTGGCTACAGTCGCTGCGACAGGCTCAGCAGAGGTCATTTGCATACTTTATGACTCTAGGTAAAAGGAGATAGCAACCATTAGACGGAGGCTGGGCTGTGTGTGTGTGTGTGTGTGACAGAGAGAGATAGTGATGGTAAAACGTGCCGCTCTGCCTGAGTCATAAGGGCTGGAGTTTAAAACTGTTCAAATCCATCTCAAGGCCTCAGGATGTGCTGATGGCTGAAGAGCACACAGCTCAGAGGTAAGTTGTTTTTTGACAATGTGTTTCCTCTAACAGGACTCGTGTTTTGTATCCAAGCCTCCTGCGACGCTGCCTTTCTTCTTCTGCTGTTGTTGTTGTTATGTGACTTGCTCCAAGCTCCCTAAAGCTAGCTCGTGCTCAAACCTTAGTGCCTGTACACCTGTCTCTTGATTTTTCTCTGCCTGTCTCGTCAGAAACAAATCCAAAAGGACCACCTCCTCTTTTTTAAAAGTGCTTAATGAACTCCAGGCTGGCTGTGTTTAAATTAATAATCAAATCGCTTAAAGGGAGCGAGGTATAGGGCTTTATTGGACATTTCAGTTTTACATAGTAATGAGAATTAAACCCCTTGTTGCTGTTTTTTTCTTGTGTATTGATCAGCTTGCACTCTCCCGGCTCATTTGTTTGCTCAGTAGGAAAAAAGCCGAACTTTGGCCCCAGCTGAGTAACATTACCCCGCCGCTAAAGATTAACTTTTAATGACATAACGCATTGTAAAACAAGGTAGTGCCTCACATGGCGATCCACACTGTATGCAGAAACTGATTTCTTCTTGAATGACACTTGCTAATGGTTGATTAAAGTGAACCTTTAGCCTTCTTTTTTTATCCATCAGATTCATTTGTTTCTAATGAAATGGTAATTAGCTACTAAAAGTGATTGACAGGTTGCCTCAGGAAGTGTAGAAACAGGATGCTGAGATTATTGCCTCTTTTAAAATAATCATCTTTAATGACCGGCTCAATTTAAGTGATGTATCTGTGACAGATGCCAATTTCATCGACTCAAGTCTCTGAGAATTAAAGAGGTATTGATGCTACAACTTCAGTATTTGACAAAAGTAAGAACGTATATGTTTGATGTGGCAGTATGCAGAAGTTCCCATGGAGTCAAAGTATTTTTTTTGTATGCTTGTCTCTAACAGTCTCTTTTGTTACTTATTCCTGAGCCATACATTTTTTTACAGTGACGTGAGAAAAAATATTCCTGTACAATTATCCTGCACTCCACACATGGACACATAATCTGTGCTGAGGAAGTTAAATGGTGAATGGACTTGAGCTTATATAGCGCTTTTCTAGTCTTTGACTACTCATAGCTGCTTTACACTGCAGGTCACACATTCTCTCTCATATTCACTCACTGATGGTTCAGAGTTTCTATGTTAGTTATCCATCAGTATCTCTAACACATTCACGCCCTTTCATACCCATTTACACGCCACTGACGCAGCAGTGGGAGCAACTTAGGGTTAAGTGTCTTCCTCAAGGACACATTGACACGTGTTGCCTTGTTCCTGATAACTGACCAAGCTTTGACATTAAAAATAAGAAGAGATACTGTGATTCCTTTTTCTTGTTTTTACTTTCTCTCTCAGAGATAAGGTGTTGATTTTCAGTTGGTGTTAAAAAGCTGATGTGGTAATTTAAGATGAATGGCTCCACAGCCAAATAAGATTTCAGGTCTTTACAAAAGAATTTAGTAAGGATGCATCAAGTACAAAAGAAATTAACAGATAAAAATGTTAAACTTCAAACATTTAAAGGAATAGTTTGGACATTTTGATGTATGACTATGCTGTGTCTCAAAATACTGCCTAACTAAAGCAGCTCTGTAGTAGAAAAGTAAGCTGTTACAAACAAACTGTTGTAGTGTGTTATGAACCCAGGCTGTTTTTGTGACTTGTTTTTCCTCCCACAGTTATTTTAATAACATCAGAGATGGTGGAACTATGCTCAGCAGTGTGTTCACATACATTCGTTGAGTTTTGCTGAACAGAGAGAGAACTGAACTGTGCCATGGAACACATTCAGGCCCATGCCACGTACCTCACGCAACCCCACTAAAAAATACAGAACTATTCCTTTAATATCAGTAAATTAAATAAATATAAATAAAACGTGTGTTTGACATAGTGGTGATGAACTTTTGTTGCCAAAATATGATAAAGGGTGCAGCACGATGTTTCACACAGCAAATTATCTGCTGGTTTGAATCAAGATGCAGATCCAGGAATTATTTTAAGGATTTGTTGATGTTGTTGGATGGATCAGTTTCCCAAATTTCCAAGTGATGTTAGAAATTCCTTGACCAATTTCTGCTTGTGTGGTTTTGTTAAGTTTTGTTTTTTGCATCAAATGAATCTGCGTAACTAGTAGTTTATTGCTGTCACATTGAGGCCCTGTCATTAATATTTAATTGGGTACATTTTTTGATGCCTATGTAATCAATTGACATTCAAGGACAGTTTCTTTTGTTTATAGAATTTGAAATAAATTATTTAAAACTACTTAAAAAACTAAAACTACTTAATTCCACTCTTCAAAATCAACCTGTGAACAGAGATCTGATGTGTAAATTACCCAGATTAAGTCATTCACATGTTACCATCAAACTAACAACAATACAGGTGCTGACACTGATGTACTAAAGTATAATTATATTGTATTTTTTAATGATTTTAATAATTAACAGAAATATGAGGGCCTATAAGGGCAGTAAGTATACAAATTGAGTAATATGTGTTGTAGTGATACCTCTTTAAAGGTAAATTTGTTGATTCATATTCAATTATCAGGGAGCTTGAAACAAAAAGGAGATGTTTTGGGGTATTTACTTGTTTATACGATTGTTGGCAACAAAGTTGTTGCACTGTAATCATTTAGGTAGAGTAAAATATTTCAAAGTAAATATCCTCTGCTATGAAAAGATGTAGACGAAGGTCCTAAATTGCTTATCATTGCCCTCTGATCTGAATCCTCTAGAACACCCATAATAATGTGTTTATACACTGTGGGAGTAGACCAATCACGTTGCCATTTTAAAAGTTTGTATGCTGATGCTGAGGCTGTTGACGAGGCTGAGATAAGAGATGAACTTGTAGTGGAGTCCAGGGGAAGTTAATGTACTTAAATTTCTGATAATTCAGTGTGAGGGTCTAAAACATAATCACAATCCATCTTTGGGTCAATAAACCTCCTCTCCTATCAGCTTGGCAGAGCTGGCACAGGAACACGCCAGAACAGTGCCCAAGGGAGAGCAGGGTGCTGATAGCTAAAATCAGTCAGCTCCAAGCTATAGTACCACTGGCTGGAGATAGTGCAGTGAATGCCACAGACTGCCTGTGGATGTTGTGACTGTAAAACTCTGCAGATTGTGCTTCAAACTTGTGGCAAAGATACAACTGACTCGGACAGGAAAATTTAAGATGTGGCTGCATTTATAAAACTTCAGCTGCTGTTGGAAAATTAAAGCAGCACTATGGCAATACGGTGACGCAGGAGTACAAAACAGAGTCACATCATCAACCCTAAGCTGAAGAAACAGGTTCTTAGAGCTGCTGTTTTCTCTGACTCCCATGCTTCAATTCTAGCAGTAGCTGTGCATTGAGGGATATTTTTAGCAAAAACATGTTGTGGAACATACCATGCATGTGAGCCAAAGGAGAAATTGGATTATTGTGGGGACTCAGAAGTTTCTAAGGATGTTTAGATGTTTTTTTTAGCCCTGAAAGTAGGTCAGCGTTTGTATCCGCCTGAGTTTTAACCTGCAGAGCTTTGTGAGGAGGGAGCCTGCAGCTGGAAACTTTACAAAGCGGTCTTAAAAACCTGTTTGACTGAGTTTTGTAACATTTTAAGCTTACTCGGACTTTACACAGATAAAATAGTAGAGTGGTGCGAGGAAAATACCGGGGAAAATTCCAAGTAAAAAAAAGTGGAGTTGGTGTCTCTTGTTGTACCCTCACTCATTTCCTGTCTGTACAGTGAACCGCACTCGCTTCTCCTCCATGACTCAAGCATTGAACTGTTGTATCCACTGATCATTGAAATTTTGAGTCTGTTTATGATTGTAACATGAGAGAAGGGAGGAGGGCAGGGGATTGTTTAGTTCACACAATTAATTGAGCTTTCCATGCAGTACTGTAATGATCTAGTGACAATTACATCTTTGTGGTGATCCTGGGAGGCCATAATTGTAACTGTAACTGAAAGTCAGTTAGCTGACCAGTGAGTTACAAGACATGTAATACTACTGTAAATGTACAGAATGGAAAATAATACAGTAGAGGGTTTTAAACAGATCCTTGTCCAACCTTTACCACTGATATCATGGCATTAGACAGACAGACAGTAGATAGATGGATGGATGGATGGATGGATAGATGGATAGATGGATAGATGGATAGATGGATAGATAGATAGATAGATAGATAGATAGATAGATAGATAGATAGATAGATAGATAGATAGATAGCAGACAGACAGATTTGATTGATCCCAAGCTTGTAAATTGTTGAACTGCTGTCATTATTCATTATAGCTAAAGGCAGAACTTGAGGCAGACATGAACTGTCACCACAGGTGACACAGCAGCACAGGAGTCAAACTGTGTTTATCATATTCTTCATCACAAATGAATACACAGCAAAACACAAACCTATTGGTTTATCTAATCTATGGGAATTTGTCATAGAGCAAAGCATGTGGTTGGAGGACTTGCTGTTATTTGTTTATGGGAGCAGGTTATTTGACCCTGCTCAGTCAGTAATTAGTCTTTTGGCTTTCAAACTGATCTTCAGTTGAGATCAAGTAGTTTTCCTATGTTCATTCATCAACAAAGCAGAAAAGGAAGACATTTTTCAAATAGATCTCATCATTTATTATAGAGTTTGCTCTATGCAGTGGCTTATTTATGTACTTGCTCAACATTTTTAATCATATATTGAGTTGCCATTCAACATTAGCACAATCCCTGTCCAGTTTTAACCCCCTCATTCAATCGACAGAGCCCTCTGTGTCCTACTGCTGTACAAAAGTAACCTATGAGCCTTCCGAGTGTCTAATAACACACTTCATCCCACCCTCTTAGTCTTGCTCCACTCTTTAAAGAAAACTATGGGGTAAGAGCAACGTCTGGCAGAAACAGCACATTATAGAATATGATATTTTTATTGCCTCCACCAAAGAGGTTTTGTTGCCAGCATATGTTTGTTTGTTTGTTAGCAAGATTACACAGAAACTGCAGGATAGATTTTGCTGAAATGTTCAGGAGGTGTTGGTTGATTTTGGTGTTGGTCCAGATAACCGCCATTAGCGAACAGTCATTTTTACTCAAAAACTGTCTAACTAATGTCAACAACTTGATCCAGAGTGCTAGAATCATATTTTGATGCTAGCTTTATTATGGAACTAATGCTTATAGATGTAACAGAGATATGTGAGCTGCCTTGGTGAGGGTTTGTGCTCTGAGTGCTTCCAAATTTTGAACCGTTATTTGAAAGGTTTAAAAAATTGCAGTTGTAACTAGAAAAGCACTTGGAGAGCGCAGACCTTCGCCAGCGCCATAGTCCTCACCCATATTGTGATTTTCACCATAAATATTAGTCCTACCTTTATTTAATCTAAATATTTAGATTCCTTGACCATGAAAACATACCATTAGCAACTGGATTCATAATGATTTCTATTTTAGTTTAGCACTTATTCACAAAAATCACATTTTTCGTCATGGCGGCCAGACGCTGATCAGGATCAGCACTCAAATCAAATCAGTTCTTCCTTTTCCCATGCTGAACATTTCCTGAAAATTTCATCAAAATCCATCCATCACTTTTTGAGTTATTTTGTTCACAGACAGACAGACAGACAAACAAACTCTCCCGAAAACATAACCTACTTGGCGGAGGTAATAAATTTGCAAACTTATATTCTTCTGGATTGTCATTGATAAAGCCTCTCAACTTTAAAAAAATAACTTCCCGACAACATCACAAAAACAGATGTCCGTCAACTTTGTATTACCATTAAACTATTTTGTGTTGCGCCCATTTTACATTTTAAACTTTATAAGAACACTCAAGCTGAAGAAATCTGAAAATACCATCCGAGCTACGTCATTATGTCCTACCAGTAATTAAAACAAAGATAAGATAACATATGATAAGCGTGGCCTTGAGCCTTCTTTAAGAGGAGGCTCAAAGTTTTTGCCGCGGCTAGGTTGCGAGGGAGCTTTTGAAAGAGACCAAGTTATAAGAAGACAAAAGACAGATTGAGTGAAGGAGCAAAGGGACCATTATACTCTTCAGAGGGCTGCAGTGGCCCCATTGTAACGTATGTCGCCGGCATTCTCTGCTTTCATGCTCTTTGACAGATATGTGTTTACTCTCTCTCTCAGTCATCTTTGCGGCTGAAGTAATGCACTTTGCTGCCTCCTGCTTCTGAGTGCCCAGCATGCATCAACTCGTGTATTCTCACAATACTTGCTCCTTTCTTGTACTGCTACAATTTCTCCCTTCCATGGTGTGCTTTCTCTGGGCTTTCTTCAGCGCTAATGATACGGTGAAATGCTGATGCCAGTGCCTGATGGCCACAGTCTGGAGAAAAACAATCCCGAAAAGCAGCAAAAATCAAACCGATTTGAATTATTCTCTGTGCTCATGGTGGTAGATTCAAATGATGATCTGGGAAACGCTCTTCACAGTGTATGTTTTTTCTTCTCGAGGGGACCGCGGCTGCAATGCAAATCACAATCATACCCCACTCTCTTGTTACTCCTTATCTCTTCTTTAGATGTGGAATTGAAAAAGAGTCCTTGAGTCGGGCATTTCCACAATACTCGCCCACACACACTGACTTTAACAGGCACATCGTTTTTTTTATACACAACTTTGCATGGACGTTTCAGACGTATGGGTTGACTATATTCTCAGAGATGTTGTTTACCCTTCATGCTTGACGTGAATTCAGAGTGGAGGTGGAACCAAGCTGTCCTTCTTTTGAGCATTACATCTTTGAAAAGACAAGGCTTGAGAGCCGCGCAAGCAAATGCAGCACATACTCAATTATACAAGCACTGATGGAGTCGAGTGGTCATGCGTATATTAAGACTGTGTGTGTGCGCTACCAAGGCTGTTTTATCAAGCACAAATACTAGACTTTTACATGAAGGAGGCTTTATATTCAACGCAGTTCTTTGCTTTGTCTTAAACGTTACTAGGCCTGTCACGATAACAAATTTTGCTGGACGATAATTGGCCAAAAAATTATTACCGACAAACGATATTATTGTCATTATTATTTTGAAACACCATTTTGTCACTAATGTAATTATAATATTTGTCATAATAAAGTGAGTACACCATATCAAAAGCAATAATTTCTTCAGAGTATTTAACTGTGATCGGAAGGTCAAGAGTTTTCAAATAAAACAAACAAACAATATCATAAATTTAACTAACAAAAAAGAGAAAAAATACCCAATGAAAATGAGATGGAGTAACATTGGGGGAAACTGCATATAAATAAAATCATTATACTAATCAAAAACAATAAAAAATAGACCCTGTCTATGTAAAGAAAAAAAAAAACAAAACTCCAATAAAAACACACACAACAATAAAAACAATAAATAAACAAAAAGACAAAAAATGATGATGCAAACAGGCTATATCAGGAAAACTCACTTCACATGTGAGTCAGTTTTTAGGATTTATTTAGCAATATATGTTAACCAGCTGTTTGTACTCTCTCTTCAAATGCCTGGATTGCATCTAAAAGTGGCTCATTAACACAGACTAAAATGAAGCATTTAAATTTGAAAAAAAACTGTTTTTAACAAAAAATCGATTTAAAAATCGTCAAACAAAAAATCCTGATACTTATGTGAATCAGTTTTTTCTACGACCCTTAATAAACAACAGTAATTTGAAATTGGGTTTTAATGCATGCAATATTGGGCTTTTATCCATTCTTAAATTTAAGCAACTTAAAAATTAGAAAAACTTCGATATACTGTCCTGCTTACTATTATGTAGCATCATAATGTCACTCATGTATTGGGATGTGTATCATATTCTTTCCAGTACACATCCCCACTAGGGCTGGATATCGATTCAGATTTTCTGGATCGATTCAATTCGATATTACAAGGTCTCAAATCAATTCGATTCACGATTCAATTCAATATTTATTCAGTCTGGGATATGTCAGTTAAAATAGTGCTGTAAATTTAAAAGGTGACCTTTTGACCTGGTACATCATTAAAAATCGTTTTAACATGAAGAACTAAACCCAAAGCAGTTACATTAATGATATTGTAATGATATGCATTAATGCATATTCTGCATATTACCTGTTTTTTGTCCAACTCGTATTTTCCTTTGTACTTGTTAAATCTAAAATACTGTACATCCAAACATCAGCTTTTAAACTTGCCAGTGGTGCCCATATAGTGCTTCCACCATGTTTGTTTGCAGTAACATCTCATGAGATCTTGTTCAGTAGAAAGCAACACTATACGCTGATCACACGAGACTAGCAGGGTTGATACCACAGGCTGCTTCCCTGCACATCCAAAGAAGAAAAAACTACCCAAGTTAAAAGATCAGTCTTTGGATTTTAGGGATCGATTATTAACCAGTTAAAGAAAAATCGATTTAAATTGATTAAATCGATTTTTTTAACCCAGCCCTAATCCCCACCACAGTATGGGTTAAAATAAGCATTCAGGAGTCCAACCATTACAGATTGAACATGTTTTCTCCTCTGTCTTATTATGACATAAAAGCATGTTGACTTGTCCCTGATTTTCCTCTTGTTTCTCCCACTTCATCTCTCTCCTCCGCTTTCTTTCCTGTTTTCATGTTTACGGCAAATGCACCATATTCATCTACCATAAAGAAAAGGTGCGCTATCCAATAAAGATATGTCATTGAAAAGCCTTTATAGCTATGCTGTAGATATGAAAATGCATGGGAATCAGTATATTAACCTTGAAAGACATTGGAAGAAGGCCAGCGCTGATTTGTTTGTGACCACAGCACTCGACTGTAAGACCTTTATGGCTGACCTGTCTTTTAATATCCCTTGTCCACATCCAGTGCCTACACATTGCCAGAGAGAGTGACATCGAGTCAGTGTAATTTAAAGAGTTTAAAGTGAAAACAAGCCACAGAAAAAGTATTGGTTATGAAATGATTTTTGTCACTGTTGTGATCAGACTAATGCTTTGTGCCTCATACTACCCCACTTCAAAGCCCTGTTTCCACCAGAGGGTTCAGTTAGGTTTGTTTCGGTACGGCTCGCTTTTTGTGGCGCTTTCATAGCCTAAAAGCGGGACCTTACCCCTTATAAGCGAACCGTACCATCCTACTTTTTGGGACCCTCCCATTGGGGTGCCAAGCATACCGATCCGACCGCAGAAGGAGGAGCTAGAAACACTGCAGTCCGTTGATTGGTCCAAGGAGACGTCACTTCCCGTGCGACAGCGGAACAACACATAACCCCGCCATGTTTAAATCTCCACTCGTCTTCGTAAAGATAACTCTCGCAGCACACAGCCTTCTCTGAAACAAATCTTGGCTGCTCTTTGTAAAAACCACATACTGATCACAAAAAAATAGAGTTGCTGGATGTCTTCCATCATTGCTCTTTGTTTACTGTGTTGCCATTTCTTCTTCGTTGTATTTAATAGCTGGGTACATGATGTTGCACTACTTTGACGTCATGCTATCGGCATCCGGCTTATATGCCGCCTACCAAGTAGGGTTCGGTTGGCTGTGGAAACGCAAACAGGATCAGGCTTTACCGTTCCGGCCTGAGCCAAATTGTGCCAATTCATACCAGACCACTTGGTTAAAACAGGGCTCAAGAATCAGGAACTATCCCTTTAATATCAGTGGGAGTAATACATTACAAAAAATAAAAGTAATGTGATTACTGTAATGCAGTCTTTTTTACTGTAATGTTTTTTTTTAGTAATGTAAGGCATTACATTTTTAGTAATGTAAGTTACAATACATTTTTTATTTTATTTTATTTAAATCAAGAGGTTTTTATTTTGTGTGTTTAAATACATATTCACCAAATACTCTGTGAAATCAGCAGAGGAGAAAAGTCCTCCGCTAGGCCTAAAGTTACAGTATCTGGACCACAACTTACCAGAGTTTTACCTTTTATCTGATTTTTCTGTGATCATTTCTTGTATTTTGCCATGAGCCATCAATGTGGCTATTATATTCTACTGTTTTTAGCCTTAAACTGAACTCAGTCAGATAGCCACCACATCACTTTCCACTGGATGTGTAATGAGCTTTTTGAGCGTGATGAGCTACATTTAAAATGACAATTTCATATTTCCTGTTATTTTGACGAGAGTAGCTTAAAAGTAATGTGATAATAATGTAATGCCTTACACTTCGAATACGGTAATATTATAATGTAGCTAATTACTTTGAAATGACAGTATCAAGTTATAAATAATGTGTTACATTTTTGAAGTAACTTGCCCAACACTGGGATCTAGACAGGGATGAAAGTCATGCCTCCGATTATGAAATGTAATGGAAAATCATAAATTAAGTTCACTCCTCTACCTTGGCATTTATATGACAAGGAAGTTGTAATCTCTTAGTAAAGTATGATAAGAATATTTAAGTTTCCCACCCTGAGCTCGAGGTCAGCCTGAGAAGATGCATATAAAAGTAAGCTATATGGATGTTTAGTTTTTATAACAGCAGCCACATAAGATGTCCCATTCGCTCAGTCTCGTGTACTGACTTGTCCTTCACATGTGCACTTTGGGCAGTGTCCCCTTTACCCTCAACTTACCTGCTGTCAGTCTGTTTTATAAGAGACTACAATAAAATTTTATATCTTCATCATGCACATAAAGGACCGGTGGAAAGTTTATATTAACTTGAATGTAAAACTAAATGAACCATAACTGCTCTCTGTCTTGTTTTTGGCACCTTTGACTCACAGTGTCATTGCTGCTTCTCCATACTGTTGATTATTGATAGAATGGAGATTATATCGTATAAAAACACGTGCACGAAAAGTTTTCAGCATCCTCCACTTTTTCAGATTGATTACACCAACAGCCTCCTGCACGTTACCTCTACTCGATGACTGATTAGCACATTTCTCGTGTCTTTTGCAAACGTGGGAGCCTCGACATTACCATGGCAGTAAATAAAACACCCATGAAGTAAGCAGTAAATAATGTTAACACACAGAGGGAAGAGCACCAGTACAGACTGAGGAAATGGAGCGTTAAAAGGTGGCACATTTGTCAGGACTTGCCTCAGGCTAAAAAGCCATCTCTGCTCCCACCTGCCCCACAGCGTTCACATCCTGTAATCTGCAAAGTCTCTCAAGAGCAGCAGCACACCATGACTGAACACACTGCTTTGTAATTGAATACAAAGAGCCGTTTGTTTGTTCTCCTTACTATCCTCGTGAAGCCAGAGAACCTGAAACTTGAGAATTTTCAGAATTTCAAGGTTTGATTTGTTTGTAAGGATGAAAAAGAAACATTGCACAGTGTAAATGTGCGTTGGTTATGTACAGAAGAGCATTAGGGACACAGGAAAAAAACAACAACAAAAAAACGGGTCCAATTCTTGTTTAAATTAATATTTCTTTGAGAAAAAAAGTCAGAATTCTGAGATTAAGTCAGAATTCTCAGTTTAAAGTTAGAATTCTGAGAATATTTTAGAGAAATATTAATAAAAAAAAAATGGACTCCTTTATTTCCTCAGTGGCCCTCATCCTCTTCTGTAGTTATGGCAGCAAAAGACTCTTTGTTTTTATTTTTTAGCATGTATTTTAAATATTAAGATATTTCAAGCCATTTTAACTTTCATTTCTTTTTTTTAATTCTCTTTTTATTGAGATGTGTCATTGTATCACTTTTCAGTGTATCTTAAAAAGACATTTTTTTCATTTTTTTCCAACAAAAAAACTTAAGTTGGATAAGTTCATACAAAATAGGTTATTTAACATGAAAGAGACTGTTTAAAAAAAATAATGTCCTTTTCACTTACAGTACATTACCTATATGAAACTATTATTCCAAATGATTTAACACAAAAGATCACTTTTTTTGGTCATTTTAGAAACATTCTGTTATATAAATCCACTTGCCATTCATCAACATATCCTTTTAACAAGCACCAATATCAACCAGAAGATAGGGTGAAAAAAATAAATCAAAAATAAGAATAAAAACAGAATTAAGAATAAAAAAGCACAATAATTAACTCAATTTATAGTAATGCAAACAAGAGGTACAAAATTAAAAAATTATATGTATATAAATTAAAAATAAAAAAACTATATATTTATGCCTCAAATGGTGATAATATTGATAGTGATAATAATCACGAAAATATTTTCAATACTTACACGATAACATGAACTAACAATACGAGTAGCACTAACAATCTGAAATCTGGAGCAGTGAACCAAGCAGCTTGTCTTTATCTAATAAAATACAACCTATTAGTTGTAACATATTCTATCCATTTTTGCCAGGGTCCTTCAAATATATTCAGCTCCAGTCTTATCAGATATGTCTGTTTTTCCATGATGTAGGTTCTTTTCATTACTTCAGTCCAATCCTTGACCCCAGGCATCTCTGTGGTAAGCCATTTTTGTGTTATGGCTTTTTTTTTTTTTTTACCTGATATTAACATTACCCTAAACATATATTTCCTAACAAAGCCTTTAGCTTTTATTTCTTGAATCCATTTCTGCTTTGCTGCTGCACCAGCACCAACTAATACAACCATGGAAATATTTCTAATGAAAAGTTAATCACAGTGGGTACCGTCAACCTTTCTGAAAAGATCCTGCTAATGCAAATTTCACTTTCTTTCCATAATCCAGGTTCCATGGTTATTTCAGTCATTCCAGACCAGTGATTATTAACCACACCTGTACAAGGGTTGTATTTTAATGGACACTGCAAGAGACACATTTTAAATATAATGCTGATATGTTGATCTCACTGCACACTATTCCAGCTTCGTGGCAGCAGCTGAGATAATTTGGCTTATATCTGGAGCTGTCGTGATGTTCATTCCTAGAATCAGCCCTAATATATACATACATTAATAGGTTTACATATTCTGATAAAAGGCTGGCATGGGTTTCTGTAAGCCTGAAACATATCATAAGTAAATAATCTCATTAAAGGGCAGGGGTGCTGCTTTAAAAGCTTTAGGGATTTAATTAAAGAGATGCCACAACTCATGTTCCTCCTCACAATTTCTGAAATTTAAAGTATTAAGGAGGCTTTGGGGGGGCTTGTGTGGCTGTGGGGCCTCCAGTTATTGATTACTGTGCTGAATAAATCTGTGCCACTAAACCTGAGAGTTGAAAGGCCAAAGTTTCCTGTAGGCCTGTCGTGATAATCAATAAATCAATTAACCGCACGATAAATAAAAACATCCTCAGTAAGTCTGCCAGCCTTGATAACTTGACCTGCATGCGCGTTTGTTTCCCTCCTCTTGTCTACCAAACAGGCTGGATGAGAAGATGGCTCACTACGTCCATCTTTCTCAACACCTGGGCATGTTGGTTCTGTAGCAGAATGAGAGGGGTTAGGGTTAGGGATGCATCTGTCTTTCATTCAATCTTTGAGGGGGAGGCGGGGAAACAGAGTGAGCTGAAGCGAGCGGAGAGGAGTAACGAGGAAACAAACACTAATATGAATGATAGCGCAAAAGTGATGGTTCCTAAGCCAAATGCCACAACCTAAGTGTGGGAATATTTTGGTTTTAAACAGAATGAACAAGGTGTGAGCCCATGAACACAGACAAGCCGATATGTCAAATTTGTTTGAAAGTAGTGGCGACGAAGAAGGGGAGGTGCAGCGGAGCCTTTGTCCTGACAGTCAGCACTTACTGAGGCATTTGGTCTACAAAGTAAATACAAATAAAATGGCGCAAATGGTGCACGTTCACAGACAGTGTCGTTCGCGACAGTGCAAAAGAAATGCAGCCCTTCAATACGGTTGAAAAGAAAACAATGTTACAAACATTTGACAGACAGCACGAATTGACTGGAGGAAGTACATGTGACAAACAATTCAGGAACTGTATAAACTCCATTTTATGTATTGTTTTTATTGTTGTGGGTGTTTTTATTGGAGTTTTATAGAGACAGGGTCTGTTGTTTTGGTTGTTTTTTGATTATTATAAGGATTCTTTTACATGCAGTTTTTCCCAAAAGAGAGTCCATTCCATTTTCATTGTTTTTTTTTCCTCAATTTTTGTTTAATTTATTATATTATTTTTTGTTTTTATTTAAAAGCTCTTGACCTTCCATTGACAGTTAAGTACTCTTAAGGAATAAAAGTTCATTGCTTTTGATATGGTGTACTCACTTTATTACGACATATAATTACATGAATGAATAAAAAGGTGTTTCAAAATAAAATTGACAATAATATCATTTATCGGCAATAATTTTTTGGACAGCTATCGTCCAGCAAAATTTGTGAGCGTGACAGGCCTAGTTTCCTGCTAATGCAAGAACTTAAAATGCTTTTATTGCCTTAAGTCCTTCAGTGTAAGGAACGAATTAAATGAAGCCATCAAAGTAACCAAAGTTGCCCATCCCTGATGTAAAACATTTCAACTGTTTGATTTAAAAGCAATATTAATGTATACCTGTCAACTACTATTGATTTTTCACATAAATGTTGCCTGTTGAGTTGTCAGTCATGTTAAGGCGGAACTCCTGCTGTGAATGAAACTCTGCAATCGATGAAGGCTCAGGGTGTTTATGAACATCTTACAATAGATTTCACTGCAGCGTTGAAGGTTTGAAATGTCTTATTGAGTCCCCCGTAGAAGACAGAAATGAATTCTTGAGTCTAAGAAGAAAATTTCTCAGGCTTTTAGCAAAATTCTTGATTAACATTCTTGACTTTCTGCAGTAATGAACGAACGAGCTGTAGTCAAAAGAGAGGCTTCCAGCTGTCGAGTTTTTTGATAAAGGTCAGTCTTGTAGCTGTGTAAAAATGTCATTCAGATCTATTTGTTTATAATCTGTGTAATTAGTGTTCAGCGACTAATAAAAAATGCCTGCAAATATTTAACAGCTGTCCTTGATGCACATAAAAAGGGGAAGCAGTTGCATGTAAAGTTTTTGTATTATTTCACTTCAGTCCCTGAAAGGATTAATTAATTGACTGAGTTTGTAGCTTAGTGGTGGGTAATGAGACACAGAGCACAGTTTACATTGCTTTAGCCCCTTTAAGAGGAAAGGAACAGAGATTTTGGCTGGTGCTAATAGCTTTATACGCAGTACATTAAGTAAAACAACCACATGAATAAAGAGTCTCGCTCCGCGTAACCCCCCCGTGCTCACACATCGGCCCATCCCGAGATGTGCTGAGTGCAGGTGATAATAATTTTTAGAACAGGTGCTGCACCATAAGCCCTGAGGCCGGGGGAAGTGAATGATTAGTGGCACTCCCCCAAGATGCATTGCTCCTCTGTATTAAAACCAAACTCTGCCTTTTATTCCCTCCAGGGTTTATTAAGTGGGCCAGTTGCCATAGCGACGCTTTGGCTGGATATTGCCAGGATAAGCTGTAATGGGTCTCCTGACGCAGTTCACTCTGCTCCTGTGGAAGAACTTCACTCTCCGGAAGAGACAAAAGGTACACTTGTGCTTACAACACCCCCACTCTCCCCGTCCCCCACACAAATCAGCAAAGATCTGCTTAAATTGGCCGGGCCAAGGAGGGAAAGCGAGGATATGGTCCCAGGGTTGTTTTATCAAGGGCAAGTAAGTTATTCATGGTGCAGAGGGAAAGGTAATGGGGGGATTTACAATGAAAACTGTCTCCTATAGAAGTAAGCCGCCCTCAACTCTGCCACCAGAGAACAAGAACAATCTCCACTTAATGCCGACCAATTTGAAGTGTCACCTTCAATTTTTGGAGATCTATCTCTGGTGCACGTTTTGTCACATGGCCTGTATTTTAGTCCTAACAAAGGCAGCCTGTGGCCTAATGGAAAGGGATAGGGAGTGACAAATGCTGAATGCTTTGTTTGAAGGGCAAGCACTCTCCCCGGCTCTTCTTCCAAACTCACTGTCACTGCTCGTCCTCTGCTGTTTCAAAGTTTTAACGAAGTTTTACAAAAGTAAACAAACCACCAAAAAAGATTTTTTTTTTTTACAAGAAGAAACTTTACGTAGGTATTCCTGACTTAAATTTTTTACCTTTAAGTGCAACTTCAGAAAGACATGAGCGGGATACCAGAGCAGCATTAAGTTACAGAAATCATCTGAAGTTGATCGGATAATGTAATGTGTTAATCAAAGCAGCATTTTTTTGATTAATTCATTCTTGTTTTTTTTTTTGTTTTTTTTTTTAATTTTCAGTCAAATACATTTTTACCCTCAAGATCATTTGATTCAACCCTTTCATGCATGTTGTCCATTACAGTAGACAGAGATTTGGGATAAATTTTACACCCTTTAGGCTGCAGTACCATGCCCAACTAACAGGTGTTACATCTCCAAACCACTGTCTTAAGTTTCAGAAAAATATTTTCATTGCACTTTTTTGCCATATCAAAATATTGCATTATAAATTCAAAATAACCAACAAACAGCAAATTGGGCATTATGGCTGTAGTCAGATTTCACAACATTTCTTTTTTAAAATTTTGGTGTAATTAACAAAGTTAAATTAAACATTAATAATACCCATACTTCAGATCTAGCATTTTCTTTAATTTACTCTTAATAAATGTTTGTCAAAGACGTGTTTGTGGATCTTAATTAAGTTAAATGACTATTTATACCATTGATGCATGGTGCCCAGTGGATAGTGAATAGATGCACAACATTGATAAAACATCCATTATTTTTAACTTCTTTGGAAGTAAAAACAAAAATTTTAAAAAGTAGTCATTGAAATTTAATAATTCATGCATGAAAGGGTTAAACCAGTAGCAAGAATTTCACGACTTCCCTAAACGGCATTTAATAGGTCAATTCTTTCTCCATTACGTAGGTCATATAATGTCTTCTTTTAGTTTTTTATGCCCTTTATTATGTTTCACATGTCTCCTCTGCCAGATAGACTACCTCCAGACAAATATGAACTCCTTTTGTTGATTGCAAATGGCCAAAATGTCATTGTTAACCAAAATAAAGAAACAACATCACAGATTGCATCTTCCTATCCTTTTTTTTTTCTTTTTCAGAAGCAAAACTGATGCTAGATTTTATATTGTGATATTGTTAGATGATCTGGAAGTATGTGAAAAGATTATTTCTCACTCGGATGTACTCTCTTCCTATTTTATTTCTGGGGATAAATGCAGCAACAAGCCACTTTTGATTTTTCTAGTTTTCCATGAATCATCTTCATGAATAGCAGTGCCACTCATTTGTTAGATATTGGTGTTACAAATTCTACTCAAAGAGGTGAATAAGGAAAAGCAGACAAAGATGAGCTTTCAGAGTTTTACAGTACAGTGGTAAGTCAGCAAAAAGTCAACCGCACGGTTGCAGTGCCAGTCAAAGGGTTAAATGTCCCTGAATTTATTGATGACCTCTGCCAAACAGTTGAGCTGGTAGTTACAGGGTTAAAAATGTTTCTTGTAGGAATGCACGGCCTTCCACTTAACTTGCCTCTGTTAACATCTATCTATGTAGGAACAAGGTGTTAAAGAGTGCGCCTTCACTCTCTTTGCCTTCAGTCAAAAGCCTGCAGGCAGAAATTATAGCTTCTGGTAATTGTAAGGCCACGTGCCACAAGGAAGATAACAGCCCCACCCTGTGATACAACTGCATCTCAAGGGTCAGAACGAGCTGTTATGGCGTCTAGTAAATATATGTGACTCACCCAGATGCTGTTATCGACATAACAAAGAGCTACAGTGTGTAGTCCTTGATTTATACCCTCAGTCATGTCATGAGCCGCCTCCACCCATGTGTTTTGTGTCTGTTTCTAGAAGTGAGTAAAAAAGATCATCACAGTCAAATTCAGCATTTTTCAAAGTTCATACTTTGTCAGAATGACTCAAGGCATTTACAGTTTTACAGCTCTGAAACATTGCCCTCGCTAATTTGATCAATCAATACAAAGAACATGGTGAACAATTTTAATACGAGGGAGAATTATGAGTTCTCAGTGAGCAGACAGTGGCAGTTCTGTGCGCGGAATGTGTGATATTTGGTGAACGTCAACATGAAATATTGTTATTAGACAAAACCAATGGGAGTTAGCAAGGACAATGGTGCTTCTGGAGGGCTCATGGAGGTTAATGACCAATTATATGAATGCCTCACCAAGCATTTTAAGGTTTTATAACAGGCATGAAACTGATTTTATGGTTCAGTATTTCACATAATTTCATAGGAGGAGATTATCTGTGCACAAAGACGGCAGTGTCCGACGGCGAGAGCCTAGGGAGCCAGACATCGAGAAAGTCCCCGTGATCTCTGTGTCCCCCTTTCCGTGGAATACATTATGATAATTCACCCTCTCAGCAGAACCACGTCCTCCCTGACACACACAGACTGCAGGGAATTAAAGGACAGAATTAGAAAATCCATTGAGTTTCTTTGAGAGAAATGCAGTGGGACTTTATGCAATTTTCTCATCTGGAGTTCATTGGAGAAATTGGAAAACTGGAGATTTTTTTTTTTGCATATATACCAGGCTGAACTGAATAACGTGCTCTCAATCCTCATTCTATTATACAGCAGAAAACCGACTGCTTTAGCAAATTTATGGTTATTGTTCTTGTATTTACCTCACCTCTGTCTGCCCTCCAGCTCAATTGTGAGGACAAGAACCTTGGTATTGATGTCTTCTCCTATTATTTCTGCTAATGTGCTTGTCTAAATAAGCAGGTCACTCCGCCAGACACGTAAGGAGGGATGAGTGTGCAGGCATAAGGGGTCAGCTGAGGTTTGCAGAGAGGGCTTGTGGGGTCGCTGAGCGATGGTGGTTGCCAAGGGATGCATAAAAGCCGACATGGCAGGGGGTGCAGGGTTTAAGAGTCAAGCAAGCATTGTAATAACTCATTGGAAGCTTCTACGCGTAGATAAAAACTTCCTCCAGCTCAAGTAAAAGCTCCTGTTGTACAAATGTTCTTGGCCTTGTGCTTCCAGAGATGCATGTGTCCTTGAATAATGCATAGATCAACTGCACTTCTGTGAAAGCGGTAGTAACAAAAAAAATAAGCATGCAGGTGCGTTTTCTAAATGTGGAGCCCTGAACCTGCTATAACCCGAGGTAGTCAGAAATAACCTCCCAACTCTGAGGTCCTGATACTTTGTCACTGAAACATCCCTCACGGCAAACGGAGAGGGAAAATATGAGAAAAACCCTCCTGAACAAGGAAAGCCTGGAGGTCATCCATTTGTGCTTTGTGCGCTTCTCTCTGCACCCTTCCCCTCAGGTAAAAATAAAAGCCTGGCTTGTCATATGGGGCGCTACCTGCTGGCAGCTACTGAAGTGTTGGTGTTGAAGCAAAAGTGGTGGTTGGTGCTCTTCATCCAGCAGAGGATTAAATGTGGCGAAGAGATGATAAAGAGAGTGGGATAGTTTTGGCTTGGGAGTCACTGCAGAGGTTGTTCTCTCAATCCTGTGAGTCCTTAGACTAGGAGCAAGAAAAAATGTTGCAAGTACAGCAACACACACATAAATAAACAACTCTATTACACCGCCTGGCCAGAAAAGGTCACACTCTATATTTCATTGGACTTCCTTTAGCTTTGATTACAGCAGTAATTTGCTGTGGCATTATTTCATTAAGCTTCTCCATTGTCACAGATCATAGCACTGCCCCCACAGGCTTGTACAGTAGGCACTAGGCATGATGGGTGCATCACTTCACCTGCCTCTCTTCTTACCCTGATGCTTCCATCATTCTGGAGCAGGGTAAACCTGGACTCATCAGACCACATAACCTTCTTCCAGTCCTCCAAAGTCCAATCTTTATGCTCCCGAACAAACTGATGTCATTTTTCTGGTTAGACTTATTGATTAGTGGTTATCTTAAGGCTACACAGCTGTAGAAATGCTCTTACCTTCACTACTAACCTGGGTTCTACTGTCATTTTTCTTTGATTTGATTTGGCAAAGATTTTTTTTCCGACCACATTTCTTCTTTTCAAGACAATACTTCCCACGATCCTTTCAGTTTTTTTTATAATGCGTTGGACAATTCTTAACCCAGTTTTAGTAGTTTCTGCAATCTCCTTAAATTTTTTCTCTGCTTGATGCGTGCCAATGTTGTGAAACAGACTAACGTCTTTTCCACGACTACAGGATATGTCTTTCCACGTGGTTGTTTAAGAAATGAGAAGCTCATTTCATCAACAGGGGTTAAATAACTTGTTGCCAGCTGAAAGATAATCACCCAGTCAGTAATTATCCAATAGGAGCCTTGGTCCTATTTGCTTTGTAAAATCCAAATGACAGCTTTTATTTCCCAGGCAGTGTAGATTCTCCAGTCCAAATGTTTTTGTTTGTGTTTGAGATGATAGTGTTAAACTACCTTAAACTCATACCCATGAATCACAGATAAATCAAAACCAAGCATGCAGATTATGTGACTATTACTCATATTCTATAACCAAATTATGGTAACAAGCTACATGTCTCCTCTCTGCAGGTGCGGCTGGTCGTTGAATTGGTATGGCCTCTGTTTCTCTTCTTCATTTTGGTGTTGGTGCGCACCACAACAAATCCAATTTACAAGGGACAATGTAAGTACATGCCAAGGCCGTCATTATATCTGGATTTTTAGGTTGTACCAGTCAAAAGAAGCAATATTGATGTTTTTCTCAACGACTTAACATGCTAAAATTTCTCAAGAAATGGCGGCCAGTAGCGCCACTGCTAATGCAATAGTACATTGTGCATACTAAAAGGATGACTTAGACTAGCTAATTTATTTATTTAAAGTATTTATTATTTTTCCACTGTTCTGTTCTCTTTTTGTATTATTGCTACTGTTATTGCTTCAACTAATTTCATGTCCATTTACAATTTGTTAATTTATTCCCTATATTAATTATTTGTTTGTTTTGTTTTATCATGATTGTTTTGGATCAATGCCTCTCCATTATGTTTTTGTTTATTATTCCTGTATTGGTTGAAAAAAGAAAGTAATATTCAAAGCTATTTTTGAAAGCATGGCAACAGATATAACGTGATCTATAGACTCTGTTACCTCCACTAAGGAGCTTATTTTTTTGCTAAAGTTTGACCATTTATCATGGAAATTTAGGAATGGATTTTGCTTTAATTTTCACAGAATGTCAGTCATGGCAGAGGCAAACGTGATTTGTTTTTGGTGATAATCTGAGTCTAGGTTCTGATTCAGGGATTTTTGATAGGGCAGTTTTCCACATTTTGCTCATAGAATATCAGAAATGCCTTGGCTGTGCTCTGGAAGCTCTTCTGTTTCTATACATACAATATCAATGACTCTTCATGTTTAAAAAAACTGTAAAGAGACTGTTATTGCCCTGTTTGTAGTGTCATTATACTATTATATATATATTTTATTGTCATATTTTATTGTTTATTGTATTATTATATGTGTCATATGACCAGACTCACCATTGCACACTACTTGTGACTCAGAATCCATTTGAAAGCATTTTTAAGGCAGTAAAACAAACACTAAAACGCTGTCAAGTTTACAGCTTTGTATTTGTGGCCCAGCATGTAGCTTAGTCATTGTAATGAATTCCAAGGTGGCCAGTCAGATTACAGGGAGCCTTGTTTGGGACTTGCTGCCCCTGAATCCACCTCTGTCCCAGATATGAACTAAATTTTACTGCAGAGGTCTGAGAAAGCCATCACTCATTGCCATATTCAGACACAAAACATGAGCAAAGTGCACAAAATCACCATTTCATAAGGCAGTGTGAATTTGGTGCTGCTGCTGAGGAGAGTAATTTATTTTTCAAATGTGATTGTCCGTGGAACAGATAGCAGAGTCATGTAATGCAACTATGCCGTTGTAATCCACATTTCTTCATCCATCTGGTGTTGTGCTTGAAATGGCTGTAAATATGTTAACCATTTACTTTGTATTTAAATTACACCTTGGCATTAAAACTAAGTTAAACAGTCCAAGGATAAATGTACTTCAAACTCTTAAGAGGTCAATACTTGACTAAACTTGTCATGAACTCTACATCTCTGCATTTTTCCTCATTTCCATATTTATGCAATCTGAATTTTCAAACCGAGGAATGATATTTGCATAACTCTGTTTCCATTCACATATCAGAATCTGCTATGTTCTTGCCTAAATGATGCATCCAAACTGGTTGATAGTTTCTGTTACAAATACTAGTATTTTAAATATTTGCTTGTTGTCTTACAAACAGTCCAAACAATTAAATAAACTGACAAACTGTTTGCCTGGATCAAACTGCATTTAGATTTCGGGGCCAAATTAATTCCTCTAAGCTCACAGCTATAATTCTCTTTTAGGAATCATATTCATTGAGCAATGTGGATTGGAGTTAATGTGCTACAAGATAGACCTGAATAAATTATTGAATGTTGAGTAAATGGAGCATAAATAGATAGTTGCTGCAAAAACAAGATTCCATGAGGGATTTTAAAGATAGAAGTGTGGTTGTATTTCAGACAGTCCCAAAGTTAGAAACGCCCAAAAGCTAAATCCAGGCTAAATTAGTGTAATCTAAAAAAACTGTAAACTTTCTAAATGTCACTAATAAGTTTGCAGCATTATGGCATTGCCAAAATTAAAAAAAAAAAACATGAATGAAAATGTATAGTTTTTCTAAAGCTTTTTTAAGATGACTTATTAACACTGTTGAATATTAAAAAATGGTGCTTGTCTCTAAAAATGCAGATCAAGAGGGAGCCAGTATGGTGGTCATGTCCTTACCATACTGTATATTGAAGTTCTTGTCTTAGGTCTTAGCCTGGGTTCAGTTCTGACCTGAGAGCCATTTTCTCCATGTCTATGCAAGTCTGATCACTCTCTCTCCACATTAATAAAGACCAAAAAGCCCCCCAAAAAAACACATTTTAAAAAAGGCAATCTAGGAACTAGTCCAACCATGGCCCTTTTGTCTTCACTTTGACCCTTCAGAACATTTCCACTGGTTTAATGTGTTTTCTTTAACACTGCCTTGAAGAAGTTTGTGTCAATACGTTGAGAAAAATGTAATATTGGAGAGAGTTTCTGACATCTGCTGAGCTTTCTGCATCTCCAACAGAATGTGTTTACCATGCAGCTGAGTTAATGCAAACTGTGAGCTCTCTTCTCTATTCCTTCAGGCCACTACCCAAATAAAGCCATGCCATCGGCTGGCGTGCTTCCTTGGCTCCAAGGGATGATGTGTAACATGGACAATCCCTGTTTGAGCTATCCAACGCCGGGGGAGACGACAGGCCAAGTCAACAACTTTGACGACTCCTTGTGAGTGCAGGGCTGTTTCCTCTGGATTAAGACTGGTGTTTTTTTGTCTTGATGTTGAAACAGGATTGCAAGGATGTTGATAGAGCTGCAGACAATGTTGGGGAACAGATCTGTTCTCAGTAAGGCTCAACTGCTGGCCAACGACCTTGAGCAGTTGTCTACAGTCCTGTCTCTGGCCAATCCTGGCGGCGGTAAGACCATTTTAAGTCTAACCCCAATGAAATAGCCATGTTTGAAGTGAGTGTATCACTCAATTAAAATGTCAACAAGGTGGTCTTCCTTAAACGAATGTCCTTCTGCTCTCGTGTAATGGCTCTAGAAATAATCGGTGCCTCAACAACAATCCCTCTGCCATGTCTTTATTAAGCACTCCCCATCAAGGAAAGTATCCCCGTCATGTGCATGACAACTCAGAGGATTTGTTATTCCCCTTTATCCCACAAAAACAATGGGGCCATTATTTATGATGCAATTTGCAATGCAGAGCGACAGATCGTTTGTCTTGATAACTTGCTGCTTTGCATTAGGCTCATTTAGCCTGATGATATTCAGATTTTCATACGCCACCTAATTTGCAAAAAGACAAAGAGGGGAGGCGTGGGGGGGGGGGTGCTTGTTGGTCCATTTGCATTTTGGGGTCACCGGTTTGTAATATACAAGATTAAATCCATCAAAGATCTGAGACTGGGCATAATTAACGGCACACTCCGTCAGAGGGGGAGGGCTCGAAAGGTCAGTTACAAGAATAGAGGATAGAGTGGTATCAAAAGACGAGGGTGGCAAGGGTGGTCGTGTTGTCCTTTTTTTGCCATTACCAGGAGTTGATTAAAAGACACGGGTGGTCACTTCAATCAGGAAGACAACAATGTTCTGTTACATGTTCTACAACCCTGTAATCTGACCCGTCTGCCCCCGTGATCCTCTTTGAAACATGAGAGGAATAATAACACGTTTTTAGGAGGAACAAGGCGGTGGTTACTGGAATAAGAGCATCTCATCAGGACAATAAGTTCACTACATACATGACTTGATGATGGGGACGCACTGATACCTTACTTGACAATTAGAAGTTAATACTTTAGGTGAAAACTTAATTCTCGAGAAGAAACTGCTTTGAACTCCTTAAGTGAATGTCATTAAAGGGACTGTGAGGAGTTACTAAGTAATTGCAAAAAAATCTCACTTTTAGATGTATACCTGATCGAAATACACACTTTAAGATGAGTTTTATAGCATCTAAATAGGTTATCTATAAATGCTATTCCTTAGCCTTCTGGTCGGGTCGGACAGGGCTGGACTGGCCTGGATACTCAACTTCGGGAACAAGACAATTAAAACTAGAGCAAATTTATGTTATTTTATTATTTATACTACACGTCTTAGCGCGCCGGACTGTAAGTAGCAATATACAGCTGGCTACAAAACTATAATGCTAAGTTTTCCAAAAAGAGCTTGTTGTCATACATCAAAAACTACCGCTACATAACTAGAAAGAGATACATTACCTCGTCACTTTGCATCCTGTAAGTTGTTGAAAAAAGAAGTTGTAAAGCAATGCAGAGTTCTGAGGAAGGTCCGAGCTGCATTTATTAGCATCACAACAAACACACGCTTTGGCTTGGGTCATGTCTTTTGGTGCGTTCCAGTTGTAGTAAGAAGTAGGAATTTCCGAGTTCTGAGTAGGAAACTGCAACTGGAATGTTCCCCGAAGTCGGAATTTCCTACTGGGAACTCGGTGAAACCTCACCACCCCCGAGTTGAAGAAGCGAAGATGGATGCCCCCAGTGTGAACAGTTATTTAGCTCCTGTAATAATCAATTTATTTGCTCTTCTGACTGGGGTGTGTCGCTCTAGATCAGCTGTATACATCGTTTTGTTAGACTTATATTTACAAAAATGCTGCCATAGTGATAATCACATTCTTCATGTGATATTTGTGAACAACAACGCAGGGCGTGCTCACAACAGCTAACAATTGCCTTATGACAGTCGCCGCGCGTGCTCATGGGTAGCAGAGTCTTAATGTCGCCGGTAATAGATTCTCCTCATAACACCTTTAATGTCACTAAAATCTGAGGTAGTCTGAGTATGTCTGTATAAAGGCATACAAAAGGTGGCGCATGGAGGATTTCGGCTGTCATCTTGAAACTAGTAAAGTTCAAACTTAATCTGTGTTTCAGTTGGGTTGCACCACAGAGACATGAGGTTTGTCTTAGTTTGTAGAGTGTGATATTCAATGTTCAGTTTCCTTATCATAACTTTTTAAGAATCTTGAACAGATGCTTCTGTGAACCCAGTGTTGTTTCATTTTGTATCACATCATGCCGTATGGCATCAGTATAAATTCTGTGCTTTGCTGTGTTCCTTTTAAAGTCTTTTTTGAACATACTAAACCTTTGTGAAACTCAAATAAAGGTGACTGGCTCACATGCTTTACATTTGCTTAAGAGTTTATCTAAATATACAGTATAAGCACCTTCATTCTCTCACAGGCACATGCCGGGGCCCCAAAGAGAGAGGGTAACATTCAGGACTAGAGAAGTTAGATCCTGGCTTTGTCAACCGGTTTTCTGTCTCTTTTTAAAGGCAGACTGTCTGTGGGCAGCTGTGAGATGAAAATGGCTGCTTAATAATCTGTTACATGTTCAGCAACAAATAATTACCTCTCAGATGGACAAGCAACACGCGCGTTTAAACCTCATTCACATCATTTAGGGTTTAATTGCAGTTGTCATTTAATAGGCTTAATTTGGACTGCAAAAAAACCCCACAAATCCATCAAGTCTCCATTTCTATTTTTTTTTCTAATTGTGCGACTTCATAATCAAACTCAATTATTCTTTCGAAAATTAAAATCTTAATTGTTGAGAATATTAGTTGACAAATTGCAAGTAAACAGGAGGTCCTTATAATAAAAGAGTGAAACCTCTGGTGCTTCAGCTTTTTATGGCAGCAACTGCCCTGTCGTTTACATCACAGGCTCACCTCTGTTGTTGGCATCAGAATAAACTGAATCAACCAATCACATGTTCTTTGTTTTATTTTCAGGTCAACCAGTGATTCTAAGGACCATCCTCAGAGACAGTGAAACTTTCTCTTCTCACCTGGAAAAGAACATGTCGGTGCCGCCGTCAGTGGTCGACAGCCTCATGAATGCACAGATTAAACTCAACCCAGTGAGTGTCATTTTCTCTCCTCTGCTTCCATTTGAGAGCAGCAGAAACCTCTGAAACCCAATTTCCCACCTCTTTCTAAAAAGAAGACATTTAAATGCTCCGAAATGTTCAAAAAGACTGAAAGTTGTGCTTGAACATTTAAGAATAAATTGTCCTGGCTGGGAAGTGCCTGTGGGACTCTTTGTCTTGACAGTCCTAATCAAAGCAAACTGAAGTGTTTGAGCCGTTTGAAGCCATCTTCTGAAGGTAATTTAGAATGAAATGAACTTGCAATAAGGCCGTCTTGTCTCTAAATGTTCCCCAACTGATGCTGCTGTATGTACTGAATGATATCAGACGAGCTGAGAGGTGGTAATTATGCTTCACTGACATTGACAAGGATGCTTAAATACAATGTGTGCTGATTAAAAGATCCCTACAGAGTCTGAGGCACTCTGATGGCTGCAGTGGGCTTTGCTGCACGTTCAGCGATGTGCCCAGACAATTTAAGTTCCTGAAGAAGTCATGCAGCATTCTCCGTCTTGTTTTGAGTTGTTACACTGTCTCATATTGTGTCTGTATGCATCTGTGTGCGATTCTGTCACTTTTTACTGCTGCCACAACAGACAGTGGCACTGTTTTTGCATACAACTGTCTTTTTTTCTGCTTGAAAACTGAGACTTGGGATGTGATTCTGCATAACATCTGCCGGCACAACAGCACATCAACACAACACATGAATATATCAGTGTGAACTTCCCTTGTTTGTCTACTTCGACTGAAGTTGCATCTGATTTTCTGTCTTTTTTTTTTTTTTTTCAGACGAGGGCCATGGCGCGGCCAGGCAGCCTGAGGAGCATCCTGTGTGAGGGGACCAATCTGGATCAGTATGTCCAATTTAGCAGCCAAGCCCAAAAGGAGGCTCTTCAAAATGTCAGCTGCTCCCTCACCGAACAGCAGCTGATTAACGCCCAGCGACTTCTCCTCCGGAACCTGGACGGCAGGAGAGTGCTTTCAGAGGTGAGTTTATCATGCAGTTGCTCCTCAGAAAAATCCCAGCACTTCTCTGATTTGAGTGTCATGACAGTTGAGGGAAGTAAACACCATTAAGGAGACACAATCAGACGACTCTGACAAGAGTTTGAGTGAGTAAATCAGGGAGTTGTGTTCTGACTAATTGCTTTAATGGAGACCTTGCAATTCTCCTACAGGCCGTTATGTCTGAATTTGAAGAGCTCAAATTTCTACTCTGCAAGGTCACTGTTGTTTAGCATCTCACAGTTCTGTCTGTCAGGACTAAAAGAGCTTGTATTAAACATGATGATGTGAATCTCCTGAGAGGCCTTCGTTTCTGAGACAATTTTGAACAAAAAGTATGAAGTGCAAATCAAACCTTTCGTGAGGCTTATGAGTTCTTTATTTAAAAGATAGTGGGATACTGTTTTTAAAAAATACCTATACAGTAAGAAATTAAAATGCAAGTGTTCTTTTGTAAAGGCATGTTTGGTCTTTATTGGCAGTGTTAAAATAGTGGATAGACATGCAATGGGGCAGAGATGAGGTAGATACGTGACAAATGGGCCTCAAGTGGCGATCGATCCTGGGCCGTCCAGGCAAGTCAGGAGCCTTCATGAATTGCATGTGCACGGTTGCTACCCACAACACCCCCAATTAAAGTTCTTTTGAAAAGTTTGATTCATGACTTTGTTCAAATCATAGGGGGGGGTGTATATTCTCTTATTTTAAATCTGCATGTAGGGAGACAGTTCAGTGTTTCCTTTAAAAGGAGAGGATTAAAGGAGACATATCATGCTCGTTTCTCCTTTCACTATGCCAGACTAGGATGCCTGTAAAGCATTTCTGCTTTCTGATGGTCATTAAGGCTGTCACTTTTCCTAAAAATCAAACGGTTTTCGAACATACACCCAAATAATGGAAGATATTTGACCCCCCTCTTTACTCTATTAACCGCCCCTTCACTAAAGACCCTGCCGAAAAGAAGACAGTCACACGGGGTTAAATTCTCGATGAAGCGTTGCTGCACTCGGCCGTATAACTTGGATGTGAACAAATAACTCTAAAAGTAATAGATGGATTTCGATGAAATTTTCAGGAAATGTTCAGCAGGAGAGAAGGAAGAACTGATTTGATTTTGGTGTTGATCTGGATCACCGTCTGGATCCGCCATGACAAAAAATGTGATTTTTGTGAATAACTACTGAACTAAAATAGATATCATTATGAATCCAATTGCTAATGGTATGTTTTCATGGTCAAGGAATGTAAATATTTAGATGAACTAAAGGTAGGACTAATATTTATGCTGAAAATCACAATATGGGTGAGGACTGTGGCGCTGGCGGAGGTCTGCGCTCTCCGAGTGCCTTTCTAGTAGATTTATTGATTATCGCAACAGGCCTACTAATAATTTTTGTTCAGTATATAATAACTGTAAAAACCTAACTTGACACTTCTATCCAGATTCTCTGAGTGTGAGTGTTTGTACATCTCGACTAAAATTCTCGGAAGTTCTTTCCTTGTGAAAATGAGGCTTCACAGAAGGTTTTTCAAACATAACTGAAGCTATTACACCTGATTTGACAGTATTTAATGACTTGATCTAACAATCTATGTTGCACCACAACTCATTTTTTTGCCCTGTAATATTTTCCTCGACAGCCATGACTAATTAGCTCATGTCCATCCGTAGTGTTGGGATATATTTACTCTTGGCTTGCAGTTTACTAGTACAGCCACAGTCTGGCTTCTGTTCTTTAACTTTCTAAACTTGTTAGAGCATAGTTTTGGGTAAATACGGATCCATCAAGCTGAGAAAACTGTCATGAACTACAACTTTCAGCTACTCTGCCCTGTCCAATTACTGAAATCAGTGCAAAAGTTGTAAATCATCTTTCTTTTAATTTCTAACTTTATCTCTAAGGCCGAAAGTTTTGTAGAGCCGAAAAGGTCAATGCAATCTAACAGCCTCTGTATTACAAACATTGAAAACTTCTGTTGGAGTCATGTAGTTATTGGTGCCTCGATGCTCTGGGCTAAGTGAGCAAAATAGGACGAAACTATTTGGACTGAAATCCAGATAGTTTGAGGCTTTATCTTTAACAGTGCTTTGCAAAATATCTTTGTGCTTGAGTTAGGGAAAGTCAGCATGAATTACAGCAAAATAGTCAAGGCTGTAATAATGATAGAGAGAAGACAAACACCATCTAAAATCTACCTTTTTTTAAATCCAGCAACATGCAGTGGTTAAGATGACGTGACTTCAAGATGGGGCAGAAACACCTTGCCTTGCAGAGTAGACAGACCTGCCTGATTCTGAAATCATGCATCTCCATCTTGCCAGCCTCCACTGTCCAACGGTTTTACTCGACTAAATTCTGAACGGCCCAATCAGTCCAAATAGTCTCAGCAGAGTTTATCACATGCATGATTAGCAGTCTTTTACAATTCTTTTCATTTTGCTATTATTTAACATTCACACTAATCATTTCTGGATCTTTGCCATGCAACTTGAAAAAACCCATAAGCATTAATTGAACTTTCTTTTACTCACATCCAAAAACTCCACACGAGAGCTTTAATACAGTTCATTTTAATTTTGCATGCTCTGTCAACTGTCTACTTCCAGCGTGGTTTGCAGTTAATGAAATATGAAGATGCAGGTTCGCTGTGGCAGCCAGTTAAGTTTAACCAGTTAAAAAAATTAATGTTCTGCATGTCTGACTCTTGGCGTTGCGAAATTAAAAACGATATTTTAAAGCAAAAACACGCCAACCACTTTCAGGCCCAACCATCCCACAACACTTCCAACATTTTTATTACTGCACCCATTATCTCCATGTGTTTTTCCTTCATCCATTTTAAGTGGGAAGAAATTTTCCTTCCCACAGTGTCTAGGCTTTTAAAAATTGTCACGGTCATGTGCACCCCCGTGTCTTCAAGTGATTTTACTCGAATGCACGCAATCAGGTGGGAATTATTTATTAGAACCAATGCTTTCCTGAATTCTTTTTTAAATCTCCGAGTTCCCTTTGGGATGATGAAAGCCTGCACTCCTCTCCGAGTTTATCTTTGAGAGAAAATATATGGGACAGCAAATCCTATAAATAAGTGATAAGGCAGGAAGTTCGTCGGAGGGAGCATTTGAACAATTTAAGCCCACAGGCATTTTCAGACGCAGAAAAGAAGGAGGAGAAGGAGAGGAGGAAGAAGAAAGGGCCAGACAAGATATGGAGGGGAAAAGCTATTCAGCGCTGTGAGCAAATGGACAGAAAAGAACATCAAGCCTTCACACTTAAAGCTCGACATCGCTGAATGATCATGATAAGAACAACAACATAAAGACAGGACAAGAGAGGATGTCAGGGTTTATCACTGAGTTAGATTCAGACAGTGCCTCCGAAACATCATGTTTGTTTTCCTGACATGCTTTCTGGCAAAACCAGAAGGGAGACAGTAAAGATTTCATTTGAAAGCCTTTAGATAAAAATAATTTCAACTGTGAAAGTATTTGACAGTTTTCAAGGCTTTTACATACTGAAGAACATTTTTTCACTGAATTAATCACTTAATTACCTTTATTCTGAACATATTGAACACCAGTGCAGGCTTACACAGGTTTTCCCCCTCAGACACTCCTCAACCCTGTCATTTATTTGCTGAGAAAGAACGCAGACACTCCTAATAAAGCCCACACTTGTCACTTGATGCATGGCCATGACACTGGTTTAAAGGGCGTGCCATTTAGTTCCTCTAATTGGACACATACTGTACACCTCGAATATCACCAAAATGCTGCGACGGTTATCATTGTGATGCAGCTTTTATTCACCACTGTCAGGGATGATGATGTCACGTTTCAGTTTGCAGGTCAACATGTCAAATTAGTGCATGGGTTGTCGTCTCATCAAATCCAGGATGAAGCAGCCGATAAAGGGGAGCATTTTAAATAGTTTGTCAATAGCAGAGTATCTCTTTGAGGCTCATTAATGAAGAGATTTGGAACTTAGTGCATTTGCTTCAGCCAAAAATTGCTCTGCACTTCACCATTCATGATTGATATTCTATTCTCTTGGTGTAATTTTGGAAAGAATAAAACATTTAATTAAAAGGAAGTGGCTGTAAATTATGTTTGTGAAGCCAAAAATACTGTTTTATTTGCTGCTGTTGAAACTGAATGCCACTTTTTTATGATCTCCTTTAGCTCCCATCAGCATTGGATCTCGATGCAGCAGACACAGCTACACTGTTTAGAAAAACCACAGAAGATGCACTACCAGTGTTTGAAGAAGTAAGTTATCATATAAGGCAGTAATCCATTTTTGAGGGTTTTTTTGTTTCTAATTGTGTTTTAGTAAGTTTACAACTCCAACTTTTCTCGTTTAGGTGACCAGGTTGCAGAACTCAATGGCCTTCAGGGCAGCTACATCACTGGATTTTCAGACAGATTTTTTTAACAGTGCGAATATGCTGCTGTGTGGACAGCAGGAGGATGTAAATTCAACCATAATGACCAGGAGTTCACGCTCATCTGTCTGGACAGCAAACATCAACTTCATGTCCATCATGAACAATGGTACAGGTAAGTTGGGGATTTGTCAGTCGGATTTCTGCTGCATTTATTTTGTATGTGGTCATTCATGAAAACAAGGACAAGGACAAGACTATGACAAAGGAAAGAGGCCACAGCTGTGAAGACAATTTTAAAAATATTTTCTTAATTTATAAATCTTATAAAAAAGCACACACAATGTGCTTTGACCACACATGCTACTCATTTTTTTCACGGTGACCATTCCATAGCCACAAGATGATGAATCATGACCTCAGCGATCATGCCATTTCTGCTTTAACAATGTCAAACACGTAGCACTCATGATATGGAATGGTGTGCTGTGTTGGCAATTGAATGTTAAATGGAAGTTCTTAGAATTAAGTGAAAAAAATTATGAGAGCAATGTCAAAAAAAATATGAAAATAATCTCAAAGCTAGAAAAAATGAAGATTCAAGTTATGAGAGTAATGTCATAAAGTTACTAGAATGAAGTCATAAAGTAATGAGAATAGCCTTAAAAAGTTAGGAGAATAAAGTTGTAAAGTTATTAGAAATAAGTCAAATTTATGAGAATAATCTTAAAAAGGTATGAGAATAAAGTTGTAAAGTGATTTGAATAAAGTCAAAGTTATGAGAATAATCTTCCAAAGTTACGAGAATAAAGTCAAATTGTAAGAGTAAAGTCTTGTAAATGGTAAATGGACTTCAGCTTGTATAGCACTTTCTGGAACACTACTCAAAGCAGCTTTACATCGCAGGTCACAGTTACCCATTCACACCCATTCACTCTCACATTCACTCACTGATGGTTCAGAGTTTCTTTGTTAGTTATCCATCAGTATCTCTAACACATTCACGCCCTTTCATGCCCATTAACACGCCACTGACGCAGCAGTGGGAGCAACTTGGGGTTAAGTGTCTTGCCCAAGGGCACATCGCCATGTGTCGCCAGAGCTGGACTTGAACCTGCAACCTCCCGATCACTGACCAAGCGCACTATCTAACTGCGCCACTGACGCCCCAACACTAGTACTAAGAATAATCTTATAAAATTATGAGAATGATGTCCTAAAGTTATTAGAATAAAGTCAAAGTTATGAATATAATCTTCCAAAGTTACGCGAATAAAGTTGAAAAGTTATTAGAATAAAGTCAAAGTTATGAGAATAATCTTAAAAAGGTATGAGAATAAAGTCGTCAAGTTATAAGAATGAAGTCAAAGTTAAGAGAATAATCTTGCAAAGTTACGAGAATAAAGTCAAATTATTAGAATAAAGTCTAGTAATGAGAATAATCTTACAAAATTATGAGAATTAAGTCTTCAAGTTATTAGAATAAAGTCAAAGTTATGAGAATAATCTTGCAAAGTTACGACAATAAAGTCAAATTATTAGAATAAAGTCGAGTAATGAGAATAACCTTACAAAATTATGAGAATAAAGTCGAAAAGTTATTAGAATAAAGTCATAGTTATGAGAACAACCTTAAAAAGTTATGAGAATAAAGTTGTAATGTTATTAGAGTAAAGTCAAAGTTATGAGAATAATCTTCCAAATTTACGTGGATAAAGTTGTAAAGTTTTGAGAATGAAGTCAAAGTTATGAGAATAATCTTCCAAAGTTACGAGAATAAAGTTAGATCATTAAAATAAAGTGTAGTAATGAGAATAATCTTACAAAATTATGAGAATAAACTTATAATGTTATTAGAATAAAGTGAAAGTTATGAGAATTATCTTCCAAAGTTACATGGATAAAGTTGAAAATTTATAAGAATAAAGTCAATGTTATGAGAACAGTCTTCCAAAAAATCAGAGAATAAAGTCGCATAAATATAAGAATAAAGTCAAAGTTATAAGAATAATCTTGCAAAGTTACGAGAGTAAAGTTTTAAAATTAATATAATGTCAATAGTATGACGATCATCTTACAAACTTAGGAGAAAAAAGTCGTAAAGATAGTCAAATAAAGTCAAAGTTATGAGAATAATCTTGCAAAGTTACGAGAATGAAGTTGAAGAGGTAGAAGAGTCATCTTGAACCTATGAGAAATAAAGTTGAAAAATCACAGAGATAATCTTGTAAATAATAAAATTATTAAGAACTCTATTTGTCAAATATAAGCAAACCTTCTATAAGAAATTGCTCTCATCTGATCATCCTTGAATAGGCGGATAGCTGCTCTTCTCGTAAATCCTTTCAGAATAAAGTTTGCTTTCTAGCTTAATTTCCATTGATTTATGACTTCAGTTTTGTTTACTTTCCGGTGTGACATATATATGTATCCAGCAAAGCTCAGTATGCGTACAGGTTTGTTGAGGACTTCAAATGATGAGGAAATACACCCCTGCAAAGAAAAGAAATTGCAGTCCCCAGTTTTTCCTCAAGGTGCTTTGAGATGACAAAGATAAAACAATTATTCCCAATTTTGTAAATAAGTCATGGATGGCACACGCTGTAGTCAACAGCCCAGGGTGAACAGGATGTGCGTACGTGTGCACACGCAGCGAGGCAGCACCTGTGGCACATGCAGGCACCTGCGCCAACCCTGGAAACTGGATTTCATTAGGAATTCATCATCAGTGGCTGTGTCAGCGGCTGGCATCAGCGTTAGACAATCAGCTCAGCCTTTTTTCATCCTGCTTAAAAGCCGTGCACTCTCCAAGCTGACATGATGCTGTTTTC
Organism: Scarus forsteni; assembly: GCA_036419115.1. NCBI lineage: Eukaryota > Metazoa > Chordata > Actinopteri > Labriformes > Labridae > Scarus > Scarus forsteni. The sequence goes on along the minus strand of JAZDUH010000544.1, from coordinate 22,523,327 downwards.
TAAACGGAGAATAAAAGTCCAGAACAACTTCTCTCTAGTGGAAAAGCAGCGCAGTTTTTGTCTGAATTTTGCAGAGTCACAAGGCAAGAATGAATTACATCCTAAATATGAACATATGGCTGCACCAAACTTCTCCACAGAGGACAGATGGTGTCACTGAAACACTTTTTTGTCTCCTAAACTGGTATTTTGTGCTAATCAGTTAGAGAATACCACCCGGGCAGCCATATTGTCTGCATTTGTAGCCAAATTCCCCGATGCTGTATTGATTTCACAGAGCTCGACTCAGTTTTTAGAGCAAAGGATATTCTTCAATGCATTAAAAACTTTCTAAAGCTCTGTGGTCAAGTACATACAAGGCTCTTCTCCATTTTCACTTAAAAGTGTGTAGTGACAAACTTGTTGACCTCTGCTGCAACTTTCTCCCACGAATGAAAGCTGGATCTCGGGGGGCTGATTAAAAAGACAGTGTCGCAGTTTCACTTTACAGCACCACCCACATTCAGCAGGGTTGCAGGTGGATAACCCTCCTCATTGCTGCAAGGATTCAATTAATAGAAGAGAAATATAACTTCTTAAAGCATTTGTGTGTAAAAGATAAAAAGGATCAGCGATATGAATCACCCTTTGATCCTTCCCAGTGCTCTCTGCTTTGCTGACATTACTGCATCAAAGACTGATCCGAACATGTGCGTTTGTCTCGTGGGCGAGAGCTTGATATCAAAGCAAAATACACAAACTGTACATACATATAAGATGGTTGTGGTACAAGGGAGTCGGTTGCAAGAACAGAGAGATTATTTTAGACACTGTTGCTCAACGGGATCAGTAAGGCACCGCACACAGCTTGAGAAATCTCTGCTGCATTTTTCGCCAATGGTACACGGGACATTAATTCCAGGAAATGTTTCCAGAGGACTTTAAGTTTCCTCCAGCTGTCTGCCTCTACAGCAAGGTCATCTGACCCAGGAAGACTTAACATTTTTGTCTGTTTTTGTCTCAGGGAGCTGCACTTGTACTCCACCAAACAGCAGTGTTTACTGAGGCAGTGCCTGAATTAATCCAAGTCATTCTGAGCTGCTCTTTCATGACCTCTGTATTGTCAGAAAGAAATATTCAATATTTTAGAATCTTTTTTTAGAATATATATGGATGTTCTGAGGCATAAAAACAAAATGCAAGATAATGTAACTTTTGAGTAGAAGTTGAAATTATAGTTTCAAAATGAAGTATGCAATAACTTTCATCAAACAAGAAAATGTCTGATTCATTTCCAGAGCACCTCAGACTTCTGCTTTTAAAGCTAGGGTTGGTAAACACATATATGCATAGATACATATATACATATAAAATACACGTATACATATATATACAAATATATACATCCAACACCCAACATGAATCCATATAGCCAATCATGAATCCCTCCATCATGGCGGCAAGAAAAAACCTTCTGTTAAGCAGCAGGAAATCTTGAATGTGGATCCCAGTCTCATGATGAACAGCAAATCCACACGATGCTGTGTTGGGTGTGAGGGCAAAAGAAGGGAGGTAAGAGGAGACAAGTGGACTAGAATAAGAACTAAAGTTAGGGACAGGTTCATGTACCATCAACCTGTCGTCTGATTTATTAGAGGTTAGCCTCTTGAGATGCTACATCTCATTTTCAAGAGGGTCCTCATGTCTGAATGGTTGTGGTGATCATTTTGTAGAAGTATAATCTTAGATATTCTTACTGAAAATAAGAATTTATGGTAGTGACAAACTCACTTTCATCAAACAAGAAAATGTCTGATTCATTTCCAGAGCACCTCAGACTTCTGCTTTTAAAGCTAGGGTTGGTAATTTTGGGAAACTAGCATGAATTTGAATGTAGCATCTCCTCAGGGCTCTGCCAAGCCCCTCCCACTCCTCCTCCAAAATGACGCCCGCCCTGTTCACATGCACGATCCATGCACAAGACTGATCCAACTCCAAACCGGCCCCCTGCACAACGTTTATGTTTTATGCTACGCCAAGTCATGTCTCAGTCAGCGGTAAGAAAACACCAAAACATCATCATAGTAAAGTTAAAAAAAACAAGCAAACATGGCAGGTTAGTTTGTGCTCACAACCTGATGTTGATCGGGGTATAGGTAGTTCCTCTGCCATTCTCCACATAGCTGTCAAGTCTCCAATTTTGGCCATGAAACTAACGTATTTTTGGTATGTTACCCTCTTTCCCGCCACCCTGCCATATTAGTATTCTCCCATAAATATCCCGTGTGATGATAAAATAATAAAAACATTCCTCTGCCTCTCAAAAGTGAACTCTGTCACTAGCCTGAATGGGGCGGTAATGCTCCAAAATGATGATTGCCAACCGAGATAAAACCAAAGAAGAAAAATCCTTGTGAGAACTGCCACAGAAGAACAGCTGTCCCAATGTTGACTCTCGTTTTCGACCTGGCTTTCTTCAAACTCTTCCCTGCTTCAGGTTTCTCTGCCTCCGTCTTTCTTTTTCGTGCTCTGTTTAGGTGGAGGAACAGTTACCAGCAATCGAGGTAAGGGTAGTTTCTCTGCCATTCTCCTGCGTAGTTGCGTCCCTCTCAGCTCGGCGATGCGCAATGAATCAGGGCCAGTGCACGCCAGTGTCAAGCGACAGGATTTGATTGGTTTAAAAAAGTGTGCCACAACGATGTGATTGGTTGGTGTTTTCCCAGATTTATTCCTGCTGTAGACAGCGGATATTTTTCACTGTTTTAAGAACACATTATGAACTGCTTGCCATTGGGTCATAAAGATCTTTTTAACCAGGATTACAGAAAGTGTATCTAAATCAGATTACCAACCCAAGCTTTAACTCCATGCAATTTGGGAGCAGGCAGCAGTTTTCTTGTGAGACATGACAGCACTACTTCTCATTTCCAAATTTGCACTGCAGCTGCATCCACCTGATTCAATACCTGTAACCATTCAGATCCATCTTGCCAAACTGTGCTTGAAGCAGCATGGTCCAACCGGCATCCTTCAGGTCAGCATTAGCTAATGTTAGCATGGCAGCGCATCCCCTTACACTGTGTTTGCAGAGCACAAGTCACATAATGTAGTACCAGTACCCAGTATAACCAGCCAATTACAACTTTGGACTTGGTTTACAGTCCAATAATTTGCCACATTCCACTGTCAACATGAGATTCTGTCAGTGTTGTTTGTTCAGTGTGTTGTGTTCATGTCTGAGTGGCACAGCAGTAGGGTAAGAGCTAAAAGTTTAAGGAGTTTTCATTACAGTTTGCAGAGCTTTGGACTGAGATTTCAAACTTAAACTATGTAATTGTTGATTGACATATTGATATTATTATTGTTGTTATTATTATTTTTACCATGTGACTTCCTAGTAACTTTCTTACAGTCTGTTTTGCATTTTAAAATGTTAAGTGCTTTCCAATCTAGTTTTAAGTAAACAATTATCTGAAGTTGTATTTGTAACCAAAGACTGGTCCAAGCAAAATTGACAGAGCCCTGTTTTATATTACAAGGAGACTTTTTTTGCCATGTGTGATGCAGTAAAAGCTTTTTTTCTTTTTTTAATGTGGTTAATGAAGGTCTTACCGTTGTTGCTAAAGTTTCCAGTTTTATCTTAAGTACCCAGTCTTTGACTGAGCTGTACTGTGTTTCAGAAATACTTGAATCTGAATTTTTAAAGGCAGTGTTGGTCTTTGTTCCCTTTCCAGAAAGTGTTGCTTTACGAGTGAGAAGTGTAACCCAAGTGTTGTCCATCAGTGTATCCTTCCCTGTTTTGCTGTAGGTAAAACTTGAGTCACACTTGACTCATGTGCACCAACAGTTACTGTGTTAAGAGCTGACTCTGAATCTTTTAGCGGTACTCTGGACTTGTGGGAACCTTTTGAGAGCGTTTTGAAGTAAATCAATGAGAGAAGACAACCTCGTCTAAACAAGATTGAAGCTGTCTGAAAATATCTTTACTCATAGGATGTTTGTCTTTTTATATACTGAATTTATTTTTAACTGTGGGGCTTGATCCTAGAGGAGAAAAAAATGCTGTTTATGATTGTTATCAATCATTGGGCTAGTTTACCGCTGGACTTTTGGTGTTATAAAGCTTTCTCTGTGCCACTATGTGACAGTATATGGCCTTAAAAGTTAATCCAATACCACATTTTTCACAGCTAAGTGGCAGTGTATTTCAGGCTTGTGCTGGGGACCGGAGGGTGGCTGGTTCAAATCCCAATCAAACCATGCTTCCAAATTGGTTTAGTAGCTGGGGACATGCAAGTTGACTTCATGAGGCACTCCAGTTGGTTATGGCATCATGGAACGCTGCTGAAAGGGGGTTGGCTTCCCTTGCCTCTGGAGCCTCGAGATGTAGTGTTTGCACCCCTTTGCCCTTCAACTTCATCGTACGTAAACCCCATAGAAGTAGGGTGAGCATTATGGGGGTGCAATGTATAATAAAGTGCCAAACCGGCATGTGGTCCCAAACCTGACCTGACCTCAACTGTTACATTATCAATACAGACGTGGACTAGCTCTGTAAGACAGAAAGATGGAGCTGAGGCAAACAACAACAACCACTGGACCTGAAGTCATATCAGCAAACATTGACTGCAGTTATAACAGAATACCAGAGGTCTGCAGGTAATATTAATAACATGCTACTAGAACCTCTGAATGAGATTACAGAGCGATTTGCAAATCATTGAATGTCTCATGGTAAAGGAAATTTGACTGTTTTTACTACCTTTGCCAATGAGGTTGCAGCATGTTTTCGTGATTGTGTGCAAAATTACTCTAAAAATTACCATAAAGGTGGTGCCACAGAGAAAAAAATATATCAATTGTGCGCACGAGATACTAAAACGTGTGCATGACAAACTAAAACGCATCTTCCCCGGACCCTGTAACATGGTAAATAACTATTTCGAGTGCACGTTTTAGCTATATCATGCGCACAAATAAGTATTTCGTGCGCACGTTTTAATATATCATGCGCACGATATTTATGCTATTTTCTAGGGGCTCCATAACAAATTGTCTCTGAATTTCGATAAAAGAATCTTGGAATGTTGGTTTTGACAGGGAAGAAGTGAATAAAATATATGTGGAATTAGTTTTTTATGTATTTGTTAACGTTGCAAGACAGGGCAGTTTTTTACGTTTTGCTAATCTTAGCTAATAAATGCTTTGGCAGTGCACTAAAGGTTTATACTGAGCTACTTTAAGAAGTTTGTTAGTGTGCTGCTGGTGTGTCCACTCTTAAAGTGATACAGCCACATACACTGCACTGCTGTGTTGAGATAATTTGTATCATAAATGCTTTGGCAGAGAGTTGAGTTCTGTGTGCACTTTTAGTTTGTTTATGTGTTAATTCTCTGACCTGTTTTGCTGCATTTGTTTTCTTTTTGTATTCGGAAATAGAGTACGATTTTCCTTGGGTGTCTCACCTTGTTTAAGAGAGTAAACATATTCCGAAGTGAATTTAGCAGCCCGTTTCTGCAAAGAAAATTGTTTTGTTATACTTTTTCTCTTCCATTTGAATTCTTATTTGTGTTTTATAAAGGTCCCCCTCATTTTGTTGACTTAGGGTGCATGTTTTGAATAAACACTTTAAACTGCTGATGAATTGTATTACATAAAGTGCTTTTTTGATATGTGGGTCATTGGATATAACCTTGAATATTAACTTGATTAAAGATCTGATAAATATACAATCAAGCAATAGTAATCAAGAGAGGAGTGCATCCAGATTATAGACACTTACACATTTGGAAAACACTGAGGGTGTTTGTCAGCAGATTTCTTTGTGTATAAGCTTTTCAGCAGAACCTCTTGCAGCTTCACGCTCATTAGAGCTCTTACACTGCTGTTTTATTAAATGCCCATTCTTTGGAGACAGCTGCACAGATTTAGATTTTAATCAGAATCTCTTTATTCCCTTGAAATTAAGCTGCACTGTAAAGTGGAATAACTTGCACATGCCAAGGCAAATTAGCAAAAACATTGCAGCGTTTGTTCAAACTAAGCACCAACGTCTCTGTTAGCATGCTAATGGCTGATTTAGATAAGCCTTGGCTTTTCACTGTGGTGCTGTGTGTTCCCTGAAATGATGGTGCAAAGTTTCTGCTCAGTCATCAACCCCTCTAAATGCAAAAGGACACTCAAATGTAACATGACATGGCGCTAATGAAGGCTTTCACTGATATTTTCTTAACATCCCACAAACCCTTCCTTCCTTATTTGTAGCAGATGGCAAAGAAAGATTAAAAAAATCACAAAAATGAACAACTGATATTAACTGTTGTTATATCTCACTGAGTTTAGTTCTTACTACCTTCAAAATGGCAAGTTGATAATCAATGGCAGAGCAGTGTGTGCAAGAAACCATATGATTTACAATACATCTCAAAAAATGTTCTATACGCATTTATTTTGGAATAGCGTATTTTCATTATAGAAGAAGACTTAGACACACAATAAAAATCAAACCTGTTGATACCACAGCACCAAAACGTAAGTCCTAGACACTCCATATTGAGCTTTTTTTGTTGTTTTTTGTACATGAACTGGACAAAATCAGTTGACACTTTGATTTCTGTAAATTGATTCTTCCAAAATGTAAATGGTATTACATACAATTTGTTTCACTACTACCCAGATTCAGTCTTGTAAATGAACAGTGGTACCAAAAAATCAGTAAACAAAATGCTTCAGTGTGCATCTAAAAGAGGGAAGGTGCTGTCTAGTTTGGTCTATTCTTGGTGAGATGTCATTGGGTAGACAAAGGCTACTGTTGTCACCTCCTCAAAATGCAAGTCATATAGAAAAATCTGATTGAGAGGCATGCTAAGTGTCTTCACACAATCTCTACGCTGAATTACAGGGACAAAGCAACCATCCTTTCTGTTAAAGCAGAGTTAAGAGACAAAACTTGTTCTATTTGTATCTGTTTAACCAGGAAAAGAAACTCATTGAGATTAAAAATCTCCTTTTCAAGAGTGTCCAAACCAAGATAGGCAGCAGCAAAATTAACAAAGTTACAACACAAACAAATACGTAACATGTATAACACTTGAAATACAATTTAAAAAAAATAAAGACAGTTAATTGACAAGCTGGGCTATTGAAGGAAACAAGATCATCTGTCAAACATCTTCAGCCAGATGCATCAGTATCATCTCATTTAATGCCCTGTTAAAGGTGTCCAGTGAAACAAGCTCATTGAGTTTCAGTCCTTTTTGATTCTCATTCCAAGCCAAAGGAGCAGCAAATTTAAAGGCCTTTTATTTAAAGGCCTGCTTAGTTCAGTCCATAGGAAAGGACAACAAGAGGAGATTCTGAGGCTGGAGATTACAAGATACTGGACTTGTTTGACTGATGAGGGTCAGAACATTTGAAGGGAGTAAACCTAAAATCGCCTTGTAAATGATAATACTCCAATGCATAAGCCTACACATAGACAAAGAGGGCCATAGTCTTTTGAACTTCAGTTCTTACCTACAGCTAGACAGACCTCAAGTTTATTTGTGTCGGACCCACTTTGTCTGACAATTTGAATGGACTCGAAGTAAGGTCCAGGAAAGATCCTGAAACATGGAAGCGGGTGAGCATTTAAATACCTTAGGTTCCCAAGGCTGAGTGGAAATGGGGTTTTATAATCGCCTTATAAACGGATAAATACCGGAAATAAGGCTAGTGTTGAACACATGCAAACAACAATTGAAAGTTTCATTTTGCAAGATAAAGTTCATCTGATATTGCTCCGCTTTTGATTTTTGAAGTGTTGCTGTGCTTTTAAAAATGATAGTTTCATACAACTTGCTAACAAGGACAACAAAACTGCCAGGGATCCTAATGTAGTCATTACTGATAAATAAATATATTCTCCTTTAGTTAGGAGCACCGATGCAATGGAAGCTTCCAAAAATATCCTTTCACCATTTTACACAGCAGGCTGTAGAACCCCATGCGCCTATCCGCATGAATGTTGTTTTATAAAACAACCACTGAAGCGCCTGACTTAAAGTACCACAGTGATGTTTGAGTTCAGCAGATACAGCACTGTCGTCTTCTGTCTCAAAAGGAAGAATCAAACTGGTGAGAGCTCTTAATCTATGATCAGCTGTAAATCACTTGTAACTTTGTTATTGCTGTTCGTGTTGAAGTTAACAAAAATAGACTCAAAATATGATGTAAATCAAGCATTTGGCTGTTGTCTGATCATCTACTCTCATCCATAGCAAAATAAAGCCAGATAAGACGTTCATAACTATTTAAACACAACGTGAGCTTCACAAGTTTATAACATATCTCATTTGGAAATAGATGGACTTAGCATCCATAGTCTCTCATAGTATTTATACCAGCTTGGGGACATTTTCGGCAAAAATATTTTAGGATAAACCTCCTCAGTTTATCCCCAATGTTTCCATTTGGTAACATATGGAGGGATTTAAAAAGTTGGCTCCCTTTTTACCGGCAAAACAAAGCAAGGCAAAACTAAAGCATCATAAGTCTTGGCTGTAAAACTGCAGATTAAAGTAAATGAAAGCCCAACCAAAAAAACTTTTCCCCCGTTTAAAACATCCCTCCAAATACACACAGTATAGGCACTTCCCTCCATTCAAACTTTCCCATTTTCTTTTCTGTTGTCATATGTTGTCTTTTCTTTTCTATCTTACTAAGAACAATATCATTCCATGTATACTGGAGCTGGTTTAATGCAGCGTGTCGTATAATGATGAACGTCAAAGCAGCTCCTCACTCAGCAGCCTCTTGACTTCAGTGACATTTATTCATGCTTTTTGACCCCCTGTTGGTTTTATTCCTGTAAGACTGCACTGATTTGTCCCTCTTGCTTGTTATGAATGCAGTTTTGTTGATGGTGGTAGCTCATTTGACACCAACGCACCAGTGTGTATTGCTCCATCTGGGTGTGTATTGTCATAATATACCAATTTTGTACCATCCTTCCTATGCCATGTGTGAGGGACATTGTGTGTAAGTATAAGCCAGCATTCACAGCATGGTGACAGCGCTGTCTCGCTGTATTGCTGAATTGAGCGCATCTCCAGGGTGCAGCTCAAATTGATTAAATTTGCCAGGTAAGTTGAGGGGCCGACTTGCGGCTCCAAGCAATTATTTGACTGTGGCCAAACCTGCAGAGGCGAAAACACTCTCTTGTTCCTTTGTATCGCTGCTCTGTAGTAAAGCAAAGATCTGACACCTCAGGAGAATGTGAAACCTCTGTGATCTGAGGCTCCCTTTACCACACAGAAAGCAGATCTCTCTTCCCCTTGAAACCGAGATATCTTAAGTGTGAGTGCCTGCATTTGACCCTGTCATCTCTGTTCAAGCTCCATGTCTAAATCCTCAGTGTCTCAATGTCTGTCCAGCATTCTCAACGTTTACTTGAATTGCTTTCGATTAAGAACATGATTATCTTGTAAGGCATGTATTCATATCCACAGTAAATTTCCAGAGATGTAAAAGGATTCATCTAAAATACATTTATGTTTAGCTCGGGTAGCGTAAGAGTGCTCAGGGCGAGCAACAGTGCAGTTTATCCATGACAAATATTTCCCTCTAGTTTTGGTCATGATTTTCAGTTTGGCTCAGATTTGACTGTTCAGGCTGCTGGAGTGTTATAGTTTTGGTTCATCATTATCATGTCTTAAAGGTGCAGTGTGTAGAATGTGTAGAATTTGGCAGCATTTTGCCAAACATAAACGGTGAAAATAGGATGTAATGTTTCTATTTGTATGTAAAGTCCGTCAAAACAGGAGTACATTCCTCCCCATTAAACGTCTCTTTTATTTTTGCTTAGTTCGAAAAAGCTTTTAAAAAATTAGATTACCGCAGGCCGCTTTCATGTAGGCCGACATTACGATCCGCCGTGTTGTCTACGGGTGGATTTTAGGGACAAAAAGAACGAGGCGCGAATCAATCCGTCGGTTCTGAAATCTACCTGGAATGCAGGTGAAGAAGAGGAGGGAGGGCAGCGGTAGATGTACAGACAGTTGTTACTTTGCACTAGAGATTTAAACTGTGTGTATTTTACAGTTAAAGCTTTGGAGATGGAGGACCACATTTATTCAAAATCACTCCAGCGTCAAGAGTCCGATCAACTTCTTTAGAAAAAAGAAAGCATGATGAATGAAGGGGAATCGTGACAGAAAACATCAGAAAACAAGAGTAAACATTGGTGTTGCTCTTACAAGGTGGAGAGTCTTGTTTACAAAGTAATGTCTGAAGACTGACGCTGAAGTTGCTTGTTTTCTGCTGGACAGGTAAGGGTGCAATATGCAGTTTTATTACATTTTGTAACAGTGTTTATTATGTTTAAATTGCATTGTTTATTGGATCAACACAGGCTGTAAACCACTGAGCTGCCAAACAACTCCTGTATTGTGTTGGTATTGTAAATAACACCCATAAGCAGTGGAAAATAAACACTCCATTAATCATATTACAAAACTCTCATTTGTCCGGCCCAGCTTTCCACCACATTGTTCTCTCTCTCTCTCTTCTTAACCTTATTTCACAGAATCCACATCAGGCTTGATCTGATTAGCATTAAATGCACTAATGTTTGTTTGTGTTACAAGTTTACAAAACCTACAATCGGCAGCCAACAACTGACCTATAATCTTTACAAATAATGGTTACAAACCTTGTCACTTTAGTAAATGATGCCGTGCATCCTTTTTGGTCCTCACAGGATTCCGTTGTGACATTTTTTTACAATTAGGTTCATTCTAGAATTTGAACGGTGGATGTCGCTAAAATGCCAAATTCTTTACAAAGTTATTTTGTGTGTGTGTGTTTATACACACAGTTTAAATCGCTAGTACAGAGTAACAACTGTCTATGCATCCATCGCCTTTCTCTCCTCTTCTTTGCCTACATTCCAGGTAGATTTCAGAACTGGCGGACTGGTTCGTGTTTCGTTCTTTTTGTCCCTTTTGTAACAACACGGCTGATCATTATGTCTGCTGACATGAAAGCGGCCTGCGCTAATGTACATTTTTTTTAAAGCTTTTTCTAGCTAAATAAAAATGAATCAAACATTTTATGGGGATGATTGTACTCCTATTTTAACAGACTTAACATACAAATAGAAAAATATATATCCTATATTCACTGTTTCTGTTTGGCAAAATGTGGTGGATGTATAAAATGCCAAATTCTACGCACTGCAACTTTAAAGGGATAATTCAGTATTTTTGAAGGGGGGTTGTTTGAGCTCCATATGGCCTCAAAGTACATTAGGTGCAGTAGAAAGTTCTCTCCTCTCCCTCAGTAAGCCACAGTCTGTAAGAGTCTGTTACGCCGAACCAGCTGCAAACAGGGAAGTATTGTACCTGAACAAAGGGTATTTTCTCCCCCTTAAAGAACTCCATCACAAATAATACCACAGTTTAAGAGGACGCTACCTAGAAATGTTTTTTAGTGCATTAACTGTAGTATAATTTTTATCTGCACCTAGCCAACTCATGTCATGTATTCCTCCGTGCATCGCTGCCGCGAGCTGCTGGATTATTCCCCTTTTAGTCTCAGCTGTTTTAAACATATCAAGCTAACAGCTTTATACCTTTATCAGGGGAATTCACAGAGAAATCTCAGGGTAATAAAGGAAAAAGCAACAGTTTTGTGTTTTATTCCAAAATTCGGCAGATCTATCTTTTAAAGCTTCTAGCTAAAATGATTGTTCAAGGTAAAAAATGACATATTAGCATCCTCTTAACGTTGGTAATAAGATAATCGTATGTGCCTTGAAGCAAAATCCCTTTTTCTTTGCATTTTGATTGTATTTTATTATGTACAAAAATAAATGAAAATATCTTTACAAAAAAGATATTTCCAAATGATGTTCTTGTGTCTGCAAGCTGATGGCTTTATTTATTTATTTATTTATTTACCTCTGTCATATATCTTAAGATAAAATTAAAGAACAGGTAAATAACAACTTAACACCTAAAGATAATATTATGTTTTCCTGATAGTTATTGTCATGAGCTGACATTGAGCACATTATATTGTATCCATACAGTATATCGGCTTGTTGAATTCATTTACATCCACACTGACTAAACATAGATCCAGCATTAGATCAACTTTTTTTAATTGATTAAACTTTTGGCCAAGTTTTGGAATGCTTCTCAGAGAGCAGAAAAAGCAGAGACAATAAAGGGGATAAAAATGCTGTTAGTTCATGCTGAACTGAAAATATTGCAGTTCACAAGCACATTTTTAGCTTCAGTACTGCACTGAAGGAAGGGATATTGTATTGATCCCTTGCATAATCATTGTGGGTGCCCTTTACAAGTTATATTTCTCTGTTTATGCACAGCAAATGTGTTGTTTCAAAATCAATAGATTTACTCAAATAGTACCATTGCCCCACCCGCCAAAATGCACTCAAATAGAAAAATAAAACTGTTCCACAGAGGTATACATTTCACATCCCTAGCCTTTGCCTTGTTTGCACAACAACCGGGATTGCAACCACAACAGCTGTTTAATTACAGCTCCGGTAACTCCTATGAGACTTTTACTCAAGAGGCAAACACAAAGAAGAGTCTCATGCAGGCAGTAAGTGGTAAACAGGAACATTGGTGTCTGTACATTATTGGAGAAAGGTTGTAAATATGTTCATATTAAGGAAATAGAATATAATAATAGAAATGCATTTTGAGTTTTTGAAACAGGTTCTAAATTGGATCAATCTTAGAATGCTGGTCCAGTATTTACATGTGGTCAGTAAATACTAATGAGGTCACTGCCCCGTCTCTCCTTTAAACCACATACTTGCCTACTCTGAAGCCTTACCCAATATCCGAAAATGTCTGGGTTTTTCTGACACATTTATTGACAAAAAAAGACAAAAAACAAGTGGCCATTTATGTTCTTCGTGGGAAAAGGGTTAATATTTCTTATAAAGTGCTGCACTAGACCACTGACATTATTCCAATGTACCGACTTTCAAGATATTGAGCCATGATGCAACACATGCTGCTGAGGGTCCTTTTTTGGGGTTTTCAGAATATGATCACATGATAGACAATAGAAGCCTTAAACTCAAAGTCTGTTTTCCAAAAGACGCCCTTAATGAGCACTCGGGATGTGCCTCACACTCATTTTCTGTCTTTTAAGTGTAATATTAGCAGAATGTGACATCTGTGCAGTCTGCAGAGGGAACAGCTGGTCAGACTCCATCTAAGGGGTAGCCATTAGCTGCCCGCACACACACTCCTCCCTGGAGCACCTGGGAGAGAAGGCCAGCAGGCAGAAAGGCTAACATTTAATTGCACTGAAAATGGACGCTAAAATCTCCCTGATGGTCGGAGTGGTTGCTCCAGTGAGGTGAGGGGAGACAGAGTGTAGGACAGGTTGAGGCTTTCCTGCTGTCTTTGACAGGAAAATAATTTTAATGTCGTGCCGTACAAAGGGACAGTTAGCTCCAAATCAAAACAGCAGACGGTCATATTGACTCAGAGATGACAAGCTGGACTGATCAATGGCCTGATTAACTGCCACACAGCAGGAATCTCACATTTACTGTCATAACAAAGCCAGCACAATCCAAGCAGAAGGTTGCATGCAGAGTGGATCCCTGTGCAACCCATTCCTTGCTCTCCCAACCTGGCGATATTCACGTTGGCAGATAACTTAAATAAGTAATGATCTTCCCGCCACTGAGCGTATTTACGTCCTTCCCCCTCACCACACAAGCTTGTCCTCATGTACTCAGCTCTGAACTCTGGTTTGTGGTTTTCACTGCTTATGTATTCTTTCTTTTAATAAGTATTATGAACGCAACCACTCCCAAAAACTTGCTGGATGTTTATGCATATAAAATGACCCTACCCGACCCCAGTTCCAGTTTTATTTTCCTTGTTTTGTCTCACATGTAGTCAGATAAAGCTTTCAGGAAAATGTCACTTCATTATGGAACATGCATGGCTGGTTTGCTTCAATTTGTAGGGTTGGAATATGATTTATTTATCTTAAAAATTATAAAGAAGAAGGCAAGTCAGATCTGTAGCTGGAGGTGATTTATATTTAGGCTGGGCTGTGTTGATTTCCTCTGATTTGGCTTATTCCCCTTAAAACTGCAGTTGGTCTGCTAAGGACATCAAGGCTAACTATGCCTATAGTACACACTGCACACTTAAGGTGGATGGTCTTCATTAGCCATATAAACCCTGATTTTATTTAAACCAACACAAAGTAGTTTTTCCAACTAATTTCATATTTTTACAGTCATTGTGATAGTACATCACCTGACAACAGGTTGAATGACACCTCTGTCAGGGTCTGTATCACCTTCACTGGCACTCCGTAACTTTGGTGTGGATGGTAGGAACACTTCCATACTCACATACTATACATTTTTACTGCTTTGACTGCTTTACGGCATATGTCACTTCCCCCTTGAGGCGAAAGCTAAACCTTGGGAAAAGGAGAATACAAGGCAGTTTTGAATTTTTAAACAGATGTAATGAACGGAGTTTAGTTTAAATATGCATTTATTTTCCGAACGGAAATAGGGACCTCTTGCATCTGAGGAGACAAAAAAGGAAAGCGTGGAAGTAGCAAGCTAAATGCCTGGACAGAAATAAACATTAGCCCGGCGTTCACTTGCTAGTGTGAGCTGAAAGACGAAAAGGGATGTCTAACCAATGTTGGCCCTGTTATTGTTGGACTTGTAAGTCCATGTTGATTTATTCAAATAGAAAAATGATCAGACTGTACCTTATCAGTTTGCATGGTTTATTTGTCTCTTGGGACGTCCTGTTGGCTCGCTTCTCCTCCCTCTGTATGTCAACAAATGCACGCTGGTGTATAAGGGTGAAATTACACTCAACGACCATAGAGGCCCCGAGAGAGCTGAAAATCGGAATCTTACATTGCACAGCTTTAATGCTTTGATTTTCTTTTAAATGCTAATAAATGCTACCAGTCATTTTCTAACTTTTCCTTTCAGATGGTTTTCTTTGCTGTTATGCTCGCCCAAACATAAACTGCAAAAAGAAAGAGAACAAGATCTCTTACAGGCTACATCTGCATATTAATTGATGGTTTATATTCCCTATTCTCTGTAAATGAATAAACATACTGATTCGTTAATATGCCTGAGTGTGATGCTCAGATAAAGTCCAAGTGTGGGAAGCATTACTTGTTGAATCCTTCAGTCATATTCATCAAACAGACACCTGTCTGGTGAGTGGGAAAGAGAAAAACACTGATGCAGATGTGATGGTTAGCGCATATTTTAGGGTGGGCAGGGGAACTATAATTTACTGCAACAAAAAAAAAACACACAAAAACTGTAAAGACTGAATCATAAACATTTTTTTTTTTTTTTTAAGTATTTTTTGGGGCATTTTGTGCCTTTATTGATAGGAGAGAGACAGTGGATAGGCTCGTGAAAGGGGGTGAGAGAGTAGGGGAAGACACTCTGCAAACTGATCACAGGTGGGATTCGAACCTGGACCGGCAGAAGTAAGTACATAGGGTGCTAACCACTCCGCCAAACCAGCACCCTCTGAATCATAAACATTTGAGCAGCTTTAAGACAAAACCCTGCAGTCTTTTAAACTAACATCAGTTCGCGGGGTTTATCGACAGGACACACCAGAAGGACTGTTCAATGTACTTCACAAGTTTATCTGGGAAAGAGCTTAATAAAAGTGTTTGGGAATTAGCAGAAGCTTTCAGTTGCACATCTGGCAGATGACTGGGCGATTGTTCTGTCAATCACATTCTTTACAGACCAACTAGATAACATACTGTAGTGGGTGTGCGCTACTGCTGTGTTATAAAGTACAGAAACTGAGCCACTTCTAAAACCAAAGTCTCAGCTGCTGAGCCTGCTGTCATAGCTCTCACCTCTTCCTGCTCCAAAGTACTGACCTGTGCCACTTCGGCCTGTTTGAGATTTGAGCTTGGCAAGATAGATTTGACAGATTACAGACATTGAATCAGGTGGATCCATCTGCACTGCAAGGTTAGATGGACTCTTATTACCCCTGCCAAGAAGGTTTTGTTTTTGCAAGGGCCTGTCTGTCTGTCTGTTTGTTTGTCTGTTAGCAAGATTACGGATAAACTACTGCATCGTTTTACATGCAAATTTTACCAGAGTTGAGGTTTGGTCCAAGGAAGAAGCCATTCCATTTTGGTGGTTCCCAAAATTTTGAAAAATCCCATAGGTTAACATTGGGCGAAATTAAAAAAAAAAATCATATCTCTGACATTTCTCAATGGACTCACTTACAGTTTTACAGGATAATGTGGGGTCTATGTCTCGATCATCAAGGCAAATTTCATCTGGATCCAATCCAGATGGATGTCACAAAAAACATTGAACTTAATAATTGGAAATCCCATCGATGACATTTGATAATTAATGAAAAATCCAATATTAAATGATGTTCCCAAAATTTATGTTCAAACAGGTAGGGATGTCCCGATCCGATATTGATATCGGGTATCGGTCAAAAAAACAAATATCGGATTATATCGGCCTGCATCCTAAATCTCCAATATCAGCACTCCGATACAAGCAGTCCATTCTAATATATTTATTTTTTATTTTATTCAGTTGTAGAATATGCTTATGTTTAAGTTCAACACAGTGGTTATTTTGCAGTTGGTGAAATATGATTTTGTTTGATTTATTGAGGTCACTTTTCAGGGCCTTCTAATATTTTTTATTCATGTTGTTTTAATTGTGGTATATTCTTATGTTTAAGGTTAAAATTTATTTAACCTATTGGTTAATAACAAATGGGTCAGTTTTTCTCATACCTACTTTTGTTGCCTACTGTTCTCTGTTTGAGTAATCGGACCTGATCAAGCCTTTTCTTACAGTCCATACTACAAAATAGGTAATAAAAGTCTGTATGATTCCTGCTGATATCGTATCGGATTGATATCGGTATCGGCCAGTACTCAAGGCTGCAATATCGGTATCGTATCGGATAAAAAGTTGTATCGGGACACCCCTACATACAGGACAACAACCTCCATGTATGTGCTTAGTTTTGTCCAGATCCTGGCACTATTGTGGATCTGTTGATCCAGAATTATATCTTTTACAGGGGTTGTGGAAAAGCCACAACTGGAGCTGAGCTCTTTGGAGGAGGTCTGCGCCCTGTGGGCTTTTCTTTTCTTTTTTTTTTCATGCATTTTTGGGGCATTTTGTGCCTTTATTGATAGGAGAGAGACAGTGGATAGGTCTCTGAAAGGGGGTGAAAGAGGAGGGGAAGACACCCTGCAAACTGCCCACACCCTGGACCCAAACCCAAACCGCAGTAGCATATATATGGGACATGCCTGGCCGCCAACCACTCCGCCAAACCAGCACCCCTTCTGAGGGCTTTTTTTAGCTGAAAGAAATGAAATGCAGCATTCCAGTGAAGTTCTCATATGGTGCAGGACTTGTTTGATCCAACAGGGTAAAACAACAAAAAACTGTGGTGTAAACATGTTGAAATTTGGAATAATAATCCTAAAAAAACTGTTACAAAAGTGGTTGAATCAATTTATAATGGTTGCCTGTTCTAAGGTGCTGCTGTGACGTCAATACTTTACCCCTTAGTGTTTTACTTAGTGCCTACAATCTTTCCAATATATTTAAGCAATTTAATCTCATGATTTAGTTGCTCTACATATGGAAATTAAAATATAAAAGAGTATTTCTAATTCATTTAAGCATCTGCTCACTGTTAAGAGGAAGCACCTGGAAATTCAATCATAATTCAACATGCTGTTTTGGCTTTGGTCTCACTCGCTCTTAGAGACATGTCTGGATAAGTAACCAAAAGGTCAAGATGTATGCTGAGATGTTTTCAGCCATGCTCACTTCAAATCAAGACTGGTTTCCATGGTAGCTGCATTAAGTCTAAGCTCATGTGCAATATTTATCATGTTCGCCTCCCCCTGTTGCAAATCCAATCATTTCTCACAGAACTAACCTTTTCTCGTCCTCTCCCCACTGTCTGAAAAACATATACAGTACATGTACGCAGCACTGCGAGCTGTTTTCTCACTCCCTCATTGACTTTCCTTGTCTTCCCCCCTCTGCTCTTCTCTCCAATAGATGATTTTTGTCAGACTCTGGTCGACACCCTGGAGGGCACACCTGGCCTGCGCGTGATTTGGAGCACCTTCAAGCCGTTATTGCAGGGAAAAGTCCTCTATGCACCTGATACACCTGCTGCTCGCCGTGTGGTGAAGGAGGTGGGTGTGAGTGTGTAGATGCGTGGCTCTTAGATGCAGTCACGGAGTCTTCTTGCCTGAAAAGTTGCAGAGATCAGATGATCGTTGAGAGGAAACATTCTCGTTCGTCTGTGTTGATGCAGGATCAGACCTGTTACTATAATTGAATCAGAATCTGTGTGGAGGCAAAGAAGTTTCAAGCAGGAGGAAAGAGAAACAACTGATGCTGCGCAAAATTACCACCTGGGGGACTAAATAAAATAATAGTCGTTAGTCAGGAAGCTGCGGCGGATACAGTGCATTTTCATGACATGACATTTCTCCAAGATATTAGCATCATCTTGATAACTGCATAAACAAAACAAACAACAGGCAGGAGGTGAGGTTTTCTGCATCAAGAATACAGAATGAGTTCACAGCAAGCGGTCCGGTGCTGGCGGAGGAGGCCCCCCTTTTCACTGCAGACATAGTCGGATTGTTTACAAGTCAGTGTTTGGGGGTAAATAACCCCATTTACATTAGTCACCACAGGGGGCTGGTGGTGTTGCAATGTGATGAGTTCCTCTAGGGATTAGCAGAAATGCGTGGATGTGAAGCACTTTCATGTCGGAGTGAATAGAAACTGTTCAGTTTGAGGGGGAAAGGGGAGAAAGTGTTGAGAGCTCTTGTGAGACTCTCAAAGTTTGTGGAAAGTCTTGTATTGATGCAGACATTTATCCTGTAACCTGCTTTTTTTACCGGATATGATCCTCATGGATGAAACAACAGACTGAACTTATGCAACATGTGCCCCTGCAGATCCTAAAAGGTCATAGGAGACCTCAAGTTTGACTCATGAGTTTTAAGATGATAAAACGTCTTAAGAAGTGTAATTTGTTCTTGTGATAGGTCTTGATTTTTTTATGGCACTTGCAGACTGTCTTTGTCAAATCTGTTTTGTGTTTTTTAAAGATGCTATGAGGAGTTTCTAAGTAATTATAAAAAAGTCTCATTTATAGATATATGCCTGATCAAAATACACACTTTAAGATGAGTTTTATAGCATCAAAATAGGTTATCTATAAATGCTATTTCTTAGCTTCATGGTCAGCACCGCACTGGCCTGGATACTCAACTTCGAGAACAAGACAATTAAAACTAGAGCAAATTTATATTATTCGGACACGTCTTAGAGCACCGGGCTGTAAGTAGCGATATATAGCTGGCTACAAAACTACGATACAAAGTGTTCCAAAAATTGCTTGTTGTCACCCATCAAAAAATACCGCTACGTCTTTTGGGTCACGTCTTTTGGTGCGTTCCAGTTGTAGTCAGAAGTAGGAATTTCCGAGTTCCAAGTAGGAAACTGCAACTGGAACGTCCCCCGAAGTCAGAATTTCTTACTGGGAACCTCGCCACCCCTGAGTTGACAATCGAAGATGGATGCCCCCATTTTGAACAGTTATTTAGCTCCTGTAAAAATCAATTTATTTGCACTTTTGACTGGGGTGTGTCGCTCTAGATCAGCTGTATACATAGTATTGTTAGACTTATATTTACAAAAATGTTGCCATAGTGATAATCACATTCTTCATACAAGAACACAGGGCGTGCTAACAACAGCTAACAATAGCCTGGTAGATTGGCATCTTTTTTTCCGACTTCAACTGGAACGCCGATAAGTCGGAGATGATGCCACTCCCAGTTCTGAGGTTACTGAAACGCAGCATTACGACAGTCGCCGTGCGTGCTCATGGGTAGCAGAGTCTTAATGTCGCTGGAAACAGATTCTCCTCATAGAACCTTTAAGGGCTGCGTCTGAAAGCACATTTATTTTTTCCCTGTTTGATTCTTTAAACTTGTACTTGATAACCGTACATTTATAAAAAAAAAAAATGGGATTGAAATCATCATTTATAAATTCCTGTGCAGTGACTTGGTGGAAGGAGGAGGGGCAACACCAAAGACCACAAACAAACGTACTGCATTAAGAGCACTTTCCTTTTTTTTCCGTCTAAAAACTGATGTTTAATGAGATGTAAGCTTGCTGATGAATCTAAGCAGTCACTCAACATGTTGCACCTGCTGTTTCTCAAAAACATTTATGTTAAATCTGGTGGTGTCTCCTCTTTAACACATAATAAAAGTAATAATACATTTTATTTAAGGACACTCAGGGTCACCTTACAAAAGATTAAAAGAGCATTAAAATAGGCATAAAAACAGGTATTGAAATAAACAAAACAATACAATAGACAATGCACAGTATCAGAGGGAGTAGGAGAGCTGGAATAGATGGGTTTTGAGTCTTGTTTTAAAGAGGGGTAAAGAATCAGTGTTGCGGAGGTCAGGGGGAGTGAGTTCCATAACTTTGGAGCTGAGTGGCTGAATGCTTAACCCGCCATGTTGATGAGGCGAGCGGAGGGGACAGAGAATAGAACAGAGGAAGAGGATCGGAGGGTATGGGTTGGTACAGAAATGTTAATGAGGTCAGAGAGGTATGGAGGGGTGAGGTTGTGGATGACTTTGGGGGTGGAGCAGGATTTTGTATTGGATGCGGTCATCAAAAGGACATTGGTGTTGTTTGCAAAGCTTTGCAACCTTTTATCCATCTCATGGTTCTTAAAAGACGCCAACATTTTTGTTGTTTTTGTGTCTTACTCCACTCCCGAGTCCATGACAAGCAGGCAGACATTATTCTTTTGACTGTTACTCCAGTCGCAAGAAAGAAGCAGACTTAGATCACCAACCCTGAGCTTAATTTAGCTCAAACGCCAGGAGTATATAGGTTGTGCTTTAGCCTGCCTCTGTCTACAGTCATCAGAGAAACTCTAGACGGTCCTCTGTGCTGGTTGTTTTTTTTAATCGACTGCGTTATGTTACGTTATCCATTTTTAGACTAAGACTAGCATTTCATTACATTTTTGAAATAAATATTTATAAAACTAAGCCAAAGGGTGCATGCGCTAACTACCGCGGAAGTGCTTCTCAGCATGTCAGCAAACCAAAGTCTCTGTTAACGTGTAGAAGAAGATTGCTATTAAGGATTGTGGCCGACTTTATGACAGAGGACTAGGATGATACTTGTACGTTTTCATGGTCTAGGAATCTAAATATTTAGATGAAATAAAGGTAGGACTAATGTTTATGGTGAAAATCACAATATGGGAGAGAACTGTGGTTTTTCTCTGAGTACTTTTCTAGTTTTCAACTTGATATGAGGGCCAATCTGGGTCTAGTTTAAAGCTTATGTGCCCAACAATGTGAAAAACAAATGGTTTGTTCCTTGTGCAGTTAATCATTTTTAACATACTGCACAACAGTGATTTTAGACATTAAAAGCTTATGAAGTGGTAAACACATGTCTTCCTGATCGCTTTTCTTGCTTTTGTAGTTCGTTTAAGTTATCAGTACTTATCCAGCTCGCTCGATAATCATTGAAAACATTTTTTGTTTCAGGCAAACAGCACCTTCGATACCTTGGCGACGCTAAAGGAGCTTGTTGATTCATGGGATGAACTTGGACCTCGTGTTTGGGACTTCCTTCAAGACAGCCCTCAAGTCAATACACTGCGGGTAAGACTCAGTCAGACACAACTTTCTGAATGCACCTGAGTTTAAAAATGTGTTTTTTTTTTTAAATGATGGAACTTCTATTTAGAGCATGTGAGAATCTACGTTGCATGTATATCAATTTGTTGCACCATGAAATCCAGGGGAGGGAAGTAATTATGGATAAGTGCATGATAATTTTCATCATGGCAGAAAGGATTATCTGTAGAAGGTAGAGGACATGGACTTTCCTTCCCTCTCTCCTTCCCTCTCTTTTTGCCTCTCGCCGTATTTCCTTGACACTGACATTACTCCAGTGTCACTCCAAATGAGCTTATAGGCAGCTGCAGGGAAGCAGACGTCGGGAGCTCCATATAGCCAGGGTATTCATTACCCTAGCCCTAACCTTTACACAAATGGGCCGGCAATCCTCCTTTGTCTTCATTTTCTTCCCAGCCCGCTGCTTTTCCCTCTCCGCCCCACGCTGCCGTGCTAGTGGCTGTGGAGGTTTGTCATCTTCAGAGGTCCTTCAAGGTCGCAGACACATTTTACACTTATGGACCAATTACCATCAGCACCACAACTACATTTGAGACAGTATATTCAGCATGTTGAGCCGGAGAGACGAACATATTGTAGAGAACTGTCTTTCCAAAAAAAACAGATTTAACATGCAAATCCAACCTTTTTAGTCCTGGTTGATTCTGCGACAGCCTTGGTTGCTACGGTAACAGCAACAGCAGTTCAAAGCTCCATGCCCTAGACTCAAAAACACAAGAGAAGTGCGCGAGCAGATCTGCTAATAAAGTAGCCAAACAGATTTTGCCCTTTTGCCACCACAGATAGTCCTTCTGATTGAGAGAGGCCAGTCGAGTATAAATATTTATGTAGCGCCTCAGTAGTGCTGGTGTGTTTTACTCAAAACTTTCTGTTATGTCTGAAAGAGATTTTTAGTGATTTTTGTGGTGAAACACTTGTTTTTCTATGACAAGTCATTTGAAAGAAGACAATTAACAAGGCCCCATTCTTACAAATAAATCTTTTCATGAAATTAAAAGGTCCACAACAGAATTATTATAAAACCAACAAAACAAAAGATGAAGAAAGTGCAAAATATATTCAAATGCTAACTAAAAAAGCACTTGCAGAGCGCAGACCTCCATCAGCACCACAGTCCTCTCCCATATTGTGATTTTTACCATAAATATTGGCCCTACCTTTATTTCATGTAAATATTTAGATTCCTTGACCATGAAAACATACCATTAGCAATTGGTTTGATAATGATGTCTATTTTAGTTCAGTAGTTATTCACCAAAATCACATTTTTTGTCATGGCAGATCCAGACGCTGATGCGAATCAACACCAAAATTGAATCACTTCCTCCTTTTCCCATGCTGAACATTTCCTGACAATTTTTATCAAAATCCATCCATAACTTTTTGAGTTATTTTGTTCATAGACAGACAGACAAACAAATTCGCTAGAGAACATAACCTCCTTGGCGGAGGTAATTGAATTAAAAAGTACGAAAATAAGTTACTTTAGCCTTATTTGGGATGGATGGCTAGAGGGACATGTTGCTCTCTGGATGTGCCAAATACACGCTGTGGCCTCTGTGGTGCTCTGTGGTACATTCGACCACAGGTAACTCCTGCTTTACATGGTTCCACAGTTTTAAAAAGTCAGTATTACATACTTGCCAGTCATTGAAGAATGGCATTCTTGGGCATCATCTCAGCTGTAACAGAAGTATTTGGAGTTATTTATGCTTGCCCATCAAGTTATCTTCTCAAAACTTCAACAGTACTGATGAGATACTGCAAAGGCTGAGCAATACTTTTTTTAAACACTGCATTTGCAATGTGGACACGTGCAGCGGTCACATCACAGGATGTTCACGTATGTTTAATGACTCAAGCATGACAAAAGATCATTAGTTAAATGTCTGATGAGAACCAACAATGCAACTTTCCAGTATACAATAAAAGTCTGTGAAATACCATCCTCAGCAGGGAATGCTAAGAGACCACTGAACATGTACGGCCTTTGTGTTATAAGCACTTGCAATACGGTTTATAAACTACTGGAGATACTACGGTGTAGAGTTTAAAAAGAGACCATGTCAAACAGAGACTCTCAACTGTTCTGTTTAGCATTTGATTTAACATTTAACAAAGAGACGTGCAGGAGCATCACTAAACAATACACTACATTTATCTGAGAATTACCCTGAAAAATACATTCAATTGTAATATGTTTTGCAGTTGGAATACTGCGGTATTTTTTTTTTTTCAAATGTTGTTCAGCCCAACTTTCAACCAGTTGATCAGTACAGCGAGTACTTGTGAAGGATTCTTCGTCTTTTGCAATTAAACACACATATTGTTAGCATTTTGAAGCTTCCAAAGGCCATGTCACTGTGTCTTTACACAATAACGCTACAACAAGGCTCTGTCCTGATTGTACAAGGAGTCATTAACATTAACTCTTCAAGGCTGTAACATCTGTGTCGATTCATGCTGCAGTACAGCTGGAGATGTACCACACAGCGTTTGCCCCCCACATACAGAGAAAGGCAGAGGTGTCAACTGGCCCAGAAATAAATCTGTTTTTTTCACACAAAATTAAATGTACACATCTTATTGGAAAAAAGAAAGTCCTGTAAAAGCATGAAAAACTACAATTGTTATATAAATTATTCTTTAGTTTGATCAAAATATTGTCGCAAAAGTTAACTGAACCCCCTCCTGGAGTTAAGGGATAAGTTCAGTTCCTACAGCTTTCACATTGTTTATAGAATGAAGTAGAACAATATACTCACCCAGAAGGCTTTCCTGATCCAAACAGTGCTTCGGGAGAAATTTAGATCCAAAATTGAGCGGCGGACATCCGTATAATGGTAGCACAAGGAGCATGTATAGCGCCGCTCCTAAAACTGCATTAATCGTCCAAAAACCTATTAGTTTCACCAGTATGTCATCATGGTCCTCTCCGACTACTCCTCCAAGACAGTCCGGGGTCGCTGCACAGTTGTTTTTGTGACTGTGCTGACCTCTGAACTGAAGACTGCTCTCTGGAGAGCTGTTCTTCTCTTTGCCTCCGCGTCCTCCTTTCGATGAGCTCCTCATCTGTAAACTCTGGCTCGAAACTGTAAGGACACCCATCATATTCAAAGTTCTCCTCCACAACATCTTCATCCGATAGATGTTCGTCCATTTTGCACAAAACTGGAAGAAGAAAGTTGTTGAGTAGCCGGCGGTCTTCCCCTGAAACAATGAGCCATACTGCGCATGCGCGGCAGCCATAAAGAAAGTTTTCAGTTCAGAGGTCAGCACAGTCACAAAAACATGGGTGGAGCGACACTGGACTGTCGTGGAGGAGTAGCGTGAGTGGACCATGATGAAATATTGGTGAAATTAATGAGTTTATGGACGATTAATGCAGTTTTAGGAGCAGCACTATACATGCCCCATGTGCTACCATTATACGGATGTCTGCCGCTCGATTTTGGATCTAAATATCTCCCGAAGCACTGTTTGGATCAGGAAAGCCTTCTGGGTGAGTATATTGTTCTACTATATTCTATAAATAATGTGAAAGCTGTAGAAACCGAACTTTTCCTTTAACATGCATGATTTTATGTAGAGGTGCTCAGGTGCAACAAATAGTTGAGATGAAGAGAGGCCGTCTACATAAACACTGAAAACTGCTCTATTTTCACAAAAGATAAAACATCTAAAACATTTTTTGATAAATAAGATTTAAAGAATTGAAGCCTAAAGATGGATATGTGCAAAATAGCAGGCCTACCATTAAAAAGACTGTGTGAAATTTAGTACTTTTGTCTGCAAACTATGAAAAAGCCTTCGAGCTGTTGTTGTTGTGTCTCTGTTTGAAGGTGGATGGAGTGAACTGTTGAAAGTTGGTGACAGCAAATGAAGAATTAAGTCAGGTTTTTTAAATTTCCCACAACAGAATATTTTGAATTAATCAATTGAATGATCTATACCTCAGACATTCAATAGGAAACATCTGCTGTCCTCTGTAGTGAGTGATATTATGCCAGTTACATGTCTGTAAGTGTCAGTGCCGCTGAGTGCATCAGCCGGAATTCATCCGAGTTTGACATCAGGCTCAGCTCTCAAATAGACATGCAGTGAACTGTCCTCTTTAAAGTCAGAGTCTTGCTTCATTTAATTACTGAGAGAACTGTTTTTATAAATTGAAATGATTGTTTTTCATGTTTTCTCTTTTTTTGGTATGAACTTGATAAATTAATTACATTTTTAAGTGGATTTAGTTTCCCTTTCAGTGAACTCGGCAGAAATATTATCATTTTAATTTTAGGTTATGTAGTTCGACTGTCATTAGAGAAAGAGTCAGTGTTATTGTGAATAATCGGGGGGTTAATTTCCAGCAGCTTGGAATGATAGAAATATAGAGTGGGAGTGAGAGGAGGACGTTAAGCAGAGAACACATATAAACTAACAGGTAAGAGTAAAATTAGCTTGTTATGCAGGAGCCATTGTGTAAGGAGCTCAGAACCATTGCTCGCCTCCACAGTCATACACATCCCTGTATTATATATGCTGTTTGAATTATAGAGATTAAGTGCTGTAGCTGGGCTATTTTTGCTCCCATGTCAGTGTGTGATTAGAAACATTTAGATTTGATTCATGACCCAAAGTGATTGAATGAGGCTTCCATAATTGATCTGTTCTAGAAAGAGAGGAGATGAGGGCAGACTTGATGGAGTTTTTTTCTTCCTTGCAGTTTTATTTTCCTTTCAATTTGTGTTTTTTTGCTGGATTTGTGTTGACTCATGGACATAATAAATATGTTAAACACCTGAAATTGTACACAAGCACAATAATTTAGCACAGTGTACGAAGAGACAGGCGAGAGTATATTTTTATGGAGTCAATAAAATGTGTTTGCTGGTATGTGTCAGTTTAAATCAGATGTTGACACCAATGGAAAGTTTATGAATTCATTTTCTTTACATTTCATTTCATTTTCTATTTCATTTCTTATCATGGATCCTTCTTTACCTCAGTTGTCTGGCGAAAGACTGCAAGAGGTTGCACTTCTTAGCACACCTTCTAGTGGTAGTGTTACGTTGACTTTTTGCCATTAAATGTCTGAAAAATATAAACTTTCAGGGAAAGTAAACACTTAAAGATAAATCAACAGGATTGAGCTTCATTAAAGATAGAAAAAATATTTGAAAATGAGGTTGTTTGACATGTTTTCCTTACTTTACAGCTTGATCATGAAAATAACTCAAGTGAGTCAAACAAGTGCATATGTTTGAAGCACAGTTAGGCCTGTTAGGATAACAAATCTTGCTGGATAATTGTCCTAAAAGTTATTGCTGATAAACGACAATATTGTCAATATTGTTTTGAAACATCATTTTTTCATTAATGTAATTATAATATATGTCATAATAAAGTGAGTACACCCTATCAAAAGCAATAAACTTTAATTTCTTAAGAGTATTTAACTGTAATTGGAAGGTCAAGAGCTTTTTATTCAAATAAATTAAACAAACAAAATAATAAGTTTAACAAAAAAAGAGAAAAAAAAACAATGAAAAGGAAATGGACTCTCTTTTGGGAAAAATGCATGTAAATAAAAACCATCACTAATCAAAAACAATAGAAAATAGACCCTGTCTCTGTAAAAGAAAAAAAAACTCCAATAAAAACAGTAAAGACCCACAAAATTAAAAACAATAAATAAAATGAAATTTATACAGTTTCGGAATTGCTTTTGACATGTTTGTTCTCCCAGTTAATTTGTACTGTTTGTCAGACATTTGTAACATTGCTGGCTTCTCAGCCATATTGCAACATTGAAGGGTTGCATTTCTTTTACAGTGTAGCGAACGACACTATCTGTGAGCGCGCACCATTTTGCGCTGCTTTTTTATATTTACTTTGCCGACCAAATGACTCAGTAAGTACTGACTGTCAGAACGAAGGCTCTTCTGCACCTCCCCTTCTTTGTTGCTACTACTTTTAAACAAATACGACATTTCAGCTTGTCGGGGTTCATGGGCTCACACCTTGTTCATTCCATTTAAAAGCAAAATATTCCTGGACACACTTGGGCTGTGGCATTCAGCTTAGGAACCATAGCTTTCGTGCTATCATTCATGTTAGTGTTTGTTTCCTCGTTACTCCTCACGACACTCACTTCAGCTCCATGTGTATGCGCGAGCGTCCCCGCCTCCCCCACAAAGATTGAATGAATGACAGAGGCTTACTCCACTATAAATCCACTCATTCCGCTATACAACCAATGCACCAAGGTGTTGAGAAAGTTGCACAGAGTGATCCATCTTCTCATCCAGCCTTTTTGGTAGAAACACAGCACAGCACAGTTCAAACCAGGGCAGTTTGTTTCTAAGCGCAGGAGACTCACTTAAGACTCACTACACGTACATGCTTTCTTCACATCTAGTGTAGAGTGAAGCCCCACAACATCCCTGCTGGCTACAAGGCATGGCAGAAGTCTATGTTCTGTGGCCCAAACAGATGTATTCAGTTAAGAAGTTTTTTTTCCAAATAAAAAACACTCTCCATGATGTGTATTTGATTTGTCAGCAGTCCGGTGTGGCCAGCAGAAGTGGAGAGGGGCTTCACCCGCAGTGTCAGTGTAACTTTTAGACTGTTCAACATGCATACAGGAAAGACTCAGATTCTGCACACACTTTGTTCAGTTCTCTGCCAACTGAAGTTATTATCAGAGAGAGTTCAATTGACTTTATGTGATTTAAAAAAAGAGAACAAACCATCTAGGTCTCTCATAACTGAAGCAGAAATTGCTTAATGACATGCTTTAGTTCCTTGCAATGTGACCATTGTGCATTGTTTGGAAAAAAACGATACAGTTTATGCTTATCACCAGTTATGGCTCACCTGTTGCCAAGAATTGCAGTGTTTTCAGCCACTTTCTTTTCTTGAATCCAGTGCTGTATGTAGTGTTTGTCTTTAGAGGCAATAGATAATCCTTCGATCACAAACAGCTCCCAAAGTGACCAGAAGAATCTGCCGACAAATAAGATATCTCAAAGCTCAAACACACAGGGACGGCTGCAAAGTCTGTTTTAATGTTTTCTTTTTTTGACAGAAGTACAGAAGAACTGAAGCTCGTGCAAGTAAATCAATATAACTGTCCTCATTCATGTATACTTAGCAAAGAAGTGAAAAGTGAGGCATTTACATGCTTTTAGGATGTTGCAGAGAAACCTTTTCCAAGAAGTCCCGCTTTTCAACCTCTCCGATGACGGATCTTTGGCATAAACTTAGCTTTAGTGGTACATACTTAGCTTGTGCTTTGTACAATCTGTCCTTGATTACAAAAGTAATCAGTTGCCTTCCCTCAAAAAAGTCTTGAAGTCCACAGTTTTAGTTAATTCTGCAGCAGACTGTGACACCAAAAAAACACCTTTTCTGCCTATTTAACAACAACACAATCTCTCATTCTCCAATGCATGAAGGCTTTACTGGCAGATCCAGTGGTTGCTGCTGGCCTCGATGAGCGACTCAATGGGACACTCTGGACAGCCGAGCTCCTGGCCAACTTTCTGTACAACGGGCCCCCAGAGGATCGTCCACCCGGCATGCCGCCCCGTGACTGGCGCGATGTTTACAACACCACAACCCAAATCCTGGAGCTCCTCTCCAAATTCCTCGGTGTAAGTAACTCTTTTGTCTCTGCTTCTGTGAATCACATAGCACCTCCTCAACCTGGCTTCCTGCCCACACACGCACCGGAGGGTTCTGTGACCCCCTCGACAAAGTGAGAAATCGGATTAAGAGAAAAAACACCAGGCTGTTCTTTGACATTTGAGATCCTCTAAAACAGAACTCTCACTGGTGAGAAAATTGGTAATACATATTTTCTCTGCCCTTCTGCCAGGCCTCTCTTTTAGCCTCTTCCTTCAGTGTTGTTTGCCTGATTCACCTGTTCATACCCGTGTGGTTTCTTTGGTTTGAGTTAGTGTGAAAACAAGACTGTGACCTTTAAAGTACCCAGAGAAACTGCCTCTCTGTGTGTCAAATGTATTTCCTAGTTGTTGAATTACTTTTAAAAACATGATCCAGCTGAGTTAACCCTGAGCCACGCAAACAAGCGCCAGCAGAATGAAGCAGGCATATATACTGAAATCACAGAACATTACAATTTATTCTACAGTGTCTGAAAAACGGCTGCAATGAAGTCCTATTTTATCATTCTTTGTATACAAGCGTATACAATATGCATACATCTGTTGCATTTTTTTATCACCATGTTGATAGGGACATAGGAGGTAGCTTGCTTGCAAAGGACATATGTGATGTGATCAGTAAATAAAAAAAATACCAGCAAATAATGTCTGTGAGCAGAGCTGTAAGCTGCAGCCTCTCATCAGAAAGAGAAACGACCCGCTGCATCTGTCCCTGAGTGTCAGCCTTCATGATGTTTTCAACATCTGTGTTGCAGGTTTATATGATGTTTCTCTGCACTCTAGTTGCATTTACCACTTCTGCTGAGATGTAAGAGGGGCTAGAGACTTGTTGAAACTTGGAAAAACTGTTTATTACAACTCAAAGGCAGAAAGAAAGAGTAAAATGATATTTTTAGAGAAGTAACCATTTTTTTAATGTTCTTTAGTTTTAGGAGTGGTCTATAATCAGGATTAGGGATGCAAATTATCGAGTAATTCGTTAATCGATAGTTGGATATCGTATCGATCGATGATCGATTAATTGATAAGCGGCAATTTTTCTGCGAAGCTGAATTCCCCTCTGAATCAAAAGGTTCCTTTCTATGAAAATGCTGTCTTTCTTATGAAAGAGAAAATGCAAATCATACTCCTTAATAAAAGATTTATTCCTAACAGAATGTGAGGTATTGAGGTGATAATTTAGCAAAGTTGTGGAGAAGTTGTACTTTAAAATACTTCCGCAGATGGTGCATTTGGCGTCTTTGTCGTCATTAACCAACTTAAAGTGGTTCCATACCGAACTCCATCTTGTACTCTTCATCCTGCCAGCTTACCACTTCTCGTTTGTCTTGTTGTTGTTGTTATCTTCTTCTTCGAATAATTGCAATTAATTTACTTTAATCGAGTAATTTCTTATCAACGATTAATCGATAATCGATTAATTGTTTGCATCCCTAATCAGGATGATGTTACTTTTTGAAGTGCACAGGGATACCTTTTAGCACTAGTAGGAGGTCATTGGCTAAAATGTTTGGAAACCACTCAAGCTCAAGCGGACTCTTTCAGACCTGCCTGTGTTTCTTTTTGCCACATTGGCTTGAATTTTCATCATTAGTTAATTGTAAAGACATGAAGTATGTGTAATTTTTTTCCATAACCCCACATTCTTGTGCTTTCAAACATTACTTAGCTTTCTATCAAGGGCTCTGTATCCCTGGCAGAACTGCTGCTCTTGTATTTACCCCCCCCGTTTTATTTTGTTCGTGACTGTGACACGACTCTGGCAGAAAACAGTGTGCTGCAGCATGGTGCACGGTTCTTTGTGTCTGAGACACAATGTATTTGTGTTGAGAACATTACTTTTTGTCTCTTAGCTCTATTGTTACTGTATCTGCGCTCTGCTGCTGTTGAAGCCAAAATCATGACTTTACTTTGTGTCTTGTCTTTTTTTCCTCCTTGCACACTTTATCAGCTTTTATCTTTTTCTAGGAACAAGCAAGAAACAGCTCTTCTCTTTTGTTCATTAAACTTTAATATCCTAGACTTTGCAAACTGTCAGACACACAGGAAGATCTGTCACTACATTGCTGCCATGATAATCATGAAAAAACATTGTTCCAGGCCTGAAAACATTGAGCAGGGGCAGGCATCAAACAGAGCGGCGTCTCTAAGCAGGAACACACACACACACACATGGTTGACATTGATATATCGATCTGTGGCACAGTTTGCAGCAGAACCCCTCTTTCACTGTGGTGTGTGATCAAACACGTGTACAAAGCCCACCCACACCCCCTGTCATGCTTTCGCACACACAAACACTCATGTGTACACACTATCAATTCACTGGCAGGTAAGATGGCAGGTGGACCCCTGGGGTAAGCTATACACGGACGATGAAATTCCAACATAATGCAGTCTATTTCACCCCTGATGGAAATTTCGATGCTCAGGATGGACTGTAGCAAGGAGACAGATGAAGACAACCTTTAGGACTCTGTCCCCCCTATAGATTCATTCATCAGCGAGAACACTCAAGTTTATATGTTTTTACGATCAACAATATGTACAAGATCTCCTATAAAATGAAAGAAATGCATCCTGTCTTGCTGCATTATAAAATGTTTTTTTAGCAACAAAAAATAGTGTTCTTTTTAGTATTATTGCAGGTAATGTTTTTGACAGGAAAAAATATATGATAAAAAAGATTGCCTTAATTTCTCAATTATAACACGCATTTTTTGCCTTTAAAGATGCTATGAGGAATTTCTAAGTAATTACAAAAAAGTCTCACTTTTAGATATATGCCTGATCGAAATACACACTTTAGGATGAGTTTTATAGCATCAAAATAGGTTATCTATAAATGCTATTCCTTAGCTTCGCGATCGGGTCGGACAGGGCTGGACTGGCCTGGATACTCAACAAGAACAAGACAATTAAAACTAGCGCAAATTTATATTATTCGGACACGTCTTAGAGCACCGGGCTGTAAGTAGCGATATATAGCCGGCTACAAAACTGCAATAGTAAGTATTCCAAAAATTGCTTGTTGTCACACATCAAAAACTACCGCTACGTAAGTAGAAAGAGATACATTACCTCGTCGCATTGCATCCTGTAAGTTGTTGAAAAAAGAAGTTGTAAAGCAATGCAGAGTTCTGAGGAAGGTCCGAACTGCATTCATTAGCATCACAACAAACACACGCTTTGGCTTGGGTCATGTCTTTACAACAGTCGCCGCACATGCTCATGGGTAGCAGAGTCTATATGTCGCCGGAAATAGGTTCTCCTCATAGCACCTTTAAGTAAGCTCTAATTTTGCAGGTGTGTATTCTAAATGAGTACAAGATAAATACCTAATACCGTATTTCGTCTTGCCAACATCGTGATTTGCAATAGTATACAAAACGCCAAAATTTTCCCTTTCTCCGTGAAAACACATGCAAACACAGGGCACAGCCATTTGTGAACAAGGGTACGCAAAATAGCTGTGTTGTGATTGGACAAAGACATCAGCATGTTGATAGCTGCTCTCTGATTGGTCGGTACACTATGTATGAGCATGCTGCATGCATGAAAAAAAATCTTTCCGCATCCATTTGAGAGAGAGCGAGAGAGAATTGTTTATTTGTTATGAAAATACTCAAATTTCATTGATTAAAACTTCGAATAAAGG
Organism: Scarus forsteni; assembly: GCA_036419115.1. NCBI lineage: Eukaryota > Metazoa > Chordata > Actinopteri > Labriformes > Labridae > Scarus > Scarus forsteni. The sequence goes on along the minus strand of JAZDUH010000544.1, from coordinate 22,490,174 downwards.
TTATGTTTGAGCTGTCTGAGAGAGCAAGCTTTGGGCAAAATTTGGATACAAGTTAAATTTGAGTACAGTTTTTTTCCAGAAAAAAATCATGAAATTATGGGGTGCATGTTTTAATCAAGTGAATTATAATATAAAAGAAATTATGGTACTTTTTCAAAAAAGTTGATGTATAAGCCGTCAAATCAACCTTTTCACTGCATGTCACATTTTACACAAAACACACTTGTACTGTTTTTTCATTCAAAATATACATGCCCATGGTTAACCCCCCAAACATGAGAAAAGTCCCTCCTCATCTTCTTTTTCTTGCTTTACTGTTAAGCTAATATGTGCCCAAACAGGGCATCTTAATCATGAAGAAATATGCCACTTCTCCCAATGGAGGGAATATGTTGTGGCATGTCAGTGCAGCCACGGTAAACATTAGAGCACATTGCTGGAAAGCCTTTGCAACATCTTTGTTTTAAAAGCTTTCCCCTTAAAACATAAGGGGTGTACCATCTACCTCAGATTGGAGACCTCTTCTTAGGCCAAGTGTTTGTTAAAACCACAGATGGCTCAAGTGAAATGAAAATATCTAGATATGTCTTTGCAGCCACAGTAAACAATAGAGCATAGCTTAACCTAATCTTAAGTGGGGCATTGATAGATTTATCTTAAGAGCATTTTTTAGGGTGAATTCCAATTCCTCCCTTAACCCTCAATCTTAACCCTCAATCTCAAAAATGCGCGATCCCGCGAAGTGCCAGTGCTGTCCCGATTCTCAGAATGTTAAGTTGAGGGACAAGTTTGAGGGCTGTACGGCCCCTCAAATTGAGATTTTCTGGCACCACCCTTGGGAGTAAGGGCTACCCAGAATGCATTGCATATTTTCACCAGCTTCACCACAACCAAGATGGCGTCCAAAGCGGCGAAAAAAACGAGCTACAAATATAAGTATTTTCATCAATATGAAATAGAAATATGTTACGAAAACCATTGTATCATCTTATTTAAGCCCTCTTCACGGATTATTGACCTCATTGTTGCATAACATTCATTTTATTTGACGATGTTTGCCAGCCAGACTGGCGGTCCCGGTTTCAGTGCACAGCTTCATTCATAACCTAAAGTTACGGTAGCAGAGATGGATGGAACATTTTGTCATTGTTGCTGGAGTCGGCGGAAATGGCCTGTGGATGACAGAAATGGCTCCTTCTTTATTTTTTTAAATTGGCAGACTGAATGCACCTTGGACAGAGTGCTGCCCCCACAGTCTGAAGACGTAACTGCATTTAAGGGGTGTCCCATTTGTAAGTCACGGAATAGTCCTTAACACTTGGTTTTGAGTGTCACTGAGATTGAGGATTGAGAATGAGGGTTAAGATTGAGGGTTAAGGGAGGAATTGGAATTCACCCTTAATCTGAAATGGCTTGTTCTGAGAAGAGATGGAGCAGTGGTTTACATGCTTAGAAAAATCTAGTATCTGTGTAAAACACTAAATCTGAGTGCATTTTTTTTGCAAAAATACGGTTAAAGGTTAAAAATGGTCCTGCCACACATTTCCAGGAACAGTGTGAAATTGTTCGAAATTAGTTTAATATGTGTCCTTTTTAACCCCACCCCATTTTTCCACAAGGGTCAGTAACAACAAAGGAGTTAGGTATCTGTGTTTCCACAGCGGTACCATTCACAAAGACCACATGCATTAGAACAAATACAAACCAATTCCCCTAAAATAATCCTGAATCTGTAACAACCTGTTCATTTGTCTATCATTTTTTATTGGCAAGACCTTTAATCAACAAGGATGTTCATAGTCTTCCCAAAATACATCTGAACACAGTGACAAGGAATAAAACAGAATGGAAAGAATCAATGAAACTGCAAACGATAAAGCAAATAATTGAAACAGATAAAATAAGAATGAAAATTGAGCTAAAACAAAGAGAAATGCCGTTTCCTGTGCTAAAAGAAAAAGGATAAATTAAGTTGGCCTCACTATGGAGATCATAGGTCATGTAGACCATTCTGCATTGACTTGCAAACTTTAAATTGCTTCTATTTGTGTAATAATCACTTGAAGAAAAGCAACAACACCCTCCAACTTATTTAATTAGGGCCTTAGAAGATTTGGAAATTATAAAAACAGTAGGTGGATGTAAGCATAAAAATGCAGACCTTTTTAAAGTTGTTGCATTCAAGTTGGAAGAGGTTTCCCTGACAGAGTTACTGGCAATGCTGAACTGGAGTTTGTTTTCTATCAGTAGACGTACATACCTCACGTCCTCCCCCTGTCCAATCAGCAACATTCCCAACCCCCACACCTCAAGTGGAATTAAATAAAGAAAAATAAGCATGTGTTCCATGTAAACCTCTATTCAGATTTACTCTTTCTATGAGAATACTTTAATTCTGTTTTTTTGATTATATATACTTAATTCCTAATTTAAAAACATTATGTAACAGTGGCCAATGTGTTGTTTTAACCCAAAGATTAAAATGAATCACACTTATTTTAGTACAAATCTTCCATATTTTATTTTACTTTTGTACAAACTACAGACTAAAGTTCCCACTCCCCTGCTGCCTTATCCTCACTACATTGCACAGAAGCCATTTGTGTGATAATTTGTTTCCCAACTTTCTCGATATAGAATACAGACCAGACAGTCCTTGGGGAGAAATAAAAAACTATTGCGGCGCTGAGATGTGTGGACAGCTGTCAGGTGTGACTGCCTCCCAGGATGGCTCGCTCATTATCGCCTCATGAAACAGGGGGACAAAGCAAAGCCAGGAGTGCTAGCGAGACTGAATCTCATTTGCTTGTCTGAAGCTTAAAACATTTCCCCACCCCTGACAGCTCGGGATAATTTGGAACTAGACTGTACATGGCTTGGCTCATAGCTGGGTGACACTTTTTCACTAAATTTACCCCTGACGTGTATGCCCTCCTGCATTTTATTGCCTTTTTGTGGATACAGGAGATCTCTTTTAAAAGTGGTTCATGTTTCTTGTATCTTCTCTGTTTTGGGCAGTGTTTAGACCTGAATAAGTTCGAGGCAGCCCCGGACGAAAGTCTCCTGGTGACCAAAGCTCTGGATCTCTTGGAGAATGGCACCTTCTGGGCTGGTATTGTCTTTGAAAACCTCCCGGCGGATGCCACCCTGCCTCCACCTTACGTCAAATACAAAATCCGCATGGACGTAGATGAGGTGGAGCAAACCTCGATATTGAAAGACAGGTGAGTGGCACAGCCTTGTCCCTTTCAATTCGACAATGACTTTTTAGTAAAAAAGGAATTTAAAATAAGAAGTGCACAGATGTTCAAGCAACGAGAAGGGCAAAGGATTGATACTACACTCATGTATTAGCTCAAAGTTCATTGCAGCTTTGAAAATTAGCTCAACAAAGAGACAGGGAGATAGGGCCACCCTGGCTTATTCCAGTATGGCTGTTTGTAATAAATGGAAACAATTTGTGAGTAAATGTCCTTTCCCTCAAAACATTGAAAACTGAAAACAATGGTGCATTATTTTTGTTTTCAATTATAATGCCTAATGTATTTTCAAGCTAATTATTTTCTGACATTGTTTTGAGGTCAGCATCAGCAAAGGAAGTACTGTAGCTTGCTTTTTGAACTCTGATGGAACCTGATAGACTCCAAAATGACAATGAAGCCTGAGGCCCATTTCACACTTGAAGCATTTTACTTGTGTGACGGCAGCAGTGAGAGTGTGTTTTCATTTGAGCGAGCGTGTAATCAAGTCAGAGCTTCTAGATTGCAAGCATGTGCCGCGTGTCTTTAGCACATATCTCATGTTAAACATCTTTATGACTCTTACCTATTTTCCCTGCTTGCCACGTGCTTTTCTTGGCCAAGACAGACGTAAGATAAAAAGTATGTGAACGGTGAGTCCACAGAGGGTGAGTATGTAACAGAAAAGATAAAAACTGACCATAACTTTTCCTTTCATTGCCTCCATGGCCGCCTAAAGTTAGAGCTCAGTTTGCTTTCTCTATGGAGAAACTCCTTGTTTTACTGGTTATTCAATGAGTCAGGTTCCTTGTTTGGAGGTTTATTGTGATTCTTCTTCAACTTTGAATAGAAGCTCATTATTGTGTGATATTGAGAGAAAGAGCTGTGACAGCAGGGAGACGTGCTGAAGCCACAGGACATTTGGGCACGGTGTCCAAGCTGTAGCAGCACTCGCTGGAGCTAAGCGCAGCAAACAGGTGATCAAAAAACTTTCAGTGTGAAACAGGTGTAATGGAAACACCAGACTCTTCTGTGTGTCGAGATTTGGACCCGTACTCACAAAGCATTTAATCTTACCACTAGGAGGACTCCTAAGTGACACTTAAAGTTCCTAACTAAGAGTTTTCTCTTAAAACCTATTCACAAAGCTGCTGAGACTAACTCTTACTGAGGAATTCAGAGCTTAAGCTTAAAAAAGGGGTGGAGCTGACCCTGTTGCCATGGATGATGTCATATTTAAGGAACCACTTGACTCACAACGCCTACAGTGATTGACTGACAGGGAACATGTCTTTGTGAGTACTTTCTACATAGAAATCACTCAATTTAGAGAAAGTTGTCATGTTGGCATATTTAAATAAAGACCTTGAAATAAAAAATGTAGACTTACATTAAACCAAGAGTAATATAAGGACTAATCAAGTATGTGTTCTGTTAATTTTATGCAGCTGTATCTGGTTAAACGATTAGCAGATATACATATAAGCAGCCTCTTAATGACTGGGACTCTAGATTAACCATGGCAGAGAAAACATCAGGCAAAAGAAAGTGCAAACCAAACTGGACGTAAGACCAGCTTTTCCTCCTTGCCCAACTTGTCCATGATAGAAAGAACATTATCAAAGGAAAATTTGGATCTGGGATAACCTCGCAATTGGAAAAAGAAGCATGGGAACAAATTGCTTACAATTAAATGTGGCGTTCCCACTTTGACCAGAACCACTTATGACTGTATGAAACGTTGGTTCTCTTTACAGTCTCAAGGTCAGAGATTAGAGAATTAAAAGATAAACCACTGCAACAGCTAAGACCAGATATTGTCAAACAAAACCTAACAATCTATTAAATGTGCTCAGTAATTAACAGAAATGTTGCGCATAAATTAACCTTACTAAATGTGTCATCACAAATTTGATTAACATGTGAACTTTTATATTTGTATTTCAATTATTAGGAGGAGGCTCTGCACCCAAGCCACTGGGTTGTTTCTATTTGTTGGTAAAGTGATTGCATCTTTGATTAATTCTATTCTATTTCAGAAGCTCATTATCATTGTATTGTTTCAAATTGTTCACGCGATCAGCAGCAGCCATGCTGAGATTCTTTCTGGATTGGTCTTCGTGACTTAGGAGTCCTCTTCACTACTTCCAACTTCTCACAGGTTTAGAGCCTGTTGTTGGCACTAAAATGCTTTGTGAAATACTTTCGAAGAGAAATTTAGGAGTCCTAAATTTAGGACTAACACACCCATTATTTTTCAGAGTTTCTCTTATGTCGTCAAGTTAGGAGCTACTTTTAGTCTCAAGATGTTTTATGAATACAGGCTCTGATCTCCTTTTGGTCCTTTAAACTTTATTATCCAAAAACAGGCTTCTGAACACTGCCCTGATGTTCTGGCTGAATTTCTGACCATGTGCCCTTCGCTAAGACAGATCATCATGTGTCTGCTTTTCATAAGGTCCTGGTCTCCTGGGGCCCGTGACAACGCCTATAACGACCTGCGCTATATATGGGGAGGATTCTCCTACCTGCAGGACATGATAGACTCCGGCATTATACAAGCGCACACGTCAAACACCCAGCCTCTCGGTGTTTTCGCCCAGCAAATGCCTTACCCCTGCTTTGTGGATGACGGGTGAGTACAGAATGCTTTTATCTGTCAGACTGGTGATTAGTGGAAGAGAAAGGAGGTGCTATGGCAATAAAAGCGTGCTCGCTCTGGGGACAGACACCACATAGTTAAGTTATGGTCTTATCAGTCACTCAGACTCCCTAAATTTCCCTGTGGAGACTTAAAAATGCTACCCATTATTCCGCTAACTTAGCCTTTCTTTGATATCTATGTGTCTCATTCGAAGGTGCCTCATACAGCTCACAAATCACTCTTTTATAAGATGAAGATCTACTTTTCAGAGGTAAAATGTGACATACCACTGGATAAATCTAGCCAAGCATTGAGCACAAGAGAAAGGCGTAAATGAAGACAACAAGAGGGAAAGAGCAGGCATAAAGTATCGATTTGAGTGAAACCACAGGAAATCTCTGAATACTTGATGAATGCTGAATTATTTAAGCAACCACCATGAGTCCCTACCATCCTCCTGTTTCCAAAGGTTTTTCTTCTCAACATACTGGACCCCAGCTCTCACATTGCTCAATTATGTGCTCAAGATTGACATCAGGCCCACATGTGTTGTGTACATTTCCTCTGATAATAGTGCTTCCTATAATGTACGATCTTCTACCGAGGGACAAACACGATGTGCTATCACTCTTAATCTCTGGCATCCAAGATTTCCTCTGAGTGTGGGAGAACGACTCCCATCCACACAGCGTTATGATCTCCATTAATAAAAGGAAAGCCCAGCGATGCCATCGAGAGAGAGGATAATTACCAGGGAGATTTAAGTCCAGAAAAACAATACGCCCCTGCCACTCGGCGCAAAAATGTGGGCGGCCCAGTGGGAAAACAGTTCCAGAGATTAGGGATCTAATTTAGAATATGATGTGCTTTGGATGTTGGAGATTTTACAGTAAAGCAGCCTTCAGATGGTGTTTGGATCAACATGTTTAAGGAGGCTGAAAAGAGGAAGGAAAGTTATGACTCCATATTGAAAATGCATGAAACACACACTCTGCATCTTAATGGCATACTTCATAAAGATGGAGTCAACCAGAGAAAAACTTGCACTCTTTCATCAACCGACCCATCTGTGCTTGGAAAATGACGTGATCTATAGGTCAGGCCTTTCAGTGAAAGTGTATTCTGTGCTTTAATCAAAATGCTTGTTGCAGCAGATTTGGTTGTTCTGTTGAAGTAAGAACAAAAGTTGAATTACCTTAAAACCTGTATTTTTCTTATCCTAAAACAATAGTGTGGCTTATATACTCTTTTCTTAACTTAATGTTTTAGTAGTACTATTTTATGGTCGGGTTCTTAGTTCTTATTGATATCTTAGGTTTTACTTATTTTATTATTTTATCATTAGGATCTACAGTGTTTCCTCTGTGGGAGCCCTCTGCACCAGGAGCTGTGGTTGACTATGGCTGCAGGGCCTATGTCTCGTAGGTTCCTGGAGGAGTTTTGAGGTCCTTTGTCTCTCCTCTGGGTTCTGCGTCGGTGTCCTGTGGCTGTGGTCGACTCTCAGCTTCTGGTGCAGACGGCTCCTCCGATAACGCTCTCTCACCTGGTTCGTCTGTACTCAGCCTTTGTTCTTGTTCTTAGTTTCTTGCACTGTTTTAGTCTGTATGTGTTTATGTGTATGAGTGTGAGTGTGTGTGTGTGTGTGTCTGTTAGTGAGTGCGTCCTTGAGTGAAGCCTTATGTCCATGTGTGAGGGTAATTTATGTAAAACAGGGGTGGGAAGGTGGGTTGAAGGGAATGTTTTTAATTTTCTATGTAAAACACCTTGAGTTGCATTCATTGTATGAAAAGCGCTTTATAAATAAAGTTTGATTGATTGATTGATAAAGGAGTGGGCCCAAAATACCAGTTTAAAATGGGAAGATTTGCTCTGTCATGACAGGAAATGCAGCTGCCACCATCACCCCTCAGTCATACTTGACCTTATCAACAGGACTGAATGATTTAAGGAAGTTTCTGTGGCAACATTTTTCCCTCCTGGGATTTTATATCGGAGACAGTGGACAGTGGGAGTGAGAGATTACATGCTAAAATCTGAGCTGGGCCGCCAAGGGTGACAAAACCCATTGCATGGCCAAAACCCAATGTGCTTTGGGTCCCCAAGATTACAACTTTTAAGGGAACTTTTCATGTAAATGCTGTCTTTTAAACACAACAACCTAAATGGAACAACATACAGCAGTGGGAGAGTGTAGTGACATTTTTCCGAATGTACTTTACAGATGAATTCAGGACTTGTGATTGTTGCAATCAACATTAGAATATAATATCATCGAGTAGAATAGAGTAAAATAGTATATGTTGCCATTTGTACAAGTGAAAAGGCAGCGGTTACATTGGATTTCTTGTGCCTGTCCCTGAGTCAGTAGAAAAAATAATCTAAAAATGAGATAAATAGTGATAATAAAAACAACGATTAAATAAGCAATATATACATTGGTGGTTGTATTGCACATGAATTGTCCAGCAAAGGGGGATTAGCTGCTCTGTAACTGACTTTTACTGACAACGCTTAAAGTGAGTTCTCAGGAGGCCGAGCCATGTTTTTGAGGAAAAAGGAAAAATCACTCAGATCTCATAAAGGTTAAGTGCTGGGTGCGAGACAGACAAAATTTAGGCAAAAGAGGCAAAGTCTCCACACACAAGACACTGCTCAAAAGTCAGTTTGTCAGTTAGGGATTATCACCACTGACGGGACGTCTCAGGCCCGAGCCCTTCATCAGACATCCACTTTAATTCTTCCAACCTTTCATGCACAGGTCACAGGTTTTTACAGTAGCGGCGGTATCATGTGCAACACAGAAAAAAAGCTTACATATTTTTAAGTGCCCATTTGGCTTAGCCTAAAATGGGCACTCAACCTTTTGGCCTTTAAAAACAAGGATTTTTGTTATTTTATATTTAAAATTCACTGCTGTTATACAGAAGATGGTTCAACAGGACACATCAGAAATTCTGTTATACAGAAGAACCAGCCTTGCTCTGCTGAAGCTGAGTCGCGACATCATTAGTATACAAGTGCAGGAAAGTATAGTAGGAAATCCTGGGATAAATGTGAATATAGCTGAAGGAAAAAAAATATTTTATAAATCAAACAGTCAAAAAGCAGTAGCATTTAAGATCAACATGTAAGCTGATCTGTAATCCTGAAAATGTAGATATTGTAAGAGATTCTTCGCATATTCAGTAAGAGGTGGGCAAATGGAGCCCATTTAGAGTTGTTTTATTTTGTAATTATGAGTAAAAGCTTTCTGTAAATCATAAAAAAAAAAAATCTTGAGTCCCCATTTGTCATAGTCACTTACTAATAGCTAACATAAAAACAATGAAATGACGTATTCTGGGATGTGACTGATATCGCTCCCCCTGCAATGTGAACTTTGCTCATGTGCTCAATGCAGTTCTCATCTTTAGATGATCCAGTTTTCAGTGATTATCACTGTAGCTTATTGCATTTGGCAGCAATGCAGCTCAAGATATGATAGAAAATACTTTTAGACCGAGCCAGCAATGATTGCACTTGCTTTTTAACATTTTTTCCTCCTCTTGACATTTACTTGTTTTCTGTGCAGTAATTAAACTATGTTGCTCTGATTTGTTTGAAAAAAGCCCTTTTAGATACAACCAAAAAGCAGAGGTAGGCACCACTTCTCCCACAGGATGTAGGTCTCCCAGTCACAGTAGATCTTAGTAGGCCATGAGCACAACTTCTATAAAATATCAGAAACTCAACATCGCTGTAGTGATGCTCACAGAAGTCTTTTCTGCATGTTCTGCACTTAAGTGAACAGAGAAATAAATCAGGTCAAAGGAGGAGAGATAAATGCTCTTTCTCTTTTTTACACTAAAATACTCACAGCAGCTCTTTTTAACTTTACAGCAAATGCTCTGGATTTCAAATACAAGAAACAACTGTATTTTTTATTTGCAATCGATGTTGCTTTGTTACAAAATACCACTAACTGACCAACCATCTGAAGAGTGTCAAACCAATTTTACGCATCAGCCACACATTCATCACCTTTGTTTGAGCTTCATAAAAAGTGTTTTCTTGTTTCCTCACATTTTTATTTCCACTTTGCAGCCTTATGATTAAATCACGCTTCACTGCGTTCACTTTATTTTGTAGCTGCAGGTTGATGAAGAGTTTCACATCTTTTTTTTATTGACTCAATGTTTTTTTTTGCATGGTAGGGAGGAGGATGATTTCAGAAGCACTAATTGGAAGAATGCAGACTTAAATAGTGCGCCCAATGGAGACACTCAGCTGAGAGGATTTTGAAGTTTTCCGCTAACCAAAGCATAAACTCATATGTTCTTTTTATTAATCTGCAGACCCTAAAGAAGACTAACTATCCCACTGATGCCTTTTATGCATTTTCGTACTCAGGTTCTGTGAAACTTAACATCAGATTCTGTAATTTCCCACTAAAGACGACATTTTCAAGGCTGGTTCGTTCCATTTTTAACTCGTGACGCTTACAGTGGGCCGTATTTGCCAACATCAGCCCCATTGCCTCTGTTTCCTCATCCAAAAATAAAAGATTAATAATAAGAGAAGATAAATGTGGGCCATAAAGTGCAGCAGCATCCTCAGTCCCTCTACCATTTACTCTTTCGACTGCCGAGCCATTTGGGCATTTCTATCAATTATTAAAACGTAAAAACTGCTATTTCATCCATAAATAATTGAGAGTGAAATCACACAAAGGAAGACACTCCAGGACACAGAGAGGCCTGATGGGGGAAGGACTTCTGTGCTAATAATTTTTCATTTCCAACGTTGTGCTGCTGCCATCTTAAAGGAATGAAAGAACATTATTCATTCAAATGAACCAGTCGCTCTGCTGTGACTTTAAGATACCTTTAAAGATCCCCAACTTGAGAAAAACAAAAGCTTTAAGATATCCTATTTACAATCAGAGAAATGACTATCATGGTGGTTTAAGTAAACACAAAATATTTTTATGTAAAAAGTGCATGGCTCTTCCATAACCCCTTGACTTATTGATTTCCTTTTTAAAAAGTTTTCACATAGCCTCCTGGTTTACGTTCCTGAGACACCAAAAAACCTTCCAGGGATCCGCACTGCCTCAGCTTAAGCCGACCTTGTTGACATTTTAAACTTAGATAATCAAACTGCACTGCCTCCTGCTGTTTTCCTTCATATTGTCCTTCGATAAAAATGACAGTATGATAAAGTTTAACCCTCGCAGGCCTCGACAGCACATGAAGACATCTTTTATCAGAGTTGTCTGCACATCACACTCCTTTGATTTAGAGGCGATTTAGAGTCTCTGGAGTTGATACAGAACTTCTGCCCCTCTTAATAAGTTTTACTATCATTTACAGGGCTTCAGACTAACTTTTTGCATTGGTTGCAATGGTGCACCTAAAAAATGTTTTAAGGTGCACCAGCACAAAAATTAGGTGCACCCAAATTTTTCCCGCTGCCTCTTGAGAGTTACTGCTCCGTGCTGAAACCTGACACCACAGTCTGGGCTCATTTGCATACTAACAGGCGATTGGATGTTTACTGAGGGCTGTGCGTGTGTGTGTGTTTTTGCGTACCCTGCTGTAAAACGGAGAGACAGAGGAAGCAGGCACTGTGTTTTGTCCGTTTTTGGCGTATTTTCCATTACTGCAGTTACTTTTGTCAACTTTATTTTAATTTACTGTAGGTTTATTGAAATGTGCTTTCTCAACCTTTTAAAGCTGCACTATGGAAGATTCTCGCTTGACCGGAGCGAGAATACAACTACCCATGAGCGCTAGCGCGTGCATACTGCCGTAAAGGTTCAGATCTGCCGGTCGCGTGCATTTGTTTTGTAGGCAAATCACAGAAGCCAGGACTTCGCTCCAAAGTATTCTTCTGTCTTCAGTGGATGTTTGCAGGATGGATAGCGACGAGGTAATGTATTTATTTTTGACTAAATGACGATGTTAAAAATCGCTAAGTTCAACTTGGTTTTATTACCGTGAAGTCGCCCCCATCCTGTTGAAGCAATAAAGTGAATAAAAGTAAAGACAACCACGAGCTGGCGATATCACACACTTGAAATAGGTCTAAACAAAACTACATACTGGTACGTTCTCACGAATACTGTAAACGGATGGTAAACAATCAACAAGTACTTACAAGTCCAGCAATAACAGGGCCAAGTCGGCATCGGTCGGACATCCCTCCTCGTCTTTTATTTCACGCCAGCGAGTGAACACCGAACCGATGTTTATTCTGGTCCGAGCCTTCAGCTTGTTTTTCTCGCTTTCTTTGTTTGGTATCCTCAAAATAAACTTTTCTTTTTCTTGCGTTCTTTGCTGCCTCCGCCATGACAACAGCTCTGCGTTTGGCTTTCGCCGACACTTCCGTGTTTTAAACAAATCAGGAATTGGGGGAAGTGACATAGCCTGTGCCGTAAAGCAGTCCAAACTTGTAGTTTTTGGTGTGGCAGGGTTCCCACCATCCACCCCGAAGTTACATAGCGCTAGTGAAAGCAATACAGACCACTTCAGAACACGACAGAGGTGTCATTCAACTTATTGTAAAGTGGTGGACCATGGCGATGAATATCTAAGGACTATATTATGTTTGAAAAACTACATAGTGTTGGTTTAACTTATGATTTAAGGAAGAGACAGAGAGATGAGGGGCTGACAGAAGTCAATGTTTTCACCCGGGAAGTGCCAGGTGCACCGGTGCAACCAACAAAAAATGTTAGGCGCACTCTTACAAATTTTGGTCACATGTGCAACCAAAATGGTCGCACTCTGGAGCCCTGCATTTAAACTTGATATCCGGAGTTCACGCTGAGAGTTAAATGTAAATAACATGAGGAATATTTGAATAAAGAATGTGTGAAACAGGTTTTTGTCCGTCTACGGTGGCTCATTGATATTTGATCATAAAGCCCATAAACTGTCTAATGTATGAAAAAGTGACATTCGGTATGTCTTACATCAGAAAACATTTTATTCAATAACCATTGGTTCTTTACCAAGGCTTTACCATAATGTTTTCCAACTGGTTGCTCTGATTGAAATAAAAAGGTCCATGCCGATTGGGTTGTTTTAAACTATTGTGAAGTAAACTTACACTATCTTAAAACCTAAGTTTTCCCCCAAACTTAGTGTAATTTTTTGTTATAAATGCACCAGTCTTGCCAAGGACCACAATATTAATAACGGGAAGTACCTCTGTCACGCCTTTAAGAAATGTAAACCATGCACCAAAGAGCATAGAAAACTCAAAACTCACAATATTGGTTCTTTTGATGCTGCATCTGAAAACACTGGGACCAAACTGCGAGTAACATACTGTATCTGTATATTTTATAATAAGCTTTTAACTGTTTTCTGTCAATATGCATGCCATTCTTATAGTACTTTTCCTCTTTTGGGAGAACAATATGACACCATAAACTCTAATAAAATTGATATTTTACTCTCTAGCTTCCTGTGTTTTCATAGGAACAATCCAAGTTAAAAAATCTTACCACATACTTAGTGAGCGAAGGTTCCCATTGAGCACCTTGATTTTTGTTTCCTCACAGCAAAGTTGTGATGGATTGATCTCATTTTAGGTCTTTGAAAGGTCTCTTATATCTTGATTATGATTTTCAGAAATAAGTCAGCGCTTTGAAAAATACACAACAGACCCTGTAACATCCTTTATAGCCACAAACACAATAACAACAGAAATAACGTTACATTTTGGAACTCTTCCGACCCATTTGTCAGAATTTTACAATTCAAATGCTCTTTACATTTTCAAAATAAGATCCGGGAGTCTAATTTCCTCTTAATTTTTATTTATTTTCCTTCAGAAGGAAGTTGATATTGCTTAAAGGCTCTGCATGTTGCAGACTACTGACTTAATTCCCACACTCTTTTCATTTATTTCTATGTTAGTTGTATGTATTTATTTATTTATTTATTTTAATTTTTACTTTATTTTAGTGAAATGAATGCTCCTATCTATTCTAATACCTTTATCTGATATTTCCGACTGCTTTACTGTGTATAAGAGCAACTGAAACATCCAAATTTCCCCTTGGGGATTGATAAAGAATTTCTGATTCTGATTCTGATTTCAATTAAAGCCATGGCATGAAAACGACTTCCTCAGCACACACAGGAAAACAGATTTTGTTTCTTCTGTGCCTATGAATCGAAGAAATCTAAATGAATGTTTTGTTGTTTAGAGTAGATTCACAAGTAGCCAGTGCATAAAAAATCTCTCCAATTCAAATTAACATTGGAAATTGGTGTTAAATATTTGCTTTATTTGATATATATGTTTGATCCGGCATGATGCCTCCAGTAGCTGCGATTTATCAGCATCACCTGACTGCATGACCCATGAGGAAAATGTTGAAGTATTTACAGCATGAAAGCACGAAAACATAATTTTTCTGAATATATGAAGATTAAAAGACATCAAGCATCTGTTTTGTGTATATTTCTGTTTTATATCCGTCATTAAGGCTGATTTTGTGTTGCTGAAAAGCACATACAATGTTAAGACATGGTTCTGAATCAAGAATTACATTCAGCCTTCAGGAAAAAGATGACGGCGTAGGCTTAAAAGCTTAAACATTGTTGACAAAGTACACTTCAAAATGTCAAATGGATTATTTTATACTGCTCCAAATTTGCTAATTTGTAGGTATTAGAACTTCATGACCTTCTGTCATATTTAATTTGAACTGTGCTGGATGAAATAACTTTTGAATTCAAAGTGTAAATGAAAACAGCTTTCAAAAGCACCCAGACAACCTTGAACCTTTCAAAGTATCTCAATAAAGCCTGACACGATACGCTTTTATAATTGTTTTCATTAAAGCAGTTATCTGAATGTGATCACTACTCTATTTAAGACCATATAGTCTCTTCACAAAAAAAAGATTTGTAGACTATCATCTGAAAAATGCAGCAGGCAAAGTTTAAGTAATTAATGTTGAAACACTCCTAAAAGATACGTTTTATTTCACCCTCGGTTGAGTTATCGACCTTGGCTCATTTGTTATATGTCACAAAGATTAGGCTCTCAGCTGCTCTGTATATGAGGGTTTAGAGCTCTGTTTAACCGCTCAGTTAATGAAGGTCATTCAATGTCATGAACATATAGCTTTAAATGTATGTGTGGGATAAGTTATTGACTGATTATCACATCTCCACACACTAAGGTTTTAAGATTTAAAAGTTTTAAAGATTGTGCAAAAACCCGAATTTACCCCCAATGTCAGGTTTAAAGACCTCTTTATTTTTTGACCAAGAGTTTTTACATTTTGGCAGAAAATCTAGAACATGCATGTTAATGTGTGCTTTTAAATAACACACAGAAATGATCAGGAACTTTCAGTGATTATTTCGTTAAAAAGCTTTAAGTTATTTTTTACTTCATTGTGAAGAAAAGGTGATCATTGTAGTGTGCTGGACACTTCAGTACTCATTCAGTTTAGTATATGATCAAAGGTCTGATATTATATTTGGTTGAATATTTAAACAGTTATGACAGAGTTTCCTCAGAGCTTTTGTCAGTTTTGATGTCTCTGAAATCCAGCATAAGGAATGAAACCAACCCATCAGTTCCAATAGTTTAAAAGATAAGTTCGGATTAGTGGTAGTACATAGGGCATACAGCGCCGCTCCTAAAACTGCGTTAATCCTCCAAAAACTCATTTGTTTCTTCGATATTTCATCACGGTCCACTCGCGCTACTCCTCCAAGACAGTCCAGGGTCGCTCCACCCATGTTTTTCTGACTGCTGACCTCTGAACTGGAAACTTTCTTCACGCCTGCCGCGCATGCGCAGTACGGCGTCCTCCTTTCGATGAGCTCCTCATCTGTAAACTTTGGCTCGAAACTGTAAGGACACCCATCATATTCAAAGTTCTCGTCCACAACATCTTCATCCGATAGATATTCGTCCATTTTGCACAAAACTGGAAGAAGAAAGTTGTTCTGTACCAGGTGGTCGCCCCTGAAACAATGAGAGGACAATGAAGATTCTCGCTTGACCGGAACGAGAACTCAACTACCCATGAGCCCTAGCGCGCGCATACTGCCGTAAGGATACAGATCTGCCGGTCGCGTGCATTTGTTTTGTAGGCGAATCACAGAAGCCACGTCTTCACTCAGAAGTATTCTTCTGTCTTCAGTGGATGTTTGCAGGATGGATAGCGACAAGATAATGTATTTATTTTTTGACTAAATGACAAAAATCGCAAAGTTCAACTTGGTTTTATTACCATGAAGTCGCTCCCGTCCTGTTGAAGCGATAAAGTGAATAAAAGTAAAGACAACCACGAGCTGGCGATATCACACACTTGAAATAGGTCTAAACAAAACTACAAACTGGTACGTTCTCACGAATACTGTAAACGGATGGTAAACAATCAACGAGTACTTACAAGTCCAGCAATAACAGGGCCAAGTCGGCATCGGTCGGACATCCCTCCTCGTCTTTTATTTCACGCCAGCGAGTGTGAAATAAACCGAACCGATGTTTATTCTGGTCCGAGCATTCAGCTTGTTTTTCTCTCGCTTTCTTTGTTTTTTTTATCCTCAAAATAAACTTTTCTTTTTCTTGCGTTCTTTGCTGCCTCTGCCATGACTACAGCTCTGTATTTGGCTTTCGCCGACACTTTCGTGTTTTAAACAAATCGGGAATCGGGGGAAGTGACGTAGCCTATGCCGTAAAGCAGTCCAAACTTGTAGTTTTTAGTGTGGCAGGGTTCCCACCATCCGCCTCGAAGTTACATAGCGCTAGTGAAAGCAATATAGAGCACGAAAGAGGTGTCATTCAACACATTGTAAAGTGGTGGACCATGGCGATGAATATTTAAGGACTATATTATGTTTGAAAAACTACATAGTGTTGGTTTAAAGCTGCGTAAAGCTAAAAAAGCTCAAACTGTAGCTGGCTGTTAGAACTCTGAATCAGTATTGTCAACTAATTTTTTAATATATTTATTTTCTTGTCAAAATTAATTGCAGAAAAGTCAGAACTCTAGTTACCTTTGCCAGGAGCTAATGTTATGTCCAGCATCTGTTTTTTTGTTAGTTGGTTTGATTATTAGTTTTTTTGTTTTTGTTGTTGGTAGCGTAACTCAAAAAGTTATGGACAGATTGTTTTTTTTCATGGTCAAGGATTCAAATATGTCGATGAAATAAATTTAGGACTAATATTTATGGTCAAAATCACATTATGGATGAGGACTGTGGCGCTGGCTGAGGTCTGCGCTCTCCGAGTGCTTTTCTAGTTACCAAATGAATTCATGTTTTTGATGGTGTTTGGTAGTTTCTGGAATGTTTGTTATGAACAGATTTTGATCATAGTGTAATTTCTCCATTATAACCCGCACTTTCATGCTTTTAGATAAGCTCTAATATTCTGCGTGTGTGTTACACATGAATACAAGCAAAAAGTGTTTGTCTCGCCGACATCTTGTTTGCAACACATCTGATCCGAAAGATGAAACATTCTCTTTCGCTGCAAAACATTCCCGACAAACTTTTGTAATTCTTCTGAAACTGACTTTTAAAATGTTCGTAATGAGTTTAACTTTGTGTAAATCATCTTATAATTCTCAAGTGTTACCACTCACTGTTATACACAGAGCACTGCCAGCTTATGAGTAAGGGGACGCAAAATAGCTGTGCTGGGATTGGTCAGTAAAAAATGGAGCATACTTGGGCAGATATCGAGTTATTGCACATGTATGAAGCAAATGGTGTTTCCGCGTCTGTTTGAGAGAATAGTTATGTCAAACACTGAAATTTCATAGATAAAACTTTAAATAAAGGTAATTTTTGAATTCTCTGATAGAATAAGGTTTGAGCAAAATGTGGGTATTATATTTGAGTAAACTGTTATAATCCAGAAATTACGGTATTCTCAGGAAATGTTGGTCATGGCACTAAAAAGCTGATTACATTTTAGTGTCTAAATCCAGATGTAGCTCCAGGATATTTTAAGTATTTGTTGTCATTGTGAGATAGTAAGTCTACCACATTTTCACAAACAACTCAACAGAATTTGATAACATTTTTAGGACTGTCGGTTATTACCTTTACAGAACAATGTTGGCAACAGGGCTGTTAAAAGAACCCAGCACTTGATGTGCTGGACTTCTTGAGTTAATTTTTCTAGAACTAGATTGTCTGAAATGTTTTCTACAGTAGAGGGCAGGTGTGATAGATGCTACTTATCTCCATGCAACTTAAGCCACATATTCTTCTGGCAGAATTGTCTCAAGTATTAGCAGGGCCACTTTGTAAAGTGAATTTTTGTGTATGTCCGCTTTGTTGGCTTTTTCCTTCAGCTGCATTTTATTTTGTTCAAATAACTGAAAATTAAATTCTGCCATGTTGTATTTTGTCAGTCTTTTGTCGAACAATTAAGTTTGAACATTCATAGTTTTACGCAGGCTTCACACCGTAACCACATTCATGGTTTTCCATTAAAAGACAAGCACTGAAATAATCCAAATAAAATCTGTTCTCTCTGAAACAGTTGGCTCATCTCCAGCCAGCAAAAGCTTTCAGTGATGTATTTACTCAAAATGAGACAGGATTTCTGTTTTTCATTCCTTTGTTAAGGCATAGCACGACAACCTCTTGGGAGGCTGTGCTCTACTATCTCTCGATTTACTGAGAAATCAGTCTTGCGGCTCCCCTAAATTTAGGTCAGGCTGCCAATGTAAGTGGAGCCCTGCAACACAAACCCGCGTGGAGTTCTATTACTTAAGCACCTTTGATCGATCAGCCAATGTATAATTCAGGAGCATCTGGTGGCAAGGTTGTCAGTGTCAGACACGGTGTGCATGAATGATCTCTCTCCCCCTCCAGTGCTAGAAGTCGCAGAAGGAGTTAACTCACACGGCCTGTCAGCTGTTACAGAGATGTTAGGCGAGAATCAGGAGCAGATAATAACAGAATTAGTATTCAAGCTGACACATTTGTGACTCCGGGCTTCTTTCCTCCCCAGAAAAGACATCGAAGTGTGCGAGCTAGCTTCATTTGTTGAAGTCTATCTGTTTCATGTGGTTAAGCTTCAATCTCGATGTTAAAAAAAATAATTCTTTTTATGTAATCCTGTTACACATTTCATTTTTATTTGCACTTGGTTTGAACTTTTAGAAACTACATGCCAACCGATCCATTCTTGCTGCTTTCAAGGCCCCATTTGAAATGGATCCATCCCACAAGGGTGGGGAGTGTCCTCGAAAACGAGTCTGTCTCTCTCTTGTTCAAGTTCTAATGTGTCGCTGAACTTCCTCTGAGGCCTCCGTGGAGCTAACTTAATCTCTTTGTTGTGTTTGAAACACCAGCCAATACTTGATAGTCAGTTTAAAGACATAAAACTCCCTTTGTTAAAATAGAGTTAGCAAAACACCCAGCGATCCATGTTAAGCAACTGACTGACAGCAAATTTAAATGAGAATATAGCTAAATAATTTAAAAAATATATGGCTACCAACTCATATATATAATGGTATTAAATCAGTGGATTCCTCAATGTTTCCTGTTGCACTTTATAGTTCAGGTCACTTCCTGGAAAACAACTTCCCCCCGCCTAAACTAACATTTTAGACACTCTACACAACCAATCAAAAAACACACTCTTTCTCTAAGCTCATTCTGCTCACTCTCATGTGCACACTGCTCTAAATTCCTCTTTGTACGTCCCACTCCTGACCGTGTTGTTCATCTCTTTTGGTAACACTTCAACATCAGTGTTGATCGTTTTTTTTTTTTTTTTTTTTAATGTATATTTTTGGGCATTTTGTGCCTTTATTGATCGGAGAGAGACAGTGGATAAGCTTGTGAAAGGGGGAGAGAGAGCAGGGGAAGACACTCTGCAAACTGGTCACAGTCGGGATTCGAACCTGGACCGGCAGAAGCAAGTACATGGGGTGCTAACCACTACGCCAAACCAGCACCCCCAGTGTTGATCGTTTTGATACACAATCAAGTTTCCTCCGTAGTGACTCTGCCACAGTAGAAAAACTGAGAGCTCCAGACCTCCACCAAGCAGCTCAGTTATGGCAGTGGCTCTTCCACAACCCCTGTAAAAGGTCTAATTCTTGATCGCCATGCTCTCTTATTGGACAGCCAAGTCCCCGCTCATTCCAGTCCATGTGGAGAAGTCCTCTGCTGTCAATGCAAGGAAAAGCTGGGTAATGTAGTGACACAGGCTTGAAAAATGTTGGAGTCAGTTTTCAATGAAACCACAATTCCCCTTATGACATAAAGGGGGCAGAACCCTCACAGCAGCCGAGGGGAAATGAATGGGATTTGCCATGATAAACTTCAGTGTTTTTTAATGACGTTAATCTGGATGGGACCCAGATGAAATTTAGAGTTATATTATATGTTCTATTGTGAATTTTTAAGCGAATCCATCAAGTGACGTCTGAGATATGACTTTTTTTTAAATATGGCCAATGTTCAGTTATAGGATTTTAAGAAAATGTAGGGATTTTTTTGCATCTGGACAAATACGCAGATCACCACCAAAATGTAACGGCTTCTTCCTTGGACCAAACCACACCTCTGGTAAAATTTTCATGTAAATCCATCCAGTAATTTTTGTGTAATCTTGCTCACAGACAAACAAACAAACAGACAGACCCTGGCTAAAGTGTTACCTCCTTGGCAGAGGTAAGAAACATTGGGAGGATTAAAACTTGAGTTATGCTTTGAGGTTATCTATCCAAACAAGATGCTCAGAAACTAAGGGTCAGCATATGAGAGACAGAGGGACCCAGCTGGTCCTTATATGGCAAGACAAGGTGTGTTTGGGGAACAAGAGAAAGGTGAGCACAGTGAGAACTGAGGATAACAACTGTTGTTGCCTCATCCAGACTCTATTTGCTTCTTTTAAAGAAATTTTTCAAATAAAATCTAAGATACCAAGACTGCTATTGTGCATGTATTAACCTTTATACTTTGACACTCAAGCACAGTACGCTACTCTCAATGCAAAATGATGTGGATGGTGTCGACAAATAAATGTTTTAAGAGCTCCATATTTCTAAGGAGAATATCCTCTGTTCTATAATCTGGGTGAGCTATTATTAGTTAATTTTTATAGCAGATGGGGGATGATAGATTGCAGATGGGTGATTTAAATTGACTTTAATTGAGGGAGATAGAGAGAGAGCATGGCTCTACATTGTCTTGATGTGCTTGTCTCATATTAAAAAAAAAATTATACACATCCAGAGGGTTGTCTGACTATACTTGGTTTCACATTGGTTTCTTTGTTCTGAATCATTAAAAAAGCAACAAAACGTGTGTCTTTCCTTTGGATCGTTTCATTTACTCCACAGTACTTTGAAGCAAGACAGATTATACAAAAAGGCAGCAATGGCCATACATCATAATGTTACACTCAGCATTGCCATGACAACAAGTCATACTCTGCGTTATGCCTAAGCTCCCCACAGAAGACTTGTTGTTTAAAAGAGGAAGTCAGATGTCTCTTGAATGATTACATACAGAAGATGAACATGTGCGAGAAGAGGGGCTTATAACACTTGCTGGTATCTGCCAGTGTTAATTTTGTTGACATATTATTTTTCCCTGACGGATACTAGACACTAACTAATAAAAGCAAGTTGACATGGGAAAAAACTTGAACTAAATTAACTGACATTTTGTCAACAAATAAAAACAAGATGAAAATGTTTGGCGGAGGCTAAATCCAACCAGACCTAATTTCAACATGTAGAAAGTAGAGACAAGTTAGGAATATATCCAACCACAGCTACTTTGGTTGTGTGGAAAGGTTGGATGAGTTCAGAGGGACATCCAATCACAGCTGCCTTAGCTTTATGTTGGTGGGATAAGTTGGGGAGTGATCCAATCAGAGCTGCTCTCTTTATGACTTGATATATTGATGAAAAGCAGGTTGTCTGTTTGTTGTCAGTTCTGGTATTGTAACTGAGATGCTCTGCCAGGTAGCCGAAATAAAGATGATTGCATTTCAAACAGAAGTGAAATTTGTATCTGTTAATTTTTACATTCAAACTTGACCAGCATTCAGTAAAGGGTTAGTTGATGTTACATTTTATCCAAGTGTAAAACACGACCTCAGAAATTCAAGGAAACATAAATGCCTCACACTTTACACTTTAGATTTTAGTCGACTAAAATGTAGTGAAATTTCATCAACATGAACAAGACTAAAATTAAAACAATTTAGATGACTAAGTTATGACTTAAACTAGAAGATATTTTAGGCAAAAGCCTAAATAAAATGAAGAAATTCTGTCAAAATTATCACTGATGTCTACCACAGTGGGCCATAGAGGGCATCCAATAGCAAGGTAACCTATTACACTGTAACACCTGCAAAAAGTTTGCAGACAGCTTGTCAGTGATGCTGAGAAGCATCTTTGAAAATGATACACTATCCTGTTTGAACAAGCTTGACTTATTTCTGATTACCGGACAAATTCTGAGGCAGTTAAATCTGTTGTTATTTTTGTGGTATGTTGTGCCTGAACACGGAAAGTGATTCAATGAGATCCAAAATATTACATCACCACGGAGGTTGGATGATTTGATTTGTCACCTTGCTTTTGTCCATGGAGTCCTCACTGCAAGTGAACCACTCCAGGTGTTAACTGGATGGCAGCCGGGACCAAAATAATAAAAATAAATTCAGGCAAATTGTGCTGAACAGAGAATGCTTCGAAGAACAACTCTCACATACGATCTCGGTACCTATCCAGCTTGAATCCTCCTTGCTCTCATCAACAGAGCCCCTCTGTTGTTCCTCCATTTGACTGCAAGTGTGACAGTTGAACAAGCAAGGGCAGATCCAGACTTTCTGACTGGATTGCACCACTATGTTCCAGACCATATTTAAGGCTGGTATGAAGTTTCTGTGCACATACAAAGTGTGATTTGTTTTTTTCTTATCCCCACTGTTCCCTCTAAATGTGCCCATCTCTAACCTAAGTATATACAATATGCTTTTACAGCCATCTCTTCAACTTAATTAAATCACCTTTTTGAGCAGAAACAAGAAATTGTATTTAACTATTCAAATTAAACTAAAAGAGCTTCTTACTTTAATTCGATGGAACAGAGCATGTGTTTTATCTCACCTCCTACCTCCCACTGCACTTGTGGAAAGTAATTATTTAAGTGAACTCACTCTGACTTTGGCAAATTTAAATTTGTTAATTAAAATTGCTTTACTCTGACATAAAAGAAATGCACTACTCCAGAATGTGCCATACTTATATCCTATTGTTGATCAATAGTTTTTGCTTAATTGTTTAAAAAGGCATCATCCATTCATTTATCCCAATGCTTAATACTTCATCTATTCATCCATGCTACACTGTGCTTTGCTTGCATTACATCTGCTGTATTTATAGAATGCAAGCCTAAGTAAAATGTGAAATCCATACTTTGTCAGAATCCATTTGTTATTCCTCCTTCACTGTCTAATAAAGCAAAGGAAGCACTTTGTTTTATTGGCGCAGAGGGAAGATATTGACATGGCATTTTGGTGGCATTATGAAGCCAGTTTAATATCACCTCATTGTGCTACAACAGCATCAAATCATACATCATCTCTGGCATGGAGTGCGGCGCTAAATGGCTTGATTGAGCTGATGCACCAAGTTTATGAAGGTTAGCCCAGTGTTAAAAAGAAAAGGCTGCAATCGCATTGGATTTGTGTACATAGCTCTGGTTTACTTAATATTTTAATGACCTATTCAGTGTCTACCTCTCTCTTTTTATATGTTTATGTTAAATTACAAGCTATTTATTGATTTTGTACTCGCAAATTTCCTTTTTGCCCCAACAATCATAAAATTGTGCAAAAGAATACCTCAATACGGTCCCCAAATGCCCAGTGTGTTTTCTAGGACTGTGAATCACAGGACATGACACAGTTTGATTTGATTAAATTTGGCTTGATGTTACAGGCAGGATACATTATGAATTAGAAGGACATGCTACAGAAAAAATAACCTACAATATGACAGCACAGCTTCTCTGTGATTACTCATTTAGTGCAGGACAATCATAATTATAAATTATAATATTATTATAATAACATTATAGTTTAAATAATTTTAATATTTAATTTAAATTATAATATTTTATTCATACATACTGAATATTTAGAATAAATAGTAATAATTATAATACTACTACTACTACTACTACTACTACTACTACTAATAATAATAATAATAAAAATAATAATACAGGGCTCCAGAGTGTGCCCAATTTGGTCGCAAATGTGCCCACATTTTTTTAAGAGTGTACCTAAATATTTTGTGGTCGCACTGGTGCAAATGGCGCTCCCCGGGTGAAAACATTGACTTCTCTCTCTCTCTCTCCCTACTTCTTCACAGGCTGCAGGCTGTAGGCCCACCCACACATGCACACACATGCACATATGCACATACAGCCTTCGGTAATCATCCAATCAGCTATTAGTATGCAAATGAGCCCAGACGAGCCTGCCTGTGGTGTCAGGTTTCAGCACGGGGTGGTAACTCTGAAGAAGCAGCGAAGGTCTGCCAAAATTGTCTTAGTGACTGTCAGATAATTAACAACAATAACAAGTAATACAAAGTTATGTTAAATATAATATCTATATTTGTTCAGTCCTTTCTCCTGGTAAGGGGTCGTTTCTCCACAGGCACAGAGGTGAGTGTTCACATCCACTGTCTGTAACAGGCTGAGCTCTGATGAACTGTGTCTGACAGACCCCAACTGTACATAAAGCTGAGCTGTAAAGTTAAGAAAAAGAAAAAGTCATCAAATGTTCTGCCCTATGTGTCTTTTTTTCATAAATTAGTTTAAGAATTTATTTTTTATTATTATTTACCTTAGTTTTAGTTTTGTAAATATTGACTATAGTGTGTGAAGTCTTATTCTAGGTTCAAATTTATTGGAGAATAAGACCATCCAGTTAAGGTAAATGATATGTTATTGGTTGTTAGAATCTGGATGTTTATTTCCCTTTTCAGTTCAGTATAGCACCTTCAACATTAGGTCTTTTTATTTTGAAATATTCTATTGAGCTTGGGACGTTTTGTGTTTGAAATGCGTAATTTCAGTTCAGTAAAGCACTTTATACACAAGCAATTTAATTTGGAAATGTTTTATTCTGCTTAGGTTTAGTGGAGATGTAGAGCTGGGTGTCATCCATGAAGCATTGAAACTAAATGTTATGTTTTCGGAGGATGTGGCCAATTGGGTAGGATGCAAATGATGAAGAGCAGGGTTCCCAGGACGGAGCCCTGGGGCACACCTGTGGTGACTGGGAATGGGTGGGAAGTGAAAGATTTGAGCTGAATGAACTGAGTGCGGCCAAAGAGATATGATTGAAACCAGTTAAGGGGTAATACCCTACTACTATGCATAGTGAAATGAAGGATTTGTAATTTATTCACTGGAATTTGATGTGGTTATCACCTTTTTTTATCATTCTTAACTTTTAAACTACCTAGCAATGCTGCTCAAAGTCTTTTTGACCACCGGTGTTATCATGTAAAGAATGGATCCAGGTGGACTATCTGATTATACATGGTTTGCTAAGTATTTGTAATGTGTGTTATTTAGCAATATTATGCTGTTATTGAGCTGTCAAGGGATTTGTTTGCCTCTTTCTAAATGACAAATAACCTTACATACTCAACAGAATTTAAAGTCATCCTGTGGTGTCTTCTCCATTTCAAAGGCTACCACACTCCTTTTCTCAAAATCCACTGCTGACATGTCTGATTGCTCTCCTCCTTCACGCAGCTTCATCCAGAGTATTGGAAACATCCTCCCCATGTTCCTGGTGCTGGCCTTCATGTTCACCGTGTGCATGACCATAAAAAGCATTGTGCTGGAGAAGGAGCTCCGGCTCAAAGAGGTGCTGCGCGCCGTTGGCGTTCAAAACGGAGCCCTTTGGTCAGCAAGGTTCATTGAAAACATTTTGCTGCTCTTGGTTCCCTGTGCGCTCATAAGTATCATGGTTAAGGTCAGTAGAAAGAGAGTTGCTGGTGAGTACCAAAACACAAAGCATAAAATAATGTCAGTCTCTTTTTGATTAGTTCTTTTTAGCTCATATTTTGTCCAAGTTAGAGACAGTCATAAAAAATAATGCCTGGTACCATGAATTTCAAACATATTAACAACCAAATATTTACCAAACAAAAAAACAAACAAAGAGAAAATAGTAAGAAAGCAAATAACTAATTCATAATATCCATTATGTTACAGTGCACATGCTTGAAAAGGAGTAGGAAGAAGTAAGAAGAAAAGAATAACACAAAATAACATTTTTGACTAGTGGTTGTTTAGTGTCTATAATAGTGATATGATTTGTCCAATAGGGCTGTTTTGTAGAGCTACTCCAAGGCTGTTCGAGTAGAAGTGTACTACCTGCACAATGGCTTGAGCATTTGTCTTTACAGGATTAACAGTGCCATTGTATGTTTCCAAAGGCTTCATATTTGCCACCTGACTTTTACTTCAAACTGTCTTTCAGGCCTTTTTACACAAGGGGCAAAGCAAATAAACAGCACTAAACTGGGAATATTTTTTATGCACTGTTCTACTAACATAAAAAGTATATGAGGAAACATGTTGTTAACTAATCATGGATCCACATCCAGACTGAGATCACGTCCAGTGTGTACTAGACTCTCCCTTGTGCCATGGTAAACAGTCTCCCACATTTTCATCAAATTTGTGTAGAGACTTATTTAAGTTATTAGAAAAAATGTGAAAAAATACTCTATTTAGCGCTGTCAGAATCATATTGTTTTTTATTGCCAAGTATGCAACACATACAAGGAACTTGTAATCATCATGTGTTTTCTTTAGTACAGGAAAGTAAGAAAAAAGTAACAAAGTAAATGTAAAAATGGAGGATAAAATTCAATAAAATTAGAAGAAATATAAATGAAAAACCCATAACAAATGCAGTGTGTAGACAAAATGCACATCAGGAACATACTGTACATGAGCATTCAGTATTATTTACAACTGATGTGAGGAAAGTGCAGCTGTGCAATGAATATCGCAGCAAGTCACATCTTAAAAATGGAGAGAAGCTTCTCCTGTACCTGCTCGTGCTGGTCCACAGGGCTCTGAGGTGCTTGCTGGATGGGAACAGCTCACTAAGTCCATGAGCAGGGTGAGAGGAGTCCTTCACAATGCTTCCTGTTGTCCTACGAGTCCTGTTAAAAAGTCCTTGAAAAAGGACTGGATCCACATCCAGATTTTGGATCCCCACCAAAATGCATTCACTTCCCCATCGTGCTCTGGCCAACTTTCCCTAAAATGTCATCAAAATCTGTTGAGGGCTTATTGAATTGTTAGCAAAAATGTGGAAAACTGCCCTATCTCACACTGTTAATAGATCCTTCTAAAAATTCTTGGATCTGGATTTCACACCAAATCAAATCTGTGCCTAACTTTTTGAGTTAAGTTGGAGAAAATCTGTCAAACTTACAAACACATAAAACATAACCTCCTTAGCAAAGGTATTAAAAGAACAAATTTCACGCTCCATCAG
This sequence comes from Scarus forsteni, assembly GCA_036419115.1. Taxonomy (NCBI): domain Eukaryota; kingdom Metazoa; phylum Chordata; class Actinopteri; order Labriformes; family Labridae; genus Scarus; species Scarus forsteni. The sequence goes on along the minus strand of JAZDUH010000544.1, from coordinate 22,462,736 downwards.
GATTGTGCTGATATTGGTTGTGCTTTGTGTTTTGGTACTCTGTGTTGTTAATCAAAAACATGAAAAATCATTTCAGAATCAGTAATCCAAAAAATGTAATCATGCATGCAATCAAAATTGTAGTTTGGTCAAATCAAATCAAACCATAGGCGATTGATATTTCATTTCAGTCAATTCAACCACCTCTACGTCTTTGTCTTAATCAGAAGAAAGCCTCTGATATGTAATTTGATAAGTGATTGATGTTTTCCACTTTATACTTATGCGACTACAGTGGAAGTGCATTGTTTGGCCACTGTAGCCCTCTGCTCTGTTTTACATAATTGAATTTGCAGGGTAATAACTATAAGTGGAACGCCGAAGTCCTCGAGCTCAGACAGGTGCTCCTGTTTATGCACTTTAGAAGTATTTTCAGACCTGATGTTTATTCCTTTTAATAACACTGCTTGGTTTTTTATGAGTCCAACAGACAGAATAACTATTTTCCGTATGAAGCAAATACAAACAGCGTTAATATCTCCTTTTCTTTATCTTTGCTGACTAATACAAAAGCCTGAAATAATATAAACTTGAAACACATCATCAAAGCATTTGCATTAGCTGTACAGGACATTTTTAACTCGCCTTCTTAGCTCCGTGTATTATGTAGGGACATTATGAAAGAACAAAACATCAGACTACTAAAGCATATCTCGGCCTCATGCTGCTTATGATGTATAATGCAACCAAAGTACAATCTTCTCGTCGTCAAAATATCATCAATCACTGGAATAACTTTGGGACAAAACTCACAATGGAGTTTGTTTTATTCTCAGGAAAGAGGGTAAAGAAAATGTGACCAACATAAGCAACACACAGGATGTTTGTTATCATTCTTCATCATTAGAGCATGGAGATGCCCTCGAGGTGGTGGATGTACTTTCAGGTGCTGATCCCTGCATTGAATCAATGATTAGATAGGATATAACAACCCTGCTTATCTTGACTGTATGATCCTCTACTCGAGGATTGATTTGAAAAGCCGCGCAGAGCACAGTAATCACAGAAAGAAAGCCCTCATGCTGTCGGTGACATACGATCCAGCAGCATTATTATTGCTCTTGTTTAGATGGAGCACATCCTTCAGCAGCTCCTTGTTTTGTGGGTACCGTTAATGAAATAAAAAGGATGGTTATTTTAGATCAGCCTAATCAATTTTTTGAGGTTTAATTGGAAAATGTGGCTGGTAAATAAAAACTGATATTTGAACAGCTGGCTGAAATGTAATTTCCCACAAGCCTAATGTGTTTGCAAGCCATCAACAAATTTGCAAACATTAATAACAATAAATTGAGTTAGTCGAGTGCCTTGGAGGAGCAACTGTGAGCATGATGTGTAGTCAGATCACAGGCGCATTCTAAATGATAATTTCACAGCCATTTTTAGCGCATTAATAATAATAGCGAATCAAATGGCAATTATCTAAAGGCTGTATCTGGATTAGGTGTGACAACAACCACTTCTGTCTTCTGCACCTGAGGCCTCTGTCATTTTACACTTGTTCTCTCCTTCATCAAAGAGAGGGGGCAATACACAAACTATTCAGTTTCCCCACGGATGCATTTAGATTGTCCACACTCTTCTCCTCTTTCAGACAGGCCAAACACAGATTTTCTGTATAAAAAGGCACACGCCCTTTCATGATCAATACATGGCTCCCTTAAACTGTATGTGTTTGTTTGGACAAACCTTCTAAAATGTTTCATCATGTTTGCAGTCGGTCATTAAAGCCTGATTTATCTGTTGTCCACGTCCACACGGATCAGGACGTGTGGAGGGAAAGAAAGCAAATGACAGGGCCCACCTTCACAGCTGGAAGACGGCAATTGACGTGCCATCAATCACTCATGGGTGCGGGGCAAAATAGTAAAATTAGAATTTATTACACTAAACAGGAAAGAGGGTTGAACAAAACATTGACCTCTGTGATTACTTCATTTGTGATTAAATTCACCTTAAAACTTTTCGTTCCTGTACTTTTACCCAAAGAATAAATTAGACTACTCGTTAGCTAAGTTTGATGATAACAAAGGTTGATGGCATGGCACAAAAACAAGTCTGAGATTAATATTTCAAAAGCAGATTTAGATATTAGGCATTTATCTGGCATATTAGATTTTTGCTTGTTCCAAACTGTGCTGCGGTACCAACAAATATGAAGAAACAGAAATGTTTTGTACTTCAGTACATTTTTATTTATGTATTTATTTAACCCTTAGATACCGGATCCCGCTGATGGGATCAAAATGCCACATATTTAAAAAAAAAAGTGGCATTTGCAAACCATTTGTCCTATTCAGAAACGGAAAACATACGCGTAATCCTTAGACTTTCAGGTTTCCGAGGGTATGTATCATGTATCATAAGTAACGTTGGCAACATATAGAAAAAAATGAAGAATACGGGACAGTTTCATGAGATTTCAAGAACATCACTTTAATTTTCAAGAGTTCTTTGACAATTTGCAGAAAATTAACCACATGCTCTGGCTAAATTCTGTAAAAAAATATATATATATATCTATGATTCTGATTGCTTTCAATAAGACCTGAAAGGTTCACATACTTCAGGAATTTGCTGTTTAAGAAATCTTTGAATTTTCAGCCCAAAGCGGTGTCTTGCAGGTTCATATTCCTGCTCAGAGCAGTTCAGCACACCTGCTGTCAGTGCCTTGACATGTTAGACATGTTACAGGGACAATTTTTTCCAGCAGATTTCTGTTTTTACAAAGGAAAGAGTGCTTAACATATAGCCTCTACAGTGTAGGCTGTAAATTAATAATATTAATATAATTAATATATATAACATAAAAAAATATATAGATTTTTTTTAAAGTTTCGATTGTATTTTTTCCAATGGTTTTTAGCTTTTTAATTTTGTTACACTGTATGTAGACATAATTGAGTTACATCAGTCAATAGCGATGGTTGTTCTGAATATACAGAGGTGCTGGACTTTATATTGTGGGGAAAAATGTGAAAAAATGACCAGAAACTGCTTGGGATTCAGAGGGTTAATTATTGCTTATGGGGTGTGGACATCACAATTACATTGGACAAACCAGATACATTGTTTGAGTGTTTTTAGCACATTGGGGCTAATTCGCTACCCTTGAACACAGATGATAAAACAATAAAAGTAATAAGAGAAGAGAGTGAAGACAAAAGTGCAGTGTACAAAAACATCACAACAATGAAAGAGAAGCAGTTTTTCCTGATTTAATATATACCTAAGCAGTAAAGCAAAGGCAACATGGTTAAGCAATCATCCAGTTAAAATTCTTCATATGAGCACTGTTGTTTTGATTTTAACCATTGTTTGAGTGTTTTGTTAAAGACACTACTGTTGTTCTCCAGTTTTAGATGAATGGGTAGAGAGTTCCAAAGTTTTGATTTTTTGACTTGTAGAAGTGGGAACTCAGTGACGATGGGGTTAACTATTATAGTGCATTTAACATTTGGCCAAAATTATAGCTAACAAATGAGATGTTAACAGCCAATTTGTGTGACTTAAATCACAAACCGGTTGGGTGTTAACTATGTACTTTCTTGCTGTGTCAATGCTACAGTGGTATAAACTTACAAAATAAATTCTACTATAATGTTACAGTCAAATCATTGAATCTTGGACAATATTAAGTAAACCATTGTGGCAGTGTGCTGTCAGTAGTGTTATCTGACAGTCAACAAGCCAGCTGACAATATCACTGTGTTAATATTGACAGTGAATTGATTGACTGTATGAGAGGAACTGCTCACAGTCATGGACAAAATTAAATTCTCCCCTTGCCCTCAAATAAAGAGTGCTAAAAGCATCTTTCAGCTCATTATTTGGGTTAACAGCCCGCGCCTTAACTGTTTTGGCTCAGTAGCACTGCTCTAATCAACTCTGTGTACAGCAGCAGACCACAGTTTTCAGCATCAAAGTCCTCAGGACTAATTATACTGTATGCTACCTGTCCAGCACCAAAAGCAGACTCGTTTAGCTGTGAGCTAGCACTGCTGAAGTGACAGATATTCCCTTCTGGGGCTAGGGAATACAAAAGCAGAGACGATAAGAGCGGGCAATGGACTTAGTCTTATCAAAAGACCAAAACCCTGTTTTGATAATGCGCAAAATTATTTTTCTCATGTAAATGGGAAAAATCAGACAAACTAGCTTTGGACACTGACATGAGTGATTATCAGGCATGAAAATCACTTGCCTTTTGGCTAAATTCACTGTTTTGAAGCCAAAATAGATTAACACTGTGAATTGTGCAGATCTGATTTGAATTTTTTATTTTTGGGCTGTGGGGGGAAAGCCTTTAGTTCCATAAAAAACATTGAAACTACAAGCATGAGAGCATGGAAAACTTGTGGCCTCCCAACCCAAGGTTATATTCCTGGGAGGATGAGGATTACTGGTACCTGATTGGCTTCACAAGCAGTTCACTCGTGCAGACCAAACATTCAGAAGCTGAAAAGAAGAAGTGGAAGTGGATTTATAGCTAATGTCAGTTCACTGTCTGAATTTAGTGCACGATGGTTTCAGTAATTTCTGGTATATCTAAGTTACCGAGAACCTCTGTTGACACAGGTTTAACATTAGCTACTGGCAATACAACCACTTGGAAAATTCAAGCTTGCTGAAAGAGACATCGTGTCAGCGATGCATAAGCTAACACAGCAGGAGAGGTAACGAGCTATCTTAACAAGCCTCTAGTGGAAAATATATATATATATTTTTTTGCATTTCATGAGAGAAGTCGTAAGTCTCATTTCTTATGTTGCATTATGTGACCATGTTTAGATAGATACTTGATTATACATTCACACTGTCTTGTAATTCTGCTTATTTTTCCTCTAAAAATGCATCAGATTGATGCTTTCGGTATCCTTCTCATCTTTTTCATCCTTGACCCATTTTCATGTCTGGATCATTTCAATAGTTATCATCTGTTAAATGTCATCAGACTTCCAAGTACTCCCGACCCTGACTAACAGGAACATTTTAATCATCAGATGGCCAACGATATGCTTTAAAACAAAGAATAGTTTATCAGATGGAGCTCTGCATTCAGAAGTGTACCCAATCTTCTGAATGCTGCTTTTGGACGGATACAGTGCCATGTCAGACAGCTTAAACCATCCCAAAATGGTTTCCTTGAACATGAATTCGAGAGCAGTTCTGATGGCAACAGGAGGTCCAACTCAGTGCTAACTAGGTGTGCCGAGTGATGGTTCACTGTACATTTCATGAGGTTAGAGCAAAGCACCTAATGTGTTCTAAGTCATGGTTGAGGTATTTTTTCAACCCCACCGAAGGAACTCTGCTGCCAGTAGTTTGTGAGTTCCCCTTAGTGGTTTGCATCAGTTTGCTAGTGCACTGCCCACTTAAACTGTTCAATAGACAGTGTTGTGTTCACAGCTAGCTGGTCAATGAGCATTATGAAATAAAACAAGCTCAGACAGCAATGTATTTTTTTGTTTTTAAAAAAAAAAAAAAAGAAAGAAAATATGGATAACATTGCAATCATGCACATAGTACTTTAAAAGTGCAAATGTTTCCACAAACTCAGGCCAGAGATGTTATTTCACTTGACTGCCCGCTATATGCTGAATTCAGATCCAGCACTTAGGCCTTACAAATATAAACTTGCACAGAAGTTGGAGTTGCCAAGCTCAAAACTACAAACTTGCGAGCGGCCCAAATCAGGACGAGCTACAAGCTAGAGGTCATCAGGAAGTGACTGTTCTTTCAGCCGTTCGCACAGATGCTAACAGCTTCATCAGCAGTTTTATCAGATGTGGAGCACATTTCTTTTTTAAATGAAAACCAAATACCAAGAGTGCAAACCTCTCTAAAGTAAGGATATTTTCACTCCACTGCTGACATGCCTTAATGAGAGTTTATCTGATTGCCTGTAATAAATGTCGATTGATGGAACGATCTTCCATTTACATGGTGGATATGCTTTTGAAAGGCTCTGCCCTCCCCAAACACTTTCAATGGGCTCTTTCCCAGATGGACTAGTGAAATACATTGAAAGGTCCTTCTGGTGTGCCAGGTTCTTACAGATAAGGCATCAGACCACATGATTTGTCAAGACAACATGTCAATGGGGTTCTGTCTTGTCTGGTTTGGCTCCTCCACCCCTCAGGTTCCTCCGTAGCCTGGCACGTTCCCTCCCATTATATTTGACTTTAGCCTGGATCTACTCAGTGGCCATGATTGTGAAGGGCATCGTTGCAGAGAAAGAGGCGAGGCTGAAGGAGACCGTGAGGATCATGGGCCTGAGGAGTTCCATTTATTGGCTGAGCTGGGCCGTGTCCAGTGTGATACCTCTCGCTATCAGTGCTGCCCTTCTTGCAATTATATTGAAGGTGATTCCTGGATGATTTAACAGTGATTCAAGAAGGACCTTCCTCTGCTTTTGAAGAGTTTCACAGTCCTTTTGATGTGGGCTAATGAGACTGTTTCAAAAATAATGACGGCGCTAATTTGGAGAACAATCATTTTGTTTTTGCAAGTTTTTGGAAGTTCCAAATTAAACCATCGCAAACTTCTCATTACAGTGTCTCCCTTTGGTGCCATTAAAACAGCACCAACTATTCTCTTTAAATTTGATTTACACGTAGCCCGATTAAAGTAAAGAAGGGTCCTTCTTCTAAGCAGCAGAGGGAAGGAGTGAAGATCAAATTACTGGTAGTTTGGATATGATTTAAATCAATAAACCAGAGGAAAATAAGAAGATATAGACAAATCAGATGATCAAACCTGTCACTGCCCTTCTACTCTGCTGCTTTGTTGTGAAGATCTACACAAATAATCAAATTCATGTATCAACCCTCTTTCTGCCTTCTACTTTTTGGGTAGTTTGACTTTGAATTCACGCTCCTTTTTATCCCTTTCTTTCATTTTCCTCTTTTGTCACAGTATGGCGGAGTGCTCCAGTACAGCGACCCTTCGGTGATCTTCGTCTTCCTGCTGGTTTTCTGCCTGTCCACCATCACTCAGTGCTTCTTCATTAGTGTCTTCTTCTCTAAGGCCAACTTAGCAGCAGCGTGCGGCGGACTCCTCTTCTTCGTCCTCTACCTACCGCACCTCCTCTGCTATGCCTGGAGGGACGTGATGAGTTTTGGGGCCAAGGTCGGCGTGGTAAGTTTATCTCCAACTCCGTTGCCGTTTTTAATATTCCGCCCTGCCGTATCAGACGACATGAACAGAATCCCGAGATATATTCTGCTCTTTTCCTCTGTTATTTTCCTGCACTGTGATCACACTTTTGACAGTCGCTGCTGTTTGTTCCTTATCCTTTTACTTTTTACGTCAAAACAGGTACATGTCTGATTTGATCGGTGCTGGTTTGTATGAAATAAAAGCGAATTCACTTCTTGTGTCAAAAAAGTATCTTGGAGAAATCCCACTTTATCACATCTGCACAATTCTCCTGATAATAAGGTGCGAAGTGACGCGGTGAGATGAAGTTAGAGGTCTTGTGAAATTTAAATCACAGCACAAAGGCTTTTAGGAAGTACATTAAATATTTATGCCATCACCGAGCATCACTTTCCAGTTGTTTGGACACATTCTTGTAAAAACCTGAGGATTTTAACCCAACCTAGACTTGCTGAAGTGACACAACATGAAACATTTACATAAAGGAGAGAAGCTATAAAGACACTCATCGAGGAAGTCTGGGATTTTCTCCTTTCCTCAAAGGGATAGAGATAAATAGTGCACCATTGCTCAACTTTCACTGTAGTCTGTCGGCGTGACCTTTATGGCAGCGCTGCTATCATTTGTCCTCAAGCTGTCCTTTTGCAGACACACTAAAGATACGAAATCTTAAACCTTCATCGCTGTGTGTGCAAGCACGTTGTCTAGTGTAGCAATGAGATATCAGGTACTGGCATCCAAGTCAACAACATTATTTTTTCTCTTGTTTGTCAATTTAAAATAGAGGCCGACAAAATCATCTAACACAGAAGCCTAACAGGAGCTGCTTTTGCTGTTAGATGTTCGTAACCCTTCTCCAGCCAACACAAAGTCCATTTTAACAAACAGCTTTTTCCTCCCTCTGTGCCTGAAATGGTGTCAATAGTTTCCTTTTGAAAACTTTCAGTCCTTTCACTTTCGTGGACTCTATGCAGGTTAGGCAGTATTTTACATATAAAGCACAGCAAACCTTATTTAATCTCTACACAAAGTGCCATCGCGAGGTGCTCCCCCGGTGCGGCCATTTTTTCTCCCCTGCTCCAGTTAGATGGATAGCCCTCCAGCCCTCTAATTAGCATGAGCAATGTTCCTCTGACCAAACCACTATCCAGTTCATCCCTGCACTTTATCACAGATGAGCGTGTGTGTGTATGTAGAGTTTTTTTTTTCCCCCTCTCTCCCTCTGCTCAGATGAAACCACACCGTGCCAAGGCATACAAATTCTCCCCTGTGCTGTCCTTGATAATGAAGTCCTTAAGCGGAGCAGAATTTCAGGAGATCATCTGAATTTAGATGACCACGTATAAGAGGGTCACCAGAAGACAAAGCATGGTCATAAACCAACCGCTGATCATGTTTTTGCTTTCACTGCTCATTTTTTTACCCTCTTATATTTCATATAATGAAACTTGAGGATTGATTTATTTTCCTGGATAGCGTTTTATTAAGTCAATCTGTTCTTTCCTTACAATACAAAAAAATATTCATTATCCTGTACACAGAATTTGAAAATTCTGAAGTTGTCTAAAATTAAATCACTTTTCTGTCAGTGCTTCTATAACTCGTGGGTGCTGACTTGTGATTATTGCTCTTGTTCAAACTCACTTTGTGTTTTACCCAGCATGCACACTGTGAAAAAGATTAACCAATGAATCAAAGGTGAGTGATGGAGCGGTTTGATGCCGTCATCCACACTGTCATTACCAGTTTTAACTTACACAATAGGAGCTTTCACACCTTCCGTGTTTGATCAAACAAAGTCTGATTCACCTTTTTTTTGGAAAGTTTTGGTGATTTGGGATGGTGTGAAAGCTCATGTGAACTCTGTAGCAGAGTGAATGGCTGAATTCTTGTCAGCATGGAAACAGGGGGTCTTGGTTTACTTCCATCCAAACCAGTGAGTGAGCCAAAATACAGTGAATTGTGGGTTTGAATTTGGCTGAATACAACAACAGCATGAGACATAGCGATCAGTGACAGTATCAAGCAGAGTGAAGCTAATGTTAGCATCGTTGGCACAGCCAGCCTCTGGTTTTCCTGACATCTACAATATTTCCAAACATTACTTTAATATACCAATCAATCAACGTTTATTTGTACAGCACTAATTCATAACAAGTGTTATCTCAAGATACTTTACAATAAAGCGGACAGAAGACAAACATACATCCCAGTGTCATCTGAGCAGCCTAAATGCAACTTTATTTTCATTTCATGACTCAAAATCCTGTTGAGCTACTTAACACCAACATTGTGTTTACTCAAAGGCAGTTGTATGTTTCAGTGTCACAGTGTAAATGTGATCTGGATGACAGGAGCAAAGACTGCAGCTAACTGTTGGTCAGTTTACTGTCTTTTGCTGTATTTGACAGCAAAAGTCCGTCTGACAAAGTGCATTGTAAGAGAAAACCAAATCAAATCAACATGAAACAGGTATAATGTTTTTATTTGTATGAAACGACTGTCAAAATAGGAGTACAATCATCCCCATAAAACGTTTGTTTTTTTCTTATTTAGATAGAAAAAGCATTAAAAATTTACATTACTGCAGGCCGTGTTCATGTAGGCCGATGTAACGATCCGGCATGTTGTCTACAGGTTGGTTCTGGGGACAAAAAGGGCGACGCATGATTTTTGAATACAGGTCTGGCCGCCGGTCCTGAAATCTACCTTGATGGCATGTGGCATCTTAACTGAACTATAATCTATTAAAGTAATAGTTAAAAATATTAATGAAAAAGCCCCCACTTTGTAACTGTTGTAAATGATGCACTGTTAACGATCCTTTTTGGTCTACCCCGCCTGTTGTCACTTAGTAATGTAATGGACGGAGTCAGTCCAAAATCTGAACACTAGATGTTGCTAAAATGCCAATTTCTACACACTGCACCTTTGAGGTGTGAAGCGACCTTTAACATGCTGGTTAAAGTCGAAGACAGTAAAATAGTTATGTACAAAAATTAACCAGATTTTGGCATAGCAAACAGGTAAACATCTGATCTAATCATCGTTTCATGTCTGTTTGAGTATTTACTTGGGGTCAACCTGATTGTATGAGCTCAGGTGATTCAGCAAAACTTTTTCACTGACCTCCCAATAAGATCTCAGGTTGTTATGTTGTCACAAGGATTTTGTTATGAAACATTCATATCTGGACATTAGACTGAGCAATACTGTGAGTTTGTCTCCCCATCTCCCATTGAAAATCTTACTGGATCTGCGTTGGTGTTGGGGTTACTCACTAAAATCGTATTGCTTCTTTGTTCCATGACCAACTCACCCTGAAAATAGTATCAAAATACACTGAAAACTTTTTATCGTTGAGATGTTTATTTGGGTGTTTTCCATAGAAAATGCTGAAACAGTTAAAGTGACGTCTTGAACATTGAGAACTAAGTATTTGACGATACATGCATACAAACACCAACAAAAACATTACCACCTTGGTGGAGGTAAATGTGATAGGTCTCATAAAAGTAACATCAACAAAGTCAAAGACACCAGAGGGCTGCTTTCAATGGATCACATTTGTAGGATTATGAGCAAGTGATTCTGTAAGTACTTCATTTTTACGTCGCTATCTATGACAACTGGAAATGCCTTCAGTATTTAGCATGAAAAACCCACTGACTGCCTTAACTGTAGCCTTGTTGTGCTACACTTCATATGTTTGTTTTGTGTTTCCAGCTTTTTCCCCATGTGTTTTAGTGGTGCAAGTTCACAATTTAAATTTGTTTTTAATAGAACAAATCTTTAAAAGACCCAAGAGAAGCCAAGAAAACATTGTCATAGAACAAAATTTAAATTAGAATCCAATAAAGCCCTAAAATGTTGCTTTCAAACTGCTTGTTTTGTTGAGCCAAATTTTAAATACATTCCAGCTGCTATTTCCCCAGTCTGAGAAAAACAGTCCCAAAAAAAAATCTCCTTTTTATAAATGACTTGAGACAATTCTTCCATCATCTAAATGGCTGCCAAAGTCGGAGCAATCCACCGATTGATTTATAGACTAATTGCTGTACTTTCTGCCAAAATCCATTCCTGTAGAAACTCTTTTCAGACAGAGAAACTCTGTTCTCTGACATTTTCACGAAAGACGTCTACAGCCAGACACATACACGTCTCTGTTGTGAGTCTGTCCATCACTCTAACACTATTGCTTTTTAAAAGTGCCAAAAAAATGGCCTCTCTGCGAGCGCTGGAACTGTTATTACACTTCCCCTCAACAATGCTCTTTTTCTGCAGCCAGCTGAATGGCCGCTGAATGTGCAGTGTTGACATCTGTTCAATAGAGGGGGCTTGTTTTGTCTGCCTCCAAACTCGTGCCCTTTTCTCAAAAGCCAAAGGAGTGGTTCCTGTCGTTTTGTCAGCCGCTCACACAGAGGTCAAGGATGGGTGCCCGGTAGCCCTGCTGTCACCCCTCATCTACTGACTCACTGCTGATTACTTGGCAGTCAACGGGCAGCGGAGGACAACACAGGAAGGGCCCAGAAGCGTTAAGCAGCCAGGCTCGATATTTGGCGTCACCGCAGAGCATTTTTTCAGTTTCTCAGCTTGGTAATGAAACATCAGTTCGAACAGTCTCCGTGATGTTTGTCTCTGAAGCTCGGGCAAGTGCTTCCGCCGCATCGAAAATGCTGCGAGCAAATGAGGCGTGATAAAACAGCTGGCAGGCAACATGGCAACGCAGAGTGATAGGCCATGGCAGATTATGTCTCACAGGCACAGCATCATTTGCAATTTCCTACTGTATGAAAGCGCCAACAAATCTTAGTTTGCTGCACACACATTTTAGACTCCATCTTCATTCTCGTCTGAAGTCCTTAGAGATGTTCACAAAGGCAACACTGCAATTACACTTGCCGATGCCTGCATAGATAATGCTTCTGCATCTGTTGCTACAACTTATTGATCAGTTACGGTTTTGACCTTGGCTGGTATTGCTGCATCTTACACAATGAGGCTATCATTAAAATGGAGTAAGTAGAGACTCTGAACTTTCAAAAGTAGATAAAATAAAGTGATCTACTTCATATTTTTGTATTTTGTAGCTATGGCTGGAGGTGATTGAATCTCACAGGGACACTCAGTATAAAAAACACAACTTTTCACAAGACAGTCCAGCTGCAGACCTCCACTCTCAGCCGACTGTCTTGGAGACTCTACACCTCCCATGTCAGAAGGAAATGGTGTCAGCATTTTGGTTACCATGGTAACTTGATTCGTCAGTCGTGTTTCATTAAAAAACAAAAAGTTAAAAATGCAGGTCATCAGTAGAGCATAACAAGTGTGTGGCATCTCTGTTTGGTGTAATGATTTCGAGCATTTTCATTTCCTAGAGAGAGACACAATTGCTTTTTTTGTTTGACAGACCCATCAAAAGCTGTGTTTACAGTCACTGCTGTTTTGACCGTAAAACGGAGATAAAGGCAGCATCAATTATAGGTTTTATTAGTTAGGCCCCCTTCACACCGCCGCGTGGCAACAGCCCCAAAAACAGCCTCCCATAGCACATTTTAAAGCTTCTACTGCCACCGCGGCACTAGCATAGAGTCCAAGGCGGCAGTGACGGAGAGGTGATTCGGTGAACGTCACAACAGAGCCCAAAAGCCCAAAAGTCCTTCATAACACTCCCTCCCCAAACACTCTGAAGTGAAATGCTGTCTCATGCCAAGTTTTTCTCCTGATTATCTTTATATGAAGGTGGAGCTGTTTGGTAGAGCTCATTTAATGTTTGCCTACACCCGTGAAGTCTGCTATTTCCGGGTTCTCTCCCTGCTCAGATGTGATTGGCTGCTGCCAAGCGGCTGCCCTGAGAAAGTTTTGGTGCGCCAGGGCAAAATCCATAGACATTATATTCGTATATCATATGTATTTAATACGTATTTTATACATATATGTAATATATTGCACGTATGTGATTTCTATGACAAAATCTGTTCGCTCACATGGGCGCCAGCCAATTCTCTGTCCTACCGCCATGGTTAAAACTGCTTCCCGTCTGCCGCCCATCCCTCATTAAAATGACTGGAGGTGGCGTGTTGCCTCGCAGCGGTGTGAAGGGGGCTATAAAGTTGTTCATATTTATATCACGTCCGTCTCACATTTGATTGATTATGATTTTGAAAGACCTCCTCAGTAACCAAATGTAAAGCATCATTTAGACTTTAAACATGGTTGAACCTTAAAGACTGAAGCAGGCCATATTGGACACCCCTGGCTTTAAAATGTCCAAGGCAAGAAAAGTTTGTTTGATTTTCACTTTAGGCACTGCTAATGGTGCATTTTATTCACCTTGGTACTTGGATGTTGGTCCTGGGAATTTTGTTACATTCCAGTTAAAAGCTGGTAAAGTAGAAGTTATCTGAAAAACCTCAGGCTTCCTAGTTAAATACTATGAAGGTGTCATTCCCTGTGATGTGGTCTAATCTCATGTGATCTAAACCAGAGAGTCTGACTTTAAAGAGTGAATGGAATACACCATAACGTAACCATTTTCTGGCCTCATCTTCTCACTAAGTATGCAGATTAAAGTGTCTTCATGTAAGTTTTAGCATGAGTTAAATAAATTTCCTTTTTTGTCTGATTACCCCTTTAAATACTAACCTTTAAGATGCATGTTCTTCGTTCCCAGAGCTTGCTGTCTTGTGTCGCCTTTGGCTTCGGCTGCGAGAACATCTCCAAGTATGAGGTGCAGGGCACTGGTATTCAGTGGCACAACATACTCGACAGTCCAGAAGATGGAGGGCGCTACACTTTCATCATATCCATCGCCATGATGCTCTGCGATGCTTTTCTTTACTGGGTGCTCACCTGGTACATCGAGAATGTCTTTCCAGGTATTTCTACTCAAGCTGTTTGTGCACAGCAACCCTTAAAAAGTGTAAAGAGTCTTAAAATAATCCCTGCTCTTGCATGAGATCCACGGCACTCTATTTAAAGTAACGCCAATGCAGCATTCCTCGCAGGATAGTCTTAATACTTTTCTCATCGACTCTAATTAAAAGTAAACTGGATCTGTGCCAGGCTGTCAAGAGGAAACATACATTGTAAAGTACCATATTTTCTGCAGCCAAGCCGTTATTAAATTGTGTATTATCTTCCCACACTTGATCCCAGGCCAATATGGAATCCCCAAACGGTGGTACTTCCCTTTCACTGCATCTTATTGGTGTGGGACGGCCTCTGAGGCTCCATCCGACCCTGGCCTGCTGAATCAATCTGCAGCACACAACGGTAAAAAAGCCATAAGATCTCACTTTTTGTTTTCCTGCAGCTATGCAGCCACTTGTCCTGTATTTGTCAGATTCTCGAGTTAATCAGGGAGCGAGTTAATTGGAACGGGTTGCAAACAAACATTAGTGCCTTATTTGTCACATAGGGTGATAATAGAGCCAGACACTTATGTGGAGAAAAGAGTTTCCAGCCAGGAGTTTGTTAGAAAAAAAATGTTTCCAATTAACAGCAGAACATGTTGGTTTGTTATTTTTGTTTTTCTCTGCTCAGCTGTCTTTTTTCCTACTTTCTAAAGGCCGAATATGTGTTTTAACAGAATTAATTACAGGGAGAGTTAAGAGGAAAAGCATCACTTTGCCTTTTTGTAAGCCTTATTATTTAAAAATGTCCATTCTTTGTTTACATCAGTGCTGTTTGTTGAAATGAAATGAATGGGTACAGAATAATAATGTAATTAGAATTGTTATTGTGAATGTTGCTTTACCATGGTTACTTAACTTTAAAGATTTAGGCCTGCTTTGTGTGTGTTTTAAATGTATCCATGTCCCTCTAAAGCATATCTGGAGAAGCCACCACCAAATATGGTATCGGGGGTCTCAGTCCGCAATCTTGTTAAAATCTATAAGACTGGGAAGAAGGTTGCTGTTGATGGATTGAGTGTGGACTTCTATGAGAATCATATCACATCTTTCCTCGGCCACAATGGAGCTGGAAAAACAACCACAATGTGAGTCATGCTATCTTCTTTTATCCTTTTGTACATGTGATGTCATGAGTGAGGCCAATCTGTGCAGCAGCAGTGTTAATGTAGTCTACAGTACTGTCATTGTGACATCCTACGAGAGGACATTTATCACACAGGACACAGAGTCAGCCATTGTGTTGATATCGGGACATACCTAATTGCAGTTGAGAAAATGGTTGAAAGGTTGGAGGGCTTGGGGATGACAGAAATAACCGAAACCCAGTGGCCCAGAAAGAATGAGCAGGAGAGAGAGAGCAAGTGATGCAAGACTAAGGGCTGAAGGGAAGACATCCGCTCAGAGCGACTGTAACCAAACATAACAGAGCACAATAACAGAGAAGGACAGAGGAAGGACTCTGCCACACACTGGAGCTCTGTGTGGATCCCTTCTGAAAGGACTGTATCTATCTGTCTCTGAAGTGTAATGCTACAATTGAGTTTGTGCACACACACACAAAAAGCAGCACAGTTGAGCTTTTTTTTTTGAGTACATGCTGATGCTTTGTCACATCCAACACAAGCGAAAAGGCATTAGCACATGCAATATTGTTAAGAGTAGGGTGGGGAAGCAGAATCCAGTTCAGGTTGAGATCTTCCCTAAGGAGTCAATATAATTTGTCTTTTTGCTTATCAGTACCCTGATCAGCTCCTTCCACTTTGTTCTGCATGCCCTGCCAATCAAAGATGTCCCTCTCTCACTGAAGGCAGTCAGTACATATTATAAGAAACACGCTAGTCAAACTTTCAGAAAGGGAAAACATTGGCAGTTAACAGAAGCATCAATGCAGCGTTCATCACTAAACATTAGGAGTGTCATGTGTTTGACATTGTTGCCACTGAACACCTGTGTTGGCTAACCTGGGTATATACACTTTAAATACTTTCTCTACCAAGGCCAGAAACAGAGTTAGAGGAGACTACACTTACAGTGTGTGTAGTCATTAGGAATTTGTCCAGACTCTTTTCTTTTCTTGTTTTGATTCAGGTGGTAGAAATAGGATACAGACTCTGTAAATGCAAAACAAAGTGAATATGTAAGCAGCATGTCTTGTTAAAGGCATTTAAAGTGAGTTACAAAACGCTCAGAGCAAATCAAATGTCAAAAGACAACAGCTGTCAGAATAGCAAAAAAATGTAGCACTTAGTGATTAGATAAACAGTTCAATTAATACAAATTCATACACAATACATTCATTTGTATATGCTTTCACTTAAAGTGGAGAACAGTCTACAGCAATCACCAAAAATATTTTCCAATTTAAATGTTGATGTTGATAGAAACGGGTAGATCTATCCACCCGAAGACCCCTTAAGAAATTGGTAATTTTCAGTGATTGCTATTTAATTTTATCTGAGCCAGAAGGCAGTAGATGTAATCTTTCATCCATCAATGTGATATAGTAGGTATAGGAATAAAAGTACAGAATCAGTTGAGTTGAAGCCACATTTTTATTTTATGATTTATGCAAACAAAACAAAACATATTAATGAAGTTGAGGACTGGCACAATGTAAGCATAAAACACATTTTTTACTGTCTTGATATTTTGCTAATACATAATAGATTCACCTGATAATTATGAGTCAGAAATATAAATGGTTTGTTCCAACCTGTGGGTCAGACAAAAACTTAACTTACGTAATCCTAAATATCGAATAGACATGTCAACAATATCTACTAGCAGATCTGCCCCGGCTATACAAGACAATTGCTATAAATTAAAACCCTGCTCTTGACAATGTCATCAAAATCCACACTGTCAAGAGATCCTTAAGGTTATCTCTCGTGATTATCCTGTGGTGTGAGATGTGTTAAGGGTGGCTTCACCCTCAGTGATTGTTTCAGAAGAGGCTCTGGGCCACCCCAGCTTAAAATCCTGATGATGGAACATGTTCAGTATGTGTGATCAGATATCCTGGTGTGTGTGGTGCTCACTAAGGCTCTCTTCTGTGCTTTTTTTTACTTGTAACAGATCAGACATTTATGTCGGACTTGAATTTTCCTGCAACGAGTAGTTATTATCCTAATTATTGTTCTCCAGTTCCTTCTCTCTTAGTACTTTACAGACAAACAATATAACCAGTAAACTTTTCTGAGCAGTGAATGTCAGCTTTAAACTGACGATATAATCTTCATGACAGACGGTAAGAGCCTGAGCCTTCACTGTTTTATGTACAGTGTGTTGAATAAGTTGAGTTGGAGTTAGCAGAAAGGTAGCGGAGTCAGTGTCTGGTTTGATCTCCTGTGAGTGGGATTTTTTTGGGGGCTCATGATGACCCATTAAATAAGGACCCAACCCATACCCTGCTGCCAATTGAGACACACTCTTGGTCTTTGCGACAACTATGTGCATTAAATGAAACTCATTGATTAGCTAGAACATAGCATCTTTTGGTAGGGAATAAATCTTTATTTACCTTTATGTAAAAGCAGCTATTCTTAAGATTTAGGTACTCATCTTACCCTGTTATTCACTTTAGATTACCTCTTAAGGATCTAAATATCAGCAGTCAGACTAATTGATCCAGCTCTGTGTGCTTTATTTGTTCTACTCTGCAGGTCAATTCTAACGGGACTCTTCCCACCTACGTCTGGCACTGCTCTCATTAACGGCTACGACATCCACACAGACATGGACAGCATTCGAAAGTACTTGGGGATGTGCCCGCAGCACAACGTCTTATTTAATGAGTGAGTAAAATGAAGCTGCCTCGTCCTCGCACTCAACTGGTCATTGGTATAATCATGTTTTGCCTCAAGTGTTTGAAAGAGAAGGAGCAGAAAAGAAAGAGGGAGATCATTACAGTGCAGTTTAATCATATTCATGCTTGTTTCATCAACACATCATTATCACTTTGCCTTTTTTAACCAAAAAAAAAGGAGTGAACTTTGCTCACTCTGTTTGCCTAATTTTCTCTTAATAGCATCACTCCTCGCTCCTGTCCCTTTTTATTTCACCTTTGGAGTCCCCTCTATTTCTCTCTCTGCGCAAACTGATTACCTGCAACTCTGCAAAAGTCCTACATCATAATTACGGCTAAGCACTCGCAAATTACTTTCATTAATATTAATCCAGGACAGTCAAAGCATCTGTATTAAGTAGACTTAAAATATTCATGCAAACAGGGAGGTAGACATCGCGACATATTGTGTTTTCAGCTGTAAGGTGAAATCAAGTGGTTCACTTCCACAGCCCTCAGAATGAAGCAGCTCTTCAGTACAGAAATGCTCCATATGAATATACCTGACACCTATGTGTGATTAAGTGGCAGGTGATGCCCCTTCTGGACACTCAAAACCACTCACATGTCAATCAAACGGGTGTTCGGATGCTTTTTATATCTCCACAGGTTGACAGTGGAAGAGCATATTTATTTCTACTCCAGGCTGAAAGGATGCAGCAAAGAGGAAGTGAAAATAGAGATGGACCAGATGATTAAAGACGTTGGTTTACCACACAAGCGGAAGGATCTTGCTAAGAACCTGTCAGGTGAGAGCTACAGCTGGTTGATAAGGAAATCATATTACTACATATGTTTAGTTAAATGGTATTACATGTGATGTAACTTGTTTTTTTCTTCATAGGATAACAATAGTTGACAGAATACCAGAATCTCAAACTTGAAAAAATAAATGAAGGTTAAACACTTGGCAAGTGTTTTGATTTCATTCATCAAAAAGCAGACAAATGCCTACACAGACATTAAACAGATGTTAAAACATGATAGTACAGTCAACAACAAAAAATAAAAGCATCCAAAAATATATTAAATACATTAGAAGCACACAATAATACACGAAAAACCTAAAAATGACAGTTAAGAAACATTTACAACATGAAGACAGTGGCCTTACAGAGACAGATACCACATACTGCTCATGCTGGATCCAGGAATAAAAAAGATTTTAAAATGAAGCTTAAAACAAAGACAGGATTGGGGCCTTTCTGTCTTCACAAAATACTGTAGCATGTTTAATGTTCTAGTGGCCACATAGAAAGGGCTCGATCACGATTTTTCGCCTTGCCTCAGGGTGGACAAGGGGAAGCTGCTCCACAGAACTCAAAGATCTTGACGGGAGGAGGTACAATTCTTTTTAAAGATTCAGAAAACAAACAATACAACATGAACTACTAACATGAATTCTAGAAATCTGAATCTTAATTATCATCAGTTGTATTTTTACCTGTAAAAGAGAGAGTGGATTGTTCAAGTTACACAAATAGATTAGCAGCAACAGTTGTAGAAATGAGAAGGAGAACGGTATCAATACAAGTTCTAATGTATGTTCCCAGGTAGAGAATTTAACATTGTAAAAAGACAAATTTAATTCACTTTTAATTGAGAATTCACAGGGTCAGAGTGTTAACAATCTGAAGCCAGTTAGCAGAACGAAGTTTGACCAGTGCTAATGTAAGCAGTATTAGCACAACTAACCTTCTCAGTTTATTATTCATGTTTATATATACTGAGCGTGGTCTTTCTCTACCCCCATCAATCTAATGTTCACATCAAGATCTGAGGGTATTTAGGCATTACCTTTGTTGGGCAGCTGGTTTACTGTTTATCCTGGGGTGACCAAATTTTGTTGATTCAGAGCCATGTGCACAAAAATGTACAAATGATTGGACTACACTGATTGATCAAACTTAACCATGATAGAGTTGATAAATCCAATCCAAAATAGGATAATGTTTGCTGAGTAAATTAAATATTCTTAGTGAAGGACATCAAAAGGACTTTCGTCACAATCCATTTACAATAGATGGCTGTATGGATGCTTTATTTACACCCTTGGGGAAATTTGGTATCCAGTAACAACAGTATTGTTCAACAGTTCAAGTCATTAGTCACTAGCTGTGTTCAAAATCGTCCACTCATTCAGTCACTCACTATCCCCTATGTAGTGTAAATGAAATAGTGAACTGCGCAGGGAATGACCAAACGACATTTCGCACACTACACTGAAATTTTCCAAACGTCGTAGCATCAGCTCATGAGCCGGATATTCCTGTGACGGAAGTGGGCGTGCCAAAATTCACGTACACAAACCGGGCACTCGTAGCAAATTTCGAAGCTGTTTACAGCCGCTAAAAGACGTTGAAGAGCTATGCTACGAAGATACTTTAACATATTTTCTACATTTATGAATGAAAGCAGCGCCTAACAGACTTCCTTCTCTTCTTCTATGGAAAAACATGACCGCATTACATTGTGGTATACGGAAATACAAAATAGGGTACATCGTATGTACACTCACTTTTGCTGTGCGTTGTGGGTATTTTGTCGTGCACTATATAGTGAATGAAATTAACTGCTGAGAATTCGAACACTATAACATGGCGAACACACTATATAGTGGACTATATCCGTGATAGTGAGCGAATTCGAACACAGCTACAGTGTTGAAATGTCTGATGCATTATTAAGGCATTTATCTGATCACTAGTTTGAATTTTTGGGATGCCTATTTAGAGTTTCAGCAACCTTTGTTGACCCTGGTCACAGTGGACTCTGCTTCAGGTCAGTAAGAGAGCGACACACTGTACAGCGAAGAGGGGAGATGCTGACAGCTTAGCTTAACATTCAGACACAAAACATGAACAAACTGCACAAAGCTAAGGAGTTCTGGGAGTTTTATGGTCTAAGAATGATCAGCAGAATATAATCAGCAAACCAGACTTAAAGACAGAGCAGATGCGAAAGTAAAGGGACACAAATGTCCTGCCATAAGCTGCAGTAATCCATTTGTTAACAGGGAACAAGCTTCATGTCTTCATATGAGACCTTTTTTCTTTTCTTTTTAGATTTTCCTGAAGGAAGTGTGCAGTCAATTAAGACCCTGGGTCATAGTTATCCCTCTTTTTTAGAATAAAAACTGGGTTGTATTTTGTCTTAAGACATTCATTCTTTTACTCACCAATGACTAGCTAAATTTGAGAATATCATACAACCATGACAAGTGTTTCTTTTTAAAACAGCGATGAAAAAACAACCTTGCTTTAAACAGTAAATGTCATGCTCTAAATCGTATTGTGGAAAGTATCCATGTCTTCAATACTTTAGACTTTACCCAGCCCTAATGTCATGTCGACATGTTTTAGCTGCTCTCTATTTTATGCATAAATGATGTGTTTTCTGTGAGTGCTTATTTTCCTCCCTTTGGAAAAATTATCATAAGTAGATTATCTGTTTTGTTCAGAATATAGCCACCCTGTCACGCTGTTTCTCAACCTGAACATGTGCATTGCGACCATCTTAACACACATAGAAACACACACACACACACACACACATGCACTTTACCTGTGTGTCACAAGTTGTAATTCATTGTCAGGTGTGGGGGAGCAGAGCAAGTCTTTTTTGATAAATTGTCCTCGGTCACGGATTGCTTGTGAGCAAAATCACTGAAATATGACTTTCAGGGTTGATCTATGCTGACATTTCCACTACATTAGCACTACATTGGATGCATTTTGAAGAGCCGGCTCTGAGAGTGGAGCCCCGAATAACCCTACTCTCCCTGCGATCAATCATTGTACATCATGCAGGAGACAATAAAATCCAGCAGCTCGCCACATTTATTCCGCGATCACTTCCCAATATTGTGTCCATTTTACATCTGAAGGCTAATGCTGAAGGATGGCTCTGTTGGATTTTTCAAAGATTACTGTCAGATTTCCACTGCAGAGTACAAAGATAGGTCCCCAGTCCGTGTCAGATGCAATTTTTTACATTTTCCGTCATAGCGACACATGTCCAAAGCAGAATAAATCACTTAGAAAGAGCTGATGTAGCTTGTTCTCTCTCCTAGGTGGCATGCAGAGGAAGCTGTCTGTGGCCATAGCGTTCGTTGGCGGCTCAAAAATCGTCATCCTGGATGAACCTACCGCAGGAGTGGACCCCTACGCCCGCAGGGGTATCTGGGAACTGCTGTTAAAGTACAAACAAGGTATGAGATCAGTGGTAGGAAACCAAAGGCTCCGGCCAAGACTTTGAAGTTACCTGTGTTTGCAGAATTGACTGGAAAGCGTAGAGCTCACGTTTGATCTGTCTTAAAACTTTCCTCGACTGATGCAAGGTGAAGGTGAACTTTTTACCGTCAAGACTGGAGCACATCTTGTGCGAGAGCTGAGGTAATAAGACAGAGGGATTTATTTTTTTTTAGCCTCTTTCTCTGTGACACTTTGCCGTGGGTGGAGAGAAATCGTAATTTGTACTGGAACAGATTGAAATGGAAGTTAAGACAAGTGAGTTTCAGTCGCCTTAATTGACATTGCTATTTAACAGAGCCCTTAATTGTCTTCCATATCAGTCAGCTTGTAGCCCCTCCAGCCTTATATACTCAGCGATTGCCAGTGGCTGTAAGCAGGGCATGGACATTATAGTAACACATTCGCTCAACAGATGTCTAAATGTTTAATGTGCATTGAGTGACATCCCGCCCTCGCTGTGTCATTAGCTTCTCTCGCTCTAATCAAGCCCTTTCACTCCAATTGGGAGGTGGAGATAACTGTTATAATGAGAACACCCACATCCTGGCTTCTTGAATGACTCATGTTTTGTGCCTCTCCGCTCGTATTTGCACCACAGTGTTACTAAGGTTTGTCATTAAGCGGAAAAAAGGCTACAGGCGGCTTTTATTGTATTAAAAAAAAAGCTCAGAGCTGAAATTGTGGTACTTGGAAGCTAATTAAGTGTTTTTCACACATCCATGTTGACCAGCTTGCCTTAAGAGGATATTGTTTTGATACAGTCGAGCTGGATCCTATTTGGTCTTAAAAACGCTGAAGGTACAATGACGCAGATGTGTTAATAATCCAAATTAAACCCTCTGCATTTAATGTGAGGATGCTAAGTAATAAATTGAAAATGCTCTCTTTTGTCATGTGTCATTGCAAAAATGCCGCAGAAGGTGAAGATTTAAAGTGGAAATTAGAAAATTATGAATTTTTAATTATCATTCATTACGGGAAGTTGATTACTCTGAAATTACCCCACTCATTATGATATAAAATGGGCCTGTAGGATGACATTCATATAATAGATTTTATACATTTAGCCTTGTGTGTTTTTGCTGCGACAGCATCATTTTATAGAAGCTGATTTATCGATCGTAATTAGCAATTTTACTGATTAACAAGGATTTTATCCCTCCAAGTGCTTTGGGGGTTTATTCCTTTTATGTGAGCAGCATAAGGGCTTTACTGCCATATTATTATGACTTTAACAAAGCTACATGATACACAAATGTAACTTACTGTAGGCTCCACAGCCCACTCTTCCCTACATCTGTGGCCTTGTAACAACAAGAGGGAAAACATTTACACCCCTCAAGTTAGTTGTGCAGATTTAATTAGTAGCAACACTGCAAAACAATACAAACATGCACCTCCAATACACCACAAACAGTACACACATTTAATCAGATCTCTATTGTGCCAAGCATCTTAAATTCCAAGCTTGATGCCACATTTGCATGGAGACACAGGCACAACAAAGCTGTTTGATTTAGAGGATACAGTGCGCAGCATTAATGAGTTCACCCTTTATTTAATGTAATGTATTAATCAATATCTAATTGAACATAAGAACTATTTCCAATGTTTTGACAAAGCTGGGTTTTTTTGTTTTGTGCAAAACATTACAAGTAAGTTGTGACACAATAGTGAACAACAAACACAAAACATCAAGATAGGACAGTGAAATATTACAGTGATATGTTGGTAAGGTAGAATATCATTCTAAGGTGTTTGTGTGTAAAGGTATGTGTGTGTGTGTATGTGTGTGTGTGTGTGTGGTGGGGAGGATGTTCATATTTTAACTGTGTTTGTAAGGAGCCCAAACTATACAGACACAACAATATACAGAAATGAAACAGTATCCAAAATGAATCAATATGACAGAAAACAGTAATAATAATAATTTAACTGAAAAAAGTAAACAATCGCTAACTAAATAATGATAATAATAGTAGTTTAGTGAGATAATTGTTCATAATAATTATAAAATAAATAAAACAATGGAATATTTATAAAAATATGATCATGTGGTTGAAAGGACAAAAAAACAGATATTGAATAAAACAAACAAACAAAGCTGAGTTTAACATTATTTTTACCATAAGCAGGCCTGTCGCGATAATCATTAAATCAATTAACCGAACGATAAATGAAAACGTCCTCGGTAACTTTGCCGGCCTCAATAAATTGACATGCATGCATGATTGTTTCCCTCCTCTCTTTCTACCAAACAGGCTGGATGAGAAGATGGCTCACTCTGTCCATCTTTCTCAACGCCTGGGCGCGTTGGTTCTATAGCAGAATGAGCAAGGTTAGGGTTAGGGATCCATCTGTCATTTATTCAATCTTTGAGGGGGAGGCAGGGCCGCTCCTGCATACACAGAGAGAGAGAGCCTCAGCTAGCATTCTCTCTTACATTTTATCTTTTTTATTTTCTAGAAACAAAAACACATAAAAAATGAATAAAGAATGCCACACTTATTCGCCAGATCTAAATTCGCTCACACTAAAGTTACTTCAATAGTCAGAAGAAAAAAATAAGTTCATCAGTTGTTAAATCAAATCTGGTCTGTGTCAGCCAATGAATTGAACCCACTTTGACCAAAAACCCTTACATTTCTCTGACTACATTTTGATAGAAATAGTTGGTCCCTCCATAATGCAAATATCATGAATGTTTTCAAAGCAGTCCTCCCTTCTTGGAGCTTTGGGTTGTCACCACTTTTTCGTCAAAGCTTTCTTCCCTCCAATAAGCAAAATTCTCATCAAATATTTATCAGCTGTAGTTCGGAAGAAGGAAGTTTTCATATTGGCTTAAAAAAACTATTTCCTGTGTAACTTAACACGTTTTTTTATGCCATTGTAACCCATAAAGTACTATTTGTTTGATTTAAAGTTTGTCGAAACTCTATTTATTGCAGCCTCTGATTGCTGGTCATGCATTTTTAGAGTTTCTGAGGCAGTAGTGAAAAATTGAACCACAATACATAATACATTCCTCCCAGGGCTGCAAATTAATGTAGGGTTGGAGCCAATGTTGCAGTACAAATGGCATAAAAATGCACCAGCCTCTGTTTCTTTGATGGAAAAAAAAGAAATTCATCATGGAGGTTATTTGGGGGTACAAATGCACACAGTTGAAAATAAAACTTTATCAATAAAACGTTGCAATGTAAGGGGTGGTGAGAGATATTAACAGATGTTCAGCTGTAATATTTGGAATGTAATAAAATAAATTAAGCCCTATTCACAAACAAAATAATTTATCTGTCCACACTTTCTCTTTCTTTACAACCATTTCTGAGTTTCAACTGCACAAAAAAGACTGAACTTATGGGGTTTTGAAGCTGATGCAGCAGCAAATGATATAAAAAATATTTTGATAACAAAGTGTTATTTCAGTACAACATAAATGTAACTCCCTTTACTACTTCTGTGTTGTATTTTACAGTGAATCACAAAAAAGGAGACAGTTTTTGTCCTTTAATTCCTTGCTCTCAGACCATGTTGTAGCCATATTACTAAAAAAAGAACACTTCAATGTTTAAAAGATCAATATTTAGGAAACTTAAGAAATAAATGAATTAGTATCTCAGCATCCATGCTACCTGAAAAAGAAAAAAAATATTTAAAATATATCGAGAGAAGTTAAGATGTCAAGATAAAAGTACAAATTCTGAGATAAAAAATGTAAAATATTGAGAGAAAGTCAGTGTACTGAAAAGTAAATTTTGAGTTATGAATGTAGAGAACAAAACTGAGATGTTAAAAATCATTACATTATTTGGAGTTAAGTGTAAAAGCAGTGAGAAATAAACAATTCTTAGTAAAAAGAAAACAAAAGTTAAAATGTTAAGGGTAGGCCTGTCACGTTAACAAATTTTGCTGGATGATAATTGTCCAAACAATGATTGCCGGTAAACAATATTATTGTCAATAATATTTTGAAATGTCATTTTATCATTTATGTAATTATAATATATATTATAATAAAGTGAGTAGGCTACAGCGTATCAAAAGCAATAAACTTTAATTTTTTTTAAGTATTTAACTGTAATTGAAAGGTCAAGAATTTTAAATAAAATAAACAATATTATAAATTAAACAAGCAAAAAAAGAGAAAAAAAACACCCAATGAAAATAAAATTGTCTCTCTTTTGGGAGAAATTGCATGTAAATAACAGTAATTATACTCATCAGAAACTACAAAGAAAATTTAAAAAAAACCCTGTCTCTGTAAAGAAAAAAAACAAACTACAATAAAAACACACAAAATAAATAAAATGGAGTTTACACAGTTCAGGAATTGTTTGTGACTTGTATGTTTTCCTTGTCAATTTGTACTGTCTGTCAAACGTTTGTAACATTTCCTGAACTGCTGATCGTTCAACCGTATTGAATGGTTGATCGACAGTAGCTGCGTTTCCATTACAGTTTTTCGCAAAATAAAAGCGATTTTCCTAAAATTTCTACATAGTATATTTGCGCTCTGAACGTGTTTCCATTGAAGGTTGTTCTCGGCAGTAGCGTCGGATCTCTCGTCAAATATCATCCCGCGAGATTTCACTGCAGGAAGATGGATACAAACCGTTTCTCCTTTATTTCCATTTCTATCTCCTTAAAACACTGTGTTCCTCTGTTGTTTGATGATTATTATGGCACGTGTGTTTTTCTCGAGAATTATGGCAAGAAAAGTCTCATTCTCCTCCTCCTCTTTTGCGATATTTCTCTTTATCGACACTTCTGAAAAACCTCCTCTTGAGAGCGTAAAAACCTTTTTGCAATATTTGAGGGTTTTTTCGAAATTTAGGTGTTTCCATTAACAGTATTTTGTTGCGATATTCAGGTTTTGCGCAATTCGAGGGGTAATGGAAACGCAGCTACTGTCTGTGAGCGCACACCATTTTGCATTGTTTTGTTTATATTTACTTTGCCGACCAAATGCCTCAGTAAGCATTGACTGTCAGGACAAAGGCTCCACAGGACCTCCCCTGCCTCGCTGCCACTACTTTCAAAATGATGGAAAATATCATCTTGTCGGTGTTCATGAGCTCACACCTTGTTCATTCTGTTTTAACCAAAATATTACCACACTTGGGCTGTCGGCTTAAGAACTGTAGCTTTCATGCCTTCATTCAGATTAGTGTTTGTTTCCTCGTTACTCCTCACGACGCTCACTTCAGGTCTCTCTGTGTGTACGCCCAAGCGGCCCTGCCTCACCCCCAAAGATTGAATGGCTGACAGATGCTCACTCTGCTATAAATCCACTAAACCTGCGATAGAACCAACACACCCAGGTGTAGAGACAGTTGCTCCGAGTGAACCATCTTCTCATTCAGCCTCTTTGGTAGAAAGAGAGGAGGAAAACAAACATGCTTACACTTGTAAACTTATCGAGGTCGACAAACTTACCGAGGACATTTTTATTTATCGTCCTCGGTAAGTTTCGGTAAGTGGCAAGTGCGGTTAATTGATTTATTGATTGTCGTGACAGGCCGAGTTAGGGGAATGTTGATATTGTGAATTTTGTGAAATATCAAGACAAAATTCATTTTAATGACTTTGACCAAATGTGATGTAAAGAATGATGCTGAAGAAGTTTTCCTGGGAAAAAAATGGAAGAAGCCTAAAGATGAGACAAATACATTGAAAAAGGTTCTTTGATAGCACTTTTAATGATTGTCAGGAGTATTTATTTGTGAAAATATTCATTTTTGGAAATTTGATGTTTATGTCAGTGTTGGGAATTATGGACCTTCACTCGTCCATAATCATCTCACTCATTAAAAGAATAAAAGTGCAGTCATGTAAAAATAATATAAATACAAGAAGCAACACCCCCACTCACACATTCACACACACACATATTCAGAATAGAGGACTTTCATCCTTTGTCTACTTAATAATATTTCATGAGAAAAAATCCACCTCTCATGTAAATGTTAAGACAGCATGTAAGAGTTATTTGGAGTATTTTAGCTAAGTTGACACTAACATACAGCTCAATTCTCTGCTCTGCCACAGAGCGAAGCACGGCTGTAGACTTTTAGACACGGAGAGGCATCATTTAGAAAAGCAGGTTTCACATCACATCAGCTTCCTCCAGTGATGACAGGTGTGCTACACCAAGCATATTAATCCCCAAACACGGAGAGGGGCTGCTCTCTCCGTAAGTAGCTGACTGGCTGGAGTTTTCCCCCTCTCTGCCCTGAATTTGCTGCTGTTTACTGAGAAAGGTCAGGTGCTCTGCTGAGCTCTGCGGCTGAGTTAGTTAAATTTGTATCCTCACAGGTCACATTATCCCCAGGACAAGGACATTCTGAGGTCATTAGCTGCAGCTATTCTGCTCACTCTCTCCTCTTCCAACTCCCATCGTCCCCCCTCGTCTTTATCACCCGAGCTACTAAATCCATCCCTTATTGGATAAGTGTATCAGCCTCATGCGATGCCAGGCAACTCCGGATCCTTCTGAACATAAACTTCAACAGAACGCCTCAGCTGAATGGATGCCCACAGCGAGTCACTTTAACATATGGAGGGAAAAAAAGCACCATGCTGATGAAGGGGGGTGGGCTGAGGGGACTCCTGGAGGTTTGCTTTGACTGAGCCAACTTATTTTGAAAGGGTGCGCTCAGGCTCAGATGAATTTCCTGGCGATTTGTCGTGCTTTACAAGGAAAAATATAAAATAAATCAAATGGGCCGGCATCATCTGTGAGTTGGGAGCAAAATAAATGTGTTTGGACTGCAGATGGCCCACAAAGGTTTTCTGATTTATAGTTTGTTGCGGTGCATTTCAGCACAAAGTGATATATCAAAAGGCGTTGGGGCGTGTTCAGGTAAATTGGTGGTACTCGCGCTATGAAGAGAAAAGTGAGGCTGAAAATCTGGAATTTGTTATTTTACTTCCAAACCTCTAAATCAAACTGATAGAAATGGATTTCACAGCAGCGGGGTAAAGCTGGGTGGATATTATGTATATACACATAAGATAAATTATAGCGCTGAACTGCTTTAAAGTGAGTTAGTGAAGGTAAGTTCATCATTTGGGAAACCTGCTTAAGCTTTGAAGCGTTCGTGGTTTGGCTGAAACTGATCCCAGGTGACAGACGCTCAGGCTCGCTCTCACACATTTGAGCGATTTAGTGGGAATCATTTCCAGAACGTGTGTGTTCATTGACTTGAGGTGGAAACTAGAGCACCTGGAGGCGCCACGCTGTGAGGATATGCCACCTGCTACACTGCAATATATTTTAAATTAGGGTGACACGATTTACCACAGGAAATTATTAGGGTCAGGCATTAGGAAGAAAAAAATGACGGACTCATTTTTCATCAGGCACCATGAGAGAATTCAAAGTTTGGCGCCAAAGTGTGAGGAGCAGAGCTGCTAAACACTTTAAGAAAACAATTCAAAACCAGATAAAACTTTAACGTGTGCCATATTTCATGTCAGACTCAGTTTTTCTTAGTTCTTTGTGTTTTTATCTTATGAGAAGCCTCGTTGTAGCTTATTTTTGTCGTACTTGAATCTTCCAATTCTTGTCCTCACTCTTTTGTTCATGCTTTGTGAATACATACAGTGCTTAAGAAATATTTTAGACCAATTGTCATTAAAACTAGAACAAAAACTTGTTTAAATCTAAAAATGCTAGTTTTATTGGACACGCATTATGTTTTACAGGATGAGGAACTGAAAAAAATAAAATGAATTAGTGATAGCTCAATGAGGTCAGGAATGAAACAAGAATAATACCGAGCCACATAAACTATTTTCTATTCAAGAATGACAGTAAACAACTATAATTTGACATTTTATTAATTCATAAAAACATGTTTCTGTTTTTTTCTTTCTTTTTTCCTTTTTTTGTAAAACAGTAAATGTAAAAATTTTTTGAAAAAAAAAAATTTTTTAGCATAGAAATGTTACTTCACTTTACCCTTAAGACATCCTGGAGATATTTTGAGCCATTTATTTTTAACTATGATTTTCAAGTCATTTCGGCTGTGCTTACTGAATAAGCTACAATTTGCAGAAAAATGACAGTGCATAAAAATCCGTGTTGGGAACTGTCATTAACAAATTTCAGGCCCTAGTTATAAAAATGATAATTATTACCCATTGGGATGAGTATAATGGAAATAGTTATTGGGCTTTTTATGAAAAGAAGTGGAGATCTGTAAGCACACTGGCCTTAAAAAGTAAAAAATATATATATGTTATTTTTGGAATATTTATTTTAAGGCTGAAGAAATTTTAAAAGACTGACTTGTTTACTGGAAAAATTGATGTGTATTATTTTAAAGCAGGGATTGAGAAAGTGTCATTTTCGTCATAAGAGACAATTGAGTACATTTATTAAAGGAACTCTTTAGAGTTAAAGCTCACGTACTGTTGTATTAACCAGAACAGAAAGATAAAAATGACAAGGTAAGTACAGGTCCTGTTAATTTAGGGCAGCTGTGCTATAAGCCTCACATCAGGTGATGGTCTTGTTAATTTGTTGAGCACACTGACAAACGCTGCTGGGTTCTAACTCCAGAATGATTCAAAGACGTTGCAGTACCTTACAATGTGTCACTGAAATACATCTCTAAAATGTAAGACCTCAAGACAATTAATGACCTTTAAATCTAAAATGCATATTTTACTCCATTTATAGCGTATTATGGATTTACAAGAATCCTGAGGAGAAAGTGAAATGGCTTTATCGTATGTCTGGTGCAGGTTCTTCTCTGATTTCCACTTGACACGTGTTGTGTGTCATTTTAAGGCCCAGCGCTCACACTGTTAAACAATTGTGCTGTTTAGTTTGATCCATTCTTATTTATTTTTATGGCTGGTTGGATGATTATTTTATTTCAAAAGACTGAGGAAGAGGCAGGGTTAAAAAAGATTGTGCTTATGCCTCCTACTTTTCGGGCATGAATTTATGAATTATTTGTTTGTATGCCTATTGTTTTACTCACATGTTCAGAATGAGGCCTTTATTCATTCATTATTAATTTGTGTATGTTACACCCAAAACACAACTACTTAATAATCATCATATCATCATATTCTGTCCTCATTGTGCTTTGCATCAGGCTTTACATGGGGAATTGTCTTAGACAAAATAGCAAAATATCCACCAACACTCCATTGGTTCATAGATTTTAGAAGTTTCCTTTTTTTATTTGTTTTTTCTAATTAAGTCTTTTACCAGGTTTCTAATTTCTCAATGTTCCCCTGTACCCAGTTTCTTTTTAACCTTTCCTTTTTCCTCCATCCTTGTGCTGTTTCATTGATTCATAGACCGCCCTGAAGTTTCCATTTTTTTGTACTTGTTTCCTAATCACCTTTATGCTGAACTCAGTTTCAATATGTACCAAATAATCCACCTTGTGTAACCGTATTTTAACTTCCTTTTTGTTATTCTCCTCCCTATTCTCTTGAGCTCCCAGTATCTTCTAAAGTGTTTGCTTTCTATGCTGGTT
This sequence comes from Scarus forsteni, assembly GCA_036419115.1. Taxonomy (NCBI): domain Eukaryota; kingdom Metazoa; phylum Chordata; class Actinopteri; order Labriformes; family Labridae; genus Scarus; species Scarus forsteni. The sequence continues at coordinate 22,431,019 of JAZDUH010000544.1, read as the reverse complement.
CCCTTCTTTGTCATGTAATATTAACGGTCTGGGGTTAAATGTTTTGTGCCTTTAGCCATGACTGGATCAAAAGTTACCCTCTGCTCTTGTGATATTATTTTCACGCTGACTGCAGAGACACGAGCATGCTGTGACTTCATTACACATGCCGTCCCTTTTTTCTTACTTCTGGGGTATGTGATAATTAATATGTGCTATCTGATGCAGCATGATATGAAAGGATTAGAACACCTGTGAATAACCTTGCGACACATGCTGTAGTTGTTTTTGCAATAGCGCTCGGTTTGATGCCTCTCGAGTCAAAAGAAAATCGCAGCACAAAGATCGAGCTGGAGGAAAATGGAGCTCTCATACGAACGCTGGAAAGTAGGCTTAGGGTGGCCTTTATCGTGATTTAAATTTTGTCCCAGATTCACGCCCACGCTCTCCTCTGGAGTTTGCTTTGTTGCCATGCGAATAAGCCTGGATAAAAAAAAACACACTGTGGAATCAGCAAGAAGGAGATAAGTGCAGAGACAGATTGTGATATTGGCTTCATTTGAACATGTTTGATCTGATGCTTTCTTTTCTTGTGGAGCCTTTTTTAATGGCGACAGTTGTCAAAACAAACAGGGTCCAAAGAGGAGAAAGCTTCAGAAGTGCTACTTACTTTCTGATATCCAGTTTGTGCTTGAACTTTTCCAACACTTGCAGTCCAGACTTTTTCTTCCTGACTTCAGACATGATGTTCATAACTCACAGACTCTGCTTCAGACAAAAAAAGACACTCTCATTGTCGTCTTTTCAGAAATATCAGTTGAGCTCTCTGTGTTCTCTCCAGGCAGGACTATCATTTTGTCGACACACCACATGGACGAGGCGGACATTTTAGGCGATCGCATTGCCATCATCTCCCACGGCAAGATGCGCTGCTGCGGCTCCTCGCTCTTCCTGAAGAAATGTTTTGGCAGCGGTTACTACCTCACGCTGGTGCGGGAGGGGACGAAGAAGATGACAGCTCAGCGTAATGGTATCATACAGAGTCAGGCCAAAAAGGTAGGAACAACAGCAGATGAAGTCTGTGCTTACTGCCCTTACACTTGGAGTTAATGGGGGATACGCAAGTTTATAGGACTTCTCAAGGTCCAGGCAGATTAGAAATTGTTCCCCTTAACCTCATGTTCTTCTACAGCTGAGTCAGTCCATTGCTGTTGGTATTTTCCTCTGAATTTTGTGGATGCTCAGCTCACATAAGTGAATTATCTAATCCAGAGTTTTAGAAGCCCTCATGTTCAGATGACTTCTCGCAGCAGGCAGGACCCAACTGAGCTGATTTCTGATAGGGCTGGGATGATACGCTTTTGTCCCCATTCAGATTTTTACGATTTTTTTTAGGTGCTGATTCGATTTTAAACTGGGATTCTACGATAGTACTGATTTTTTTTTTCTTTTTTAACACCAATGAAAAAGATGAACAATGATGATGCCTACAGACTATATCAGGAAAAATATTCATCACATGTGAGTCTGTTTTTAGGATTTCTTCAGCAATACATTTTAACCAGCTGTTTATACTCTCTCTTCAAAAGTCTGGATTGCATTTAAAAGTGGCTTATCAACACAGACTAAAATGAAGCATTTAAATTTGAAAAAAAATCAAATTTTGAACAAAAAAAAATGATTTAACAATCTTCAAACAAAATAAATCCTGATACTTATGTGAATCGATCATCTTTACAATAGTGGCTTTCCAGTGTACATTCATGCATATGGTCAGTCGACAATATAAATGAATAATCTATTAAGGAAGCATATTTAAGGAAGCATGGGACAGACAGAGATTTGGTGTCGATGGTAGTAAAACTGTGGCTCAACCCATTTATGCCCAAGTTTTTCTGAGTTGTAAGGCATATAAATCTATCAATTGAGTCCCTCTGAATCATGTTATATATTTCTTTTTTTCCATTTTGTTCTTTGTTTAAAAGAAACTAGCATTTTTATTACTGGCAACAATTGGTGGTGTAGGTGTGGGCATTGGGCATTGGCTATGGTAAGTACTTGTGTGTCAAGAAAAGTGCACTTCTGACTGCACATCGACATTTTTTACCTCAGTGAAACACAAGCTAATGTAGCCTATGGAAGCCCATTTGGCCACGTAAAAAAAGGAGTTTAAGGAACTGATAAAATAAAAAATTAAATACTTAGTCATAATTATGACATATAAAGTCATAATTCTGAGATAAAAAGATAAAATTATGAGCTATAAAGCCATAATTCTGAGATAAAAAGTCATAATAATGAGAAAAAAGTCAAAATTATGGGATAAAAAGTCATAAATAGGAGATAAAGTCATAATTATGCGATTAAAAAGTCATAAATATGAGGGAAAAAAAATCAAAATTAAGAGAAAGGCGTGTGGCTGTAGCAATGTCTATGGATGTGGGGAACATGAGCAAATGGTATCTCATAATTTTGACTTTTTATTTCATAATTATGACTTTTTATCACATTATCATGACTAAGTATTCATCTATTTTTTTTTTTTCTTAGTTCCCTAAATTCCTTATTTTAAGTGATGGAAACAGGCTTCCAGCTTTACAGCTAGCGAGAAAATTATCTATAGTAACATATCAAAATCCTATGAACACAGGCCTTGAATACCTGTGAATTTATTTAGCTTGGAACAGTATTCTAAGAGGAGGTAAATGCACCAGTGTGCCTCATTCTACAATTTGCAATAAGCAAATTATTAGAAATTCTGCAGACAGTGTTTTACTTTAGTTAGAGACAAGCTATGTGCCCACTGGCAACTTTTGTTGCCACTCACAGAAATAAGCCCATGAACATATAAATATTTATCCCAGGAAAAAAAAATTGGGAAGGGTTACTCTAGAGCAGGGGTGGGCAAATTTAATTACCAAGAGGGCCACATAAAACCATTTTTCCCAGCCTGAGGGCCACATTGTTACAAATTTTCAGAAACTCTCGATGAGGAAAAAGAATGTTGGATAAACAACATATGAGAAAAAAAAATGGTCACAAAAGTAGGATACTAATATTCATATATTACCAGTTATTATGCATAATCAAATGAACTTGACATAGAATTCACGCAAATGTAGCTAACATACATGGAATTAAAGCCAATGAAGCTATTTTCAAATCAATAAAATGATGAGTGTTATTCACATTTTTAAAGCTCAAATATTTTGCTGCTGCCATTATACATTATAGTATTGAGTAATACTTGATATAATATTCGAAGGCTTCTTAAAAGAGATTTAGAGACACTATTATAGCAAAGTAAGGTCATAATCAACTTACATAAGCCAATGAAAATATCAGTCTCGATTATATAGCATTATTTCTATTGGATATCTGAGTTTTCTTCTTATTACAACTGCTGGTTTTTTTAAATGAATGGCGGGCCTCATTTAGTGACATGGAGGGCTGCACTTGGCCCCCCCTGCTCTAGAGACTTGAATGATTAAATAATTATAAATATGTTTTTGGGGAGAGCATTAGAAATTTATGAAAATGTCCTTTCCAGGATGATTTGCATCTGCCATGTCTTCCACTGCATGGAGCAGGAAGCAGATGATGTCATGTGACAGGAACTATTTGGAAACTATTTTTTATAAACCAAAATCTTTATTTACATTGTCTACTAACACATAAGTGGAAAAAGTTGCATTACTACCATTGAGATTTTTTGTTGTGAGTAGAAAATGACAGTGATACACTTTGGTAACAATTGTTGCCGGTGGGGCAGATTTGGTTAAGTCCAAAGGGAGCGAGGGAACAGGTGACACATGGGAAAATAGTCTGTTGGCAGGTCAACTGCAAAAGCTGAGAACCTCCGTAAATGTAAAATGTGAGACCGCTCGCCACTCAGCCTGGTTGTCTTTGAATATTTTCGAGTGACATGTGGACACCCCTAGTGTTGGTTATTGCTGTCAACCAATTTGACTCGTCTGGTCGACATGCAACCCTTTTTGCAATGAAGCTCCTTTATCATTACACCTCAAGACATTCATATTTATTCTGTGAGGGTGTGATATTTGTGTAAGTTCACGCTGCATGCTCTCCATACATGCAAAGGCAGAGACTCTCCCTCACAGCACTCCTGTCTCCTGCTCCTATATTACACCGCTGATGCTTCCTCTCAAAACGGAACAAATGAGAATCAACTCGTTCCCCCGTTCAGTTCTGCAACAATCTGAGTCGAGGTGAAGTGCCACAGGGATGTAAAGATTACATCCGGAAATGGCAGCGTAAATGGTCTCATCGTAGGAAACCGTTTGCGAGGCAGACCAATCAAATTTGTATGACAGATTCTGTTGGCAGTCGGTTATTTTTTGCGTCCTGCAGATTTCACAGTTGTTTGTGTACTGCATAGTATATTTAGGCAAAAACAGCAATGGACTTTGTTGTGTTGTGGTTTTGAATACAGCTTATGATTGTGCCATCAGATCACACTAAATGATTTCTGAAGTCAGACCAGTGCAGAAGTCTCTTGAGCAAGAGACCAGGTCAAAGAGACAGTGCTAAAAACACACTCATGGAATACATTGACTTAAAAACAGGATTTATTGTACACATCACCATGTATTATTAATCTGGATACTGAGTTCAATTCAAATAGGCGCTGCTGTTTGATAATAATTATAAGACTACATTATGCTACAAGCAGTGTTGGGGAAGTTAAATTAAAATGTAGTGTTTGCTCATTACTTCTTAAAAAAGTAAGTTGTTCTTACTTAGTTACCCTCTATGAAAAGGAACCTCACGTTACTTGTTACTTTTACATTACCTTACATTGCTCGACATTGGACAGAACCCCATATCTGTTCCTTAATGTGACTCCCTACTAAAAGTTGTACCACAGAGAACATAACAGTTAGCTCTTTTGTGCTCTTTGTTTTACATAATCATGTTACATACTGTGTGGATTGAGAGCTCCAAAAACAAGCCAAAAATAAGCAACCTCCAGCTATTTCCTTTCCTAATGTGATATATTTCTTTTTAAAACGATAAATCTACATAAAGTGTGTTAAATTTCATGTACATTACATGTCAATATCACCATGCCAAGCATCTATTCAAAAATGTTTTATGATAAGCAGACCTGGCAACTTTGGCTTTGGCGCATGCATTATGTGTGTGAGCGTGTTTAAGAGGTGTGCACGATAACCAGGAAAGGAGGAAGTGGACAAACTGCCTACTGCTGTCATGCTTTGCTTTATTTTTAGGAGCTGGAAGGTAATCAGGGGGATTCACACAGGCACAAGAGCCCCAAGAACAAACTTCACGTTTGGAAACAAGCCCAAAAAAACGCAACCCACGGCTGTGACTCACAAGATTTGCAGCCCTTAGAAACTTATAATGAGCAGACTTGGCAACGCTGCTCGTGTCTCGTGCGAGCAGCTGAGAAGACAGCTTTGAAGTCAGATAGGTCCATGGGAAAAGTAACGTTGCGCCACATAATAAAAGGAGCTAAGAAGTAGTTCGTTACTGTAATGCGTTACACCCAACACTGGCTACAAGTGATAGTTTATTGATGAAGATGTTTTAATTGTCAGGTTCCTGGTATGTGGTGTCCACATAAGGTTTTTACTTGTTTGCTTGTCAAGGATGGTTGGATATTTCCCAGGTTATAGAGACCCAGTAGAATCCTTCTCTGCATGATACAGTTGTCTTCATCTTAAAATCATTTGGCAGTTAGGACCCTCAAATGGCCATGCTGTTACTTTTCCTCATCAAATGAACTTTAAATAATTCAGCTGCTCTAACATGAGCCGTGGGATCATTTTAGTGTCTGCATGTATCCAGAAAATAACCTGAGCTTGTCTCACTTTGACACAACAGTGACCTCCTTCCAGTCTATTATGGAACACGGCCTCTTCTGACTCTCCACAGCGATCCCTCTCTCTCCTGCCACCCTCCCCCTATAATGATCTGTGTTTAGTCTCTCCCAGCATGAGAATTGGCAAACGCCTACGTGCTGGATGATACTAATTGTCACCGGGGAGAGGGGTGATTCTCGCATTTGCTCGCCAATGGTGCCTTGCACACTTAGTTTTAATCAATAGGAGCAAATGAACAAGATGCACTGATGCCAGCGGGGCTCGAGCAATTACCATTAGTCTGCTAGCTCTTTGAGGTGAGCAGACTCATTTGTTGGAAATAAATAAATAAAGAAGCATGCAAACACCTTTGTGGGCAGAACAGGTTCCTCTCCATGATGACGACTTTGTAATTCGGTGGAAGATTTTGCAATTACACAGACGATGTCAGTGGGAAACAGGGCAAGACAGAGTTTGATCATGCTCATCATACTCAATGTGATTAAACTTTGGGTAATAAATGAGAACAGGTTTATTCAGCCCTTTCTAAAATTAGACTTTAATCTCCATTGGTGTGCATTGTCTTCGACTTTGTTACATAAAGGTCCACCCATTACCTGTAGACTAATGCATGGAATTAAATCAGAACTTATGGCATCCATTATGTCCATAAATGTAATAACAGAAGTTGGTTTCAGCAGTGACACATTTTAAAGTCTTTCTAATCCTCTTCTGATTACCAGGAGAAAGGCTTTCCGGTGAGGGGGAGCAGCCCGGATGATGGGATTGGCAGTCAGAGCCGGGACACCTCAGATCCCTCAGGTAAAACATTCTCACCTCCCACAAGAAATTTTATTAGGATTAAATCATCTAACACTTGAATCTCTGATGAAGAAAGAAAAAAAAAACAAGAACACTTCTTCTAAATTGGAAATTTCTGAAAAATATCTTTTCAACAACTTTTAAAAACAGGAGTTAATTAACAACATAATCATGTATGAAACTTTCCTTATCATAACACTTGAGTCTGGGAACTGTTCCAAAACAGGAAGACAATTTTCATAACATGCCTTAAAATAGCATAATGCAAGAGCGCCGATATCCATTAGCTTATAGATGTTTCCCCTCTCAGAGGAGCCTCAGTATGATGTTAAAATATTCATATTTTGCTAATTGCATTTCTGACATCTTAGATAAATGCAAGATTCTAATCTGATTGTTGGTTTGGTAGATAGAGAAAACAGCCATGAAACCATCTGAAACAACAGATATCTGAACTATGGATGAACATTAACAGAATATTGTTGCCTGCAGATAAGCAGATATGAAGTATTTACTGCTGATACATTAGCATAAATATTGGGATTTTTAAAAGTTTTTTATCTGTTTAATTAGGAGCATTAATTTTGTTTACATGATCTTTGTTTGTACTAAGTGCATCACAGAGCTCACAGTCTGTCAGCAGGTTTTTAAAGCGCTGCATGTAGCCAGCTATAGAGACAAAGATTTGTTTAACTGCAGCTATGAAATATATGTTTTAAATATAATGTTCATAAAATCCAATAGAATTGCGTTCAGTATTTCCGTCTCTGGATGTCTGTATTTAATAGGTAATGTTTTTGGAGTTTCCTTTAGATCATTCCATGTATGTCTTTTTTTATTTGTTTCCAAAACGTATACACAGTCACAATAAGAACAAAAGTTAAACTGTGGTGAAGGAGATACTTGATGCTCTTTACAGTTTGAAGAAATATGTCCATGTGTTGATCATTGTAATGGCTGACATGGGGAAGGAACTATTGGTCAACTACACATTTAGAAAAATATAAAGACTTTTTAGTATAACTGTTGCTGTTTTCACACTAAGAGTTTAAATGCTCAGATCTGTGTTTGTGATCAGGTTTGAACCTGACACACAGCATAAACTGTTCAGTGTGAACTATACAGAGTTTATTTCACAAGTCCATCTCAAAGCAGCCCCCAGAAAGTGTTTGAGAGGGCAGGTCCTTTCAGTAGCTTTTTCAGCAGTTGATTGAACGTTTATTCCATCAACATTCATTACAGGCCTATTATGTGTCAGATAATGTTGTCGACGAAGGATACTGGTCTGATGCTAAGTAGAAAATGTAAAACCACTTTGTAGAACAAACTCTCACCAAAACATGTCAGACGGAGAGTAAAAATACCCTTTCAATCTGTTCTGTCATTGTTGTTTGTTTTTTCAATTAATAAAGAAATTTGTTCTAGATGGGATAAAAATGCCACTGAAGCTGTTAGTATCTATGCAAACCTCTGTACTACCTGCTGGCATCTCGCCTGTACCTCCCACCTCTTCCTACTCAAAGGATGCTGATTGAGCTGTGCTACTTTGTTGCAGATTAGAGCTTGGCGAGATGGACCTGCCTGACATTTGAATCAGGTGGATCCAGCTGCTGCGCAATATTGGAGTTATTTTTGTCTGTTCCTGTTATTCTTTAAAATATGACCTTCATAGATGCCTGTCCCCCAAATCCTGCCTCTGTCCATCAATAATCCATACTACTCTATCCCTATCAGGGTCATAAGGGGGTGGAGCCTATCCCAACTGACACTGGGTGAAAGGCAGGGTACGCCATGCACTGGTCACCAGCCAATCACAGGGGCTGGCATATGTCTACATAGACGGCCATTCACACGCACACTCACACAAACTGGCCCTGTCTGATCAGGGAGTTGATCCAGCAACCCTGCTGCTTTAAGGCACCAGCATTACCTGCCGCACCACTTTGAAGCCTTTGTTAATAGACATGAAAAGCTTAGACGCAAAACCGGAGTAGGTGTCAGGATTATAAATAAACCTTTGTGGAAACAAGGAGGAACTTCACACATCTGCATCCTCTGCAGAGGCCAGAAATTACACCCATTTATCAAAACTGTACTGGAAATAACTCGTATTTTGGGGTATGCAGTACATGTGAATACTGGAAAGTTAACTTAATATTTAAATTCTGTTGATAGATATTTAGCCAAAATTCTGTTGGTAACTCCAAAGAAGGTCATAAAAATGAACCTGATCCTTCATCTTTACAATAGTGGCTTCAAATCACAAGAGAGATGTAGTCTATAGACGATGACAGCTCAAACTGAGAAATTATGTTTTTTGATAGAAAATGGATGAACTATGACACAACGTGAGATGCTAATGGACTAATATAATGGACAGATACTGGCTCTGTACAGTCTTTGTTTAACAGTGGACATGCTGTGCTCTTTTTATCCATTGCTTTTTATCATTTGGTGCTCATTCTTCCTGTCCTCATATCTTTTGGTAGCTGAAAACAAACAAAAGGTCATGCTTAGACACTGTCATATAAACAAAAAGCAAACAAAAACATGATAAGGTTGATATATGTTAGGTCTTAATAAATGAGAATGAAAAGACAGGAGGAGTTGCTGAAGAAATGTGATGCATGAATCGGAAATCTGGCCTGTAAAGTTACCCTTTGTGCAGCTCACGTTATCTTGTTAATAATAACTTTGTAATATGCATATTCCCTGTTTCAATTATTTTATGTTTCTTTCAAATTTTTTATACTTATCTTAAATACAATCAGCCTGAATAGTCAGCTCATAAAATACCCCCCAAAATGTTAACAGGCGGAATTACCATAATAATACAACCTAAGTATAAAGGAGAGAATGAGCCTTGATTAGAATAGCAAAAAAAAAAGATAAATGAAAACAGAAGTATGCCATGTCTCAAGCTTTGATAAGAAATGACTAATGCCAGACATGAGTCATTATGATCATTGTGTATTGTTTCGTAATCAAACAGTTCTCTGATTTACACTTGCGAAAAAAGTCACATCATTTGCTTACAGATTAATTTTTCATTAAATACGCTGACAATATGTGCAAATACTGAACAAACATCAGCAGACTGAGACAAAAGCAGCTGTAGATTTGATCATCTTTGACAAAGCAGAGTACACACATAAAGATCATCAGGCTTTTTTTGTCCCGACTCTCCCCCTTCACGATCAAGGACAGCAAATGCCCGATTATTTAATGTCTTATAAGATTATCCTGTAAGATTGTCCTGTGGTCTGAGGTGTGTTAACAGTGAATTTGTCTCGATCCAAAACAGGTCGAGGCCGACAATAGTATGTGTTCTAACTTGTTCAATATTTACAACCAAAAAACTTCATGTGTGTGGAGAAAACTAACGACTTCCGAGTCATGACTCATGTGAATTGTGATGTGGAAACAGAATGTAGCCAATAAAGAAGCAAGACTGAAGATCAAGGAAGCAGGTGAAAATAAAAACAAGCATAGCAACCTTACACATAACATAAAGTTTGGAGGACCTAAGAAGCTCATGTGTTCACGCTGTCTCCAGGACTTGTCCACAGTCTTTTCTTTTATTCATTTCCTGATTTTCCATCAAATATAGTCCCAAGACCACCATCATTTCGTCTTGTTGCATGTTGCGTGTTGTGTTTTCCAGTTTTTGCCACAGACAATGTTTATGGTTGCTGCTTTGTTTCTTCTTTGTTTTTGTTAGATCACGTTTGACTAGCGAGATTTCTGCCTTTGAGGAAAACATTCTAGATCAGTGGTGGGACAGAATGTTATGTAGTACGATCAAACCTGTTCAATAACTGATTTTTTATCTTCATGGGGGGGTTTCCAACTACTAAAACCCCTTTTCAGATTTAGAAAGTCCTTATGTGCGATCCCCGCCTAATTTAAAGCCTTGGTCTTTAAAACAAAAGTTAACTTGAGCAGTAGTCTTTAGCCAGCCTTTAACCTGTATCTTCAGTGTGAATCTAAACATCATGGTCAAACTCAAGACTGCATAATGTGATAAAAGTAATCTCATTTCCACTGATGACAGCACATTTCTCTTTATTACTGCACACACCAACAAACACTCACTCATTTTCACAAATTATTTAGTGGGATGTGTGAAGCAGATCCCCGTACTTCTTCATAAAGCAGCGAGCTGCTGGTTGTTAAGCTGCAGTAATTATGTATGAGAGGTTCTGGATCAATAATGGATGCGGTGTGTTCTGCAACACTGTCCTGATTGATTCTCAGTGAGACCTGGCTTCAGGATGGATGAGGCAGGAGAATTATGTCCACTGATGTGTTTCAGTGTGTTTAAAGGTCAATGCATTAGGTGTGTTGAGATCTTGTTTTATTATACTGCCACTTTTCAAAACTTAACTTTGCTGATTTTTTTAGAAGGTTCATCTAAGTATACTTTGGGTTAGGACATGAGCTGTCAAAGTCACAAAATTGTAAAAAAAAAAAAAAAAAAAAAAAAAAAAAGTCTCTTTTGGAAAAATCATTTTTATATAGAAATGAAAGGTAAATGGTCTTTAGTTTGATTAGTTCGATGGCAGGAAATGCAAGTATGGTGAAAAGCGATTTGTGGCACGTCAGTCCATATTTTGCTGTTCTGAGACCAAAAACCAGGCACAGGATACAAAGGGGGTTTATGAAATGACTTTAGTTATATGGTTTTGGTTGCATGAATCAAACAATGGCAGAAGTAGCTCTCAATCACAGCTCATACTGGTCAGCTGGAGTTTTCCTATTGACATGGCTAATTTAAGTGTTTTTCCTGAATTTTGTATGGCTCATTTAATCTCTCTCCTCTGTTGTGACACATAAAACAAACACAAGATACTGCATGAAACCTTCTGATGCTTGGATTGAATTTTTTTTTTTCACTGGAGCATCACAGAACATTCAAACCAAACCAAACAATGCATTAGACACAAGGGATGCACAATATTATCTGTTTGATATCCCTATTGAGCCACATCAGCCTAAAAAGTTGAGTATCAGTATCAGATGATATTACATTTTTTGCAGATATTTACAGCTGATATATTGGCCATATATTTCCTGGAATATTGGCAAATTACACAAATTTACAAAATTGATGCACCTTCTCGTCACTGCATGGGTACATTTTGAAATCAAGGGTTTCGTTTTTACTATTTAAAAGCTGTTTTCATGGTTCAACATCCATTCCTCACAAAAAATAAACTGTAACTTTGAAAGAAACAAGTCAATTTTTGTCAAGTACAGAGCTTGTGCTCTTCATGAGAATTATCGCTATTTGTATCGGTAATTCATAAAAAAATATCATCAAAACTCCAATATTGTGCATCCCAATTAGATACTCTACTGATCATTAAAAACACACAGGATCACACTTGTTGGTTTGTGTAAATTAAGATTGACATTAACATTTTTCTCAATTTCTCTGCAACTGTTTTCTTTAGTGTGCTTAGAACAAACTGGACAGTCTGTATTATTATCTATTAGCCTAGTTACTGCTGACATTCATTAGTTTGCATACAAAGATTAAAAATGATTTGACTTTTATGTTATTAGATTTGAGTTTGGTGTAATCAAGTGCAGGGAAGCGCATGGTTTCTAACAGAATATATAGCCCAGACAGTATGATGCGTTATGAAATAGTTTGAAACACAGGAGCTTTGTTGAGGAAAAGTTAAACTCAGAAAAGAGTCAAACAGTAGCATCTAATCAAGACAACACAGTTGTATGTGTAGTTTTTACCCTAAAATTGTGTAATGCATGAGACTTTCAGTGCCACCGTTGATGACTATGGGGGATTGAGAGGGCAGGATGCAGCCAGTCTGTTGTTATGGTTTCTTTCCAATAGAAATCAATATTTGGAATAATTAATGTTTCAGTTCCCTGAAGTGCCATTTATTAAAAAAAAAAGATGGTAATATCAAAAGACTGTCATTGTTAAAATGATTTCTGAAGTTTTAGGGACTATCAGAAGCATTGTTTTGGTTAGTGATCTTTTTTTTTTTTTTTTATTTAACTCCAGTCTGTAACTTTTTTCTTCATGATCTACTGACAAAAGTATATAAAACCTGTTTGTAAAGCACAAGAACCCAAATCTTAGTGCTGGAAAAAATAATCAATCAATCAAAAATGTAAAATTTAAACCTGTTTTTGATACACAAGTGTTCATAACCAGGTCAAATAAAGATACAAGGCTTCTTTTATTGTCTTTATTAGAAAATATACAGCATGTATTTTTACATACAGTATGTTCTGCATGACTGCTGATTCATCAGCTCATACCGTCATCACAACCAGGTTTTGCTCGATGTGACAAAGTAGAGGGAAAGATGTCTCATGTCTCTTTTCTGCTATTTCCCCATGCCTCTCATAGGGAGGGTCAAAGAGGCTCGCTCTCATGGACATGGACATGGGACGCAGCCTGCCACTGCCTCTCTCCTTGATTTGGTCACTGCAGCATTTTTAGTTTAAAAATTGACCTGTATATTGAACTGTACTTTTATTTAAATTATATTATGGGCAAAATTTTTTATTTCTCTCAGAAAAGTGTGAGTAAATATAAAAGAATCAGGTATTTTAAAAGACTTTTTCAGAAACCTCATGACCAAAGTAGCCGTGAATGGCCGTGTTTGGCTGTTAAATCACCATGATAAGCTGTTTTCTGAAAATAAACACACAGGAATTCCCAAGTGTTTCGTTTAATATGATGAATTATTTTGATTTTTCCGTCCAGCAGACTTGTCGGCTATAGGTCAACTCGTGCGGCGCCACGTCCCTGAGGCAACGTTCTTGGAGAGCATCGGTCAGGAGATCACTTACATCTTGCCTTATGGTGGAGCCAGAGATGGGACCTTCGCTCAGCTCTTTGAAGAGCTCAACGCGGCCATGGCTGACCTCGGCTTGACCAGCTACGGCATCTCTGACACAACACTGGAGGAGGTACGCTGAGCGTGGGCTTGATATGCCAGCCGGATATCGGATCATGCACTCGCATAGAGAAACAGCCTTCATGCACAGAGAGAGACAAGAAAGTTAGGAGACCCACAGATGAGGCCATTTTTTTCTTTTTCTGCTTTTCCATTGATTTACAAACACTGAAGATCTTTTTTTTCTCCTTACAATCCATACTTCCTTTTGATGCCATGCAATAGACAATTTTCTAATTTCTTTCATAGCTCTGACACAGAGACTTGGCTTGTGAAATGATAGCGCCCTTGTCCTGCAACTTGGAAAAAAGTCTGTTTCTTCCTAATTTTAAGCCTCAATTACAGTAGATTGTTTTAACTTTGGTGCAACTCAAAATCACAGCATAGAATTTCTTTAATTTGTGGTGGTTTTACTCCCAGTTTTCATACGGTCAACCAGCATCGGTGGTGTTTTGAAAACTTGCATGTTTTTTTATTAAAAAGCGTTGCTAGGACCCAAACTGGAAAAAAAAAGAAAAACAAATGGAAGTGATGAATTTTGGATGAACAGCAAACCAAGCTACACTACATGTGGCCATGTTCAAACCCCAGCAGCCTTGTAGCAACACCAAAATATTTTGAAATTACAACTGTCTCTGCTGCTTTTTTACAAGGTTTCTATTTAAAAACTTTGTGATCTCAATGCCAAAAGTTCTGTCCTCATCTGTTATTAAAAAATACCTCTATAATATAGATGCTCTCCACTTAATATATTATTAAAATGTATTTTTCACAATAGTTTACATAAAGAGCTGAGAAAAGTATCTACAGCTAAATAAATAAGTAGTTGATTATCTTAAAAAAAGGGATGACAAGGGATATCGTCTCATTTTAAACCTGTCACTTGAGAAACGAACATTTTAGGAAAGATCTGGAGTAATGTGAATCAATATTTGGTCACGCACTCAGGTTGAAACTTGAATAATAATGAGATACCTAAACAAAGGGTCCAGTTCTGTTTTTATATTGTAGTAAAGATTGCAGTTTTCCTTTTTAAAAAATCAGTAGGGGTGTCCCAATTAACCTTTAGCCCATGATCCTTATCAGATATTTTTAAATATGAGTATTTACAAATACCGTGTCCTGATCTGATACTTACCTAGGCAGTGTAGCTGTACACTGTTGTGTTTTTGTTTGCTTTTTGTTTGTTAGCCAACTTGAGTAAACAAAGTAACAAGATGCCACAAACCTTGCTCTGGTAAAGCTGTGTCTGCTGTGTAGTGCGGAGAGCATATTGTAGTCACGAAACCTTCAAAAGACATCTCAGACCTGCATTTTCCAACATGAAGATTGGCTGTTACCTTTTTGGCTTCAGTGCTACTTCAAGAATATTTATCCTTCTTTTTATAAAGCTGAGAGTTCGGTATTTCAGCACTGCAGCCTTCTTCCTGTAGCCTTAGGACATACTCTGTATTCCATTGCGTGTGTCATTTTTATATAATATATCAAACTGTTTGGATAAAAAAAAACAGTGGCAAGTGGCTGTTGGACTGTTTTCTGTCAAAATAAAAGCTTTCCAGGTCATTACATGTTAAACAATGGGCTGCTACTGCACTACTTTGTCCACTTACGGTCTGGCGCAAAGTGTGCTCATCTTAAGGAAACTGATGTGATCAGTTGGGGTAAGATGGTGATTACAAATACTGATCCAAGATAAATAATTTAGAATCCAAGTCCCAAAAAGCACACACTAAAAAGGGTATCTCAACCTGATCAGCCTCTTACTTAAATATTTCTCACAGTGGACAAAGATATTCAGGCACACCAAATACAAATACATCAGTTAATTTTAAGCAGATTATTAGCACGTTCTAATGAAAAAATGTAGAGAATGACACTCAAAAAATTTGTTTTAAGTGTGTTTGAATGTTCAATGATGTTTTGGCTTCTTAACAATTGTTGCTTGAACAGGAGGCCACATTTCAGTGAAACACCTCTCACTACCTCTAAGGACCCCACTGATTCCTCATGAGGGAGAATCTTGAAAATGTTTTGACAAAACAATGTGGCATTTGGTGGCTTGTCCTTAATCCAGCTAACATTATTCAAATGGAAAGAAACAAATCCAGAAACTTAGTTTTGTTCAGATTCTTAGAAAATATTCTTCAGTGTTTAAACACCCTACCAAATAATGAAATAGGAGAGTATCATCAGCATATCACACAAAGTTCAGTAAATGGTGAATCTTAACATTTATCATTAATGGGGATGGGAATCAAAAAACAAGTGTTGTTGGGAGTGGATATCAACTTCCTTAAGGAATCAATATCGTTAAGAGTCTTTCTGGATGGGAATTGATAATATTTTATAATCCTGCTAATTGATCCAATTCTTTAATGATTCCCTTATTGAGCCCTGCAGATTCTGTGTGGGTAAATGTCCTGTAGATTTTCAGTGTCAACAATGTGAAACACGTGTCACAGCATACATAACTGCTTCTGCAAGTTGCTGGTGTTTCCACTCACTTAAGGTTGTGCAGTAGGCTTAGCAATTGCTGAATCAGCTCCTTCCACTGCTCTGTGGGCTTTCCAAACCAAGAATGAAACTCTCATCAGAGGCAGTAATGATAAAGTCTAAAATCAGGGCAGACAGTGGCGAAAAAGGTTCAAAGTGTCTTACTTTCTTTTAAAAGAAACCTGCTGCATAACTTTCAATAAATGGAAATAAAAGCAACTTTCAATTGCCTTTTCACAGCATAGTGTGAATATTAAGTGTGTGTTGTGTTTGATGTTGTTTCTACTGAAAACCAATGATGTCCAATTGTATTCCACCCAGAAAATCAGTGAGAATCAATAAAGGAATCGATAACAGCATTGTAACCTTATCAGTTCCCATCCCTAATCATTAATGCCCAAACTGGAAGGTTTAGGTCACAGCCAAGGCCTGTGGGACTCCATATTGGACAGTAACACACTTAAGGTGAATCCTAATTCTACCCCTTAGCCCTTCCCCTTAGCCCTCTGTTTTGAGGGCCAAGGGGAAGGGCTGATAACACGCTCCCGAGAAATGAGACGCCACTTGATTCCTGCTATGTCATCACCCAGAGCCGCTAACTGTGAAGTAGGCAGATGTGACAATCGTCGTAGCTACAGCTGTGAAAGCTAGCTCGTTATAACGAGAGGTCCGGGTCTGTCTTTATTTCAAGGGCTGTGTAGCCTTTTATCTTAGCCCTTCCCCATAGCCCTACAGAGAATTGAGACACCCCTTCACTAGATGTGAACATGCAAAACCAAGGGGTAAGTGGTAAGACAAGGGCTAAGGGGTAGAATTGGGATTCATCATTTGATTAGTTACTAGTAAACTGCTTATTTTGTCATCTTCTATCTAAAAAAGGAAAATTCTGCCGTTTAGAATAGCTCTCCTTGATTTTCTTTACATGAGAATGCTCCACAAGACGCCTTAAATATTTTCCAGCAGCATGGTTTAACTCTAAAAGTATTCTACCCACTTGTCATTGTGATCAAACACCCACCATATACAGTCTTACTTCTCCTGAATAAATGACTCACACGGCATGTTTGGCGTGCACACTCGTCTTTGCTCATAAAGTTGAGTGACTTTAGTTAATTCTCAGCGTGTAACTCCGACATGAATCACACACTTGTGGCCTGCAGGCAAAGTAAATAATTCCTTTTGAGTTTTGGAAATTCAGACACAACAAGGTCATTTTATCTGTCCATGTTTTCGTTTGAAGTCAGACTACACTTGAGATGCACCACATGCTGAGATTTCTGCTCGATCTTTCTTCTCTGACATCCACTGTTGTTAATGTATTCAGAAACCTGTTTTACTGCTTGTATTTTTGAAAGTTTTATGATAGCAGTAGCTCTATTTTGTGTGTTTTAGTGTGCGAGCATGTTTAGTGAAGTATATGTTGCTGCATCTTCCAGATACAAGGCGGATGTTTTAAAACACCTGCAGCACAATAAGATATTAGGAGGTCAATGTGAAATGTTTCTTACATACAGTTGTATGAAAAAGTATGTAAACCCTTTGGGATTACTTGAATTTCTGCTTAAATTGGTCTTAAAATATGATCTGATCTTTATCTAAGTCCCATTACTAGACAAACACAGTCTGCTTAAACTAATACAGCGCAAAAAAATATAAGTTTTCATGTTTTTTTGACATACTATGTAAACAGTCACCGTGCAAGGTGGAAAAAGTATGCAAACCTTTGGATTTAATGACTAGTTAACCCTCCTTTGGCAGCAATAACCTCCACCAAACGTGTTCTGTAGTTGTAGATCAGACCTGCACAACGGTCAGGAGGAATTTTGGATCATTCTTCTGTATGAAAATGTTTCAGTTCAGCAATATTCCTGAGATTTCTGGTGTGAATCACTCTCTTGAGGTCATGCCACTGCATCCCAATCTGGTTGAGGTCAGGACTCTGGCTGGGCCACTCCAGAAGCCGTATTTTCTTCTGTTGAAGCCATTCCATTGTTGATTTACTTCTATGCTTTGGGTCGTTGTCCTGTTGCATCATCAATCCTCTGTTGTGCTTCAGTTGGCACACAGATGGTCTTAAATTTTCCTGCAAATGTCTTGATAAACTTTGGAATTTATTTTGCTATCGATGACAGCAATCCATCAAGGCCCTGAGGCAACAAAGCAGCCCCAAACCATAATGCTCCCTCCACCATATTTCACAGTTGGGATGAAGTTTTGATGTTGGTGTGCTGTGCCTTTTTTTCTCCACATACAACGTTGTGTGTTCCTTCCAAAAAACTCAATTTTGGTTTTATCTGCAAACTGTTTGTCTAGTGATGTGACTTAGATGAAGATCAAAACATATTTTATGACCAATTTAAGCAGAAATCCAAGTAATCCCAAAGACTTCACATACTTTTTCATTCAACTGTACTGGAGTTTTTTTATTTTGACATGAAGCCTGAATTGAAAAATAGAGTCACAGAGGTGAAAAGGCTGTTGGCATGTCCTCAAATGTAGGTTTGGGTCTCTGTGGAGGCACAACTTGCTCTTTTTTGGAACAGGAACCATGTTTTGAGTCTGTTTTTGCCAAAGTAACATTTGGGTTTGTCCACTTTGATTTAAGAAAAGCTCCCATTGCAACTTTTAAGCTCACGTCCCTTGTGGTATTTTTCTGTAGTCATACTGCTTACTTCATAACATACTGTAATATAACACAATGTGTTTATTTTGTAGATTTTTCTCAAAGTGGCCGAAGACACTGGCGTGGACACTGATGCATCAAATACGGTCGACTGGCTTCAGTCAAGTGACAACACTGGTAATACTTCTTTTTTTATTTTTTTCATTAATTTTTTAAGGTTCAGTCATACAGTACTGACATTTCCAGGTAGAAAAATGAAATGGTAAATCTTCACAAGCTCTGATAGGGATAATCCCCAATTTATCCCGCCACCATAGAGTGAAGGCAGTTTTGATTGGATGTCCCTCTTAACCCATCCAACCTGTCCACACAACCAAACTATCTGTGATTGGATATAATCCTAACTATTCTTACTTTTTACTCAACCAAATTAGGCCTGATTGGATTAAGTCTCTGTCACACATTTTCATCTAGCTTTTATTTGTTGACAAAAATGGCAGTTAATTTAGTTTTACTTTTTGTCCGTGCACACTTGTGTGTGTGTGTGTGTGTGTGTGTGTGTGTTTTTTTTTTAATAGGCTAGTTTTTGTCAGGGAAAAAAAGGTTGTTGATGAAAACTATGGCAAAAGCTAAATGGTTACTTAATGTTTAATTTATTAAGTAGTAATTAATGGCCTTGCTAACTGGAAAGGAGTAATGATTTCACTGCATCAAATCAAATTATCTAAAAAGAAATATACAGGAAACCTTTATTTGCCTCTTTTGGGCTGCAGTGCAAAATAGTTGTATTGATTCATTTTAGATCAGATCTTTAAAATAACTAAAAAACACAGAGAACTAGATTTTAAAAATGTTGGGAGCCATCGTCTCATCTCCAGAACATTGTCAATATACTGTGCCTGTGCAATATAGACAGTGTGCAGGGGTTGATTTACATTTAATTTGGTTATTGTAAACCAGGAATTTCCTATTACATATTCTTAATATTTGCTATTACATTCCTATTTTGTGTTTCTTCCTTGTGCCTAAATCAGATAAAATACAAGAACAAGGCACAAAACTTTTTTTTAATTAGTTGTTCGTATTTTTTTTTGGTTGAACACAGTTTTGTGACGTATGTGTTGAGTGTATGAAAACAGCAAAAGATTGAAACTTGCTTGTCAGTGTCAGTCTACATAACATAAACCCTGCAATGTTTGTGTTTGGGTTGTTCATTTATTTGTTAATTTCATTTATCATTCTTAAAGTGCCATGCATTGTGTCTCTGTTAAGCGTCCTTGGGTTTCTTGAGAGGTGCGATATCAATTCAGGACATTACTATTATTATTGTTTTTGCATGATCACTGAACAAAATCTTATACGTAATAGGCTTTAACAAGTCTGTTGTGTAAAAAAAGAAAAGATTTAACACAAGTTGCCGTATATTCTAGCTTTTTGAACCCCTTTTCATTAGATTAGAATGGAAGTGATAACATTCAAAGTAGTGAAAAAGCCTGTAATGAATAAATAAGTGTATTTGAAAATTTGAGTCACTGTCAAAATCAAGGTTAAGACACAATATTGCATTTTGCATCCATCTTTTTTTGGCTTACTAAATGTTTCTCCTTCTAATTTTCAATAGTGCTTTCTTTGAATCTTTCTTAAAATGACTTTCCTCTGTAATTGAAAAATGTATTTCTTTAATTTTATTGTATTTTATGTATTTTGCACAGTTAAAGAAAGTCAATAGGAATTAAGAAATCATGTGTGTGAGAGCGGTATAAGCCTGCAAATGGCTTATCTAAACCACATCCAAGAGACAGTGGAAGATAAATACTGGACCACCAAAAATAAAATATTAAACATCAGATTTAAAGTGCATCAATTTCATGTAAAGGAAAAGAGAGTTACAGAATAGAACAAGGAAGTAGCTTTGGAAAGCTAAATTAATGACATTTTAATAGGGAAGTGGATTCTGCTAAAATCAGGATTCCACCCGCGAGCCCCCTGGTTTTGTGTTTTTACAGGGAATAATGCAGCGTCTTGCAGGGCAGGTAGCTATTCTTATTGTTATTTATAACCCCAAATTGGGTCAGGCCAAAACAACATATCTTATTTGTATTCCCACAGCAACAAAGGAGCTGCCGGTGAAAGACTACAAGAAAAAGTCCCGCGAATCCAAGCGGAACAGCATCGCCAGCGTCCACTCTAAGACGGAGGGAGGCATAGGAATGACAGGCAAGTCTGTCCAGATTTATCCTCCAGTTATTTTCTCATTTATTAAATATTATGCACAAAGCTGGCTGCAGGATGGTTTATTTTATATTTCCTTTTCTTTGAAAATCAGACTTTTCACATATTAACTATGATTCTTGTTTGTATTTTCTGATTTTGTGCAGATTTGAAGGAGAAATTCACAAGCAAAGTAGAAGGTAGGCTTTGTCTCATCTGAACACCCTCAGTTTTACTTTTTGCTTTGCCAGCAAATGTCTGTTTTTCTCCCTCAAACCCTAAATAGCACAGTTAAGAACTTCATTTAGCGCTCCCTCTAATTGACTGTTTCACCTCAGTGACTTTTATGAAAGGGAGGCATAAACAAGAGCTCTGTCTTCAGCCCGTACAGCAATATCTTACCTGTCTGTTCACCTTTTTCAATTCAGCTCTTATGAAAGGAGAGAGAAAATCACTTTCCAGTGTTTTCATCATGGAAATGGTTTTCAATCAAACTTTAATGACTATGGAGGGATTCATTGTTTTAAACACTGTTCTTGGAGAGAGGAGGTTTGTAAACAAAAATGTCCACCAAACTGCTTTTTTCCTTAGTCACATTATTTTATATTCTTTTCAGATTTTAAATAAAAGCAGGAAAGAGAATTATTTAAAGTACAATATCACATTATAGTAATCTGAAAATCAAATTGTAGTATTGCATGAATAAAGGCCTGCATTTAATAAAACAGAGCAGAAATGCCAATAATTTGTACAAGAAGAAAGATAATTTAGCAAAATGACCACTACAAAACATTTTTAACTCAAGTCATTCTAGAGTAATATGCAAATCAAGAAGTAGAACTACAGTATGTTGCAAAAAGCATTATGAACTATGGAAAAATAGTTTCTTTTGGATTCTGATATTTGCAAAGACTAAATGAAAGTTCCAAAATGTAGAAAAATCATCAGAATAATTACCAACGAAAGTGTAAAATTGTCATGAGGGAGATTTACAGTATTTGATAACATTGGTACAATCTTAAAATATATATTAAGAAAAAATTATATTCATAAGAAAAAAATGGATTGTTGAAAGATTAATACGAACAAAGCAAAATTAGAAGGATTAAGTAAAAACAGAGTGTTTAAAAGTTGAAATGTAAAAATATTGCATAACATTACGTTGATAAAGTTGTTTCTTTAAACAAAAATGTTAATGATATAAGAACAAAGGAAGAAATGCACATATTAAATGATGTAGGTCCGACAGCAAACATGTATATTTTACAGAGAAAGTTGTCAATTAAACAAAAATACTAGCAAAATAACAGCAGTTAAGTAGTAAAATTCAAAAACTAAGTTGCAAAATTCACAAGAACAGTAATATTAATTAAAGATAAAGAGAGAGAGAAGTTCAATTAATTATATGATTATTTTTTTTTATTGAGTATGCATCAGAATGAAAAGAACAAATTGGTGTTTCATTAAAGCAGAAGTTTTCAGTCATGCATTATTGAATTTAGACCTATTTTAGAAAAGGAATATCATTTTTAGCTCAGCAAGTGGTGATTAATTCAACCCAAAATGCTGTCATTTCTTTACTATCAAAGTAAAAACTAAAAAAAAAAATTATAAAATTACAGGGTGTTATTTTCTTAGATAGAAAAGTTACAGTAGTGTTTTACCAAAGTAAAGCTAAAGTGCTTTTCATAAAATTAAAGTGTTATTAAAATTAAGTTTATTTTTAATCATAGAAGGTTGTTTTTTATCCAAAGCAAAGTTTTGAAATTACCCAAAAGCATAAAATGACAATTTTTAAATAGATGATTTTAAACTAAGACAAACTAAAGCCAGAGAGTTGTAGATGAAGTTGCATGACAGTAAGGGTTGTGGTATTATTAGAATAAGGTTGCATACTTTAAGAATAAAGAAAGAATGTCAAAAGGGTGAAATGATTCCATGATATGAAGAAGAAGTTGATAGAGTTGTAGTTATTCCGAAAAGACTGTCATATCAAATGTGGTTTAGATTTTATTGGATAAATTGTCCTGTAGTATTACAACTTTGATTTTACACCAAACTTACTCTCAAAAGATCAGACTTCTCTTTATATAAATTTTGTTTTGCATTTCTTTACTGATGAGATATTTTGTGAAAAGTGACTTTCTGCTAAAAAATGAGCAAAAGCAGCTGACAGGATCAACACATCCTTGATCAGCCCATTAGTTTTGTTGGAAAGCACACTCAGCAGCTTCTTTTACATACACACTGATGATGAATAACTCTCTGGCTTAATGTCCAGACTTAAACAGGAACACCAGTTTCGGTGGGAGGGGATCCACAGTCATCAACGGAAAGAAGCTGATCAGGAGGCAGTTCCTGGCACTCTTCATCAAGCGCTTCCACAACGCCCGGAGGAGCCGCAAGGGACTCATTGCCCAGGTAATGGCCTCAGTCCGTCATATTGATGAATTGAAGGGTTATACTAGGAGGGGAGCAGGGGAGGATCAAGGTAGGATTTAAGAAATACATGTTAGGTTTCAATTCAACTCCCTGACATGTATGATAGAGAAAGCTAATTTAAAATCAGGAGGGAGACGTGTGGTCATAAATCATGATGGAGTCAATAATCAGGGAATTTGTGGGAAAAGAAGGAGACACTGTAAGAGGGATATATAAAGAAAGGAGTGAAGATGAGCATCCAGAATGGTGTCTCCGATCATTATTTCTCATCCCAAAGGAGGCCAGTTTTTTAAAAGAATACTCAAAAGACTTCATTGGCTAAACATGACAAGGAGAGATTTTAATTCATCTATGGAAGAGATTCATATCAGCCTTAAAACGGCATATTTACAGCTTTGACATCCATCCACAGAGTACAGGATGTTACTGTGCAAAAATGTTCCAGAAATTTATATCTCCTTCCTAAAAAGATGACTCATGAAATGTCATCAGCTTAATCATCCATTTTTAAACAACAGAAATAAGCAGTTCTGGCTGTCTGTGCTCATATGCTGCGCTGGAAACATATTGCAGAGTAATGTAAAAAGTGCCTGAAACCAAACAGCAGGAGTCATCAGCTACTCTTGTACAAGAGCCAGCTTTTGCCTTGACATGAGCAGGGGCCTGGATTCTGAAATATATGGAAATTAGGGGTGTCCCGATACAACTTTTTCCTGGCCGATTTGATACCAATATTGCAGCCTTGAGTATTGGCTGATACTGATATCGATCCAATACGATAACAGCAGGAATCTTTCATATTTTTAGAACTTATTTTGAGGCATGAACTGATAAGGCTTGGTTAGGGGAGATTACTCAGAGAACAGTAGGCAGCAATAGTAGGTATAAGAAAAAAACAAACCCATTTGTTTTTAACCACAGGGTTGAATACATTTTAACTGTAAACATAAGAATATACTGCAATTAAATAAGGTACATGAAAAATAAATTAGAAAATCCTGAAAAGACGATAGGGCTGGGACAATATGTTTTTCTCCCGATTTAATTTCTTGCATCTTTTAAGGGGCCGATTCAATTTAAATTGCGATTCTACGATATTGCTGAATTTTGCAATCTTTAGTTAGCTTTTTTAACACCAGTAAAAGGTGAACAATGATGATGCCTACAGACTATATCAGAAAAAATACACATCACATGTGAGTCTGTTTTTAGGATTTATTCAGCAATGTATTTTAACCAGCTGTTTGTACTCTGTCTTCAAAAACCTGAATTACATTTAAAAGTGTCTTATTAACACTGACTAAAAATAAGCATTTAAATTTGGAAAAAAAATCGAATTTTGAAAAAAAAAAAAATCGATTCAAAAATCGTCAAACAAAAAATCCTTATACTTGGGGGTGCTGGTTTGGCGGATAGGTTAGCAACCATGCACGTCCCATATGTATACATACTCCTGCCGGTCCGGGTTTGAATCCAACCTGTGACCAGTTTGCAGAGTGTCTTCCCCTACTCTCTCGCCCCCTTTCACAAGCCTGTTCACTGTCTCTCTCCTATCAATGGAGGCACAAAATGCCCAAAAATGCATACAAATAAAAATAAAATCCTGATACTTATGTGAATTGATTTTTTGTCCCACCCCTAGCAGATAACCTAAAAAAAATCCAATATAACAAAAACATGTATTTTTAAATTGTAAAATAACCACTGTGTTTAATTTAAACATAAGCATGTTCTACAACTGTAATAAATAAATAAAAAATAAATTAGAATGGACTGCTTGTACAGGAGTTTTTATATTGGAGATTTTAGATGTAGGCCGATATAGTCCGATATTTGTGTTTTTGCTGATATCGAACTGATATCCGGAATCAATATGGGATTGGGACATCTGTACTGGAAGTATAGTATCTTGTTGATCTAATTAGCACACTGTCATTTTTTTTTCTAAATGAATGTTATCTTCGCCTTTAAAAGTGTCATCAGTCACCACCACCCTTACAGCTGCCAGCCACACCAGGCCAGTTGATTCTTCTTGGTTGCCTTATGACAGGGATCATCAACTATATTTGTGCGTGGGGCAGTTTTTTTTTTTCTTTGCATATGCTTTGGGGGCCAGATTCAATAAACCAGTAATATTTAACACAATTACACACAAACAATTCTAAATGAAGTTATTGGTCTCGTTAAAATATAATTTATTATCAGTCCCATTCCTCAGTCCTGAAGCAGCCTCATGGGTTTTCCACTGACAGTTGTGGGTATTTAACCACGAACAAATTCCTTAAAACACAATTTTGCCCTGCCCGTTTTCTAATTTTGCAAACACTGAAGACCTTAAAGGCCAAAAAAGACCAACAGAAAAGAAGAGCAAAGCAAAGATTAACATGTTTTAAAGTCTATGAAAAAGAAGCCAAAATTTTCAGATTCAATTTAGAATTATGATAAAAAAAAAAGTTGGAACTCTAAAATTAAAGTATGAATCACTGGAGAAAAGTTAGAAGTCCAAGAATTAATTTATACTTAATTTTAGATTTCTTACTTTACTTTTAGATTATGATTGTTCTTAAAATCCTGATTTTTTTTGGTCATACAAAGTTTCATCTAAATATAAATAGATATATTTATTTGCTGTGGCCCTGATCTTTTTTTGTTGAATGATTATCAGGGGGCCAGATAGAAAGCCTTTAGGGGCCTGATGTGCCCCCCGGGCGTTGCTGTCATGTTCCCCAACACTGGGCTTGACTATTTAGCACTCAAACTTCTGGATGATTGTTTGGCTAAGAGTGGATTTCTGTGTTACACTTCAAATATGAAACATGAAGTCAAACTTGTCTCTATAACAGTTGTTTTGGGGTTTTGTAAATAGACATATGGGAAGCTGTTAGTGACTCTGGGCTGCAGCAGATGATCACTGACAGATTTGATGTATGCAAAAAGTATAAAGGCAAACTGATGAATGCTTTTTTTAAGTTTAGATTTTGCTGTTCCTCTATCATTTCTCATCAAATAAATGTCTTTATAATCAAATATTATGACCACATTTTTCATATGCAACAACTGCGGTTTAAGGAGTTGTCAGCAGCAAAGGGCTTCTCAGTCTCCCTTCTTGCTTTTCAAGGCTCAGGGACTGTTGTCTTAATTTCTTAATGGGTATATTTTGTGCACCAAAGAAAACAAACAACAGATGCTGTGTTTTCCAACAAACTCTGAAACTTTAAATGGACTTTTCAAAACCTTTAGGAGATTTTCCTGTCTTTCATTTCACCTAATTAAAAAATGGGACCTGTTAAGTTTTGAATTGAGCTGTATGCTGAGAATTAAATTGACTTTAAATGAATTATTGCTTTTTGAAAATGAATATTTCAAAAGTAATAGAGATGTCTCAGATTTCATCAGTCATTGGTAGATATGAAAACCTTGTCTTTGGCTTATGTCCCAGTTTGACTGTAATCAATCTTGATTTGTATTGCGCTAATTCATTATAAGTGTTATCTCTCACTTTACAATGAAGCAGCCTGAGGGCATATTCTTCATTTTATACTAAACACATGTATGCAAGTAGAAGTCCAGATCAATCTTGATTTGTATTAGAATTGAAAACCTTGTCTTGGCTCTTATGTCAGTTTTGTTATGAAGCAGCCTTGGATTTGTATTTTCATTTTATATACAAGTGTTATCTCTCGCTTTACAATGAAGCAGCCTGAGGGCATATTCTTCATTTTATACTAAACACATGTATGCATTATAAATCTACACATTTATACACATACATACAGCCAAATCCAACATGGATCCATCACAGTGCACTGGGCAAAAGTTCCTCCTAGCAGTTGAACTGTTGAGCAATTGTGTAAATATGGAAAGCAAATGTTGTACGCCAATTTTATTTAGAATTTGACTGTTGAGCAATGTTTTATGTGAAATTGTGGACAGTCCTATGTATACAATGACAATTGTTACAGTTTGGAAGACCAAAAAACAAACAAACACCCTTTGTGAAGAGTACAACTCCAGGAGATCAAGGGGCCTGTTTCTAAACCCAAAATAAAAGACAAACAAACTCACTCTTTTTATCAGGAGATCAATGGGCCTGTTTCTAAACCCAAAATAAAAGACTTTCATAAGCACTCACTCTTTTTTTATCAGCTGCTTATGTTGGCTAAAAGTCCAATTCTCTGAAAGAATGGATTTTTATGAGTGTCAGTTCCTTCCACTTTTTCTGCATGCTTTGTAAATCAATGACATCATATTCTCATTAAAGGCAGTCATGATGAAGAATTAAAAAATCGTAACAGAACAGAAGTGTTTAAAAATTTGGATTAATGCTTGGCAAGAAGACACTTATGGCACAATTTTCAGCAACTGGCATCTTGCTAAAGCATATATATATGCAGCATGGCGTTGATTATCCAAAGTGTCATGTGTTTGACATTGTTGCCTCTGAAAACTCAACGTAGACCTACAATTTCCTCAAAGAAAATCATCAGAAATTAATAAAGGAAAAATCAAAAAAACGGGTCAATAATCAGATTCCTAAATGGAATTTGTATAAGTACATTTTTTACAATGCCCATCCCTACTGTCAACATTGTTACTTAATAAATCGTGACAAGAAAATGTTGTAAAGACAACATTCATACAGTACTGACTTTGTTTGTGTAATCCATCAATCATTTATCTAAGCCAATCTGGTGTTGTTATTGATTATTTATTGGTATTTTATCATTTCCTACCTCTGAATTGTATCTTTCCACGTCAGGAAGTTGAGCGCTCTTGCATGCTTTGATTGTCCTCCACTTACACACATCGTCAGAGTCGAATATATCCATGGCTACGTCCATGAACTGCGCCCTAGTGCACAAGCAAAGGGTTGAACTGGGAGATCATCTCAGGTTGTACTTTTTCCGTCTGTCACAGCAAATCAGAGGATCTGTGTGTTTCAAGTTACACTGGCGGAAACACTCTTGCATTTTAGGGCCTGGTACCAAATGATCTACAGTCTGGTTCTGATGCCTAAAATAAACTATTCACATGCACCAACAAATGTGTAAGTCAAAGCAAATGTCTTGTTTCACTCAAGATGACTTTGAGGTAGTTTTTTCTTTGAGTTTTTAAGTTTTGATATTTGCTGCACCCTGTTCTCCAGATATTTCCCTCCATTAGTCCCATGCCACTCACATGCCTAAACACGAGTGCATTTTATTTGTCACAGTAAGTGCGCCATCAGTTCCACCTGATCACCGTGATTGGCACCGAAAAGGAAAAGTGACACCATTGATTTGTTTCCCCTTCGTTTAGCTGCGTGTTAATCAGGCTCTTTTGTTAGCCATGTATTAAAAGTGATCGCATAACAATTAAGAGATGACACACAGCTATCAGCTCACTTAGTGTATGTCTATGTTATTTTATTCCTCACAAACATGATTTAAAAAGTCAGAACTAATAAATGGGTACAAGTTAAACAAGTCAAAAGCAATTTGATGAATAGCAATTTCCAAGTAAGCAATCATTTTTGCCATCAAGTTCTAAAGTGCGATCAGACTGAATCAGGTCGACGCTCGCGTGTCATCACGTGGATGCAAACATCAGGGGATGCCATCACTCGTGACAGCTGCCATGATGATATAGTGGTTACAGAGCAAGGTGGAAGTAAAGCTCAACCTTTCCATTTTATTTTTTTCAGATATAAAGGGACAAAGAGGAAACAAAAAACGTGTGAGGAAAATGGAGAGAAAGAATGTGTGTCAACAGGCTAGAGAAAAGAGTTTAAACAGAAAGAGACGTGTAAAAGAGAGGAAAAGATAACACATTAGAGCTCAGTTTACTAAAGTTTACAGCCCATAACCCCCGAATCTAACAGCATTAGATTCCGAGGACCCCCACTGTCCCTGGGGGCGATTAAAACCTGTCTTAGTGTGCTGAAATAACATCCATGTATAAGCTTAAGTACAGAGTGGATATACAGAAGTTAACAATTACCAGACAATGTGTATTGACATCTTTAAAGAGCAGCAGAGCCTTATATTTGTCAATTGCAAATGAACATTAAGATACATTTTTGTTTGCTTGTTTGTTTTATTTTTGCGAATTATTCAAATTTAATATCTCTTGAAATAATTAATTTCAAAATGAACTATACTCATTTCATATAAATATGTTTTCATATAGAATGTCAAAAATGCACCATGTTTTTCTTTGAATCTGCTTTTAATTTTTTGGTGCCTTTAAAAAGCAGTGTGTGAAGTTTTATACATTTTTCACCGTTAAGCTATGCTACAACCCTCACTGCGAGTTGAAGTACGGAGTGTCAAGGGGTCTCAAAAACTATTTAAGTCTAAAATAATAAGTAGTGTGAGATTGGAAATGTGCCCTAAAGGGTTAATCAGTAATGTAAGCCGTGATCTTACCTGCTCAGGAGCCACACTTCACACTCTGAAGTCATGTGGACTGCCTTCCAGAGAAAAGTGAACTAAGTTCAAAATTACAGATGCAGCCAAGTGCCAGCTGAGTTCCAGCCAATTACCAAACAACTTCCAGCCATGAGGGTCAAAATAGGTTTTGTTTTTTGGTTAGTTTTTGCTCTTAGTTGATGTACTTGGTGGAAATTTTGTTAGTAATCAAACATTTTATTTATATATCATGCAAAATATAAGTAGCAAACAAGGTTATATGTTTATCACATCACATCGCCCATGAGGAAGGGCAGGTCGTAACACTTTTCTGTCTCAAACCAGCCAAGACTGCAGAAGAAATGGCTCCATCTGTACATAAAAACCTAACGATAAAATTCACTGTCACTTCTCTAAAGGTTTAAATCATTTATTGAAAAAGTCAAAAATGCTACAAACATTTGATATTTGCATTACTTTTAAAATCAGATCTGAAATTGGAAAATAAAATCAGGAAAAAAATCAGATTTAAAACTATAAAAGTTCAAACCATAACCAGCATCATCATATCTGTGTGAGACGAGTCTTACAGATCTTTTCAAAAGTTTCAGAGAGAGGCTAAGACCTTAATTTGCTTTTTTAGAAGTCAAAGTTACATGAGCCATTCTTAAGAATTGCTAGAAAACTCTCAGGCTGTATTTTGTGCTTTTTATGTGCTAACCAAGTTCAAAACTTCAAAACGGTGCCTCCCCCCCTGCTCAAACCTTTGCATGACCTGTTAAGCGCTTTTGGTGCTTTTGTAAACATTACCGTTCCATCTTTGTTTCTCAGTTTGAAGGCAAAAGGAAGCAAAAAAACAGTCAAACAAAACAAAAATGTCCTGTAAACAGACAAACCAAGAACATAGTGGACCAGGTCAGTGATAGATACCTTACTATCTTCCACAATTTAACAGAGAAATGCAGAGTGATGTAGACAAATCGATGTAAGGTATAAATGCTTGTGACGGCGCACAGCTAAGAGGAATGAACTGAACTTGAGAGAGAAATGAGTGAAAAGGAGGGAAACTTTAAGCATGCATGAAATTTTTTGTATATTGATCAGTTCACTTTAGCTTAGCTCTATATGTCCGGACTTTTCAGCTCAGTGTTCCCCCATACATCCGTAAAAGTCAAGTGAGTGAATGTGGAATGAAACACAGTGAAGCGGCCTTAAACAGAGTACACAGGCGGGCGAAATTACCTGAGCTCTGTCAAAGATTTATCATCTAGACTAGTCAAAACAAGGTTCAGACTCATTGACCGCAGATTAGCTATAGAGATGGGTCGTCACAAAAAGAGCTGGCTCCCAGGGATTTGTAGACTCTCGCCCTGCTGTGACACCAGCAGGTGGAGACAGAACCCCACCTCCTAACTTCCTGCCATAAATATGAAGGTGGTCGGGAGGAATACTCCATAGTTTGACAACTGATAAACTAAAAATCTCATAGTTACCAACATGAAAAAATTGAGATCATTGCAGAAAAATATTTAAACCTGTGTGAGGACCTGAGTAAAAACAGAGCCTAAGTATGTATACACACCAGTTGAAGGCAATCACTATTGCTTTCTTATCTTATCTTTTTAGCATGCATATTTATTTGTAAGCTTTTTTTACTTGATTTATTTGGTCATTTTTAACCTTTACCATCATAACATCACCAATTTATCTCATTATAATCAACAAATTTCTCTTTGATTTACAATTTATCAATTCGTTTTTTTATTTTTAATCAAGTGCCTTGGCAATAACGTCCTAAAACATTATGACAATAAAATTTCTTGAAATTAAAAAACGAGAGGATACATTTTACAAGAGATGAGGAAAAAGTAATCAAGGGAAGAGGATAAATAGAGTGAGATATGATGTGCGTTTGACAGAAAATAGAACAAAAGAGAAGAGATGGAGAGACAAGTGAGAGAGAGGGAGAACAATGTTTCACCTTTGTTAGGTGAACACTCTCCTCGTGTAATTTGCTGCGGCACCAATCCCCCATTAGTCACTGTCAGTCCTGGACGTCCCTCTTTAGTTTAGGACGCAGAGCAGGATGGGAGAATGAGTGTTTGAGTGTGTATGTACAAGGGTGCTTATTGTCTGCAAGGGCGCACCTCCTACCTCCCCCACCTCTCCCTCTTTACTCATTTGGCTGCAGGTTCTCCCCCACCCACCCCCCACATCATGTCAACAGCTCCAATTGTCAGCAGATATGATTGTGTGCTGAGGTAATCTCCTCCAATACAAGCGGTTAGGGGAATATAAAGGAGATTATGGCATGTTGTACAAAAGGAGTGATTTATGGGAATGAAAGTTGGGGACAGGCGAGTGTTGGCAGTGTCAGAATCAAGAGAAGTGCCGATTGGTTGTTTTTCAAAGAGGCTCAGTAGAAACTAGAACAGCTCTCCTTTGAGCTTCAGTGTGTGTACTTTGAGGATTACCTCAGCCATTATTTTGTGTAATTATCGCCTGTTTCCATTTTAGTATTGTTTGTCTATTTCCACACATTCACTCAGTATAAGGCTTTTAAAAAGACCACCTGAACTGCAGAAGTATTTTAGAGTGAGGGGAAATTAAGGACAGTTTATATTTTTTATAGTGGGAATGATCTGTGTTAACATAAAGAAGAAACAAAGACCAAGTCTAATGAACAGTTTAAAGTATCAGGTCAGTTCTGGTATGAGAATGTATGCCGATTTGTCCCTGTGTTGCAGGGGTTTCCAAACTTCTTACATAGAGAGCTGCAGAAGAGGAATACATGGGCAGCTGAGCCACTTGCTTTTCCTCATTTTTAAAGTTATAGTTTTAGGATTTGAGGGCGGGTTATTACCTGTCAAGGGGCCTTTGTAACCTTGGGCTATCATTGGATTCACGCCGCGTCAGCAGCAGCAGAGATAGGAGACGCTGACAACTTATCTTCACTGTCAGACACAAAACAAGATTAGACTGCAAGACTGATGATGCTTGAAGATGAACAGTGCACTACACTTTGTAAATGAGACCTTGTGGCAAAGTAAATATGGCGGAAAATGTGCACAATTGAAGGTATTTGCTGCTGTGAACAAAATGTCTTTATTCAGTCAAATGTTTCAGGGGCCAATTCAAAATGGACAGCGGCCACATTTGCCCCCCAGGCCATAGTTTGGACACCCATGCTGTATTGCTCCTGCCATCTAATGGCTATGGTCCAGGCCTGTTCCAGGTCCATGCCCAGTCACTCCAGTTATCCTCCAAGCTGATCCCTCCATGATGCACACAGCCACTCTGGTCCAACCCACCAGGTCCCAGACATCTAGTATGCGGTGATGTGGATCAGGTTTAGGAAGCTCACCAGGTGCCTGTAAAAGTGCAGCTGCTGCTCTTGGTTCCAGCTGCTGATCCTTTCCATTTTTGCCCTCCTGAGCATGTCAGCATTGGGCACGTGGTCCTGCCAACGAAACCCAAAGATGTGTTGAAAGGAAGTCGTCACAAGGGAGTTCAGCCACTGTCTCTGACCACGAGCCAGAGTCCAGGCCTTAATAGCAAGACTAAGAGGACAAGGGACCTAAAGACTGTAAATTTCGTCTTCATGCTCTGATACTGTGAGCACCATACCTCCTTATCCTGTGAACTCATCACTCCATAAGAGAGGTTTGTCAGAAGTATGCACAAGATTAATATGGGTTAGAAACAGATAACCACTTTTGTGCAGATATATAAATCTGTGTCAGTATTTACAGCCTAAATCATTATCACATGTCTTCAGTGTACATCACACGTGTAAGCAACAATATTGACAATACATGTGATTTTACATCAAAGCTTAACAATAGTATCACTGCATGTCTGTGAATGAAAACAAAACTGCAGCATTCATGTTAAATTAAAATTCTGTTTGTCTTGATTTACATCTGTCTCTACCACAAAGAGACTGTCATAATGAGAGGAACAGGGCAATACTGGAAAAGTAGAGAAGAGACTGACTGGTCTTTTCAACAAATGACTTTTGAAATTAATTTTGAAATTTCCACTTATTAGACATCAGAGAAAAACAATTTCATGCAACTTTGGTTAGAAGTTGGATTAACATTTGATCCTCTTACAGATCATTGCTTATTAACTACAAGTAAATTTATTGGAATGTTTAGTCAAAGGAGCTTTTCTCTCATTTAAAAAAATCAAGCTATTTTGAAATCTGTTCAACACCAGAGCAACAACAATAGTAGTCCAGAAAAAAATGATAATACTAAAAGAGAGAGAAGCCTTTCTTGCATGACAGGAAAACTTTTTAAGTGTGTTTTTTTTCACATGAGTACCATAAATCCAGTTTCTTTCTTGCTGTGGCAACAAACATGCATCTGCGGTTTTAGCCAGAATTATATTAAAGTTTATAATTTATGCCTGTTTTAAAAAAAAGCTTGAATAAACTAGCAGTGCTCATAAACACAACGCTCCAACGGCTATCAGTGAAAATGTGGAAAACTGCCCTTTCTTAGTGTTGGGACATCCTTTAAAAATTGTTGGAGCCTAGTGGTGTGTGATATGACTATATTAAATCGTTAAGGATTATAACGTGGTGATGAGCTCATAAAGCAGAAAGATCGTCATATCGTCTGTGTGGGCGCAGAGACTTTGACGCACACCTGACTAACCAATCGTAGCACATTAGGCGCAGTGCATGATGGGATCTCCTGTTTGGTTATGTAGCGTGAAGCCATGGCGGAAAGAGAAAAGGAGATAAAAGCTTGTAGATGTCTGAACAAAAATCTGTTCTAAAGCAGCTGTATTATTCACTCAGGTTATAGATATTGCAGTTAGATGACATTTTTTAAAATTGTTGCGCTTTAAGAGATAACCAGTTACTTATTTTTGCATTTATATTCAACCTTTTTCAATAAGCTATTTGGTGTGTTTAGTTTTTATGCTACAAAAGTGCACTTTATTGATATTCATTATTTTTTATGTTTACATTTATTGCACATTTTCATAAAAACTGCAGTATTTAATTTTAAACCTGTTCAGAAAGTTTCTTTGGCTGAAATTGTCTTTTTTTTTTTCTTTTAGGGTTTTACATGTTTTATATGTTAAGCATAGGGAAAAAATGGTCAAACATACAAATCAGTCTAGAAAAATCAATGCGAAAAGGAATCGTGATAGAATCGTGATTTGATATTTTTTCCCATATCGCCCACCCCTATTGGAGCCACATCTGGATTCAGATTGACACTAAAATCTTACCACCTCTTCTTTGTGCCCTCACCATCATTCTCTGTAAACTGCATTATTATCCATGCAAAACTTCTTAATTTATTTTGCTTAAAATCTAACTGACATCTTGCTCGAGGTAATGAAATTGAGATATACTTCATTAATCCCAATACAGCATTTCTCCCAGCCTTAGTTGAAGCTATTATCCCTTGTAAGATAAGAAATAAAGCTTTATTGACAGATTTAGGTGACATAATGTTTACTGAGGAGACAGACTTAGTCTAATGAGGCATTTGACTTTGTAGGTAGTAAAACCAATCTTAATGGTGTTTAGTTTTGTACACTCAGTTCTGACGTCTAATCCTGTCCGCTTCTTTAAGTCCTCCAAACTTGAGATAAACTCATGCATTGTTCATGGGGGCGCGTCGGCTTTGTGAGGATAATGACTTCTCTGCTTATTTCTGCCAATTTCTCTCTCAATGGAAGGAGCACCAGCTGCCACCTGCAATTATTGTCGAGTGAAACAGAAATAAGTGGAATAGTTCTTCCTTTTACACTCTGCCATTAAGCTTTTCAGTCTCATTGCTGCTCTTTATCGTCCTCCTGAGCACATTTTCACTGCCGCTGCAGCTTCAGGATTTCCAATTGTAGCATCTTGAATTGGCCCGGCAAATGCACGCGCCACAATTAATCAAGTGTACGCAAGCCTCCCTCTTCCCTGCCCCAACCTACAAGTGATTAAACGCTAAAGATATCGAGCATTTTTTTCTCTACCCGCTGACCTTTTTGTCAGCTCCGACAATGAAATGAAAAGAGAATTACATGATGGAAGAAAAGGGGATTGGAGGGGGGGGGGTTAAAGAGGATAAGCTTGGCGGCGTCTGGTTTGAAAATAAAATAATAGGAAAAAAGAGAAAAGAGAATAGTGAGGAACTAATTATATCTGAGCGGCCACATGATGATGGCAGTGTAAGAAATGTTTAATCAAACTCATAACACATGAAGAGGAGCCCAAACAAGTCGGCGTGGAGCATATTAATGTGTGTGCGTTATTGCTGCAGCCCTGCCTTGTTGTTGATTGCATCAGTCATTTTGTTGCATGAAGTGACAAAGAGGAGGGGGTGATGAAATTGATCTTGCTTTGAATCTTACGCACATGTGTTATCCACACAGCCCTACGAAACCTTGTTTTATTTATTAAAGACACCAGCTGTAATTGAATCACTCTTAATCCTGTTATTGCATTTAGTGTCTGCATGTTGTACAGTGAACACTGTGCTGAAAACAACTCTCTGTGTATGTGCTTGCTTGTTTCCACCTCAACAAGTGAAGTTCAAGAAGAGGAAGAGATGCGAATAAAATAAGGCATGTTAATAAAATATTGGTACCATTGATAAAATGTACCCACATCACTGATTTCTGTCCAGTTAACAAAGAAACTGAAAGCTGTTCCTTGTCAAGCTTTACCTTTATCACTCATATCAGAATTAAAGGTACTTTACTTCTTCTCCTGATAAGAAAAGAGAAACCAAAATTGTGAATAAAGATGTGTCATAAGCTCAACCACTGGGAAGAAAACCTGCTACAGATCGAAAAACGAACCCCTTTGTCCTTTGGA
Source organism: Scarus forsteni (assembly GCA_036419115.1). Taxonomy (NCBI): domain Eukaryota; kingdom Metazoa; phylum Chordata; class Actinopteri; order Labriformes; family Labridae; genus Scarus; species Scarus forsteni. The sequence continues at coordinate 22,394,438 of JAZDUH010000544.1, read as the reverse complement.
TTTTCCACTGAGCTGTCTGTGAGGTTTTAACCCTTAGATACCCTATCCCGCCAGTGGGATCAAAATACCACTTATTTTTAAATGAGTGGCACTAGCAAACCAGTTGTCCTATTCGGAAGCGGAAAGCACTGGCGTAATCGTTAGATTTTCAAGTTTCTGAGGGTACCTGAATGTATCACACAAGTATTGTTGGCAATATATCGAAAAAAAATGAAGACAACGGGCCAATTTCATGAGATTTCATCAACATTGCTTGAATTTTTGAAACTTCTTTGAAAACAGTTTGCTCTGGCAAAATTATGTAAAAAACAAAAAAATCTACAATTTTGACTGCGTTCAAAAAAACCTGAATGATTCACATACTTCTGGAATTGGCTGTTCAAAAAATCTTTGAATTTTCGTCCCATGGCAGTGCTGCAGGCTCATATTCCTGCTCAGAGCCGTGCAGCACACCTGCTGTCAGTGCCTTGAAGACGTGATACAGGGCAAATTTTTTCCAAACAAGCTACCATTTTTACAAAGGAAAGAGTGCTTAACATAAAGCCTCTACAGTGTAGCCTGTAAATTAATAATATTAATGTGATTAATAAATAAGAAATATTTAGATTTTTTTTCTAAATTTCTTGATTATTATTTTCTAATGGGTTTTAGCTTGTTAATTTTGCTACCCTGTATGTAGACATAATTGAGAAACGTAAGTCAATAGCCACGGTTGTTCTAAATCTACAGAGGTGCTGGACTTTATATTGTAGAGAAAAATGTGAACATTGAGAGTGAAATGTGACAGAAGTAAAAACAGCCTTCCAAAGGCTTCAAAATTTGTAGATTATTTAAATGTAAGACCAAGATCATTATTTTTCCCATGTCCCTCAGGCTTTAGGGAACCTGAAAATGTGTTGTGTGCACTAATTCCTTATTTTTGTTTATTTTTTTTAAATTATAAAATCAGAAGAATTAAATGTCTGTACTTCTTTTTTTCTAATGATTTGTAGCTTGTACATTTTGTTACAATGCATGTAGACATAATTGAGTTACATCAGTCAATACCCATGAATGTCCTGAATCTATAGAGGTGCTGGACTTTATATTGCAAAGAAAAACGAGACCACAGTGAACAAAATTGTGAGAGAAGCGAAAAATGCCCAGAAACTGCTTGGAATTCAGAGGGTTTTAAGAGGCTCATTTTCCATCACAGTGAAAGCAAAGAAACACTGTTGTGAGTAGCATCCAGCTGCTGGTCCATTATTGAATGTCAGATGCTGCGTCGTACACCCTAATGGCATTAAAATCACCTTGCTAATGCTAACAACCCTTTCAAAAACTGTCTCCGTTCTCCTAGGTGGTCCTTCCAGCCGTCTTTGTCTGCCTGTCCTTGATCTTCTCGCTCATCGTCCCACCATTCACTGAATATCCGAGGCTGGAGCTGCAACCCTGGATGTACGGTCTCCCTCAGACTACCTTCTACAGGTAAGCACATTTTAACAAAGTAGTTTAGCCTCTTTATGCATTTCTTTGTCTGTACTGAAGACATTTTAGCTTGGTGTTGTTAAACTACAGTTACGGAATCCAAGTAACAAGTGTCTGATTATTTGCCACAATCAGCTCTTTTCTAAGGGAAAGTCCAGTAAATATTAAACTGTGATGCTTCCAGAGGCTGTCTGAAAATTGTTAAAGCGACACAAGAGACAGCAGACAAGTAAAGTTACAAAAGTCTGAAACTCAAACTTCAAAGATGAAAACAGAAGTCAAAAGATGTCACATTGCCTCTGTCTTCGCTCTGCTGCTGAGGTCATCCATCCCGGCGCTGTCCCCTTCTTGGCGGCAGCTGGCTTCTCTGTCATTGAGAATCTGCAGACGTTTTCTCTGACAAGCTACGGCCTTGGTGGACTTCAACAAATAATTTATTGTTGGATCACATTTAAAACACAGATAGGAGCTGTTTTTTCTGTTGAAAAAAATCTCAGTGCCTGATTTTGAAAAAGTAAATTGGGTTTATGTTTCTGAGTTTTTAGGCAAGGTATTGTCAGCTTGGTCTTGTAAGTCTGCCTCCATATCTTTTGATTATAACTGCCCTCCAGACAGTTGTCTACATTATCTTCTGTAGCCCAACATGAAGTCATAAATATCCAACACACTTCAAAGCAGTGAGACTTCAGGCCCTCTGTGAGCAGTAAAATAGTCATACTGAAGACAAATATAAAAGGATTACTCGGATCTGTTATTCATTTCAGACACACAGGGGAATCGGTTCAAACCTCCATGTTTTGTTTTGGAGGTGAATTCAGCTGAGAATCTGTCATAAAATTGTTTGGTGCAGCCTTTCCAGAACTTCATTATTATTATCATTATTATTATTATTATTATATCCTTTATTTAACCAGATAAGAGCCGCGTTGAGATTTAAAATCTCTTTTTCAAGAGCATACTTTAGTATGCCGTGGGCCATTTAAAACTTGTGATTCATACAGGGCCCACCAAATCCCAGATATAACCATTAATGAGCCAAAAATAACCATTTCATTACTCATAAGCCTTGTTTTTCCTGAGCAGATTGTAGTGTGAATGACCTGTTTTGCTGCTTTATTCCTTTAAATATTATCTTATTGATTTTATTTCATTAATTGACAAACTCTGTCTTTGTACCGTATTTTCTAAAGCACAAGTAGATTCTTAAAACAAGGATTTAAGAGGTGGTTTCATGAAATGTCAGCAGTTAATCGAATGCTAGAGGCATTGATTTTTTTCATCAGGCATCATGAGTATTGAAAGTTTTAAAAGGCCAAAATCTACCATTTTCTTTTGTTTTGTCTGGGACTTGACAAGATGAAATCCTGCATTTTTTGAGTGATGTTTAAATAAGGGTCATTGTTTTTACTCTGTGCCAAAGAGCTTCATTACAGAACAAACTATTTTTGGATTTTTTTTTAAGTCGCAGATCTTCACTGATTCATTTTAAAATGTTAAGAAAGCGTTCTTTGATCATAAATGAAGATTTATGATCAATTCAATAAGAAAGTATGAAGCTTGTCAAGGGCAGGCTGTACTTAAAACATTGAAAACACAAATTACAAACAGCAACAGTACAGAGTCTTAAATTATAAAGCAGGCCTTTAGGGGAATACTGATATGACTGAAACTGACTTATAAATAAAACGGACTGAATCAAAGATGAAAGGATCATTTTAATGGACAGATACAGAAGTGTGTGAGGATGACACAGTATAATTGTCAATGTATGTGTTAAAAATGACACATATAAACACCACAGCAGCACTGGGTAATTTGATTGCAATAAGATTAATAATCAAGAACCAAAATGGATTGGACTGACAGTGAAGTTTGATTTTCTTCCTATCATTTTTGTGAAGGACTCAGACAATATACTGAGAAAATCTATCATCATTTTGACCAAACTTCATTTAAAGAAAAACTTTTCAGGATTTTGGACATGTGTTTTGGGGGTTAGAGAATAAAACCATGCACTGTCCTTCCAAACTTTACTGCTTACATGCAAGCAATACAACGAAAGCAGCCGACTGCTGTGCCGTCTCTGCATACACTGTGCTGTACCATACTAATTCAGTCTGTCCTTTTCTCCACATCTCCTGCTGAAACATTTGAAAACGATCTGCCTCTCTCCATGGTGCTGAAACATTCAGGCCCTGTCTTATTGCTGCTACATCCTGCACCATTATTATGACTGCATAGCTTACATGGAGTTGTCATTATCACTGCGCAACAAGCAGGATTGCAGCAGTATACGTCCAAGGAAAGAACTTTCACAAACTGCCAATAAACACACAAAAATATCGTTTGCAGCACCTTTTAGGTTTATTTCAACCAACAGTTCAATTATAACACTTTGCCGAGTGATTTACAAATGTTCAAACTGTTTGAAGTTGTGACTGATTAGATTGGAAGTGGCATCGAGCAATGATTTTCATATTTTTATGAGAGGTTTAAGAGTCTCCTTCCAACAGTCTTTGTAAAAAAGTGCACTGGTAGAACAAAAGTTATTGAACATGCCTTTAGCTTCCATTTACATTTTTTGGAAAACTTTATGATATTAATGTGGCGAATCCTCTTCTCAAAAGACAGGGACAGATGTCAGGTTTTTGAGATATGCTGAAATGAGTCACTCTAATATATACATATATATATATGAGATTTACATCCTAAATGCTGATACCAATACCAGTATTTTTTGAGAAACTTAAGCAGCCTCCATTTAATTGAATGGATCTTTTTCCTACTTTGTTACACTTCATTTGTGGTTGCTGAAGCAAGACATTTTGTAACACTCTCTATTAAACCCCTGTTTATAATGCATACACACAGTATATTCGTACAAAGTGCTTCTCAAAACAGAGACGCATTTGTACTATAATGGTTCTCGTTCTCTCAGTTTCAATAACAGTTCTTCAGCAAAATATGGATCTGATACACCATCACTTTGATCAGCAACTCCACTTCTCATTCCATCCACACAATGTAGTTTCCATTTTGTGTTTGCCCCCGACTCCAGTGAAATTGAAAGAGAACATGTGCATAAGGGATTGGAATTGAAAAGCATTTCAGTTGAAAATCTTTAACAGCTCCATCAAAGACTCAATATCATGAGTCTTTTTGCAAATCAATTCCTTATCAATTCCTTCCACCGACAGGGTTCAGAAGCATCGGAATTGTGGCTCATTTTTTACAAATGGTGCCTACTGCACAACCTTAAGTGAGTGGAACCACCAGCAACTTGCAAAAGCAGTTATCTATGCTGTGACATGTGTCTGATATTGTTGACACTGAAAATCTACAGGCCAACATTTGCCCACACAAAAAATCTGCAGGAATCAATAAGGGAATTGTTTAAGAATTGGATCAATTAGCAGGGTCATTCATAGCACTGGCAATAATAAAATCATATCAATTTCCATCCCTAGAGTGCACGCATGTTGTTTTATGACAAAAGCCAGACTGCTTATGCTGCGTCCATTAACCTCGGAACTGGGAAGAGGGAAGGAGGGAAGTGGGAGTGACGTCATCTCCGAGTTATCAGCTTTCTAGTTACAAAGTCGGAAAAAAAGTGCCGATCTAGCAGACTATTGCTAGCCGTTGTTAGCACGCCCTGCATTGTAGTTCACAAATACCACATGAAGAATGTAAATATCACTATGGCAGCATTTTTGTAAATATAAGTCGAACAATGCTGTGTATTCTGCTGGTATAGTTCCATAAACACGAGTCAGAAGTGCAGATAAAGAATATTACGGGAGCTTAAAAACTGTTTACACTGGAGGCAGCCGTCTTAGATTGTCAACTCAGGGGTGGTGAAGTTCCCTCGAGTTTCCAGTAGGAAATTCCTCAGAGGACGTTCCAGTTGTAGTTTCCTACTCAGAACTTGGAAATCCAACCTCCGACTACAACTGGAACGCACCATTACCGTTGACCTGCCATGGAAAGAATATTGATTTTGATATTCTTGAAAAGACAAAAAAAGTTTTCTGCATGTTCAAAAAAGGTGGAGGTAGAAGTATTTTTACTTTTATGTTATTTCTAGCTTGATGTTGGCATAGTGCCGCTGGTTGTTTATAATCGTGCCAGTGAGACATTGTTTCATTTTTCTCATGTGGAATTGACTCAGACCTGATACTGTTTTAGTAATTTCCTTACAGATATAACATTTATATCTGGCTTAGTCACTTATCGAAAAGGAATATGGATAAAGTTTTAGTCCAAAATGTGTGGCCAAAACAGAGCTTTTTTTATTTGAAGGTTTGTTAAAAGGAGGATTATGGCAGCTGTATTGATAGCCCAGATGATGCTACTGAGTGCAATAGCCTTTGAACAGGATTTCCAAGTCAATAATTCAAGAATATTACATCAACAGCTCCTATGTGCTTTTAGTTTTCAAAAGTTAAATGAGATATTTGGTACTGTTCGATATTGGGCCCTAGAATAATATGTGTGAAACACTCGTCTTCAATGGATTTATCCGCCTTCAAAGACGGCGTAGCCTTCACTCGACTTTCCCCTAATATTGTCTCAGTTCTCACCTCTCTGATGTTTCATTTTGTCTAGATGAACCATTCATTAGTTCCACCGCCCTTATGTATATGCACAAGTCTTCATTTTGGAACTGTCCAATAGTTTTATTACCTTGAATAACGTGCTAACCCAGCCATTGTTAATTGCAAAACAGATGGCTGCACATAATCCATTTTTACAATCGGACCACTTCAAACGCGCTTGCTGCTGGTCAAGGAAATGACCGCCTGACCTTCATGGAGGCGCCTCTAAATGAGACAATGAACACCGTATTAATCCAAATGGTTGGCCAGGCTGCGGCTGCAGCTGGCAGGAAGCCATCGTGATGGTCTTTGTGAAAAACTGTGTTTTAACTCCCCTGGTACCCTTAAGATAAAGGGCAGGGTGTGTGTGGTAAGTAATGAGAATGAAATTGGAATTGGAAGATTGTTTAACTGAGACACAGGGCTTATATATTTGTGCTGGACATTCAGATAAAAATGAAGGGCTGTGAACAGTCTGCACTGTTAGGAGAATATTGAGCAAACTCCTGTCAGCTCACACTTAATTAGAATTTCATTAATCAGTTAAAGAAAAGTGGAAGTAAACTCTGTGATTTTACTTTCAATCTTGATTCAGAGTAATCAAGAGGCATTGCTGCAGAGCATCGATTTGATGTCAGGATACATAACGTAAACTTCTGTGTTTGCCAATGTCAAACACAAATTAAGAGGCTCAGAAAATCCTTGTCGTCATAAACCCATTTGAATTCTCCGAGAGTGTTGATGCTTACCTCCACTTAGTCTTGGAAAATGAATTTGGCAAAACATGTAGGCAGTTGAAAAGATATCCAAGAATTATGTTTGGGTGATTTTGTGAAGTGAATGTTTTTCCACCATGGTAATGGTAGTTCTGTCAATTACATTCTTAATGTGACAGGTAAGTTCTTTATGCAAGCCACTCTTGGTAGAAAGTATTGATAGAGGGGCAATAATGTTTTTTTTTTTAATCTATAAGCTCTGTTTTAGACACAAAATGTCTTTTTATGTCTTTAGTCATTAATGCTGACTGATGGGTTTTCCAATCAAAAAGGAAAAGAAACCCTTTTCAATTTCTGTAATTAGCGATTCATTTGGTCTGTTTCAGTTTGTCCTCAGCATCCTTCTTACTCCCATCTGCAGCTAGTTTGGGATTCTTGCATAGTCATCATGGATGGAAGCACAGATTAGCATTTTATTTTGCAGAAGTCCTACAAATTTAATTAGAATTTGGTGCACACTTGAATGGAGACCATGCTAATAAATAAAGTGAGGCAGCATTCTTGAGAACACCCTTGACCGGGCCATAAACTGTTAACACAGTGACAGCTTTCAGGGTTGTTTGTCAATCAGACTTGTTGACTTCAGAGAACTTTTTATTCATGGTGCGGTGTCTCCCCAGGCTCATACTGTTTCACGAGCCGAGGGGATGTCAGGATCTTTGGTGTAAGAATATCTGTGCTGCTCAAACCAGAGATGGATGTTAAAAGTCAGGGTGGCCTGCTCCGCTTTGTACATCGGCTCATATCGACCGTTGACTGACTCATCTCTTCTGAGAATTTGTGATCTTGACTCAGCAAAGAACCTCAAAGAAGACTGGTTGCAAATATCAAATATTTTGATTTGGTCAGGGCTGCACAGGTCAGGCTGGAAATCGATTTTGGCTGTTTGGGAGGAAAGTTATATCATAGCTGCACCAAACAGAGCCATGGTCAAATCTCTCTCCATCACCGGTGTGTATTGTCAACAAAACACTGCTTTTACTGTTTTTGTGCTCACTTCATCGTAGACTGGCCGCCGCTAATGGACTGAAGAGATTAAGTGTACTCTGCTGCGAGAGAGAGACAACCTTATTGCACTCTGACATATTTTATTCAATTTCCAATATTCACAGCAATGATCAACCAGGAAATGCAGAAGTGTCTCAGGTGGTGGATTCTCTGGTAAACACGCCCGGCTTTGGGACTCGCTGCATGGATGGAGACCCAATACTGTGAGTATTTCTGCAAGAATCAGCAAGAAATAAAAGCTTTTTCCATAAACTTCATAAAACGAAGGTTGGAATATGTATTTAGTTTTGGGAAAATAATCTATTATCAACATATAAGACAGTATCATTGATATTGATGTAGTTGTTAATGTGCCCACCCACCCAATGCACCACTCACTTAAAACAGTCCTGTCAGCAACGCCAACGTGACTGGTTTATGATGTTACATCTGCTGATTGTTTTTTGCTGTTTTACTTTTTGGTATCATGTGGTCTTTTATACCCTCGTACTGTACAATACTACTGTCATCTTAATTTCTCTAAGAAGTCATCCCAAGGGCTTTATAGAGTTTTATATTTTCTCTTCTCTTAAAAAGTATTGAGTAGATTTGGTGAGTATTGAACATCTTGAAATGCACTGCGGTCACGCTAATGTTGGCCATCAGTTTGAAGACTCTCAATCACATGAACCTTGACTTTTGATTTACTGATCTGCTAAATAATTCAACAGGATCACTTATATAACAGCCTGTCCTCCAATGTGTACAAATAACAACTTAAAGGATAAGTTTGGTTTCTACAGCTTTCACATTGTTTATAGAATGAAGTAGAACAATATACTCACCCAGAAGGCTTTCCTGATCCAAACAGTGCTTCAGGAGATATTTAGATCCAAAATCGAGCGGCGGACATCTGTATAATGGTAGCACATAGGGCATACAGCGCCGCTCCTAAAACTGCATTAATCGTCCAAAAACTCATTAGTTTCACTAATATTTCATCATGGTCCGCTCAGGCTACTCCTCCAAGAAAGTTCGGGGTCGCTCCAGACATGTCTTTGTGGCTGTACTGACCTCTGAACTGAAGAAGAAGAAGGTTTGCCTCCGCACATGCGCAGTACGGCTCATTGTTTCAGAGGAAGACCGCCGGCTACACGACTTTCTTCTTTCAGTTTTGTGCAGAATGGACAAATATCTATCGGATGAAGATGTTGTGGAGGAGAACTTTGAATATAATGGGTGTCCTTACAGTTTCGAGCCAGAGTTTACAGATGAGGAGCTCATTGAAAGGAGGACGCGGAGGCAAAGAGAAGAACAGCTCTCCAGAGAGTACTGCGCATGCGTAGAGGCAAACGTTCTTCTTCTTTAGTTCAGAGGTCAGCACAGCCACAAAACATGTCTGGAGTGACACAGACTGTAATGGAGGAGTAGCCCGAGCGGACCATGATGAAATATTGGTGAAACAAATGAGTTTTTGGACGATTAATGCAGTTTTAGGAGCGGCGCTATACATGCCCCTTGTGCTACCATTATACGGATGTCCGCCACTCGATTTTGGATCTAAATATCTCCCGAAGCACTGATTGGATCAGGAAAGCCTTCTGGGTGAGTATATTGTTCTACTTCATTCTATAAACAATGTGAAAGCTGTAGAAACCGAACTTATCCTTTAAGCTTAGGAAACACTTTTTATTTTATTAACCAGGCCATAAATAGTAATTTTATTGTAACTGTATTTTTTAACTTTAAACTCAATTGAAAGCTTTCACTTGACGTTGCACAATGATCACACCTACCCCTTGTAAACAAGAAGCACTTCCTGTGATGGAGATCTTTACAGTACTAGTTCCCTATCTGGTGTTTTCAGAAAATGTTCAAGAAAATATATGTTTGTTTAATTTTAAGGCGAATGCTCTCGCTGCTGGTGAGAAAAGCTTGAGTTATTCTTCAAGAGCTCTATCCTAGAAAGCAAACCCAGAGTTGAGCAATAGCAGATCAGTGCTGTCAGAGACTCCCACAGGACGCTGCAGTTGTGGTAGGTTACATCAGACTCTTCCTGACAAAAGATGTTGGGTTGACTTGATCAAACTATGACAGCTTTTAAATAACATTACTGACTCATAACAGAGTCTAAATAAGACAGCTGCAGCTACCCTGATACTACTATTCTACCACAAGTTAATGTAAACTTATCAGTCCTTAACTTTTTTTGGTTGAAAAAAGCTTTTCTCTCATCATCCAAACAGCAGTAGACTTCTCTCAAACGCATGAAATATGCATAAAACTACTAGTATTTTTAAGATGTATTAACCTTGTGTTTGTATCAAGGGAAGTGTTCTCCACTCTCATGGTATGTATATATACAGAATTTTCTGCATTAAGCAATTTAAAAAGTATTCCAGGAGCTGTATAAAGGTGTGATGTAACAACAACTTGTTTAAGTGTAACACCAAGATCTATTTTTTTCTGTTGTTGTCACGGATACGAACACAAGTTGCCTTGAAGAGATTGAACACTGAACAAGTCAGTGCTGCAGCTTCATGCAGTGTTCAGCAATGACAAGGCTTCGTCGTTATTTATTTATTTTTTTGTCCTGTTTTTTGTTTCTTTAAGCCAGCCTCCAGTGGAAACTCAAAGAGCTGCAGCTTTATACTTCTATAGGGGCTGTGTCTCTCAATATTCCAAACTTCCACTATGTTTGCCTGAAGTATAACAAGATGTAGAAGACACAAATACCTTGAGCGGTAGTTCTCAGACTGTTTTTCAGCCTTTCTTTGGTGGATTAAAGTTGTTCAATTCTCCTTCATCCCTAACCATACCCTTCAACACATATATTGATAAATAATGAAAACACTTTTGGTTGAATGCTTTGCAGACAAATTTATTTACTTAAATATTAATGTCAAACATCCCTTGCTTTGCCAGGGTATTGAAAATCTTCTTATATTTCTCAGGGGTCAATAACGTATCAAACTTTATCGGTATAATTATCATATACATCAACTCTCATTTCAAGATAACTATATTTGTTGAGCACCTTCCATACATATAGCAATTTAAAGAGCTTGACGGAGTTAAACACAAAGACATTTTGACAGTAACAGCATTAAAGACATAAAATTGGAAAAATGAAGACAACAAAATCTAAAGAATTTGAGAAATTCAAGGTTAAAGTGAGAATTACAGGAGAAAAAAACAATATAAATTTAATAAAAGACCGGTAGGGATAAAAAGACAACAGAAAAGCAAGGGAAGAAGGCAGTAGTGAATAAAAATATTTTAAGACCTGCAAAAAGTACGTGTCTAGATTTACATCATTTGCAAAGACAAACATTGATCCACAGTTTCACTGCACTGAGCAACAATTAGCAAAGTCACAGTGGAAAGACCCATGAGGTACAAAATAAAACGATAACCCTAATCATATTCAATGACAGATCCTCTGTCAATTTTCCAATGAGCTTGAACTCCTGATGAGTTCTGAGACTGCAGGAGTGCTTTTGCATCACTTCGGCTGTGAGGGGCTTAGTGTTCAAAAGATTTTGAAACTCAGTCCAAACATCTTTAACCCTTTAAAGCCTGAAAACTATCATTTTTGGAGCTGAAATGTTTATTTCACTTTCTACTGAAATCCAACAAAATCAAAATGTACATCAAATTTAACCAGTGTTAGGCATGTTACTTCAAAAAGTAATTAGTTATGGTTGCTAGTTACTTTCCCAACAAAATAACTGTATTACTAACAGAATTACTCCTTCATAAATGTAATTAGTTACCAGGGAAACTAACTGGTACTTTTTTGATAAAGCCTTTGCTGCTTTAACTTTGTGGCTCTGTCTGTTTTTGAGCTGAAATGTTTATTTCACTTTCTACTGAAATCCAACAAAATCAAAATGTACATCAAATTTAACCAGCAGAGTTCTCTGTTTTTGGTCACTACTTACTTATAACAGACACACACTTTACTTTAGGACTTAATGTACACTTCACATGTGTGCTCTTGCACACATGTGTATTTACATCCTGAAAACAGCAGTTTTAGCTCAACACACTGCTCCGGATTTGCCGTTGCTGCAGCTGGCCGTGTTGCCAGATTTTGCAATTGAAGTAAGCATCTTTCAAGAGAGAAACCTACTTTGTAGATGAAGCGTGTTTTAATTTGTGTCGACATTACATTTCAATTTTAAAGTCATATTTCTTCTTTTTTTGTCTCTTAATTTACTTATTTAACATCCTTTTGTTTCGAGGTGGAACATCTTTTTCTTTTTATAAAAGTGGAGGGAGGGGATACTGTTATTTTTAACTCGATTATTGCTGACCAGTCTGTCTAACCTTGATTTTTGTGACCAAAATGACATGTCAGGTTTTTATCTGTTTTATCTTCATTCTTTACAGCTTTATTAAAGTGAAAATAGTAGTAGCTACATTAGAAGTAAATTTAAAACTGGCTATAAGGATTTATTTTAGGCGAAAAAATCATTTTACAGTAGGATTTTAATTTGTGTTACGGTGGGATAAAATATTTATTACTCCTGAATTCGGTTTATATTGATGGTAGATCATGCACCAAATTCCCCAAAAGCCCAAATGAGCAACTGCACTATTGGAACAAGCCCAAAAAACTACAACCCACAACTCCCAATATGCACATGCAAGTTACAAAAGAAGCCGAAAGTCGCTTATAATAAGCAGAACTGGCAACTTTGGCATAGAGTTTTCCCGGCTGTCTGTTAGCGGCGCAGCTCCTGTCTGTGTCTGGCTGAGTGAGGCAGGTCGTATTACAGGTGCTTGACATTGGTGCAAAGTAACGCGCCACATTTCACCGTCAGTAACGGAAATGGCGTTGTGACGTTTGAAATAGTAATTAATTAGATTACATGTTACTGGGAAAAAATAACGCCGTTAGTAACACCATTATTTTAAACAACGTTACTCCCAACACTGAATTTAACGTATATATTTTGTGTATCTCATTTGATACAGTAGGTGTTTTTGGCAACTGATATTCCACTTCAGGGCATTTTATCATGTGTCTGCTTGTATTCCAATGTTTTTTTTAGTAATTTGTGAATCATATTGATTAGATAGGGGTGTCTTTAAAGTATGTATCAAATATGATGCTACAGGCTTTAAGGGGTTGAGTATGTGGACATCCCTGTCTTACATAAAACAGTATTTTTTACTCATTTGAAATTGAAAAACACCTCATACTGTATCAATACTCTCCCAACATTCTGTCAGCAAGTAACACTGTGATCCTATCATTCAAACCTCTTCATCCTTTTATCATCTCCTTCCCAGGAACTTACCGTGCTCCACCAGCAGTTATGATTGGTTCACTCCATCTGTAGATCAGTCCATCATAGATATCTTCCTCAATGGCAGCTGGAACGAGTCCAACCCCTCCCCGTCTTGTCAGTGCAGTACGCCTGAGCGGACCGTCATGCTGCCAGACTGTCCACCCGGAGCAGGAGGGCTCCCCCCACCCCAGGTGAGTCTCTCACACTTTGAGCTGAAGTGCCCGTCTCAGGTGGTCAGGTAGCTTGAGGGACAATTATGTGACTTGAAGGTCAAAGATTTGTCCCCCCTGGACTAACCCCTGTGTCAGTCTGTCTGAGACCCTTTAAGAGAGACAGTCAATTTAACTGGGGCACTGCTCCCAGCTGCCCCCGCTCCTTTGAATCACCTCCTGTATGTGCCCCGCGACTCCATATATATACTGCTGCAAGGGGAGAAAAATACAAAGCAAGACTGTGACACAACTGTGCAGTGGAAAATGCTTGTCATGGAAGCTTTTGGCTCAGGTTGTGAAAGACCCAGTCAGCATCATTCTGATTTGAAAATGTTGAGGTACTTACTAACAAGGAACTTGCATTGCATTGCAGAATGTAAATCAGCCTTTTGTGCTGCCTCCCTTTTGTGAGCTGGGCATGAAAGTAGGGCCAAAATTGATTCCAGGGGAAGTACACTGAGCATTGGGCATTGAGAACGATTCAGCTTGTCCCTCCATACTGAAATGTCATTGAATATCTACCCACAGTGTTTCCTTTAACCCAACCTTCAAGTTCACAGCACCTTTTAGGACATTTTATGGAGAGCACTGCCGGCACAGACTCTGCAAGGGACCTCACTTTTTTCTGCTCACATCAGGAGACCTCAGGGGGGAGGTTTACGCATCACACCCTCCACCGAGAAGTCAATACCAATCTTTTATAGGCCATTACTTCAACAATATACATGGCCAAATCCAGCGAGGGCCAATAGTGCACGCTCTGACCTGCAAGGGTTTGATCAAGGCCACGATCGATGAGGGAGTAAGAGATCCCGCATCTCTCCCTGCCAGCCCCCCACCCGCTGACTGAACCAATCACAATAAAGACACAAAGCAGTGTCTCAGTTGGAGCTAACCGGTTCTCACCGCTGTCTACCAATAATAATGAGAAAACCAAGCCAGAGAGGGGATGGACCAAAGGGCCTGCCACCTCCTCTGCCGCAGCATTTTATTAGAGATGACTTTTTTCTGTTTATTCAGGTTGTGTGGCATGCGCCTGCATTTTAAGAGATCTGAATTTCACTTTCTGAACCCCTCCTGATACCACCAATATGGTCTCCCTCTCAGAGTCGTCTAATAGTCGAGTTTGTTTGTGTGAGACGGAGGGAGGAGAAGGAGCAGGGGGAGCTCTGCTGTCTGATACCTGGGATTTAGCTGCAGACGGACAATTTCACACTTTCTGCTTCATTTTCATTCAGATGAGCGATCTCTGCTGATTGGTGATTTGGGTGTGCATAGACTCCTCTGTGATAATGCACAGTCATGGTGCAGATTGGATAGATTTCTATTCAGATGAAACAGCATGCCAGACAAACTGTTATTTGGCAAACAGTCTGTAAGTCGTAGCAGATGTCTTTGTCAGGCTAAGACAGCATTTATGCAAATGTTTGCAAGAACTTTCAATCAGAATCATGCAGACCAAACTGTTGCTGCATATGGAGCACCGATATGGAAGCACTATACACTTTCTGTAAGGCAGGAGTCAAATTAATGCTTTATGTCATATTTGAATCTGAGTGTTCCAGATAATATAATATAAGAACTATGCCAAAAAAAATTCCAATCTTGAAATTTTTATTCATAAAGTTGTCAAACATCATTTATATTTTCATGGTGTACCTCCAGTTTTGGCCAATGTGACCACTTTGGATTTCCACATTTTCTGCATTTATCCTTCCCTTTTACCTGCCAAATGATAATTTTAAGATAGTTAAATTAAGCAACTTCAGGCAGAGCTTTACAGGAGCAGAACGTACAACAATTTTAAGGAGATTCTAACAAAGAAAAACAACTACAAAAACAACAACAAAAACATCTTCTGAAGTCTGTGAAGTTAAGCTGAAGAACCCGTCCTTGAATATCCAACTCACATAAATAACCAGATGTTTCTGGTTCTGTCATAGTTCTGTCAAATCTTATCTAGTTCCTATATTTCCATGATCAAGGGTTAGTTCGTCAATGTGTGTGAACTGCGTAGGGATAGATGATGGTGGATTTTTGCCCATATTCAATGTGTTAATCTTTCCAAACACTAAAGCTGACCATGATGCCAACATTATTTCATCTAAAGACATCACAGTCTATTTTGCACCACAATTTTCCTCGAGTTCTCCCTTTTCCCATCTAAGAAAACTGCTCTGCTGGCCACCCAACAGTCTTCCTGGTCCTGTCCCCCCTTTATGTGACTGTCTTTGTATGTTCTTGGACAGGTTGAACTGTAAAGACATTTTCGTTGTTCTGTACTTGTAGCATGTGCAATTACAACAGTCTTATTCTGACGTTTGCTACCGAAAGTTTTGATCCTGTTTGCAATTTGACCAAGTGCTTGAGTCATCGCAGAGAGCATATGCCGTGCTATTGCCACCTGTTTAAAGCCCAAACAGATGGAGCAAACCATCAGCTTCATCAAGGCTGGTAAGAAGCCAAGAGCGACACTGACAAGAGCATCAGGGCCTCGAAACACTGCTTCGGACTGGCAGCTTACAGTGGACCAAGTCAGGCAAGTCAAGTTCCCCCAGCACATTGACAACACCACCGTCAGACCTGACATCATCGTGCTGGAACTCAGTGCCTCAGGAAGAGTGGGAGGCCTTCAAACAGAAAAGAGAGAAGTACCAAGACCTCGTCAGCGACTGCCACAGTCAAGGCTTGAAGGCTGGGGGCTTGACTGTGGAGACATTGGAGGACGGTTTCTTGCAGGCCCACACTGGACTGGACATCAGGCAAAAAGAGTAGGAGAGCGATCTACAGCAGCTGAGAGAGAGCCTGAAGGTGGCTCTGGATAAAGAGAGCAGATCTGTGGGAGTTTGCTGCCAGGCCACAAGTTGAAGCTTGACCAACCTCAGCTGGGTCGCCTGAGAGAGGGTGTCGAATGTTTGAAAGACCTGAAACACAAAATGACCTCAGAAAACATCCCTGTTGATGCTCCCTGGCCTTGCATCAGAAAATGTATCACAATAGAAATGATCCTTTACACAGTAAAACAAGTTGTTACAATGATTTATTTTAAACAGACATGAAATAGTAGTAATTAAAAGTAATTTTTCACACGATATTTTTTCTTTCAAATGTGGATTTTAGTACAAGGCAAATCATCTGATCACAATGATTGACTTTACATTTTGAGCAAAAATGTCTTAAATGGTTAAAGCAAAAAGTTCTTCCTATATAAGAGCTACAAGGTAACAAAAAGCACATTTTCATTAGGAAAAGAGATTAAACCAGCTGCATTTCAGACCTAAAACTTAAAACTTCATTCAAGTTTAGGATTGTAAAAGTAAAATGCTACAGTTGAGGCAGTCCTAGTCTTTTCAGCTTAAATCTGCACACACTAAAATATCCTTTATTAGCCCATATTCTTAAATTATAGAGGTAGGTAATGAAGATGTGTCATTTGAAAGGCTCTGCTCACTTTCGTAAGAACTTTTTGGACAAATACCAGCAGGTACCGGAGTAAGAAATTCTGAATCTTTTAAATCTGCATAGAGGTCATGAGGTAGCAAAGCTCATTTCAGAATCATTTTCATGTCAGCAAGGCGATATTTAAAATGATACTCTGACCCTGTTCAGAAAATACAGCAAAAGTTAACATGTCAATTCTGTTATTTTTTATTTTTTGTCAAAATTTTAACACTAGTACCCTCTTCGTTACAAGCGTCACTTGGTAAATGCCAGCCTTACGAGACATGTTAAACCAAACACTCCGCAAAGTCGGTACAGTATTGGAGTGCAGGGCTCATTTGCCACTTTCTTTCCCCCCTCCCTTCCCCATAAACCTCCCCCTATACAATCCTCCACTCCATGTAAGGTGCCATTTCACACCCTCTAGATCTGTAGTGCCTCGTTTAACCTGCACAAGTCTTGCTGCGAGCTCCTTTTTGTGACAAGGCCATATGAGGCCACAT
This sequence comes from Scarus forsteni, assembly GCA_036419115.1. Taxonomy (NCBI): domain Eukaryota; kingdom Metazoa; phylum Chordata; class Actinopteri; order Labriformes; family Labridae; genus Scarus; species Scarus forsteni. The sequence continues at coordinate 22,377,157 of JAZDUH010000544.1, read as the reverse complement.
TAAAGTAGGAACTGTCCAGGTAGCATGTTATTGGGTGATTGTTGAGACAGTCAAACAAGAAAGGTGCCCTTTGCATAACCTTTTCCTTTCCTGACATACAGTGCGGGCTTGTGACAGCGCTGTGAGGGACTTGTCCATTTGTTGAGGTGCTGGTTGTATCCTTTTATATCTGCAGCGGTGTCATGCTAGGCCATGAGGTATAACCCTGTCTTTTTGAATTCAAGATGGAGGAAGGAAGAGCGAATAAGCTCAATTTATAAATCTTGATTTCAGTCTTTTTGATTTTTAATATCTATTAAACCGAGTGTTGATAAATATAGTGCACTGGGTTACTTGATATTGAATTTTGGCTGCAGCTTAAACTACACCAACTCTCAGCAGAAATGGCTACTTGCATTTCTTGTTTCATTTTCTTCCATAAACCCCATATTTTGCAGCTTTGGTTGGCGATTTGGTTTCCACAAGGACCATTTAAATGCTGTTGTCAGTTTCAGGGGGCCACATTGTTACATATAGGAAAACTATTAACAAGAAAATCAAAAAAGCTGTATTTTGATGAAACAGTACACCTTCAGTTAAAAAAAAAGCAGTAATGCCAAATTTCATATGCTAGTTTTGGAGTGAGAGCCATTTAAAGGTACCTGTGCAATGCAGTACATTTATATATACTGTACTTTTTTATTTATTTGAGTGTTTTAACATTTCTTTTACCAGTAAGTACCATCAAGGATAAAAAGTGTGTCACAAAAGTAACCTGGTCAAGGTAACAATCATAGTTGGCTATCTAATGCTCACAAAGAAGAAGTGTTTTAGAAAATTATATATACGCTTGTCTTCTCTTAAAAACCCATTTGTAAGACTTACAGAGACATTTTACATTTGGATTCAATAAAGCATGTAACCTCTGATCATGATGTGCATACTTGCAGTTATGGGAAATCTGAATAGACTGGCGGGCCACACTAAGTAAGAGGAAGGGCCACACTATTTGCACTCCCTGATTTACATCATCAAATTTTCCAATCCAAATCATTATAATAGTTATCCAGTGTTCTCATGTATGCATGGAAATGATCGTAATGATATCAAGATGTTTTTAAAATGCAGGAAAAATTTAGCAAGTTTCCTAATGTGTCTTAAGAAAGTTAAAACTATGATTTACTAACAAATACAAGGTCAGAATTCAAATGGAACTCATGCCACAGAAAGTCACATTTCTCTGTACATGACTCCCTATTTTATAAGGCAACCATTTATTTATGGTTTATTTATTTATTTTGGCAAGGTCAGCTTTTGTAACACAGTAAGCCAACGCACTTTTTTACCTCTTCTTTCATCATCTTAAACCTTGACAGATTTTAATCCACGAGGCAGCTTGCAGAGTCGAAATCTCTAAAAGATGATGTAGTGATTTAAAGTGTTCTGCTCATATATGGCTCTTCTCTCAACATATGAGGAGAGACGCAAGTGTAGCAGCGCACACCACTGCAGTACTTCTCTATGAATGACAGTGAATAAATGTATGTAACCGCAGCCAATAACCCCACACACCTCCATAACCCCTTTCACCTTTCTGCTGTAAACTGCAATCCACTGGTGGGCCATAGCCAATAATTTGCAGAGAGAAATGTAGTATAGTACATAAGGTCATGAAAAGCAGCACACATAGTGGTATGCAGGGCGGCTGTCATACTTTAATACACAGTCTGCAGATTGAGGGCGTTGTTGCTTGTTGTGCACTTTGATAAATATTGTAAAAAAAGTATGAATATATGTATATGAAAAGCACTTTGGAGTATGGTGATGTATGGGAAAAAATGCATAAATTATAGTCACTGTACATCACCTGTGGATGTTGGTCTGTTGCTGTTGGTTAAGGAGGGTATGAATTAATTCAAGTCTGAGGCAGAGACCACCCACAGTCGCCAAGCACACAGTGAGGATGAATTCCCTTTGACCTGAAAGCTTCCAAGTTTGAATAAATCATGACAAAGTGAACTAGCCTCCCCACTATTTTTTTCTTATGTTTCATCCTGCTCATGCTCCCAACATGCCCTTGAGAAACCGCTGAAAAAAAAAAAAAGAGGAGAGAAAAACACAGACACCCAGCCACAGGAGCCAGGTCCAGATCATTGTTACCATGGAAATGGCAGGCAATAGTAAGCCCATTATCAATTCCAGGGTATTGACTCTTGTTTAGTGGTGATATTTAACCTTCATAGTTGAATAGGCCGTCATGCGTGCAGAAGAATTGATAAAACCGGCACGTTTACTGAATTACGATTGATGTCTTTATGATTTGGAGACTGGCCTAACTACGGCATGCCTGCAAATTACTCTTCTTGGCCTCATCTATCAGGCTATTGAAGTTTGCCATTGGTTTCCCATTTGCGAGGGAAAAAAGGGGCGAGTCCTGCATGGGAAAAACCGCAACCCTCTCAAGATTGGTCTGCTTTAGAATAGGGCTTCAGGCTTTCAGATGAAAAAATAATAACTGGACTGTGCTACATCAAACATAATGATGTCATGTTTTCACTTACACAGACCTTCCAATGAAATGGCAGCAAATCTGTAAACTGACGCTGTTGTTTTTTTAATTCAACAACATCTGTGTACCGGAATAAATCCAAAAGATAAGCTCCCAAACCTCACCAGACCAACATGGCAAAAACAACCGGCTGACACATCCTTTCTCTGCCGGGCCCCGTTGATCCGTCACTTTGACTCCAAAAGACCCACGGATCCATTTTAGTGTAAAACGACCTGTCCAGAGCCGCCCTCTCAGCAGAAGGCAAGAGATGCTCAAAAAACAAAAGCAGAAAGGTCAGTGAATTGCGAGGTGAGGCAAATCGTGCCTGGTTTCTCTTTGTTTGCGGCTGTGAAAGAACAGAAGGGGTCTGGATGAAAATCTGTCACAGAGGTGGATGTTTGTGAAATTGCCAGAGCACTTCTTTTTGTTGTTGTGGTTTGTAACAGCATGATGGTAACCCAGAGAGGGCTTTCACACCACTCTAATGGCATTGTTTTGCTCAATTAAATATGATTGTTGTGATGTGATCATATTGGACGTAATCACACAACAAAATGAAAGGTGCTAAAATGAAGGGCGGCCTGTGAAATACACCACAAACAGTTACACAATAAACCACCTGTTACTGCTACTTCAAACAATAGACTGAACAGGCAGTGGATGTTCTCTTAGGTATTTCTCACATTGGTTACCGCAGAGGCATTTTGAAGCTCCAAGGTGGAAGATGCAAGCATGATACTTAAACTATTGAAACAGTACTAAAAGAGGCAAAGTTATTGCAGCCCAGATTGATATAACATTTTCATGTAGACTATATATTGTAGTTTGATTATAGGATAACTAGAAGAATGAATTTTCATTGTTAGCTCAGGTTTTCTCTTCAAATTGTTCTCACTCTCACTAGAATGAAGTTAAGCATGTCCTTCAATATTTCTTCTAAAAAAGAGGTAATGCTGCCACACAGAAATAAAAGAAACTCTATGGATAAAGAAGAAAATGAAAAAAGAGGTTTAAGGCTTGAGCATTTATCGTAATGAAATATAAGCAGAAACATCTATATGATTGTAAAATAAAAATACAATTTTAGACTTTCGGGTGTCCTTCATTCCCAAAACCTCCCATCTGGGCACCATCAAATCCCTCATACATATTTACTGTATATCCATACAGTATACTGTCCATATAAAGGTACATATATATGTATTTATACAGTCCTGATCAAAATTGTAAGACCACTTGAAAAATTCCAAGGATTTATATTTTGCACAGTTGGATCTTAAAAAGGTTATAGGAAGAGCTTATAACCAAAAAAAACATTAAACTGAAATAGGCTGTTTATCAGCTGATCAAATATTTTAAGACCATAGCTAAAAAAAAACCTGAAATAGAAACAAATATTTCAAAAAAGGACTTAGTAATAAGTTGCTGCACCATTCTTGTTAATCACCTCAAAAATAATTTTCAGCATGCTCAACGCCAGTGTTTCCAGGAGGCTAGTGGGAATGTTGCTCCAAGTATGATGCGATGCGATGCGATGCGATGCGATGCGATGCGATGCGATGCGATACGATGCGATACGATACAATACGATACACTTTAATGTCCCCCTAGGGAAATTTGTTTTGGACTCGCCTAATGCTGACAAGTCTCCAGAGTCTGATAAAACAAACAACACAAAATTGCACATTGCCAGTATTGCCAGTATTACACATATAAACACATATTGAATATTACAGAAATTGCACACTATCCACATATTGCACATAACCAGCTACGAAAGAAAGAAAACCACGTAAATAAGTAGTGATGATGGAGAGCTTCACAGAGGGCATCCATTGTAATCATACTCATACTTTACTTTATTGTCATTGTCAAAAATAACAGCAGTTATAAATAACAACAAGATGACATTGTGAGCATCCAGAAACTGACCTGATGTCCATTTTTGTTAACTTCCCTTGCCATTCATCCCCAAATGTTCTCATTTGGTCTTAGATCAGGGAAACATGCAGGAAAGTGCAAAATATAAATTATTGCAATTTTTCAACTGGTGTTAACCCCTCTTTAACTCCCAGCTCAACTGATTGGCAGAAGCCAGTATATTCAGGAATATTTAATGTGTTAAAAAAGTGATTGTTTATTTCTGTCAGTGTTTTAGGAAACAGAAAAAAACTGCAAATAAATTAAAACAACATATTTGCTTGGTGTAGGATTTAAAAAGCTAAAAAAAATATTATTTTTACCATCATCATTATTTGAAACACTTCACCATTTACCATTATAAAATATCATCAAAAATGTTTTTTTTTGTGTTAATATAATTTAAGATATTTTTGCTGTTCTTTTACGGACATTTCTGCTTTTTCTAATTGATTTTGTCCCAAACGTATATGCTTTTTAATGTCAACACATAACCAACTGTTAGCTTTTAAAACCTTAAAATCCCACACCAAGAAAATATCTGTTTTTTTTATTTGTTTGTAGTTCCCTCTGTTCCTAGAAATGTTAACGGTATCAAATGATGATTTGATTTGTTCTGCTTGATAAAGCATAAGATATTATTGAATTTTTTTATTACCTCTGCAAAAAAGTTGAGCTGACAGTTAAGGGGTTGAAATCTTACTCAGGAGTGTATATATACATTAACACTGATCAAACATAACATTTTGACCACCTGCCACCCTGGCTGGTTGTGTTTTACAGCCCTTTTATTTGCTGTTCTGTCTCTCTCCTGCAATGAAGTTGTTAAGTAGCTGCTGCCAAGTACTGTCCTATTTTCTGATATTACTCCATCAAAAAGATCTTGTATAAATAAAAGCAGTGCTGTCTTTTTTGTGACAACTCTCATGGAAACGGGAAATATTAATGAAGGGAATTACGTTGAATTAGGTTGAATTCATTTACCCAGTTTTCTTAATGTTTGATGAGAATTTACTTAAATGTATGATGATTTTTTTTCGGATTTCGCCCTCCTGGGTCTTAAAGAAGGAATGGGGGAAGCAAATAGATATTTCAGTAACTAACATGTTTGTTTTTGCTTTTAAATATAAATGTTGATGTGAGTTTTAGTGAGCACTGTTGGGTTTTTCGATGTTTTGAAAATGACTGATTTTGGAGCTTTTGCGTCAGTGCTTGATCAAAGCACATCCCCTATAATGAGATAATTTTCTTTGAAATGACTTCAACAAAATAGAAACATGTTGATTTCCTGAAAAAAGTGATACATCTTTTTTTAATCCCTCAAACCTAAGATATTTCATTAGAAAATGTTCTCTTTTTTTTTCTTCTCCCTTCCTGCATGATGAAATTTAAATTTTAGTTTGAAGAACTCGGAGATATGAACTCTGTCTGGTTTAATATGAGCACAGCGTCAGTCTCTTATCTCTCCAGAGCTCGAGTATGCCGGCTCATTCAGCAGATTTGATTACTCCTTGGTTTACATTTCCCTCATTACTGTTTGCTTCCCAAGCTATCAGGCTGCAAGCATGTGGTGGAGAACTGATGTTATGTACAGAATGAAAAAGCACACTGAAGCCAATTGTAATGAAGAACAGCAGCAAACCCAGGTTTTGTTAAATCACATAATGTCTCCTTCCCGTCCTTTTGATGAGAGACATGGACCAAGGCCAAAATAATTAAACCAGCACTGACTGTACTCTTGGGTTTAAATTCATTGTACACAAACAGTGAGTGAAGGGTCTTATTTTTGTTTGTTTGTCGAGTTTCTGTGGCTTTTTCAGAAGCAAAGTGTGTTTGTTCAGAGATAAGCCAAGGTTGCTGCACCATTCATCCTCCTTATCTTTGATTCATAAGCCAGATGGGTTCTCCTCTTCCTCTGCTTTCTCTCTCTGTTTCCTCTGTGCCTTGTGATTTGAGTTCTCCTCCTCTATCCTCTATCCACTCCTTTTCTTAGATCATCTTGTATTTATTCATCGCCCTCTTTTATCTGCAGTTTAATCTTCTTTTATTCTCCTCCTCCTCGCTGCTTTACCTAGAATTTAGCTCAAGTCTTCCTCCTATTTCCTCTGCAACACCCCTTGGAAAAGTAGAACAAAAGCTGTAAACTCCAAATAGTGTGGTGTACACCATCATAATGTGCATAATAGACAATATCCATTCTAAAGGGATAGTTTGGGTTTTCTGAAGTGGGGTTGCTCAAGGCCCGTGGTACTAGTAAATGTAAGAACTCTGCCTCTGTGTGGAACGAGTGGTTCTGGATGCGAGGTTAAACATAGCAGTAAGTGGTGCCACTGATAGCCTCGCATAGGCCAGTGCACAAAGTATTTACACAGCAAAATATCGTCACACACTACACATTCTTGGGGATACATGTGTCGATACAGATTCTACAGAATCGTTTGTTAAGATCCAGAATCATTGAAAACTCATCCTTGTTCTTTTTTCTCTTGTAATAAAAAACAAAACTTGTCTGGAATTCCTTTTAAACATTGTCAATGTTCACAATTTACATGTATCAGGATACATACATGGTGACTTGGAATGAATTGGTAGTCGTGTTTGTTTCAGATTGATTTTTGATCCAACTACATATTATATTATAAGATTATGACACACAACTAACAAAGAAATAGATTTCCAGGAGAACTTCCTTTGTTTTTAGTTGCAGCTGAAACAGTGAAATCTAAAACTCAATCACCTGGAGGTCACCATTTAACATGGTTTCTGGTGATGTCCCAACACCAGAACGAGACATCCATGTGCACAGGAAAACATTGAAAAGGAAGCCTACATACACTTCTGATCTTGTGTTTTCTGTGCTCAAGTTATCATTTTGAGCTGATCTGATGGACAACACTCTTGACTATTGATTCTTGTTTTGGTATTTCAGAATTAACTCCCTGTTTATTGTTTGCTACATTTTCCACATGAAGTATCTTGAAGGTTCAAAATCGAGGCAACTGGACTGTGTTGAGTTGCCAGTTGCCTCGATTTTAAATCTTCAAGATAACCATGACCGAGCGCTGGGCAATTAATCGGAAAATAATAGAAATCGAAATTTAGACCCTTTAAGTGAAGTCATTTTACTCATGACAATTATTTTGATTATTTTCCCTGTGTAAGTCACATGACCGCGCCCCCTCCATATAGTCTAAGCTCACTTTTGCAAAGAGCAAAGAACGTGCTGCCAACATGGAGGAGACCAGCGCTAATCTCTCAGAGGACCTAGTAGCCAAGAAGAATACTGTCTCTATAGTTTGGGCACATTTTGGGTTCTGTGCAAAGGAGCAGAAAGAAGTTAAGTGTAAATACTGCAAGAAGACCATGTCAATAACCATTGGTGTCACCATTTATGTGTTCCAGCATATCATAAAATAATCGTTCATTAATCAAGGTAAGACCTTCAATCATACCCTGATATTGAAATTAGGTAATATCGTCCAGCCCTACCATGACCTGGATGAATGAGAATCTACACAGTCCACATGAAGTAGTTGTAAAGGGCTAGAGCTCTGTCATATGCCCTGAGATTCCTCTAGTCATATGCATTATACACTTTTCACTGTGACACTGCAAGAAACTCAGATTTTAGCAAAATGCATTTGTCAAATGTTGATTAAAAAATATTTAATGATGCTTATCTCAAGCCACCCTCGCCAAACTGTCCAGACAGAACATCTTATTTTAAACTTTAAAACTATCAGACAATAAACAGAAATATCACATCAGAAAAATAAAATACCGTCATCATAATTTTGTTTCATCTTCTACACTGTATGACTTATAATTGCTCATCAAACCATTAACACAGAAGGTTAACCAACCACCGTAACTGTGTTGTACATTGTTAATATATGTTCCACCCAAAGGTCTTCACTTTATTAAGTATCCGTCCACCAATTAGCATTGTGTTACCTCTCTAAATCAGCAGAGTCAAAGCAGCCTCAGTGTGAGTATGGAAAGTATCAGTCCACACATTGCTAAGTGTATTCATGGCTGGGTGTCGCACCCTCCGTTAATTGGATGTTTGAATGTACCCATTTATCCACAGAAGGGCATCTAATTAGGGTCCTTCGACATTAGACACAGCTTTTGCTGCTTTGTCGGGGGGCTACATTTCCACCAGGCTTCCAGTAGCAAGGCTTAATTGTCTATTATGATAAGGGTTGAGAGAACGTGTTCCATGCTACTGTGAACACAAACCACCTGCAAAACCCTCCTTCATCTTTTACTCCTCGCTTTTGTTGATTTGTATCTAGTGGATGAGTTTTTACGGCTGGCTGAGCAGACCCGCCTGCAGTGGTCAGCCTCTGTGCTCCTAATGCTTCACTAAGCACAGAAAAAGCCGAGTCCATACTTTGAAAGTTTTACATCTTCACATAAGTTCAAGAGGGGGCATGCACTAGTTTGAAATACAAGTCATGTATTCTTATTGTTATCTACTTGTGTAATTGTGCATGTTTAGAACCCAGAAATCATGAAAACAGTTTCTTGTATTCTAACATTCGAGCTGATTCAAGCTATGATTGATCACTGAGAATGTAAGACTTAATATAATCAAGCTGAGGATGTACCAAGCTCGTAATAGGAAACTGAAGTTTTTCAAACTGTCACCAAGTTGTTCAAAAGTTTGCAAAGTTTCACAATAGACCTTGCAGTGGTAAAACAATATTGCAATATTGTTCAGCCATAGTATTAAGAGTCCAGGTGTGAAGAGTCAACCTCTTGAGTCAAAGTTAAACACACTACTTTTCTCACATGATCATTTTTCTACTTTTTTGTCACAGTTTTTACCAAACAATGTTGAATTTACACTTGGAAGGACAGGTTTTTAAGCTTTGAAAGTAAGATGGTTTCAGTTGTATTTCAGTCCCATAAGCATTGGCCAAGGTATCGGCAGGCTTCGATGTAAAAGCGCTCTGTTTTTCTTTTTCAGACATTAATAGATTTCCTCTGTCCCTCGCTCTGACATTGACCTGTTCCTCTTCTTGTCACAGTCTATTTGTTGAAACTACAGAGGTAATACTAGAAAAACTTTTTGAGTTCAACACAAATTACAATGCATCATTTTTAATGATAGATATTCAGTGATAAAACTGAAAGATATGATTTGTTTGGACTACATGTTCATTACAGGACAAATGTGTAATTAACAGTTATAGATGGGGCATAATGGTATATTTGTGCATTTTACAAAAAATTAAATTTGTTTTAAATACTGGACATGCATACAGTATCATCTTCCCTTGAAGAAAGCCTGCAGTTCCTCAGGGGGGCAAAGGTAAGGAACTGGCCTTGAGGTGTTACAGGGGTATTTGGCTCATTTCAGAGTGCTAGCCACACATTTGGCTGTGTTGCTCAGTCCACAAATGCACAGTCCTGATAAGCTGTACTTTGTGATAGAGATTTCAAACAACATAAACTACAATCTGATTTGTGTCATTAAAGTAGATAAAAACTTTTTTGAGGAGTATATGTTCCAGTCCTCAAGTTTAAATATATTCAGTTTACTTTCAACAACTTGGCTCAAGGGGCACTTTGGAATCTTTAAGCTCTTTCATCAGTTTTCTCACCCCTTCCTCATGCGTTTTTGGTGTTTTTGAAAGATACTTTTGGATGGCTGTATTGCAGCACTAAAAGCTGAGGAACCTTTCTCTTAGGGTCCTTTTCTAACAGAGGAGTCCATGCCTGAGGGAGGGGACCCTATGGTTCCTCTCACTTTCCTTGTTTCTTTATATTATTATTTTTCTTTTGGATCTCTAAACTGTAATTTGACCCTATAAACATGCCCAAAAACTCACCAAAATTTGTACACACCTCAGATCTGGTAGGAATTTTTACTAAAATGAAAATTAAAACCCAAAATGCCAGAATGTGCTCTCTAGCTCCACCTAGGCCCACTAGAACAGCCCTCACAGCCAGTAGGACTGTTGTAGAGACAGCAAATCAACAGTGAATTGTTCGTCTCATAAAGACCAAAAAATCAAATGCTGAATCTCCTAACTTTTCTTAAACAGCATGTTGGCAATTTGGCTTTTGAAGTAAATTTTGGCCCTGAAATTTGCTCTTCAAACAGAAATGATCTCCTCCTAGGCTTGAATGGTATCTGCTTGAAAAGCGCAGGGGTGCCAAAGGATCAAAAGTCTTGAACAACTTTGTTGCCTCTCAGATGGTTTCTAAATGAGCTGCCCTTGAAGCTGGTCATCCTGAAGAAATTCTCCTCCATCCTCCCATTCAAATGAATGGAGACACAAAGGACAGATGTTGAACTCAGGCCCAAACTTGTATGTATGGAGTACTGACAAGATTTCCCACTATTTGTTTGTATTTTCAAAGAGATTTTGTCAAAATTGTTCGATTGTGATTTTACACCCCTTCACTCTCCCTCATTGTGGATGGTGATGTCACTCTCTTTGGGCGGGAACATGGGCAGTACATACATACCCATTATGCACTCTGTGAAGTAGCTGCAAACCAACACTTAAACTGTGATACAGTATCTGTTAAACAGTGACAGAAAGCAACAACATGAAAAATGGAAATTGTTAGGTCCAAGTCTAGCCTCTTCAAAGCATCAAATTGTTGCTGTACAAGTATTTTGTGGCAATGCAATCTCAAACAGGGACATGGTTTCCCGATTCTCTCCATTCAAATAAAGTGATACTTCTCTGTCTGTCTGCATTCATGCTGCATCCTCACAGAGCTGCAGGCACACACGTCAATCCAACTAAGGGGTCAAATGAAACCTTAAGAATGGACTTTGGGGGTCAAGCAGGCATAAGGGACGTGCGACAGGATGAGGACTTGACCAAAGCTGCCTGTGGCTTTCAGCTGAAAAAAGAAAATGGGAAAAATCTGAAACAGCGATTTAAAAAGCAGCTGGTTGATGAGATATTTGATCAGTCAGTTTTATAAGCCAATGCTATGCCTGTAATGTCTTTAAACTTGTTTTTCATGTCCTGAAAATGGAAAGAAATGACTCAGAGACTTCAAGATCAAGGACTTTTTTAATAATTAACACTTTTTCTCTGTTTTCTTTCTCAGAGGATCCAAAAAACAACAGACACACTGCTGAATGTAACTGGACTGAACATGTCAGACTTTTTAATCAAGACTTTCGAGGACTCTGGGAAAACAAGGTAATGCTGTGTGCATTGTGAGTATTTTGACATACACTGGAGTGTCTCTAAGTACACTGCAGCTTTTTGAAGGGCTTTTTGAATCAGGGTTTCTCAGTGCATTCATGTATCTGTGGGCACTTTAGAGACCAGTGACTCTCTTTGGATGCTTTGGTGTCTGTCACACTTGTATTTATTTATTTTTTTGTCAACAAAGAGAGCCAAATTACTACCTGGGAGCTGTTGTGATGTTGTGACATCCAATTTTGGAAGGTCATTCGAGTTTAGCATGAATAAAAGGACTAAGTCCTGTCCGGTGTGATGCTTCTCTGAGTCTGCATGTTTGTGGACTTATCATTTTTTGACATTTCCTGCTGAGGCTGTATTTAATATGCTTTCCATAACCTGCAATTTTAACCTTCGAGAACAGTTGGAACAGCATGAGATTGTTGTAATCATTTAATGTATCCATATATTTAATTTAATATCTATCTTTGAGATTTGTCCTTTTTTTAATGGGACAGTATGCATGAATGGACATTTACATGGAAATACATGGGATTATAGCCAAGTGACTAATTTTCATCAGTCTCATTGGCAGGTTGTTGTCAACACATACAGAAAAAGAACAAACGAACATTAATAGTAGAAATAAAACCCACAGAGCAAATGAAAAGACAAGCTTTCTGTTGGTAAGTGTGAGGTAAAGTTGGTGAGATTTCACTCTTGCGCTTTCGTTCACCAGGCATCCTCTTTTTTTTCTCCCTCTTCAGGTACGGAGGGATCTCTGTTGGAGCAGTCAACTCCCAAGTTCGCCTAACTGAGGCAGAAATCGAAGCTGCATTCAAGGATCTCAAAGACCTATTCAGTCCAGTTCAAGTACGTAATAAACATTGACATTCACAGTGTGAGACCTGTTGATATTGGGGACTGTGTGATTAGCCCAGAGGCATCAACACAAAAGTCTGTATTTGATTTGTTCATAAAACCAAGGACAACCACACAGCAAAAATCATTACGGTGCTGAGCCTTGATACACTGCTATGAGCTTTGTTCATAGTAGGGTCCTTTTCTTTGGGAACCAATAAGGGTTGCTGCGAGTATTTATTGAGAAAAAAAAATCACCCTCTCCTTGTACCTTACATTACAAATTCAGATTTTCAACTTTCTTAGGTTCAAGGGCATTTATGGTCAGTGGTCGACAAATTCAATATGTTTTATTAATAATTGTTCTTATGTTCTTATGTTAGACATTTTTGTGTTTAAAGTGGTCAGCTTAAATAAGAATGATCAGAATGTGATTCAGATATCCTTAAATTAAACAACCTCTAGTGTTTTTATCAGTCGGATGTTACATTAAAGCAGAGAGAAGAAACAAGCAGCACAGGGAAACATACAGCCCCCTACTCCTTCAGTGCAATCCACCAGTTATTCATTCATTCATTTTCCATACCCCTAATCTCTTTTGGGGTCAGGGGGCTGGAGCCTATCCCAGCTGTCATTGGGCGAGAGGCGAAATACACCCTGAACCAGTTGCCAGACAATCACAGGGCCACATAGAGACAGACTCACACTCACACTCATACCGAAAGGCAGTTTAGAGTCACCAGTTAACCTAATGAGATTGATTTTGGTCTGTGGGAGGAAGCCAGAGTGCCCGCAGAGAACCCACGCAGGCACAGAAAGAACATGCAAACTTCACACAGAAAGGCCCCTGTCCGACCCAGGGATTGAACCAGGGACATTCTTGGTGTGAGGCACGTGCACTACCTGCTGCACCACCGTGCCACCTGTCCACCTGTTAATTCAAACATTAAAAAAAAAAAATCATATGTGAGGTAAACATGACAACATCCTCCTCAAAAACATTGAAAATGGAAATTAGTCCAGAAAAAAAGGCTTTAAAACTGGCTGTAAAAGCTCCTGTAATACTCCCTTGTAAAAAAAAAAATGGGGTGCACTTTTACAATCAGAAAAGATAGTAAAAGATGCTTGAATAACTAGTATCTAATCAGTACTAACTCAAAAAAATTAATAATAATGCTGTACTACTGAATGAACAAAAATTGAATCCTCGTGATCACAGATTCATTTTTTGTACTTTAATAAAACTTCAAAAAACCATCTCACCTACATGAAAGGTTACCAATAACACTGATTGTTGAATAAAAAATGATAAAGCATAAAAAGAGACACAAGGTTTTTGCCCAACCTTAACAAAACGCGTAGCAACTTAGTGATAGGCCTGTCACCAAAATTGATAAATCAATTAGCCGCCTGATAAATAAAAACGTCCTTGGTAAATTTGCCGGCCTCAATAATGATACATGCATGCATGTTTGTTTTCCTCCTCTCTTTCTTACAAACAGGCTTGATGAGAAGATGTCTCACACTGTGCAACTGTCTGAACACGGGGGTGCATTGGTTTTATAGCGGAGTGAGCATCTGTCATTCATTCAATCTTTGCGGGGGTAGCGGGGACCACTTACGCTTCCACACACAGAGAGCTGAAGTGAGCGTTGTGAGGATTACCAAGGAAAAAAACGCAAATATGAATGATGGCACGACAACTAGGGTTCATAAGCTGGCTGCCACAGTCCTAGTGTGGGAATATTTAGGTTTTAAACAGAATAAACAAGGTGTGAGCTCATGAACACCGACAAGCAAATATGTCAAATTTGTTTGAGAGTAGTGGCGACAAAGAAGGGGAGGTGCAGCATGACAAAAGTTACCCATCTATGAATGAAATGATCACCAAGGCTATTAAGATAAACATTTTAGTGCCTTACACAACCCAAAAGTTACACTTTAGCCTTTATTCATGTAATATTTTCGATACTTTTTTAAGTTGAAGCATGCTATGGCTGTTTTGATGCTCTATGCATTTTCATTTTCAGAAGAATCATCAGAAATCAATCACACCACCCTCATTTTTGTTTGCTTTTTAGTGCTGTGTCACAGTTCAATGCATGTTTGGACACAGTGATGTGGACCAAAACGGCTGAAATGGTTTTAAATGGTCCCAGATTTTTCCGTCTTTTTTGTAATTACTTCCTTCTCAGTGCCAACAATATGAAGTCCGCATAGTGAAGATACTTTAAGTAGCTTGACTGCAGATCAACCATTGATTTAACTTCTCTAATTTGATGTTTGTATGGTAGCTTCAAGCCAAACTAAATTTCTGGATGAGTTTTGCAGCAGTGGAACTTGTTTAGAGACATATTTTCTCCTGTCAAGGCCGCAGCCATCTCTTCAATGAGCTGCTTTTAATTCCAGCTCAGTGTTCTTTGTTCAGCTGGCCTTGTATCTCATGCACAGGTAAAGCTTTGGATCTTTGGACCCTGTGAAAATCCTTAAAATGATTGAGAAAGAAATATAAAAGGAAAGAAGAGAGGAGTTTAAGATTCCTCCTGCTTATTTTGTAGAGTGTCCATGGAAACTGGCCATGATTGTCTGCATGGCTTTGAATAAATCAAGAAATCTGGGCCCTGGCAGCACACTCACACATTCAGCACACAAACCTTTGCTTCTTTTCATTCTCACATTCATTTAACTTCAAATACCTCTATTCAATTCAAACGTACGCATCAATACGCCTCTACTCAAGCTGGGCTCCTTGAACTTGGTACTATCTGACTTGCTGCCTCCTTGAATCTCTCCATCTCTCTCTTTGAGGCACTTCTACACACACACACACACACACACACACACACACACACAGCTGCTCATTAACATTTCAGATTTTAGATGTTCAAGCTACTCCGAGATCAGCACAATGCTCTGCCCCGAGGCGTCTCCGGCCTCATCCCAACCCAGGCTCCCTTCTCTTGTCTCCTGGATCTAGCCGCTAATGTGACTTTAATTTGTGCGGCAGCGGTGATGTAACCCTAATGGCCGAGCATTAGCCCTCCTGAGCTCTGCATTCCCTGTTATTAAAGTGCTACGCTGTCCTTGGGAAATGTCTGGGATCTTTTCTGCTCGGCAGGCATTCAGATGTGAGAAGCTAACGGGAAGTAGCGTGCTTTTGCACTTTGAGCCACCTGTGCAGACATCTAACCGTGCTTTGAAATTTTGCTTTAATTACATTTCCCGCGTCTAGAAGGTAGAAATAGAGTTCACTGCAGAAACAGGTAATGGAAAAGAGAGGAATAGGAGGCCTGTGTGCTGGAATTTATTTAATCAAGTATAAAAAGGCAAAGAGTCTTACGTAGACGCTCTTAATGTCGCTACAGATTCCTGGAATATTAACTATAGCTTCCCACACAATAAGTCTTTTATCTCATTCAAAGAAATAAACCTATGATTAACAAAACAGAAGCTTCTTTCTTACAAGTTCCCAATAAATTTTACTCAACGATATTTTTGGAACTGTGCAAGCCCTCCTCCTGCTCTCACACAAGCAGAGAATACTCAGGCTGCATTGTGAAAAACACTGAAGAAAGATAAGCTGACAGTAATGTGTGGACATTATTCACCATCTATGGTGATTTTCAGTGTTTTTGTCTGTGTTCAATGAGCCTGTTTCATTTCTGGAACTTGATGCTGACAATTATCCACTTGAAGCAGGATGTTTGTCAGATAAACTTCTTCTGTGGACTCTGGAAATGATTATATTCCCCTTTAACTGTTGGACAACAGAGATTTTACAGCTTCATGGACATTCATTCTGTCCACTCCAACGGTGCTCCCCTCAGGTCGTAAATGCTAATGTTGCTATCAGCTAGTAACAAAAACATGGGAGATTCAGACTGCTGCTTAATCTGACCACAGGGAGGATATTGTTTTCAGCCTGGAGGCAACTCAGATTCTGTTTTGGTGACCTTTAAAAGAACACCAACTGGGGATTTCAGACTCTGACTTGAAATTTGGAGGCTTGACGAAAGTCTTGACCACCCAGCATTTTAAATATGATGCCACAGTTACATTGGCTATTGTTAACATGACTGATTTTTCATCCAAAAATTGTTGGGATGACCAGAACTTTATTTTATCTTTGGAGAGCCCTGGATCAGAAAAATATAGTGCTAAGAGCCACTGTGTCTGTAAGTTCTGAAGACAGAAGCACCAGAATTTTACTTCCTTAATAGAATGACAGCCCAAAACATAAACTAAACAACAACTGATGTTGATCCTGATTTGTCATCCCACTACATTAATATGCCTGCATTCCTCGCAATTATCTAAACATGGCAAAAATATCATATTTTATATAAAAAAAATTCTCCACACACATCCAAAACACAAAAGGTTGCTTGTATATCTGTATATTTGCAAGTTAAAAGAGAAGGATTTTTTATTTTTTTGGTAAGAACAGTACACTTTACTTGTTCTGAATAATATCCTAGCTGCTAAGGGTCTGATGCAGTAATTCTCAACTGGTGGGTCGTGACCTAAAAGTGAGTCTTGGACCCCTTTTCAATGGGTCGTGAGCTTTTGCCTTGACAAAAAGTGTATGGAAAAAAATGTGTTTTTATTTTGCATTGAGGATGCCATCTGTTCACACTCCTTGTCAATATAGCTGGTTGTTAATCAAATGCTAACAAACACCTGTTTTAAAAGAAAGTTGTTTGTCACGTGCTCATTAAGCAGGTACTCAGATAAAGCTACATATTTTTGAAACAACTTCTCAGATCAGGACTTTTTTTCATGCTTGAGCATGAACGCTCAGTTGAATCTTTTAATAAATGACTGAAGTTACTGAAGTGTTATTGCCTCATCTTATTAAATGCTTCTAATTGAAAATTATTAATACAGAGCTGTTCATTACGTATCCGCTGGTGCAGGGTTATCACAGCTAAAGCAAAATTTGAAGTATTTAAGCCCTTGTGTCCCTCAGATGCACTTTTTGGCTTCAATTAAAATACAGATGATTGAAAGTAAAATGGAATATTTCTCTCTCTTACATCAACACTTGCAGATCATTTTGGTTTCTAATTAAACTTTCTGAAGTTACTATGATATTCTGTTCTATCTCAGTTTTCAAGTGCAGAATCATTTTTATTAAATTAATTTGAGAAGTTGAAATTTTAGCTTGATTTGGATCACAGCTTGACATTAAGGTGTGATGGTGGGTCCTAAAGCCCACCAATTGAGAACCACTGGCCTAAAGGGCCTAAAATATGTAGTTTGCTTTAATATCTCAGTTTTCCTTTTTTTGTGGACATAAATATGATTTTGTTGAAGAATTACAACACTTGATAAAAGTTACACGAGGCTGCAACATGCTTCTGAAGTTGCTAGCTTGTTGACTCGAACAACTGAGAGGGAGGTGAAGTGGTTTAGTGGCTGCGCCGCAGCGCTGTGCGGAGGAATAGGTGACGTGAGTTGGTTAGTTCCAGATGAACTTTATATTTCCAAAAAAATAATGCACTCAAAAAAACATTCTAGGTAGTGTACTCATAAACTGTGGTATTATTTTTTGATGGGAGTTCTTATCGGTGGTGAAAATACCCTTTGGTCTTGGTACGATACTTCCCTGTTTGTGGCATGTTCTGCGTGATAGATTCTTAAAGACTGTGGCTTGCTGAAGGAGAGGAGAGAACTTTCTACTGCATCAAATGGACTTAGTGGCCTTATGGAGCTCATACAACCCTACTTCTGAAAAACTGAACTGTCCCTTTAAATGTAAAGCCTGGGTCCTATAGGACGAAGCACTGTCAACTTACCCTGGGTAACTCACACCTATCCAGGGTCGAGTAACCCCAATAATGGCAATCAGAATAATCGATAGCATGACATGAATAATCAGCAGGGTAACTCAACCCGGGATTGTCTCATCAAGAGCCGTGAACGTGCATGTGTAAATGTAGGGCTCAGAGGCAGCTGACTAATCGCAATCATGAGCAGAAAACACGCTACGAAGCACCGGGAATACACTGACAGAGCTCCATATTTCACATATGAAGAGCAGCGTCTGGTAATGTTAAAATATGAGGATGAAAAAGCCGGTATAATGGAGAAAGGAAATGCTGCAGAGGCTGTCAATCATAGGCAAAATGCGTAGCAACGCATAGTGGACTGTGAAAATGTGCAAGTTACTCATCACTGGCTAAATCTGACACTGATCACACTCACTAATGGACTGAAGCACTATACTGTGCAAATGTATTGCATGTCTGACAGTTGTCATCCCTCAGATGTAATCCCTCTGTTGTGAGGAGGTTGTGGATGCAGATAAAAAAAAAAAAAAAAACATAACTGCCTCTGGTAGGTTGGCCAGTTTGGTGTCTTATCATGCGATTTACGATTTAAGTCGTTGCCACAATGAAATCATGGTTACATACTGAGCTGATGTCTGACCCAAATTAACAATTTAAAAATCAGCAAGAAAAAAACCCTCAAACACATGAATAAAGTGCAGGAATGACATGATGGACATGATGGAGTAATTTGCTGTTTCACATAAGAATTACATCCCCTTTATTTGTCAAGCACTTTATGGTGCATTTGAATGTATGAAAGGGGCTATAGAAGTGAAGTTTGTATAACCAAGTGATGCACAATGTAGGGCTGAACGATTTGAGAAAATAATCTAATTGCGATATTTTTCCCCAATATTGCAATTTGCATTTACTCTGCGATTGTTTTAATGTTCCTCATCTTATGTATTCTTAAACAAACATAAGCAGTAGATTATTTTATAGTAATACCAATATGACAATAAATCGATGTAAGGATAAAAGATTTGAGAAAATAAGTCAATAGATGCAAAATAGGTATGAAATAGCAAAAAAAAAAAAAAAAAAAAAAGCAAAAAAATTCAAAAGTGACTAAGGAAAATTGATTATAGCAGCAAAATTGGGATTAAATTTCAAAACCATGTAATAATTACAAATATGGTCTGACAGTGGCCAAAAAAAACAAAAAGGTGAATGGGAGCAAGATAGGCATAAAGTTGTAAAAACTGGGTTAAAAAAGGTTAAAATAGGCATGAAATTGCAAGAAACTACATCACAATGCCAAAATGCTAACACATTTTGGGTTAAAAATATTGCACTGTCTGCGATTTGAAAATTGCAACGAGCCATATTGCGATTTAATCTAATTTGCAATTAATTGTTCAGCCCTAGCACAATGCCAGTGAGACAGTCTGTGCACCGCTCCTGCAGGTCACAGGGGCAATACACTGCTCAAATATATCACACAAGTTGATGATTCTGGGCCGCGACAACAGGTACCTCTCATAGCGCTTCATCAGGTTGATCTAGTGGGCCAAATCAGTATCGGGACGCCCTTTCTCATCTGTATGCTCGTCTCAAGAGTTGTGCGCCTCTGTCTACTGGGTTCAGGAGAAGATTTGGAGAAACTGATTGGCCCGTGCGAGGGTCATTGTACAGGATCAGATTCAACCTCCAACTTATCCTGCTCCGGAGCAGGTTAGCCATGGTCACCATGGTTATCTACCCCGATAAGCTATCCATAAACCAGGGTTAACCCTGAAGTTACCTTGCTAAGACATTAATCCTGCTTCGTGATAAAGGCCCCAGGTCTGTTGGTTTAAACAGCACTCAACGCTGGCTGTAACGCTGTAATGCTTTTGTTCTTGAGCCCTTGACTCTGGCCACATGATAATAGAGACAGGATTCAGATCTTGTTTTTGTGTCTCCAGCATATTATCTTCTGGGCTTTAAACTAGATTCAAGGTTTGATAAATGTATGCAGTGGCCATTTAAAACACAGAAGTTACCAGGATTGTTGGTAAAGTTTGTAACTGACTTAGATTCCAGACTTGATGTGTGATAGATGGACCTAAATGCCCAAGATTCTCTGAATATTAAAACCGTTGCTGACGTGAATTTGGACCAGACTTGGAAGTTTGACGACTTGACTAAAGCACTAGCTGTTCATATGCCTTGAACGGGGGAATATTATTTCCTGGCAGCTGCTTTCCCATTTATCTTGTTTCATCCGCCCTCATCTTCATAAGGGCCTGCATATTGGCACTGCCCATTTCTACCTGGCATGAAGTAAACTGCTGTTTGTAAAACCATGAATCAGCGCAAAGATTCCCTCCCTTTTGCTCAAAGAAGCCTCGCAGACAGGAGTAGGAGTTTAGTTCTTTGCCCTGGTGTATGAATAGGTAATGACTTGGAACACAGGGCTTGTTATTTAACACAAACACTCCTGTCAGCGTAGATGGATGCATTTTTTTTTTCCTCCCCTCTTTCCTCTCCTCAAACTGTGATAGGAGGGAGATGAAAAGTTCACGCTGCTTTACAGAAATGATGTGTGAACACTTTGTTATGCCAGAGGAGCAGACGTGATCTGTGGCAGGGCAGAAAAGCACGCTCTGAATATGTTCTTGAAATATCTCCAAATTTCTGAGAATGTCACAATAGTGGCGTAGGATTGGCTGAGGGGAGGATTTGTGGGATTGAAATAATAACACAAGTGGTGTAATCTCTTCATCCCCTTGTCCTTAGGTAACTGTTTTTGTGGGCTGGAAATATCTTTTGTGTCTAATCCTTTCCACTCTCCCTCTTTCAGCACGGACAGGCTCTTGCTCTTGCATTCTCGGGATGTCTCTCTTGATTTTTCTCCTTGGGTTTTAACGGCACCCCCCTCGCTCCTCTCCCCGCTTGTCACTTGCACTTTTCCTCCAAAGATCTCTTCCTGACTCCATCTTTTCCCCCCCTCGTCTCTCCTGTAGCCCCCGTGATGGAGGCAGAGTCCAGCAGGAGGTCCATTTGCATTTATATCACACGTGTAATGTGCTCAGCGCTCCTATAGCTGGCCTGAACAGCGTGATACTAACATGACGCTTTGGAAAATCACATGCCTGTCATCCCGAGGTCTCATCCCAAGGCTCATTTCACAAGAACATGAGTGCCGTTGAGCAGATTTTTAATGCAACCTGTCCCCTCTGTGAGCCATTTTTCCTCTTAACAACAAAACAAATGCAGCATACTCTGGGCACAACATACAGTCTCCTTTATTTTAGCTCTATAAGAATACTTGAGCTCGTACTATCCAGTCATCTCTCTAATTTTAGCCTTAGATAGTAAGAAGATTTCTGTTACTCATGAGTCTTAGTTTCAAGTTCTATCCTTCCTCTGGTGATTTAAATTATTTCACACTGTTACATAAAACACAAATGTCAGAGGAGCAAGTGAAAAAAAAACCTTCCAAGTAGCCAAAATAACAGGGGACACATTTTTTTGCCCAAGTCTGTGGGAAATAAGTGGCTCAGCACAAGCCAGCGCTCTCTGGAAGTCTTAATTCTCTTCCCCCCTCCGCCTCATGTTTTGCATTTCAAAGAGCAGAAGTGGTTTTCCAAGTGCATCCAATTAAGTGTTTTTCTTCTTGTTTTCCCTCATTTTCATTAGGATAATGTGACTGATCAGATCTTCCCGAAGGTGGAGGCGATCCTGAAGAAGCTGGGAACCAGGGACAACGTAAAGGTATTAGATTAATTGCCTCGTGCTTCGCGCTGCTCCTCTGCCTGATTTGATGCAATGAGATGAAAGTTTGAGGGGGAGATGAGGCAGGTGCTGCTAGAGTTTTTGGGTAAGTCAATAACAGAAGAGACAGTAGAGGGGCAAATCCTCCAGAATCGAATCTCCTTTGATTTCAAGCCGTGCTTTATTTATTGATGCAGTAATTTAAAGGGATAGGGCAACTTTTTTCTTCTCATGTCTCGCCTCACTCTGAAATCCATGACAGGCAGATGGACGCCATTCTTTCCAATGTGCACCTTATATTCTTGTTGACCTCCTTACAAGCATTTGTGCATGCCTCCTGTGGTTTAGTTTCATGTGAATTTCTTTTAAAAATCAATAAAGTGATCATCTAGTCTAAAAATAGACAACATAAGCAGGATTTCAAGGTGTCCTGGAAAACCTTGACACTGACTGACCAAATTTCCAGTCTTAGAAAACATATGGAAGATGAGGAAAAAAGTCAGATGTCCTGGAAAAGCTTGAATCGTCCTGGAAAATTATGTATCTTCCTTTCACCTTGTTAATGAACAAATATTAAGCCTAGGGAATGAATTACATGCAATAGTAAAAACTAATGCACAATTAACCATAAAATATGAGTAGATAAAATAATACAAGTTAGGGAATAAAATATAAATCTCAAAACATTGTTCACAAAAAGAAATAAAAATGATAAAATAAAATTTAGCCCGCTGAAACAGTAAATCAACAAAATATAGCAGAGAAAATAAAGATTTAAAAGATCATACATTTATAATTGGAGGACACCACATAAAATCCACACTACAATGACAGGTAGCAGACATTTTCATGCCTAAAGCCGGGCATACACTGTACGACTGTCGGCTCGTTTTGAGCCGATTTGCCAGTCGTGCGACTATTTTTTGGATCGGGCCGAATTTCAGCTCAATCGTGTGTCGTGCTTTGTGTAGTATACGTATAAACTTGTTTGAAATCCTGGTCGCTCCTCCTTAAGGTATCGCACAATAGAAGCAGTGCCACGAGCCGACTTGCCTCAACCTCTCACACAGAGCATGCGCAATGCTCAGATAAGTGTCGTCAAACCAAGCGGATCTCCTGCCTATATTTGACGTTGCGGTCAAAACACCATAGAAGAAGAATGATACGGAGTCCGACGTGTGGTATTTGGACGTATTGTGTGAGCAGTGAAGTCGCATCAGAGCATCTTGTCGTGTAGTGTGAGAACATGATTCATGGGCTGCAAACTTTTGAACTTTGCGATCTAGTCGTGCAGTTTGAGATGGAGCTGTGTCAAACGATTTAAAATATCGCACAGTGTATGCCCGGCTTAAGTGTGTTAGAAATAATAAAATTTCAACTTCATGATACAGTGGAGCTAGCTAGAGATGTTAGTCATCAGCCTTTAATCTTGTTTTTTAGAAGACTAGATAAACTTGAAAATTGTCCACACCAATGTTGTAACTTCAGTTGGTTAAGTGACACAAACGTCTGGAAAATGATTTGTTGAAAAGAGTAGGACATCTGGTGACATAACACACTAAAAAAATGAGTCACATCACGATCACAGGGCCGTTTAGAGTTGCTGGAGAGTTTATCTGATGATGCAGTATATAGTAAAGAATGGTGTCTGTCTGTTTGTCATGGACTATGGAGTGAGGCAAGACACAAGAAGACAGTAAATAACTGCATATCCCTTTAAATTGTGTACCTTGTGCAGATGGATGTTATATACTTTGCTAAAATAGCCTTCAAAGTGTCAATCTGTCTAATATTCAAACATAATTCAATCCTTATTATATGACTGTAGAAGAGGTTGTCCAAGAAAATCCTGTTCAATCAATCAATCAAACTTTATTTGCATATCTCTTTTCATACAATGTCTGGCAGCACAAGGTGCTTTACATAAAAACAAAGAAATGAAATAAAATAAATATATCAAAAGTAGAAAATTGAATATACAAACCCCACCCACCCTCGCAATCCACATACAGCACACACACTCATTTACACACATTACACACACAAACACACACACACACACACACACACACACAAAGATACAGAAAACATAATAATAGGACTGAGGAAACACTATCTCGATTTAAAAATGAGGAAACACGGGAGCCAAGACTGAAATGACAATAAAAAAAATCATAAGAACTTAGATTAAAAATATTATAGGAAAATAAATAAGTGAATAAATACAATTTTAAATCATAAAGGGTAAAAGAGATAGCCAAACACCAATGGGTAATGATAGTGGAAAGAAAATTGTTGAACAGAGAATAAAAATTCCGAGTAGTAAATCTGAGCTGAAATTAGAAATTGAAACGGATAAACAGGGTTAAAAAAATAAATACGATTGAATAACAATGAAAAATATAATCATCTAAATGCCAGACAAAAAAAGGTCTTTAGTTTGCTTTTAAAATATAAACAGCAATGTCAGAAATACTCAGACCTAAAGCTTGCATGCCTAAATTCACTGAACCACCTTTTCCCCATTCTGATGCTCAGTTTGAACTGCAGCAGGATGTCTCAACCATGTCTTAATGTCTAAACGCATTGAGTTCCTGCCACATCAATGCCTGATCAGCCGTTTGCTTAAATGAGTTGAAGGGGATATATACTGATTAATGAAAATAATAAAGTGTACAAGGATAAGTTGGCAGTATGAACAAAGTGGTTCTCAGCTTATAGCAACCTTTCCACATGGTTACAGAGTTTTTGAAAATCACCTATATGAGCATTTTCAGTGACCTAAACTGTCAACTTGTTGTGGAAGAAAGGACAGCACACAGAAAAAAAGCTGCGTTTTTGAGAGTATCTGTCTGAAAGTAGACATAGCGTGTCTTATTTTTACCAGCCACTATGTCTGGAAGGTTGTCTGCACTGAACTGTCACTGCCAAAGAAAGTCAAGTGTTGTACTTATTTCTAACCTTGCCTTTATTTAGCAGACATACTCATGCTTTTTTACCATCTGTTACCTTAAATGCCTCAAATTATATTCAATGAGAAAATCTGGGAGAAGAAAAGATCCATTTTGGGTGATCTGTGGCTCTGTAGATGTATTGAGAACAGAGAGACAGAGACACATGCATAAAGAGACTCGTAAATGTGTGTGTGTGTGCTCCATATCCTTCTCTGAGAGCCAGTGTTATGTTAGACTGACACTCAAACACCATCCACTCTTAATTAGCTCTGCACTATCAGCAGGGAGTCCTCTCTCACACCCGCTCTTTCATCCATTCTTCTTTTTTATTCTCCACCCCGGCAGCCACAGACTCCAAGAATCACTTACATTAAATAAAAGAAAGTGTTCAGAAATGTTTCTTTAACTCAGCATGCGACGATGCATCTAGATTTGCTATTGTTGTTGCCTTTTATCTTCTATTAAATGTAAGAGCACTGTTTGTCATATCTGTAGCTTTTCTTTCAGAAAAGTCTTTTGCAGTGAAAATGTTTGGAGGATTATTTGACCCCTCTTCTCAGAGAACTTTTCCAGCACTAAGTTGCCAAAAATCAATTTCTTTTTCTTTTCCTCCACTGAATGAAAACTTTGTGGCACACAGAGATAATGCAGAAATGTAAAGAATAAAAAAAAGAATCGATAATGCACAGTAGCTCTGCAGTTTCACATTACTTTATTTTACCATTCAGAATCTTCATGAACAGCTCCCTTCGTCAGTTTAACACTTTCACCCACAACCACAAAATAATACATAGTTTAGTTTACTTGAACATACAGTATGTGACATTCACAGTGCAATCCAACAGTATGAGAACTGTAAAAATGATGATTGCAACAAGTTAGAAGCATTCTGCAATGTCATATTTTCCACCTTTTTGGCATTTGTGTTGGCCATTTTCAGTCAGTTTTTTTTGTAATAACAATAACTTAAGTTGTATAGCACTTTTAAAAACAAGTTGACAAAGTGCTTTGACAAACGGTCAGAAACATACAGGCAGCAAAGCACAAAAACTACACCACGAGGAAACAAAAACAAAAAGCTCAGTTCAAATCAAGGCTAACTGACATTATATGCTTTGGGAAAAGTAATGTGTTTCATAGTGTGTGCATTGCACTGATTTTAAAACTTTCACCAGTTTTTCTCATCATGACAGATTTAAACCGACATATTGAACCTTGAACCGCCAACTATAGTAGCAGATTGATTAAAAATGCTAAATAAGCAAAGTAAACTAAAGTAACAGTGAATTGTGGAAGAATCTGTCTGGATATCACAACATTAAGCAAAGAATGCAGCATTTACTGACTGTATTAGTAAATGCTGCATTGTTTCGGAATGTTGTCATGACCAAATGCTGATGGGGTTAGAAGTCCTGATTCTCAACTTTGTTTTTTGTGTTTAGTTCTCATTTGCCTGCACTTTTTTAGATCTGTCAGCTAGTTTAATTTCTTACTCTGGTTCTTCTCTGATATGGACGTTGGACCTTTTTGACAAGCTGAGAAGCGACGCGTGTCACTGCGCAGGTGCAGTAGAGAGCCGGAGTTTGTCGGACACCAGCTGGAAATCCAGCCGGAAACAAATATTTACAGAATTCACCTTCAAAACCTGTCTCCTCAGCGACTTTCACCCAAGCCTGCTCCTTTTTGTTCTGGTCTCTGTAGAGTACACACGTTGAATCTTATAGCTCCGGATGATGGCAAACAGCGCAGATCAACCTCCCCTCCATCTTTCAGCGGGGTTTGAGCAGGAGCAGGTGGCCAGCGCATCACACGTCATCAAATCAATGATGTCGGGGGGGAATGTCATCGCTGATTGGCTGCCGCGGCACAGCGTCATACGAATTTGCGTCAAAAGTTTAATATTTTCAACTCGAGCGTAGAGGCGTTTGACACGCCAGACGCTCCATACGTGCCATGCCAAACGCGTCCAACGCGCTGCCCGGGGCGAATCTGCGTCTAAACGCGTTTTTGCATTGACTTTGTATGTAAAACCAAAGTGGTACTCCTGGCAGATTATTGCTATGATAGTGGATATGATTACACATTGCTCCAGTCAATTTGTAAATTCCACCTAATGCATTTAAAGGGCAGCTTTATCTCGATGTACTTCTTTCCTTCTTTAAGCTAAACAATGCCATTACTTAAAGTCTGATTGTGTATTTTCAAGTCATAGTGCAACAGTAGGCTGGATGTCAGGAATAAAGACCATAGCTACAACTACAGCTAGTGGCAGGTGGTTATTTAACACAGTGTTTAACAGGCTTTGGTCTGCCTGACCAAGGGCAGAGAAACCCTGAGCTTGCTGTGCAGATAGGTCGGCCTGATTTAAGGTTTTTAATCAGGCATATATCTTGCCAAGCTCCAATCTACAGCAATTTTAAACCCACAAACAGCCATTTTTATAGAAAAGTGGTTTATATAGAAACAGCATGTAAGCAGGTCAAAGAAGCTGAAAACAATGCACTTTTGTAGGCTTGCAGTTGATTGTTGCATTTGAAACTTTAATTAATAATATTTGACTTAATACAGGTTTCACAATGAAGATCTTGAAGTGTAATGACAGTTGATCGTTTTTTTACCAGGAACAGCCAAACCAGGACGTTACATGCATTCAGAAATGCTCACACAACTCAGGAGAGAACCAAACCACACTTTAAGTTACAGCCACATTACTTTAAAATGGAAAAATTGAAGCTTACACAATAAATGCAGATTTGACTCAGATTAAGAATGTTAAAATCAGCGTTATTTCTCCAGGAATCATGTTTTGCAAAAGCAAAGCATTAGTTAAAATGTCTTAAGTTAGAGGGTCTTCTTAAAGCTGCCAGGATGTTAACTCTGCAGACAGTCGAAACAGAATGAGAACTGAGGGTGAGTGTTAAACCAGCTGACAGACCAAAAAAGTGCAGGCAAAGGACAACTAAACACAAAATAACAAAGTTGAGATGTGGGACTTCTAAGCCCCTCATGCTGTCGGAGCATTTGGTATGGTCCTCTTCTTGAAATCCTAGCTCCGCCTTCAGCCTCACTTTTTGTTTAAACTAGGAAGCAGGGCACATTGAACAGGTAAATCGAAACAAGAAGACAATAACTTGATATTATTAGAGTAGGCTAACAGGCAATGACAGGGCAACTTAAATTCATTGTGTACTTAAAAAATCATGTATGTAAAAAACGTTTGAGTAAGAAATGCTTCATAAAAAAAAGTATTTCTCATATCAATCAGCTTGAGAAATTGATATTTGTGTTATTTTGCATAACACTTTTCCTTATCTGTTGTATTCTGCTTGTGCTGAATGGCTTGCAAATCAAAGAGAGGCATTTAGCAGAGACAACAACAACATCAAAGATCATGGCATACAGAGGACAGGAGTGGCCAAAACAAAGGCTAAATTTTATGCAATATGATGCTACTTTATGACGTCCAGTTTCTGTGTCCTTAGATTTTAAGCAAGAGTGGAAACACCTGCAGTTTGGATATGCATTTGTGTATGCAGCATGACGTTGTTGACTCAGAAGACCTGTGGAGACCAACTATTTTTCAGAAAGGAAATTCTCAGCAACTGGATGTATTGGCAGAATTTCCTAATGGCAAATTAATGTAATCTTGTAAATTATCTTTCCTTTACTAGCGTTAATTATTACATTGCCCTGTCCTTCACACTTACTATTTTAGCCTTTAACTCTCCCATTTACCAGCTCACAGTATGACGGTTGCGTCCATCAGCTCTAATAATGTGTATATGCACACACAATTTCAACCTCCAACAACTTCACACTTTGATTTTTTAGTTGTGAAATATAGCAATAATATTTTTTCACCTTCCTACTTTTTTTAAATCCGTCTCTATTATTTGTCTATCAAGAAATGTGTCTAGCACCGCTGTGCCACATGCAGTTGCTAGGAGACATCCAAAGCAACAGCAAAGCCTCTCCACGCTGTTATCGGCCCTAATACATGTCTCCACCTCTGCAGGTGTGGTTCTATAACCAGGCTTGGCACGGCATGCCGTCCTTCCTAAGCATAGCCAGCAACGCCATCCTGAGGGGGAACCTGCCAGCAGGAGAAGACCTCCGCCAGTACGGCATCTCTGTGTCCAATCACCCTCTGAACCTGACCAAGGCGCAGCTCTCCTACATGGCTCTGTGAGTTATCAGAACAGAAAAATAGAGGTTAAAGGGGAAGACGGTGGGAAGGTGTTGCATGAGAATTTCTTGCTGCTAGTAATCTGTCTGTTTTTTCTTGTGATGGTCCAGGCAATGGTGGATAAAGTGTCTGACAGGTATACTATTGTGAAATACAGACATCACATTTTGAAAATGAAAAAGACCTTTTGAAAGGGAAAAATCAACAGTTTTACTTGTAAATGATGCTGGTGAAAGGAAAGGGATCAGAACTTCTGTTGTCATTAGACTCTTTTTGACTATTAAAAAATGAACAAAACTATCATTCTTTTCATAACTTAAAAGTCCATTCAGATGAACCTAAAGTTTTTACTAGTTTTTATGTCCATACAAGGAACAGTTTCTGAATACTGATTGGGTCACTGATGAATAAAAAAACACAAAAAGATGTTCTGTACCCACTTTCTATTTAAAAATCTCAATTTTTTTGTGAAAGGCTGTATGGGCAGTATGCAGTGACTAAGGTTGTCATGACACCTGAACTTTTTACAATACCTTTTCTGGAACTCACTATTCAATTTCTTTGAGACTGCAGAATATCTTTAGAACAAAATAATAGATCAACCTTGAACAGATATCTTCTTATTTTTCATTGACAACCAGCAATGCAGAAAAAATGCAGTTCTTGGAAAAGTGGAACATGTTCAGTAAATTTGGAAAGGTTTGTCTTTTTTGTCAATTTTATCCACTAAAAGTGTCCCTTTTCTCTATACCATTTTAAATAACGGAAAAAATACAAAAACACGAGTGACCTGGGTGACAAGGTGGCACAACAGCAAGAAGATTTGAACCTTGTGTTGTCCAAGGTTTTCTTCTGTTTGTTTTTTTGGTCATTCATACCTTGGGGAGAGAGACAGAGTAGCTGTTGTAATTGTAGCTTAAGCAAATCTATTCTGTTATGTGAATAAACTCTTAAATTCTAGACCTGTTTTGTCAGCTTTAAATATTGAAGGGAACAGTGTACATTTACATTTTAAAAATTTGGTATCAAAACTTATCAAAGTTTTCCACAAACTTCTACAACCAAATCACTGACTAGAACTTTAAAGTGTATTATTTTCTGTGGCTTCAGTCGTGAGTCTGCCACGCTGTATGGACTGGCACACTATGAATCATGGGATATGTTTGGAAAAGTAGGACAATGTTGTTGGCTGTGCTTGACAGAGCCTTTGAAATAGGACAGCCTTTTGACACGCAACTGTTGTCTGATTTTAAACCTTGAATTGGGACACAGCTTTCTTCTTTAGCTTGTTGTTTTCCTTATCTTCTGTTTCTTTTTTGTCTTTGGTGTCTTTCTCCTTCATCTAAGAAGGGTTTTTCCTTACGTATCCACAATGTTACATTACTATCAGTCACACTTTTTAACCACCCGTTATCTGTTCAGCCAGTATGAAATTATTAAACAACAAAATTTCTCAAATGTAAGCACCAAAGGTTTCTTTAGCCGGTGCTGTTTTTTCTCTTCATTTTATTAAGTGCAGAGTCTAGGCAAAAGCTCATAGAAATATGACCTGTCAAGTAAAAAGCAGTTCTCCAGAAAATCCTGAATACTGTAACAAAGAAGCATCACTTTTTAATGTTACACTGCTTATGTCAGGGGAAGGAGAAGAAGGCCAGAGCCTCCAAACTATGAAGCATATTTATACTGAGAGATAAAGCAAAGCTCCCTTATATGCTGTGTCTGCAAACCTCTTCTGCAGGTTCTACCCTTGAATTTTAACTTGTAACATAGCCGCAGAACATTTATTTCTCATTGGGAGACATATTTGAGAGACTGATGGATACGCAAGGAACAGAGAGAAATCTGCAGATTGAAGGGGACAGAATGAAGTGTCAGAGAGAAAATGGAGACAAAGGGAGAACAGATGAGTAAAAGGCGACACAATAGAGAGTATAAGATATATGGGGGATTGGTTTGAGTGTGCCCAGATTTGGAGGCCCAAGGGAACCCCTTGTGAGGATATACTGTTTTTTTCCTCAGGCCTTTTCCCTGCACCGGCAAGAGAGCATCTCCCCATGAGAACAAGAGATTAATGATGCACTAAACCCTAACATATGGATCTAACTGCTCTCTGTGCACTGAGCTCAGTTTTGTTTTCTGATTATGAGCCTCTATGTGTTCCTCAAAATATCTGGCTTGGATGTGTGGTTCAAAGGCGTCATCGTGATCAGAAGTTTTAATGAGAAGTACCTGGAATTTTTTTCATTACAATGCAGCGCCATAACCACAACTCCTGACATTATACAGGCAATACAGCGCCTGCCACCAATCACCGCAAAGAAGCACTTTTATTCTGTCGTCCGCCGCTGCTCCCCCTGATCCTTCATCAGGTATTTATGTAGTGATCAGGTGTTGATGACAGGCATGAGTTAGAGAGCAAAGCCACACCAGGGTTAGGAGATAATTACGATCGCCTGCCGACAGTAGATCCAAGACGAGCTTCTTTTCCTCTCAGCCTCTCTGTACAGGTCGTGATGTCTGCGATTTATAAACAGCGATTCCCAGATTAGCTCGGACACTCTGTCATTGTTGAGAAAGTGTGAAGGTAAGGATGTGGTAAATAGAGGACTTCTTGAGGAGATGACTTCAAACTTAGGAATTTGTCTTTTTAAAGGTTCACTTATCAAGCTTATCTAATGTAAAATACTCACACCCTACTCTAGTGTTCCTTTCAGAGTGTAGTGTTTTCATTCACACTCCTCTGCAGCAGAAAGGTTTGCTTTAAACCTTTGGCAGTTTTGTTCCAGAGAAAAATCCAACAACAGAGAAGAAAAGAAAGAGCAGTACCTTGCAAAAAAAAAAGTTCCCCATCGCCATAGCAGCTAAATACCAAGAGGCATTTTTAAAAGAAAAAAAAAGAAAAGTAAAGCCTAATTATTCAGTCTGACCTCTTTTTTTGATTCTTGTTAGCAGCTGAACATTCAAGCAAAACAACCCAGTGATACATGCCCAGACCTAATTTGCCAGCAGACAAAGCAACTAGTCTGTAGAAACACTCAAAACCAGCCTCTAAAGACCAAGGCAGCTTGTGAAAGTTGGGGAATAAAAGAAAACTGTAGTCATACATTTTTTTTCCATCACGTCGCTCATCTCAAGAAAGATGCGGAAAAAAATGAAGAAGATGGGCACAGTTTTTTTCCCTGTTTCCAACAAAAGAAAAGCAACAACAACAAATAAACAGTGCATTGCTCCATTTACTTTTTTGTGTAAGCAAACACAGCTATAGTCAGCAGGACTGAAATAAGCTGACTTGTTATGGTATTATGTGCTTTTAAAGGTATTAAGGTCAGTAGAAGGTAAAACAAATCAAGTTTTGTATTTTTTGGTTTAACAATCAGAAACTGCAGGCCTTTATGTGCACAGTTCAGTCAACCTTCGACTTCAACCTTGATTATGCCTTGTATGTTTTTAATTTCTTTTATCAGAAAACAAACACAAATAACATATTTATGGGGGGGACATGTTGTTGTAGGCTTCTGGACCTTTCCTAATTCATGGGGTGTTAATGACTAAAGCTCAGTTCACACTGCTATTTCAAGGTGTAATGTGTACCTCCCGTGATGTTTCACCTCCACTGTGAACATCTTGGAAACGAAATGGAGAGAAGGAAGTTGTAACAGAGGCATTATGTTGGAGAGTGGGAGCATGAGGTCTCAGCGGGTGACAGGAATGCTGAGAGTGAGCACCTCTGCCTTCATGTGTATGTGGGGGCATGTGCCGTGTTGTGTTCATCCAAGCTGAACTGCTCAACCGTGTGGAACCATTGTAAATGTCTGGAGGTAAACAGTACATGTAATGGAGCCTCACTGCAGTGCTTTTGCATGAAGGCGCTGTGAGTTGGGCTTCAGTCTAATAGCGCTCGCTACTATCAATATGGAAAGTAAAGGGTTCAAGCCCTGCTCTGGGTGGTACGTTGAAGTGTCCTTGGGCAAGACACTTACCTCAAGTTGCTCCAATCACTGGCATGTTCATCAACATGAACGAGAGGATGTGTTGGTTAATACTGACGGGCAGCTTGCATAGAAATTCTGCCAAAAAATTAGAGCTGTTGCTTTGAAACTGACCTCCTGATGTTTCTCCTGTGGCCAGTGTGGAACTGCAGAACATGCAAGTTGGTCAAATGTAGGTTCATACATCCCAGACTGAGGCCATGCCTACACAAAGGCATGTCGTCCCCATGAAACGAACAATATCACTGCTCAGTGAAGAGCATGAAAAGATGTCGGTGACGAATTTTCTTGTGTCTTTTTACAAACACTTTTATTTTCAAATTTGACTCCAAGTCTAGTGAGTTTTATGGTTGAACTTATGAGCATGCTAACTGGGGTTGGCATTAGTTCTTAGGCAATGTCAGTGTCAATGTCAGCCTTTTCTTTAGACTGTAATCTGAAACATATTTAGTGAGCTAGATCAGATACTAAAATTAAAAAGCCACCATGAGTAGTTCTCTTGTTGGCAGCAAAGGGTTTCCAAAACCAGATCAATTCAGTATATCAACAAGTGTTTTTGTCAGAGTCTCGTCTGAAGCATCAAGAATGTATGAATCAGAATGTAAATGGTCTGAAGGCTGGGCACTTCAAGCAATCTCAAGATACTGTGAACTGAGATGTGAGTACATAGATTAGATTAAATTAGAACTTTTTGTTATTCCTTTGGGAAATTAAGATTCCAGTAGCATTTTGAAAAGTAGATAGACAGGCCAATATAAAAGATGGATATAAACAATAATATCAATTAAAAAAAATATGTCTACAGCTGGCTATTGCTCCTTCCCATCTTCTATCTTCCTGTTACTCCTCCTCCCCCCTGAGTTAGGAGTTGTACAGTCTGATGGCCTCTGGAATAAAAGAGTTGCCCTTTCTGTTTGTCCTGCACTTGGGAAGAAGCACGTCTTTTAGAATTTTTGACAAATTTTCTCATTTTGAAAATACAATAACAGCACAGAAAATGACAACTCAAGGCACTTAAATGTCACATATCAAGATCTTTAAAATGTTGAACATGCATTAAATAACATGCTTCTACTTTTACTTCCATCTTTGAACTGTACCATTGGTAGTAGTGTCTCTGCAGGTGAATTTTACAACTGCTTTCACAGCATTTGTGGCCATTTGATTCTGTAAAATTCATACGAAACATGGGCTTGGAGTAGGGGTGGGCGATATGGCAAAAATATCATATCACCATTTTTAAAAAATAAAATCACGATCATGATTTTATCACGATTCTTTTTTACTTTGATTTTTCTAGACTAATTTGCATGTTTGACCATTTTTCCCTATGTTTAACATATAAAACATGTAAAACCCTAAAAGAAAAAAAAGGACAATTAAAGCCAAAGAAACTTTCTGAACAGGTTTTAATTTAAATAGTGCAGTTTTTATAAAAATGTGCAATAAATGTAAACATAAAAGGTAATGAACAACAGTATCAACATTATCTCTTAAAGTGCAACAATTTAAAACAAATGTTATCTAACTGCAATGTCTCTAACCTGAGTGAATAATACAGCTGCTTTAGAACAGATTTTTGTTCAGACATCTTCAAGCTTTTATCTCCTTTTCTCTTTCCACCATGGCTTCATGCTACATAACCAAACAGGAGATCCCACCATGCACTGTGCGTAATGTGCTACGATTGGCTAGTCGGGTGCGCGTCAAACTCTCTGCGCCCACACAGACGATCTGACGATCTTTCTGCTTTATGACGATATTAAATCGTTATAATCCTTAACAATTTAATATCGTCATATCACACACCCCTAGCTTGGAGTATGTAACGTTATATTGTCTTGAGCACAGACCTTAAACTTTACAATGCTTGAAACAGACAAAAGGGTGATAGTGTCCTTTACAGCACATTGTGGTGTTACAATGCAAAAAGTTGTTTATCAAATTTTCCACATGAAGACACCCTTCAAAGAGTTTCTGGAAATCTTCATCCTAAATGGACTGTTTTAAATATGCATTTTTGGTTACCTTAAACTCTGTTCGCTTATGTTCACAAAGCCAACGCACATCAAATATGTACTTTTAACTTTAACTCTCTATTTGTGGACGTAGCCGAAATGAAACTCCAACAGTAGCATCAGGATACCCAAGTCTAAAGCTTCTGAAAACATGACTTGAAATAGTTAGAATTTTTATAGACTTTCAAAGTGCAATGTGTCATTAGGCATCCTTTAAAATTTGAAAGGGAAAACACTTGTCAAAGCAGTAGAAAATCTTGTTTTTAAAGTCGCTTTTTTACACTTTAGATGATTTCTCAGGAGTGTGTGGGGGTCGATGCTATGAGTTGGACTTGACATTTACTTTTTATTGTCTAATACACGCAAGTTTATGATCACCTTTAAAAACTTCGTGCTGATATATTAAAATGTTCAAAGATCAGTTCAAGAAGTTTTAGATTACCATGTGTATAAATCAACCCAAATATCACGTGAAGGAACTTAGACACTAACAATGAATCAAGAAAAGCAGCCACAAAAAGCCATGACGGTAAATTGCTCATTAGAATTTCAAAGGTAAATCAAATTGGAAGTATCAAACATGAAGTGCCATTTCATCCTGACATTTACTTATTATCATAACAGACAATTACCAGATCTGCTCTCTTCAAATGAAATTTATTTTCAATGACACTAAAATTTGCACTCTGCCATGTTATTTGAAGAAACTCTCCCTTAAGTGCACTTGGGAGGATGCGAGATAGCAAGATTTGTCACAAACCAACAAGCTGTGAAAACATGCAGGTGGAAAAAAGGATTCGCTTTCACCTGTCAAAACGACCACCTTACCTGTGTGGAGTTTGCCCCCAAAAGTCAAGAAACTCAAGAAATAGATTAAAAAAAAATACATCCATTCTTCACTTCTTCATTGCTGTTGTTCTGAATTGGATCCATAATTAATAACAATGTTAATATGATTTCTAAATTGTAAAGTATGCAAAACATCAAGTACCAGAAATGTACATGTGGGAACTAATTAATTACATTTTTTTTCTATCAAATTGTCATGGTTTCCTACTTTATTACATAATACCCCCTAGTACAAACAACACCCTGCATGCTGTGCCTGCAGCTTTACACTTGATAATTATCTTGTACTTTCAGCCCCTCTCCACTTTCACATCTCAGGCTGTGCCCTGCAGCCCTCGTCATAAAAAAAGCGAAAGACAAAAAAAATCAAAGCAGCACATCAGGCACAGCTCTGCTCTCCCTGCTCATCTTTCTTGCTCTTGCATTATTAGTTAATTAGCAGATTGCGTGTCCTCTTCTTCCCTGCAATTACTCCGCTTCAAGAATTCAGGGTTAGATCAAACTCCCCACCCACCCGGAGCATGCAACCCTTGAAACCTGTTGAAATGTTTCCTTTCACCCGCTGTGGTGAATTATTTTATTTATGAGCTCTAATTGCATCTGGTTTAGCCACCATAAATGCATCCATGTAGCCTCTCATTGAATATGCTAATTACACAACATGCAGCCTGGGGAGAGATGATGGCGGGGCAGGGGGTTGAGGATGATAGTGGGGGTTAAAGAATACACATTTTTGCTCATCGTTAATGGAGCAGAAACAACGGGGGACAAATTTTAAACAGGAACGGCATTAATAAGAAAGGGAAAATGAAGGTCAACATTTCGGAGGGTAAATCAGGCATTTTCAAATATGAGAACATAATTTTTTACCTGTTAAAAGCTTGTTCAAATGTATTTCAAAAGTGCTCCTCTTGTGTTCTTGGATTGCAAAGACACTAACAAGAGGTGCAACTTGAATGGGAATCAAGAATTACAGCTTATCGTGGATTCAGAAGCTCAACACGCTTTAAAAGCTTTTTTTTATAATGGAGAAGCAGCATTACAAGAGCTTCCCATTAAGGCTTATCTAATTAAGTCATCAATTACAAAAAGCAGTACCAGGAAATATTAGCCAAATTTATTGAAGTTGTCACAGAATGTGCTTCAGTGCACTCTGGAATTGCAAAAAAACCCATGTTAAGTGTTTATTCCATTATAGATAATGAGTAAAGCATTGCTTTAAACATTGTTGTTCATCCAGGCTCATGTCCTGGTAACAAAAGAGCCATTGATCTCCTCTTTGTGGATATGAGGCATTTAGTTTCAGCAAATGCCCCAGGTTTCTTTAGTCAGTTTTACAAGGAGCACTGAACAATTTAGCTTAGATTTTTTGTTTTTAAACTTTTTTTTTAATTAATTTAATTATTTACCTGTAGAAAGAACATGAGATAGTCATGGGTGTCACAGTTAAAACCAAAGCATGATTTTACACATACATCATGGTACAATGTCACATTATTCATGGTGCGTACACAATCCATTTTTTCCATTGTTTGGTACATTTTTCCAGCTGAAGCCTGAATACAAAAGTAAGTCTCTCCATACAGTATATTTCTTGTGTAATTCCACGCCACTGGTCCAATGTTGGAGGGTCTGGTTGCAGCCATTTTCTAGTTATAGCTTTCCTACAGCTTACCAAGAGTATCTTCCATAAGTATTTATCCTTTTGTGAGACTGTTACTGGTATTTTACCAAGATACAAGGTAACAAAAGAGAAATCCACTTCCACCCCAAAAATCTTTTGGATCTCAACAGCCACCTCTCTCCAGAATAGCTCAATTTTTGGACAGGCCCAAAAAACATGGAAATGATTAGCCATTGAATTTCCACATTGTCTCCTACAGGAGCCTCGGCTTTGTGTGCCTGTTTGCATTCTTGATATTTTAGGAGATATAAAAAATCTCACTACATTCTTCCAGCTAAAATTTAGTTTAGATTTTAATGAAGTTAAATTTATGTATTGTGTTTAGATGTCTGTTTAGCACACAAGTTAGCATTTTACCCATTTTCCATATTAACCATGAAGAAGCAATATGCACAACAACACAGAAAATGTGTGATTCTCCTTATGAAGAATGGCTCACAACTGTAGCTCAGTTAGCATCTTAAGATCAATATATGCTAACAGGCACCCTTTTACAGCTTGGTTTTCAGTTTCAGCAACTTAAAAGGTCAACTTAGTAGTTTTAATCATTTGATATTGGACAGATGTAGTTATCCAGGGGAGCAGTGTGTACAGTATTATTTTATGGTATTTTGTTCAATATATGTTTTGTTTTTTTGTGTATGATTCTCTCGCGTAGAATGTTAAGTACAAGATTCTATGAAGAATATGAAAAACATTTTCTTCTTTGTTTTTGTAATTCTGTGCTTAAAAATCAATAAAAATGTTGAATATATAAAAAAGAAAATGTGTGTTGTTAAAAACACCAAAAAAATTAATTAAAAAGTATGTTGTCCAAAGTGTCTTTACTAAGAATTCTATCTTGTAATATCTCTAATGTACATTTTTTATCTAACTGTGCTTCTTTTGGGATTTTTTTTTTTTTTTCAATTCTAGTGCCTCGTCCTCCACCGATGTGGTGGTCTCCATCTGCGTTATTTTTGCCATGTCCTTCATCCCGGCCAGCTTTGTCCTCTTCCTCATCCAGGAGAGGGTGAACAAAGCCAAGCATCTGCAGTTTGTTAGTGGAGTCAACCCGACTGTCTACTGGCTGGCCAACTTTGCCTGGGATATGGTAAGAGCTTTGGACTATTAAAAAGATGTTCAACACAACTTCACCTCCTCATGTAGTAAAATATAGCAAATTACTCTCTATCTGTTAAAGCTGTTGCCTCAACATCCTGTCCCTGAAACCTGCTGTAACATACATATAGCTTATTATATAAGGGCAGGGTTGGCAATCATGGAAAACTAGCATGAATTTGAATGTAGCAAGTCCTCAGGACTCTTGTCTCTGTCTCCTTCAATCTTTGGTTACTGTCTCATGATTAGACTAATAACACTTGATAGCTAATGTTACAGAATTGTGAAGATAGAATTATGGTAACTTTACTAGCAATATAATGTCAGACATTTTCTATACAGTGATATTAAAGCAACTTAACATTATGAGATGTCACATACTGTCCTCACTAAGGAAGCACACCCTTACCTCAGGCATGTATAAGTAATCTTTTTGATTGTCCATCGGTTGAATTTCTACACTTGTAACCTGCAGAGTGCACATTTTTCATTACCCTTCTAGAAAGGAAACCAGATAAAAGTGATTCTTGCATATAAATCGAGGTGTGATATGTTTTCAGTTTCACATTTTAACCTATTAAGTAAAGGTCTTCAAACACTTGGCAGGAGACCAGTGTTGGACCATAAATCATTTGGTTGAAGGCTGTGGAGAAACAAAAAGTAACCCATTTTAATTTTTTTGAGTAGAGGGCGTTTGATTTTGAAATGTAAACTGTATACTTGCATATACACCTATGGAGCTTGACTGAGCTAAAAAGTACTACCTGAGACGAACTCATGGTTAAGCCTTTTGCTCATGCACTCTTCCACCTGTGCTCTGAGCATAGTTATAATATCTGGCTCTTCACAATATGGCTTACTGGAAAACTTTCAAGGCACATTGTGACTTCCAAATATGGGAGGTTTCAATTAGGAGGACAGACCAATGAAATACCCATTAGTAATCACCTTTTTGCGCCATTTATACACTCGGATGGTGTAGTAATTTAATTAGATGCTATGTCAACAAGCGACTTTCAGCCAGCTATATCTCTAAAGCAGCTGATAAAAACAGATTGAGTGCTTGTCAGTGACTCTATATGGAGTTTAGAAACAAGGTCACTGCTCTCTCTGATCCCTCATGGTGGTGATTTATGTAAAGCTGCATGGCATAAAACCTGCATGGTACAAAAAGGGTTGCTGCTTTAAAAGCATGCTTGCCCAACACAATTTATGTCTGATAGCCTTGGGCAGAAGTTGGCTCAGCCAGACATAGCCCAGCAAGCCCAGTTAAGAGAGGAAGCTCTCCAATTAGAGGGTCAGTAGACCCTTCGCAGAGCTGGCAAGTCAGTCAAAAGTTGAAGAGAGAAAGGAAAACATGCTCAATAAATGTTATTTCATGTGTAAGCCCTTGTTCTATTTCTGTCAAATCCCTTATCAATGTTTTTGTCCCACTTGAGGTTATATATAGAATAGTCTCCATCCACTGTAATTGATAATAGAGCTTTCACTGGTGCTTTAGGGAAAAAGCTTTGCCCAGGCAACAGCTATTGACTGAGGCATAATTATCGACACCGTCTGCCACCGCTGGTTACGCTCAACAGGCTCACTGGCAGCCTCCCCGAGGCATAATTGAAGTAAACATTTTATCAGGTATCTTTGGTAAAGAAATGGCACCAGGTCGCTCATCATTACGGTGGATAAATACTGTCTGAGAGGGAGACAGATGCACCCAAGGAGCAGTCTAGTGATTGTCGCCCGAGGCTTTTTGTATTAACATGCACGCTCTGTCAACAATAGGAATATTGCTTAGAATCTAAGCGGAAAGCTGCTTGACATTACTGTGTGCACTTTTTTATCATAACTGTAGACTGTCTTTGTTCATTCTCCTGGGTACAACCTTTGGAAAATGGTTTGTTTTCGTAAAGTGGCAACAAAGAATGCAGAAAGATATAAATGCAAGCATTTTTAGTTAAATGTTAATTATTGATAGATTAGGATTTGAGTTTACATTTAATGTTTAATTGAATTCCCTCACGGAGAGACCAAATGCCATTAAAAATCAGGGTTCCCACACATCCTGTAAAAAATGATTGACCAGTTTTCCAGTCATGAAAAAAAATAACATGTCCTGGAAAAACCTAGGATTGTCCTGGAAAATTATTATCCTCCCTCTTCTTCTCCTGACCTTGTTAGTGAACGCAAACAGGTTAAATAATTTGCGCACAGCCTACATGTCTGTGCTCTCAAAATTGAGCTACAAAACTCTTGCCGACCGGCCTGTGTGACATCACTAGCCAATCAAATTTGCATGTCCCCCCAGAGTAGCCCCTCTACCCAGTGTTTCCATCTGACTTTATCTGTAGATGTACAAACTTTGCAGACCCCAGTGAGGACTTAGTTTTCCTCAAAGAAACACTGGAGAAGAAATAAGCAACTTTTCATGCAGCCTTTTTTAGCCAGCTTCTTCCTAATGAAAGCAGTTGTCAACATCTGTGTGACATCCTGGAAAAGTCCTTTAAAATAATTCCAGAAAACAGAGGGAACCCTGAAAATACAATCTATTATTCTTTTAGTAAATTACACAATAGAAGGGAGTGTTTGAGTTTCAGTTCAGTAGAAAATTTTGTCAATACACATCATTTCAGCTAGTTATAATGACTGCAGATTTCATTTTAAGCAAGCTCTTTTTATTTTTTAGAAAACCATACAAAATGGCTTCATATGAATGCTTTTTTCAAGTTTTTCCCTGTTTTTGTTCTTATAGTGCAACTACATCGTCCCCTGCGTGATAGTCATCGTGATCTTCCTCTGCTTTCAACAAGAATCCTACGTGTCTGCTGCTAACCTGCCCGCTTTAATTCTGCTGCTAATTTTTTACGGGTGAGTAAAAATATTCAACCTTGAATTTTGCCATCGAACATGAATTAAATATTAATATGACTTCAACTTAAATGCTCTTATTTATTAAGAATTAAGGTTATTAAAGTATTTACATTAAGTCTTTTGCTTTTACAAACTCCACAAAGTCAACATAAAAAAGATTCAGTGTATTTATCAAGAAAACCAAAGACTTTGGACATGTCAGCCTTTAAACACACCACCACCTTCTCAATGAAAAGTGACGTCCATTTTTTTTCCAAAATGATTAATAACTCCTACGTCTTTGTTGCAGTTTTGACGTGAGATGGACCAAAACATTTAATCTAACATGAAGAATGTTTGTGAATTTGTTCACTTTAAAAGAGATTTGAAAAACAGAATAGATTATTATTGGAAAATCTATTTTGTCATACCAAAATAATATAAGCGATGTCCAAAGTGAAACAGTATCAAACTTGGTTGTATTTCAGCTCAGTTCAGGCCAAGCATCCCTCACTTCACGGACTTTGACTGTGACAAGGGACTTGTGTAAGGTGTGGACACACATGTTGAAGCAACACCGACATATTTTGTGTTGTTTTAATGCTGTATGTTCTGTGTAATATTTACCCCCTATTTAAATTCCTGGATACGATGGAGATCTTTAATATTTAAATTCCTCATTCTGATATTTTATTTATTTGAATTAAGGAGATAAAATGTTCATTTTTCTGCTCAAAAGCTTGATATCAATATTTGAATGCATGTTTTGTTCTTTGGCAGATGAAAAGCTTATTAGGTCCTACTCATATTAATTTAGTTTGAAACAAGCATTAATTATAATTTTCTAGTCTGAAAATCAAAAGTGGGCACCTAATGTTATTTAAATAAAACACAGTTTTGATAATAGATAGAACTACGGCTTTCCAGTGTCTCTGGTGTGTTGTGCAGCATATTTAAAAGCATCATTGTTTGCATTTCTAACGAGGACATATAGTCAGGATCAGTAATAATAGAAAATATGATTGCAAAAGGTGAATAATGGCTGTCAGTGGCTGACCTTTGATGATTTAAACACAGATCAAGCTTTAAAATGCTCTGACCTCTTGATTAAATTGTTTCAATGCCCTAATTATCACACTGCACTCTGAGATATCAAGCTGCTCTTTTACAGCCTTTAGCCACACATAACTTCACTAACCTTAGAACTGAACATGAATTAATACAGGCCGTGCGTGGGTGGCATTTACTGCCCAGCAGTGTTTTAATGGGTCACTTATGGTTCATGCAAATGAGCAGGTGAGGCTTGTAAAGCTATGAAACTGCACACCTGACCTGTTCATCTGAATATATGCATCTAGAGAGGCATCGTGTCTTCTTGTCCTGCTGTCACATCAACCCTCACGTTGACTAATAAACCATCTGTTGTCTTTTACTTTTGACTTACTCTGTTAAGACTGTTATGTGATCACACTTTTGGAGCCGCCCCCCCAGGGCAGGCAAAAAGGCTCTCTGCTGCTGCACGCTACTAAGAAGTTCATCGTCTCTGTTGCCACGGGGTGTTTTGACCAGTTTCCCTTTTTTATGAAATACAGTTGTTGATCAATCAGATGCACTAATAGAGGAAGAAATATGCCAGTTTATATAGTTTAAGTATTTTCAGACCTCCTGCTCTTCCGCATGGACAAGTGCTGTCAAAATGCCAAATTTTCATTTTTGTGGCTGCCCTAAAAGTTAAAATAGGAGAAAAGCAATATGAACATATCAAGTCTTGACAGTGGTGATGAGGAAAGACAGTCAGTAACCCCAAATCACTAAAGAGCATCAACAGACATGGATTAAACCTCTGCCTGCTTCAGAGAGGAGTGAAGTCAAACAACACCATTGAATGACGGAAACACTTGTGAAAGCTTCTGTTTAAACTGTATGTATGTATATGGTCATAATCCAAAGAAATGCAGACAATAGTGGTAATGTTTTTCAGAAATTTACAAAATCCTTTAGTAGAAAAATGTACAAAGCCAGATAATACAACATTAATTTCTTCTTAAATCCTTGAAAAGATCTGGTATGAATTCCAGTAGTTTTCAATGTTAGAAATGTGAAGCTACCCTGTCTTTCGTAAGCCAACTTGACAGGTTATGTTTGCCCTATATCACAAATGAGTTTGTTGTTATAAATTTTCCAGACAACAGTATAATTTATCAAAACAGAAAGCACAAAACTTGCTATATTTTTGTAGGCCTTTATCTTATTGGCTATTTAAAGGAAAGGATTCCCCAACAGATTTCAGAAGATCAATGAATTCAAGGAGGGGAAGTTCTCGCAAAGAACCCCAAAAGGGACAAGGTAGTGTCCCAGTGCTGTATCAGTATAACAAATCCTGAGTATTTCCCATTTAAAATATATTTTTTTGTGATTTTAGGTGATAATTTATGTATCAGCAGATCTTCAGATAAATTGTATTTTTGAAATTTAAAGTGTTTAAGGTCTTAAATCTTTTTTTTTGTTTTATCAAATCTATTTTATTGGTTTTTTAAGGGCTCCTAAAGAAAGCACAAATAATCTGGCAGCAATGTGACACTTGTAGAGCAAGCGCTATAAAGTTTTCTGTCCCTATGCACATGCATGTTCTAATGTCTGAACCTCTTTCACTCTCTTGGACTTCATTAATATTAACTGACTTACCTCATTCATAATCAATGTCTTGGCTGCATTTAAAGTACTTAAGTTGTGATAATTTTCTCCATTCACTACTTAGAAAGATGCAATTTGACCATTAAATCTAGATGGAAAATCAAAAAGCCTGTGCTGCAGCTCCATATGGTTGTCATTGACACCAAATTTATGAATCTTTTTTGCCCTGACTTA
Organism: Scarus forsteni; assembly: GCA_036419115.1. Taxonomy (NCBI): domain Eukaryota; kingdom Metazoa; phylum Chordata; class Actinopteri; order Labriformes; family Labridae; genus Scarus; species Scarus forsteni. Next base: position 22,332,657 of record JAZDUH010000544.1, on the reverse strand, counting down.
CAGCTATTTTGATCAGGGTTTAGTGGCTGCCTGTATCAACTTTGTCTTGTTTGTTTAACTTTGTGTTGTTTCCTCCAGGTGGTCTGTCACCCCCTTGATGTACCCCGCCTCCTTCATCTTCAGCGTTCCCAGCACGGCCTACGTAGTGCTCACTTGCGTCAACCTCTTCATTGGGATTAATGGCAGCGTGGCCACCTTTGTTATGGAGCTCTTTGATGACGACGTAGGTGGAAAACACACACATACTCTGCAGAGGCTCACATACATATATGCACAACTGATCTAAAGCAGACTCAGACATTCAGGCTCCTCAGGCAGCATAAGGAAGATAAGAGCAGCGGATGGCTAATTAAAATGAATCATACATAAATGCTCTGTTTTCTAAGCAATGACCTCCACGTGGGCAGAGTGTGTGCACCCCTCTTTTATGGCTTCTTATACATTTTCTTTATTCTCTCTAGGATTTTTCAAAGGAATTATTTTCCCTATTCTCTTTAATGTTTAATCGTTTGGTGAGAATCGGGTCTTGGGAGAACTTTCCTCATCCATCTTTCAGCAAGTGTTCATTTAAACCGCAAGCTACTTCAGTCTCTGGGGAATCGGAAGACAAAGACACCAAAAATGAGCTGCAAAGGATATGGAGAGCCTTGGAGGAGGGTGAGGGGCGGATGTTGACTGTCAGTCATTTTGCTTTTTGATTATTATTTAAATCACATTTTATTACAAAGAGGAGAAACCGGCCTACTCCGAGTGCGCAGCTCTCAATGGAGGGACTTCAGCTCTGCAGAGATGCTAATGACGAGAATGTTATCAACTTTTCCTGATATTCTTTTGGTTTGTTTTGTGAACTAAATACGTCCATCTTGATTTGTAGACATAATTATTGTTTGCACCATTAGCATTCATCACCCACACTTGGATTTTCCTCACATTTTTGTAGCCTCCTGCTGATCACTCACTCCTTGTCAAGAGACACAACAGTGTCTCCTTCTCTGACAAGCTGCTTAAACATGCAATGCCTCATCAGAACGTCTCCCACGGCTCCTCGCCGGCATTTCAGACGGCGCGTTATGTTGTCTGAGAGACTTTGTTTCACTACTCTGTCCCCTCCGACAAGCCTGCCTCTGACTCAGTGTTTCCTCCGGCGACGCTCTGCAACAGCATGGGATGCTTCCCGTCTCCTAACGAAGCTGCCTCATCTGCATTTTCATTTCATTACCACGCATTCATTATCAATTTGTACTCTCTGTCTGTCGAGTCTCACCTCTAAGAATGTCATTGTTGCCGTTCTGTTGCTTCTGCATGCACTTTATTTATTGATGCACTCTTAGTTGAGTGTGCCTCTCATAAAAAGTGCCATTGGTGGTAATTTAATGAAGGCTATGATGCCGGTGGCAGCACGAAGAGGCAGATTTATTGTGCTCAATTCTTGTTCAAGGCATTAGGGACAGAGATAGTGTTTCTCTGAGGCTTGACAGGGACAGAGGTCTATGATAATTCTGCTAATCTGACTTGATTTCACCACAGATAACAGAACCTGACAGGCTGACATCAATCACAAAATGTTTCAGCGTTCCAGGTTTCCACAGTTTCCCTGTTCTTAGGAGATATCTCTGAAGAACAGACACTTTACAGAAAAGCTCACGTAGATACCACAGTGCCCTGGTGTGCCCCAGTTAGAAAAAAAAAAAGCCAGATCCTTCACATGACAGCTCAATCCAGTCCTCTCCTTTTGCAGCGTCTGCTATTTGAAAGCTTCCTCTTATCATTTTGAGCCTTCTCAGTGGTGGCATTAGTTAAACAACGTCGCTCAAAAGTAAAGCTACAGGCTTCAATCTGTTCTCCGTTTTCCAGGCAAGGCTAGAATCTGGATCCCTCATGGGCACAGCACCATTTCTCCAAGAGAAAAAGTAAAAAAAAAAAGTCAGGGTGAGAAAGAGGAGCTGCTGTGTAACAGAGTCTGTTGGCCCAGTTTTGTCTCGAGACCGATGGGAGATTTTCTTCCCCTCAGGACCGTCCAAGCTCCCCGTGGATTGCATCAATCCCAGCCTGCCTCATATGCTGGGAGCGGTGCCTGAGTCGATACCTCCACCACGTGTCGCTCAGAGATAACCACAAGCACATATAGACTTTAAAAGAGAAAAGTCATGGTGTGACACTTGGGCCAAGTTACTCGACAATTCTTGAAGTGCAGGAGGAGTGCACTGCTGGAGAAAAAGCTGCATTTATTGATACCAAAAACAGAAATTAGAGGAACATATTTCAAATATTTTATTGATAACTAAAGTAGGTAAAGTAGTATTCATTTCCCACTGTGCTGTCTGACGGCACACTTTTATTTACATCAAACCATTTAAAAACAACAAAAGTTTTACAAAAAGCTAAGCTTGAGAATCAAAACTGCATATAGCCTCAAAAAAGAAACCTACACAGAACCAAAACAACACGTTTACACCCCCAAGAAGAACAACAAAAGTATAAGAACAAAATAATTCAGCTTTTAATAGACCCCTAATGGAAAGGATGGCAAAATAATCCAAATCAAAGAACCCAAACCACAAAGAAAAACTCAATCCAAATAACACAAGAACCCCAGAACTCAAAGAATAAAGAGGCCAAATCAAAGAAGCCAATGGAGAAAACAGCTAAACAACTCAACAACTAAAGATCTCAGCAGAAGAAAACTCAAGTGGCATAACGACTTAAATAAAGAACTCAAGCAACAAAAGTAGCCAAACATAAGAACAGCACAGAAGATTTTAAAAACTTAAACACAAGACTGTAGATAATATCAGACACCCCCTCCCCAACAACAAAAAAACAATAAACAAAAAAAAACTCCAACATCATGAAATCTCCCAAACCTAAAAACTAAAGAAAAGAATAACCCAGAGTCCAAAGCACAACAATAACACAAACAATGAAAGAACCTCCAAAACAGAAGTACAGGAGACACAAGAGATCCAAAACAGCACCAACCAGCAGAAACAAGAGTAAGAATCCTAAGAGTACCAGAACATTGAACACATAAATTAAACAATCAGACAACAGAGTAACTCTGATATCCAAAAAAAACATCAACCTACGAAAACAAGAACCAAAGCAGTGCAAGAACCATAGCAGAAGATCTCTGTCAGTGCTTGAATCCTAAAAACTTCAGAATCTGAACAAACTTAGAATTAACTAAGCCTTAGGTGAGGTGCATCTGGAGTTGAAGAAATGCCTTTGGAAAAATGATTAAAAAAAACTGTCATTGTGATATTTTTTCTTTTGAGATATACAGTTTAGAAAGGAATATATTTCTTGTAACCATATAAACAAATATTTAATTGTATAAAGCAAGAGCAACAAAGTATTTATCTTTACCATGCTATACAGCATTTTGGTGGATAAACCCATTTGTTGGCAATAATATTTAATCTGCATCAACATCATTAGGACTACTAAGGTGATGGAAAAGGTGAATGCGATCTCCAAAATGAATTATTATCTGTAGAGGAGTGTTCATCGGGGCTCTTAATAATAATATTAATAATACATTTTATTTAAAAGTGCCTTTCAAAACACTCAAGGACACTGTACAGGATAAAAACAACAATAACAATACAACTGTAAAATCAGAAAAGTACCACAGACAAGATGGATAAGTGGATGAAAATGGAAAATTCATGGTAAAGAGTATGCAGTCCTGAACAGGTGGGTTTTGAGTTTGGATTTAAAAAGGGGCAAAGAGTTCAAGTTTCGGATGTCTGGTGGGAGAGAGTTCCATAGCTGGGGAGCAGAGTACCTGGAGGCCCTGCTCCCCATGGTGCTGAGGCGGGCAGAGGGCACAGAGAGGTGGGCTGGCGTGGCTATGTGGAGAAGGTCAGACAGATATGGAGGGGCAAGGTTGTGGATGGCCTTAAAGGTGTACAGGAGCAGTTTGAATTCTACCCTTTGCTTGACTGGGACTGGTGTGATGGCGGGAGGGCGTTCTGATGACCATGCGGGCAGCTGAGTTCTGGACCAGTTGGAGTTTATGGAGGGACTTTTGGGGAAGGCTGAAGAGGAGTGAGTTACAGAAATGTGAACAGGAAGTGACGAGGCTGTGGACCAGAATGGAGGTGCTGTGAGGAGAGAGGTAGGGGCAGAGGCGTTGATGTTACGGAGGAGGAAGTAAGCAGACCGGGTGATGTTATTTATGTGGGATTGGAAGGAGAGTGTGCTGTCAAGGATGACACCCAGACTCTTAACCTGAGGGGAGGGGTAGACCGAGGAGCTGTCAATGGTGAGGGAGAAGGTGTCAACTTTAGAAAATGTGGATTTTGTGCCAATTAGGAGCAGTTCTGTTTTGTCATTGCTTAGTTTGAGGACATTTGATAGATCTCTTCATAGATTCTTCATAGTAGCTGTGCACATTTCTCATTCTGTCTGAATTATTTTAATACTTCTTACTTGGAAGTTTGATCAATAACACAACCTAATTGTTAGTTTTATGGATTTTATCTGAAATATTTTGGTTATATTGCTCTTTTTGACCCCATTAACAACAGATGAACCTAAAAAAAACTTAAAGCATAATATTCTGTGATTATCTTGTGAGAAAAACCTGTCTTCACAGAAGAACCGCAGCAGCTCAAAAACCCTGAACAGTATTCTCCAGGACGTATACTTGAGTCTGTGAGCCATATATTGTGTCTGTCTGTTCTCATTGTGATTCCTCACATTATGAATGAAGCCGTGCTGTGGGAGTAAGCACATGTAGCGATATGGGTCAGATAAGCGCCTCGCAGGCTATACCACCTTCAAAACCGTTTGAAATTGATTTATGGGGATATGAGCGGGAACGTAAAGGGGAAAATTGTCCAGCATTTCATCATCCCTGACTAAGAGCCTCTTAGATCTCCTTGATGAATACACAGTCAGAAGAAGATGTGTTATTTCATGTATTGATCTTAAATTAAGTCTCACTTTCATCCCATTCCTCTGCCAGACAGATGGGCTGTATTAAGCCAAGGACATAGCCGCTGTTTTTTTATTTGCCTTTCTTTATCTTTTATATGCCCTGAAATGAATGTAAAGAAAAGAGGTGCCTTTAGCAAATCCCATGAAGTGTGTGTATGTGCATTTGTGTGAACTAAAACATTAATATCCTTGGCTAACATCTGAAGGGTAAATTATGTTTGACATTAAATGCTTAGTCATAGTTGTTAAATAGGCTTGTAAATGCCATCTAACATATACATTTATTTGCTATAGTGAAACTGCTGCTGAGTATAAATGTATTTTGATGCACCCAACCTGCTTTTAGGACATAAAAATGCACATAAAATCAGGGAGAAGTTGGTTAAAAAAAAAAAGTAATTTGGATGAATGTACTGTTCATTGAATTTGACATAAGCTAAACAAATATAATGACAGGACTTGGACACAGTTGTTTCAGTTTATTTAACTTAACTTGGCGGATCTGTTTTAAAAACACATTCATAAATAAGTAACGCAACTTTCTTCTCTATTTAGAGGCATTTTTACTCTTGGCTCTGGATTCAGATCACTTTGTACCCTTAAAATCCTTAGGAAAATGTGTTCATGCAGATAAAAGCAGTGATGAATTATTGTTAAACACATTGCCGGACATCTGAAGGTTCACTTTGACATCATGATCAATGGGGGCCTTTTCATCACACTCTTAAATCTGCTTGTGCTAAACTAGGCCAGTGACCACCTACGTGCAGAAGAATCATCTCTAATGTGCCTGTGCCCACTTTTGATCTTGAACATAACTGTGTGTTTTGCCACAAGGCAAGAAGTGTTGCTGTCTTCTTTTTTTAACCTGTATGCCCTCTTTTGATGCTCTGAAAAGTGATATGGAGAATTAAGAAAAGCAAATTTCCTCCTCATTAGAGCTGGGGTTGGCGATTTTGGAAAACTAGCATGAATTTGAAAGTAGCATCTCCTCAGGGCTCCGCCTAGCCCCACCCCCCGCTCACATGCACGCGCGCAGCCGCTATATCCAGAAGACTGATTCAACTCCAAACCCTCAGCACAACGTGTTTGTTTCACACTACACCAAGTCATGTCTCAGTCAGCACGAAGAAAACACCAAACAAACATGTAAAGTCAGTTAGTACTCACAGCCGATGTTGATCGGGGTATAGGTAGTTCCTCTGACATTCTCCACATAGCTGTCAAATCTCCTGTTTTGGCCATGAAACTACCGTATTTTCCGTATTTTCTCCTCTTTTCTCCCGTCCTCCTGTATCAGTATTCTCCTGTAAATCTCCCGTGTGACGATATAATGATAAAAACATTCCTCTGCCTCTCCAAACTGAGCTCTGTCTCTAGCCTGAATGGGGCGGTAATGCTCCAAAATGATGGATGCCAACCACCGAAGATGAAGAAGTCTTGCGAGAACTGCCACCTCCAGTAGCATGGATGGCAGTTCTCGCGAGATTAGAGACAACAGCGGAACAAACTTAGAAAAATAAAGAGTTTATTTTAGATTTCTTGTACATCTGTCTTAAAATGTGAGGGATACTGGAGCTTGGTTGGTGTTGTGGGACGGCTCACAGCGGACTTCCCTTATTTTCAAAGACAAAACTTGAAAAGTAAGCATTCTCCAGCGGAGTCTGTTCCCTACACTCTACATGCTACACGCTACACGCTACACGCACTGTCTGTGAACGCCGGGAAAATGCACGCGCAGCAGGCACCCAGAATGGCGACGAGATTTGATTGGTGTAAAAAAAGGTATCCCTGCAAGATTATTGGTTGGTGTTTTCCCTGTTTTACTCCTGCTGTAGGTAGCGGATATTTTTCGCTCTGTTTTAAGAACACATTATGAGTTGATTACCACCGGGTCATGAAGACCATTTTAACCAGTATTTCAAAAAGTGTATCTTAATCAGATCGCCAACCCCAGCTTTAATGTCAGCAAACAGTAGAGTCTTGTTTTTGGATTTGAGAATCTCATGGTGCTAAAGTGTGGTATCTGCTCAACTAGGCTCGACTCTGCAAGACTGAGATACTCGCCTTTGTTTTCCACTGCAGTAAAGACTTTGTCAGTGCCTCTTAAAGGTAGGCATCATCATCATGCCACAGCCATGCTAACAGAGGAGGAAATAGAGGTGTTAGCCACTATGTAGCTTTTTGGTACTGCAGGGAGATGATTTTGGTGTTTTTTTTTCAAGATGCAGTTGCATACAGGAGATCATACTGTCCAAAGCAGAGGAAAATGTGTGAAGTCACACAGCATCCCATAGCCAACATGAGATAACTGACTGGTGATATTTGACCATTCAGAGGTCAGCAGTGACTTTATGTCATATTAATAATAATAATAAACTCTCTGTAAATAGCACTTTTCAAAACAGGGTTACAGAGAACTTTACAGACAAAATTTAAAGATAAACAAAATAATTAAAGAGAATGTGAGGGATACAATGACCACAAGAGTAAGAGCTAATGGTTAGCCATTCGCTGCTACGTTAACTATATATGCTACGTCATAGCAGTGCTGCTTGATATGGATTGGTCTGTGATGAGTGTGATGAGCCAAACTATCGTCCAATCACAAACTTCAGTTGTTTTTGAAGGTTCTGCCCATGAAAACATTTTTGCAGGGCTCCTCCCCAGATGGATGAGCGAAATATTTCTAATATGGAACTGTCCATCTGGCATGTCAGGTTAACAAATTACGGAAAAAGAGCACAAAAAAAAAAAAAAAAAGAAGATGAATATTTCCAAAGTTTAGAAGGAGAAAGCAAATTACAAGTCTAAAACTACCAAAAGATAAAAGGACGTAGGAAATAAAATGACAGAAAATAGATAAAACCAATAGAGAATAATGAGTTGAATTATGAAAAGATTTAAAAAATGAAAGAATTAAATATTAATGGCTCATCTTACTTGGAAAATTGTAGGAGGAGATACAAAATCTGTGTGAGGTACCGGTCAAAATCCCTAATGGAAACCAAAACAGTTGCATAAAATTGACCCATCACGTAGTGCAAAAGCCCTCTAAGATGGGTTAAGTGAATTTATCAACTAAGTGGTTTCTAAGAGATGTGTTATAGCAGTTTATAAAGGAGGCTGAATGACTAGTAAGCCTTTTTTTTCATGCATTCTTGTTTGATTCAGTGCAGTATTTGCCTCTTCTGGGTAAATCATCACATCAAAATGAACAACAGTAAATGTTCATATCAAGATGTTTGAGTTTTTTGATGACAACTCAAAGGGATTGAGAAGTTCTACCAACCATGACTCGAGTAAAAGAGCAAAAGTTAATCTAAAAATCTTGTTTCACAACTCCATCTGCATCATAGTACTCTTAGATATTAGGATAGAATGAAATAGAAAGTAATCTAAGGTAAACCTGGAAAGTTTCCACACCAACAGTGACTCTTGAGACACATTAAGAACACTTTTTACCAAACAATGTACCAACTTTTGAACCATTTTTCTTACTTTATACTGTAATTGCCCTTCTTTCTTGCCTTTCAAAAAACATACACAATAATTCTATGATAACATCTAGACAGCTCAAACCTTTTGTGTTTGGCTGAAATCTCCATACCCTCAATCATGCTTGCTTCCTCTTGATTGAAGTTGGGCAAGAACCAGCCCTGTTGAGAAGGTGTATGCCACTCCCCCATCCATCTGCTGCATATGGAGCAAGTAGACAGTGAGCTTCATTAGTGGTAATATTATAAAGAGTAGTATAAACCTGGAAAGATTCTAGCTTGGCTCCAGTCAAAGGAAACAAAACTGGCTCACACTCACTTTAATGCTCTCTAATGAACACAAACTTTTTACTAAAGCTAAGGAGTATAAATAGAAATTCATTGTTTAATGTGGGTCCAGGCCACCAACTATTTCTTGGCTTGAATCAGTTGCTGAGGAAGCAGTTGCTAGGGATCGAGGTAATGCTCCAGGAAGTCACTTGTGTAAGGTAGAACATGTCAATTAGTGAGTTTAGGGGTGGTTTGTGATTGATGTTGTTACCCTTAAGGCCATTACACTGAATGCATTTTTCTTGCTTGGCGGCAGCAGTGCAGGCATATTTCAGTTTCAGTGAACATGTTATCAAGTCAGTACTTTCAGACAGCTAGCGTCAGGTGTTTGTCTGCTGAGCGTCTCCCATGCCAAAAGTCTCTAATAGGAGGCTTGTCTATTTTTTCCATAAGTTATGCATGTCTTGGCCAAAATAGACAGGAAAGTGAAAATTAGATGGACATATTGCCTTTAGTCCAGCTGGTATGTATTTCTACATCAGTAGAATATGTACATCACAGAAAAAATAGATACTGTTGGGTTCTCTGCCCGCCTGTGACTATCTGAGGTAAAGCTCAGATTGCCACCTCTGTGGAGAAACTTAGCTTGTTCTTTCAGATTGATTTCTTTCTGTAGTTTTCCAAGGTCAGTTATTCAGTGAATTAAGTCACACGTGGAGATTTATTGTGGTTCTTCATGAACTTTTATCACTGAGATTAAATTTAAGAAGAAATAGAGCTGTGACAGCAGGGAGATGTAGTCACACTGTAGCAGACATAAGCACCTGGTATGAAAACCATTTTCTTCTGGAGCCAGATTATGCACAAGCATCTACCATCAGATGGACCAATTCTGTTTCAGTGTTTTTCTTGTTTTATGTCTCTATGCTAGCCCAGTCAAAAAGTGAAGAAGCACCAGGCTACAACTAGCATAAATGACTTGAGCTTATATGGTGATTTCTCGTGTTTTTACCACTTAAAGCAGCTTTACACCACAGGTCACATCTACACATTCATCCTTATTTGCTCCCACATTCACACATTGATGGTTCAGAGTAACTATGCTAGTTGTCATCAGTATCAATTAATACATTGACCTCCTTTCATACCCATTTGAATGCCAGTGATGCAAAAGTGGGAGCAACTTGTGGTTAAGCGTCTTCCCCAAGATCAAATCGCCATGTGGCGGAACATGGCATGAAGCTACAACCTTCCAATTATGGACCAAGAGGTTATACTATGCTTTTCCATGTTTTTTGCCTTTGACATGTCTCTCCCATAAGATAGAGGACTTCTATGCACAAGGCGACAAAGTCCTCTGCATCAGTTCTTTTCCCTCTGACCTGTACCAGAAGCTGCCTCCCAGCCCCTACCACAATGACAACCTTCCACTGTTATGCTAGTAATCAGAGCCCATTGGCTCATTAGAGCAGGTCCAGTACTGAGTATAGACTGTAGAGAGAATGCAGAGAACTTAAAAAGAGTGGATCTTTATTGGAGTGGACTGGTTAACCATTCAGAGCATGCTGTGTTTGAGTGGAAGGGGCCTATGAAATGACAGGAGTACAGGTGGATCAGGAACACTCAGTATGTGGAAACTGGCAGGGTTTTTTTTCCCGACATGAGCGGTTGTGAGCAAAAGGTGCGTGCCATTTGACCTCGAAAGCTGGTTTATCTGGGTTAAAAGTTAGATATGTCACTGGGAACACCCCCTTCAGTCAGAATTCCGATGTGTGGAACCAATAGCCTGCTAAAGTCAAATATAGGAGTTTAAGTTCAGGCAAAAAAAAAAAAAAAAATACTGCTTTAAGACTCTGCATCTCATACACCCTCATGCTCTTCTCCTCAGCCACAAACTGAACTTCTGCTGAGTGAAACTAATACATCACAGAGCAGCTACAAATACCAGTGAATAAATCCTGCGACAATAATCACCATCATCTGGAAATCATGCACACAGCTTTATCAAAATGTACTGCCTCCTCAGCTCCTCCTAATCTTTGCTCGGGCTTCCCTCCTCCCTTAAAAAAAAGACGAAAATGATGAATTTATATCCCCCCTTTATGAATGGAAGAGCTTTGAAGACTATGCTGCAATGAAGCAGCATACATAATGCATGAAATGTCTTTTGAGTTTCATGCAGCACCAAATGCAGAAATATTTTGTCCTCCCTTTCTGTCTTCCTTTCCTTTCTGACTTTCTGTACTTCCCCCTGTCTTGGAGCCAGTTTATTTCAGCCTTGTCCCTTGTTTTTAAGCATTTCTTTTCACCTCGCTGGGCTGCCATTGAAGAAGAAAAAGTGGAGGAAGGGACAGTGCAATTTGGCTGGAAAGTCGTAGCTAGGAAAGGTTCTGTCAAGATAAGAGTAGTCTCTAATGAATGCCAAGCCAAACAGTGAAACAATGTGTTTTAGCTTTATGTTAGTGTGTAGCTGTCTCTTTGTTCTGGTATACACTATTAGACAAAAGAAAAGGAGGCAGACACACACACTGCTCCTGTAGGTGTTCTTCTGCTTTGTCTTTTGGGTCCCTGGATGCTTCATCTACCTCTTAGTTGGGATTTTAAGAACATCTGCTTACCTGAGAACCACCTCATCACTTTGTGTTTACACATACTGTACGCACGCTGCCTCATACATCACAAAGTATGCTCCCTTACGGCTGCTAAATTCCAACATCAAAAGGCGAGATGAACCCAGATGCCCCGCGCTCCCTCGGCGTGCCATTTGAAGCCCCGAAACACAACAACACAGCATGCAAATGGAGAGCAGGATGTTTGTTAATTATCCACGCTTGCGTCAGGGCGCTTCCAAAGCTCCCACCCCGCCGGCCCTGCTGATTCAAGTTGGCGAGTCAACATTTCGGGAGCTCATGCTGGCTAATTCCCAGGCAGGGCTTGAATATTCAAAACTCTTACACTTCACCAATTTGTATCTTTTGTGTGACAATTTTTTTTTGTGTGTGTGTGACATCTTCAACAGAATGTGGCCCGCATCAACGACATCGTGAAGCATGTGCTGCTGATTTTCCCACACTTCTGTCTGGGCAGAGGACTGATCGATATGGCCAGTAACCAGGCGATGGGCAAACTCTACAGCAGCTTTGGTAAGAGGCCACAGACACCATCAGTGCCGAAACCCTCTTGTCTTAATGAACCACTTTGTGCAACACACACATCTCAGAATATTGAAAGAAGAGGTCTGGTGAGCAACAAACAGAATGATTGCACTTCTGTAACATTACAACTGAATAATAATAATATAAACTTTTTGGATAGCATGTTTTAAAAATGAAATTTACAAAGTGCTTTCAACAAACAGGAAAATAGATAACACACACAGCACAAAAACTTCAGCACAAAATAAACAGAGGAAGCACAAATATGAATAAAGAAAAAAGCTCACGAATTTATCCATATATTGTAAATTACCCAAGCACAAAATTATCTGTTTGATATGTCATTAGAACACAGGCATTACCCTTCAGGCAGATAGTTTCATAGTGGAAGAGCTCTGGTGGAAAAATCTTGAACTTTCAGTTTTAAGCATTGACTTTGGAACGACGAGGAGGCGCAACCAAGGTCCAAAAGCTCTGAAATATAGCTTGGAAGGAGACTCATGAGTTTTTAAAATGGACAGGAAGCCAGTGTAAATATGTTAACATCTGGCTGATGCAACGTCATCTGTTAAATCACATAAACATGTTTCCTTTTTGTTAGTACTTTGCCAAAATTTGTGAATGTTCTGATTATGTTTTTAAAATGTGCCTTGTTGTGATTCAATCACTGATCCAAGTCTTAACATAAGCATTACCAAATTTGATAATTGCTCATAAAAAACTGTGCTGGGTGTACCCTGCCTCTTGCCAATCTAAACCTGAAAGGGAGAAGAGTTTAGATAATGGCTGAATAGATTGAGAATTTCATCCAGAATAACTGTTAAAGAAATTCATTCAGTAGTGTGAGCATATGAATTTCAGTGGTAGTTAATATTACAGCCCTTAAAAAAAAATCAGATGTCTTCGTAAGCCTGGCAGTATTGTAAATGGTGTAAATGATAGGGACTAGTCTTTCTTTTAAAGGCCAAGAATGACATGTATCTAGTTAGAATTAGCCTTAAAAATTTCTACTTTTTGATTAATTTATTTGTTTATTCCTGTCGTTTGTCAAAAACAAAAGTGGCCCTTGTACAAATATAGTGAATGATCCCTGCCATAGGTTTGCTTACACCAAATGTGGGACAGAGAAACAATAACCAAATATAAAATTACATATATATAATGCCACTAATACATCCAAAATGAGGAATCTCACAGCTGACCAACTGCACTACCTTTAGTATTCTCTACGGACATTGTCCTTTTAAAATACACTACTTTGCCAAAAGTATTCACTCACCTGCCTTGACTCACATATGAACTTATTCGTAATCCATAGGGTTCAATATGATATTGGTCTACTCTTTGCAGCTGTAACAGTTTCAACTCTTCTGGGAAGGCTGTCTACAAGGCTTAGGAGAGTGTTTATGGGAATTTTTGACCATTCTTCTTGAAGCACATTTGTGAGGTCACACACTGATGTTGGATGAGAAGGCCTGGCTCTTACTGTACATTCACACCAGAGCGGTCTGAGCGTCGGTGGTGTCCAGCTGCCATTCATTTTCTATGATCACCGGTGTTGAGGGGCGACCGAAGCTGCGGTGATCACGAGCGACGTGTTGCAAGCGTCACGAGCGGCGTGGAGTGGCGTGATGGAAGCATTGCGAGCAATGAGCTGAAGTTGGGAGAAGCTCAACTTTATGCAAATGAGCAGCAGCGCGAACGAGGCGTCAGCCAATTACAGGGCGATCTGGATTCCAATGCGGAAGACTTTGAGATGGAGGACGAAAAAACAAGGGAGGAAAAACTTATCATTGCTGTCTACAGCCCCCCAAGTGTGATCCACAATGAAAGAGGGAACCGAAGTCCCATGTGCATCACATATTCACGTTCCAACCCCCATATAACCTCCCGCTTTGTGCAAATGTTTCTTAAAAAGGGGGGTAAAGTCATAACAATCAAATAAGCTGTTGTTTAAGGGTCACCAGACTGTGCGTATGTCTGTTTACTTGTCTTATTTTAGTTCAATCTTTATATATATAAACATATAAGTGTGAAAACGAGAGTGAAAGGGGATGGTGATGCAAGCATCGCAGCTTGTAAGCCCCGCCCCTCCGGCCGCTCACATCGAGGCCCCTGCCTGCGTGCTTCTGTGTGTTTTCAACTGCCAAGCAGTGCGGTGAGAGCGGCCAGAGCGTCGACAAGCGATTTTGACGCTTTTGGTGTGAACGTACAGTTAGTCTCCACTCTAATTCATCTCAAAAGTGTCCTATCGGGTTGAGATCAGGACTCTGTGCAGGCCAGTCAAGTTCATCCACACCAGACTCTGTCATCCATGTCTTGATGGACCTGCTTTGTGCACTGGTGCATCCAACGCTTTGCATTGCACTTGGTGATGTATGGCTCAGATGCAGCTCGGCTATGGAAACCCATCCATGAAGCTATCTGCGCTGTTCTTGAGCTAATCTGAAGGCCACATGAAGTTTGGAGGTCTGTAGTGATTGACTCTGCAGAAAGTTGGCGACCTTTTCACACTATGCGCCTCAGCATCTGCTGACCCCGCTCCGTCAGTTTACGTGGCCTACCACTTGGTGGCTGAGTTGCTGTCGTTCCCAAACACTTCCACATTCTTATAATCCAGCTGACAGTTGACTGTGGAATATTTAGGAGCGAGGAAATTTCATAACTGGATTTATTGCACAGGTGGCATCCTATCACAGTTCAATGCTGGAATTCACTGAGCTCCTGAGAGCGTCCCATTCTTTCAGAAATGTTTGTAAAAGCAGTCTGCAGGCCTAGGTGCTTGATTTTCATTCACCTGTGGCCATGGAACACCTGATTCTGATTATTTGGATGGGTGAGTCAATACTTTTGGCAGTATAGTGTGTAATATTTGTGATGGTCGTATGTACCTGTGGCATCAATCTAACCTCACTCTGGAATATAACCTGTTAAAAAAATTGAACTTATGTATTTCCCACAAACTTACAAATTCACATTTCTGACATGTCTTGTTGTTGACGATCACCAGCAGAAGATTTCTGAAGTTGTGGAAGCGGGCTTACAAAGAAACTCACCTGCATGTGCAAAGATGTGCACAGTTCCGTTTCCCTCCAGCACCTTTGAGACCTTTAAAAACACTTCAGCTGCATGCCGTCTTCAGGGTGACACCATACCATTTCATTCAAAATACTAGTCCTTTATCCCACCGGCATGTTCGACCAGTCATTCAGACCCCGAACCTCCTTCAGAGCTCTTCACTTTACATGTGTTAAATTTAGTCGCGGGGGAAAAGAGAAGCAGAGGGCAGCCAGGTCGCAGACGTGGAGTCGGGGGGTGTAGAGAGGGCCATCAAGAGGCAAAAGAGACACATGAAAGAGGAAGAAGAGTCTTACCCGTGGAGAGATGGAGCAGGAAATAGCAGTTTCAGGAATCATTTGCGATGGTGGAGGAGAGCAGGAAGAGAAAAGCAATCACAAGCTAAAAGGGCCAGTGTGGAGAGGGGCTATTTACCAGAGAATGAGAATAAAAGTGCTTTGCGTTTTTTTTTTTCTTGTCTCCTTATTCTGCCCCCCCTCAGGCTCAAGGGTTGTCGAAGCTGAGAGAGCAGAATTGATGGTGATTAGAGCAGGGGGGCTGTCACCGGTTTGCCTGCGTGTTTATTAGTTCGGGATGATGCTTCAACACAAAAAGTACAGGATACCAGTGATTTTCTCGCAACATTTGTGACAGCAAGGTTTGGATATTTTCCATTTTAAGGCTAAGTGCCATCCTAAATGCTTGCTTTCACCAATAAGCACATCTCAGAACACTTCAAAGTGCTGACAAATAGCATCTCCCTCGAACTTTTGACAAAGACATATTTGGCTGTCAACGGAAGAGAACGCACATCGGCTAATTCCTTTTTGTTATGACAATGTCTCTGCTAAATCGTCCTCTGAGCTCGTAGATAAAAGCTGGAAATTTACGTGAAGTGACACAGAAGTAATAATGTGGTTAATTACATACCTTTCTCTGTGTATTGACTTTCTCGAACACAATTTTTCAGTTTATTAAATTTGTTATTTTTTATCCTTCTTACCTATCAGGGGAAGACCGTTTCAAGGACCCACTAAGCTGGAATATGGTGGGAAAGAACCTCTGTGCAATGTCTATCCAGGGAGCCGTCATGTTTGCCATCACAATCCTGATCCAATACAAATTCTTCTGTAAACCAAGGTAGATATGAAATTTGTTTTTGTGGTTTCAGCGAGAAAGTGGTCGATGTGAAATGACAAGAAATGACATAGTTATACAGGGATAACAGAATCAGAATAACATCTGGAATGACAACAGAAACAAAAAGAAGATAAATGTAGAAATACAATGAAGTGAAATCAATATAGTATCAAGAAGTATGATTGTTAGTTCCGTACATTGTGTTAAATCTGAAAAAAGGGATTTGAAAATAAGAAAATAAGTGAAAAGGCAGAAGCAAATTGACCCCTGAATACGGATTCTCTCAAGTTAAGAGTTAATAACTGTAAGCCCCAGTTTCAATGACGTCAGGACCTTGTGTAAGGCAATGATTTGTAAATCCTTTTCAACCTATATTCCATTTAGTGCACTACAAAGACAAGACATTACATTTTCAAACTGATAAACACCATGTTTTGTATTGTTTCGTTTTGCAAATGTTCACTTATTTTGAATGTAATGCCCCCAGTTAGGGCTGGGTAATTAATCAAAAAATAATCGAAATCGACATTTAGACCGAAGGAATCGAAGTAATTTTACTCATGACGATTATTTTGATCATTTTTCCTGTGTAAGTCACGTGACTGCGCCCCTTCCAAATAGTCTGCGTTCACTTTCACCAAGAGCAGTGGACGTGCCACCAACATGGAGGAGACAAGCGCTAATCTTTCAGAGGACATTGTAGTCAAGAAAAATAACATTTCCAGTGTTTGGGCACATTTTGGATTCTGTGCAGAGGACATCCAGCAGAAAGAAGTGGAGTGTCAATACTGCTGGAAAACCATGTCGTTGACGATTGGTATCAGCACTAATGTGTTCCAGCATAGCATAAAATAATTGTTCATTAATTGTAATCGAGGTAAGAGCTTCAATTAATCGTGATATTAAGATTGGGTAATATGGTCCAGCCCAACCCCCAGTGCATTTCTGTAAAGCTGGGAAAGGGGCAACCAAAGAGTGGGAAGGTTGAGGGAAGGTAAGAAAAAAAATAGCCTGATTAGGTTTGAAAAGAGCATCCGCCACAAGGCTCAGTCAGTCACAAAAGGATGGGGCGAGGTTCACCATTTTGTGAACAACTGCTTGAGCAAATAATGGGATAGATTAAGAACAATCCTCAAGGTGCACGTGTGAATAATTTAGGGATTTCATCATCTACAGTCCATTTTATCAACGGAAGATTACGGGAATCAAGAGAAATTCCTGCATGTTAGAGACAAGGCAGAAACCAACATTGTATGCCGCTGACCTTCTCTTCCTCAGGTCATATTACTAAACAGCATTATTCCACATGGACTCAGGATAACTTCAGGAGACCAAAGTGTAGTAGCGCAGTTGTAAGCACACCCCTGTCCCAGCTTTTTTTGAAACATGTTGCAGGCACGATATTCTAAATGAGTGATTATTTGCAAAGAAAAAAGATTAAAAAAAAATAAATTTGATCAGTTTTAATATAAAATTTCTTGTCTTTGTCGTGCATTGAATCGGATATAGGTCAAAAGAATTTGCAAATCAGTGTATTTTATTTTAATTTATTTTTTACTCAATGTCACAACTTAATTTGACTTACTGTTTGTTAAAAGATGATTGATGAAGGCACTGTTTCTCTGTTTTTACATACCATTTAATGACCAGGATAAAGATGGCCGTACTGTCGCAACTCTCTTCCATGGTTTTGATGTTTTGTAATTTCATTCAGTGGAGCTTCCTTGTATTTCCCAAATTTGAATCCATAATGTACTCCATATTTATTTCATATGAACCATCTGTTGCATCTTGAATCTGTTTAGCAAACACCACCCTGTTTCCTCTTTTTTTTTTTTTTTTTTACCCCTGAGTGTATACTTACTCTAAAAGCTTGGTTTCTATGGTTACTAATGCCGGCAGCTTCTGCTATTTATGAAAATTGCAGAGATGGTTTTGCAGAGCTTAAACTTTGACCAGGATAATTTGTCAGGCGACTTTGTGTTAATTTTAATGAGGGGTGTTGTGTTCACTGTGGTTGACTTCTCCCTGCCAGGCTCGTTACACCGAAGTCATTACCCGAAGAGGATGAGGATATCGATGTGGCGCAGGAGCGTAAGCGGGTGTATTATGGAGGGGCCCATAATGACCTTCTGAGGATATGTGACCTCACAAAGGTACCATGCAGCGTACATTACATGAAAAGATTGTTTTATGTGCTCATTTCTTTCTGTAATCAGTAAAACTGCCAATTGTTTTGATTTAACCACTTAGACCACTTAACACATCCATCATTCAAAAAGTTCCTTCCTTTGGGTTTAAGTATGAAGATCATTGTCCTCCCATGACATTATCTCATCCTGTGAGTTTTTTGGCCTTACTTTGACTTCTGTTCTACATTTGGCTACTCTATTGTGAGTTTGCCTCTGAAAAAAAGGCCAAGTAGCACACTCCATGATCATGAAGCAGTTGGTTCAGATGATGGTTCCAGCTCCTCGCTTATGCATCATTCCCTCTTTAATCTCTCCTCAGTTTCTGGTACTATTCACAATGCATGACAGTAATACATAATAGCCTAAAAATACATAAAAGAAAGAGAAAAAGAGAGAGGGATCAGCATGGTCTACATGCTAAATTAATTAGAGATTATTAATAGATTAAACTGAATAGAAAATTCAGTTTTGAGTGTCCATACTTTCAATTCATAACATGAAGCCAGTTTATCTCAAGGACTGTCAAAAGCATTTACTCTTTTTTTCTGTTAGATGGAGTTTAGCATATCCAGTGTAACAGCAGTTGAATAAAACTGGATGTGGAAGATAAACAACAGTATTTAAATTACTGTCATGTTGATAACAATTCATTTAAGAAGCAGTTTAATGCTAAACCTCTGTGCAAAAGAAGAAGTACATTTTTCAAAGTAACTCAGAATATGTGAAGTTACAAGGAATTAGGATAAGATATTGAAACATGATCCTTTCCTCTTGTTAATAGAAAAAAAAACATGTAGTATATCATACATACAGGCTGTTTTATTGATTTTCATGGTATTTCTGTTCAGCAATAAAACTAAACACAACAATCACAATTAGGGCTGGGTATTGATTCAGATTTTCCGGATCGATTCGATTTGATATTACAAGGTCTCAAATCGATTCGATTCACGATTCAAGTCGATACTTATTCAGTCTGTGATATCTTAGTTAAAATAGTGCTGTAAATTTAAAAAGTGACCTTTTGACCTGGTGCATCATTGAAAAATGTTTTAACATGAAGAACTAAACTCAAAGCAGTTACATTAATATTTTAATGACATGCATTAATGCATATTCCGCATATTACTTGTTTTTTGTCCAACTCGTATTTTCCTTTGTACTTGTTAAATCTAAAATACTGTACATCCAAACATCAGCTTTTAAACTTGCCAGTGGTGTCCATATAGTGCTTCCACCATGTTTGTTTGCAGTAACATCTCATGACATCTTGTTCAGTGGAAAGCAACGCTATACGCTGATCACACGAGACTAACAGGGTTGATACCACAGGCTGCTTCTCTGCACATCCAAAGAAGAAAAAACTACCCAAGTTAAAAGATCGATCTTTGGATTTTATGGATCGATTATGAACCAGTTAAAGGAAAATCGATTCAAATCTATTGAATTGATTTTTTTAACCCAGCCCTAATCACAATCTTTATAAACAGCAAAATAAACTCAATAGTTATGCATAAGTAGACAATGAATACACGCAGGCAGAAATAAACTGCTTATATAAGCTTATCATATATGTATTTTTGATAAACCCATAAGCTAATATAAGTATAAAGGATGAAAAGGTCATAAATGCTCATGTTTTAAAAGAAGCTTTGCAAGCCATTTATTCCAAACTATTAATTAATCAATCTTTGTTTGTAGAACACCAAATCATAAACATGAAGCAGTTAGGGACCACTTCTGTCTCCTGTCTGCTATCGTAGCCTTCTGTGTTGTTGTTTCTGCTGACTGCCTCTGATGATAGCACTACATCCTCAATTTGGCAGGCATGCACAGCAACACAGAGGGACATCATGAAATAGTTAAGGATAAAGACAAATAGTATTGATTCCTTGAGCTGTTCATTATTTTCAGTTGGAATTGGTTTTCGTTCCCATCTCTGTTCTTGTGTTAACACCTTTTACTATTTTATATATACATGCTTTCATCTCTGATTCTCAGTTTCCTATGTCTTAGTTTGAAGTGCAGAAAGCAAAAGAGAAATAAACATCACGTTTTTTTTTTTATTAACCTCTTTGACATCATACATTAACAACCTACACTACTGTCTTCTTTGAACAGCAGTAATCTACCCAGCACACATGTATTTATGTGAGTATGTGTGGGCGAAAGAAAGTTTGGAACATTTTTTCCACCTTTTGCACCTGCATTATTCAGATTTCAGGGCAAATAGCAGAGACAGGTCGCTCTGCAGCAGCTGTTTGCTTTCACAAACATCATAAGTGGGCTTGAGACGCAAACATGATTGCATTTGTGAAGGTCTAAAGGTCCGAGCCATTACTTCACTCTGGACCTTCCCTCCTTGCAGCAGGTGAAGTCAAGCGTGTTGCGATGGTGCGTGCCTCGGCACCACAGAGATTAACGCTCTCTCCATCTGCAGATGTTCCCTCCCCACGGGCGACGCGACGGCGGGGAGTGCCACCGTGGCAGTTTCAACACCGACAGCTGGGCGATCAAGCAGCCTTTAGCTTCTTACCAGACTTCTTCTCTCCTTTTCTCCTGCGGCTTCTCAGTTTCACTATACTTAATCTTTCACTCGTTGTGACGCAGACGCTCGCCACACTACCGAGGGTAATTACCGAACAAGTGCTGGGTGAAACATCTGGGTGGGTAATGTGTCGCAAATCATCCTGCAAGGTGGAAAGGTGTGGACTTTTTCTTGGGTGACGCCTTTAAGAAGAACTTTTTCATGCCTTACCAGTTCAAGAAAGCAAACTTAACTTGAAATTCAAAACAATTCAAAGCACTCAGACGCTACATTTAATCGTCAGCCGTTGATCAAAAACAATTGAACACGTTAAACATAGCAGATGACACATAGCAGCCCATCACAGCACAGTGGCAGTGGCAGAAGGCACCGGGATTCTTCCTGCAGCGCCCTCATTGACTCCCACCACAGCTGTGCCCCATCCATTTGGGGGTGTAGATAACAAATTGATCAATGAGCACGCAGCTTTGGTGGCCACGCGCCACAGGCTGAGCCCCGTCATAAATCTAAGCATGCCTCTGAAGCGATTGACAGGCCATCAATCAAGTGTCAAACTCCCGCTCCTCCCCTTCCTTTTCCTGCTCCTCTAAGCGGGAGCGTTATTTGCTGCGTGCCCCACCTGCGAGCCTCCATTTAGCTGCTGCATTAGAGTCTGTGCTGTAATCGATGGAGACTGTAATGGAAGTTTGTCCGTCTGTGAGCGTTCTTCAGGCACTGTGCTGTCAGTTTAACCTTCCTGTCGCTCGCTAAGTTGACAGAGAAACTTTTGAAGAAACTTGTGACAGCTGGTAGGAATTAGTTGACTAATGAGTGGTAAATGACATCTTGAAAGAGGGCCAGTTTATGAATGTGATAATACGTACCCTGGATCTTTAAGTGGAGAAGATGAGAATGTTTTTTTGGTTTTAGCCCCGAGATTAGAGGTGGGAAAGAGGCTTCTTTTGTCTAATCTGTTACAAATGTCCTTAAACTTTGACAGTAAGGTCTGCATTGTTAGCAGCCCTGGCTTATTTATGCAGAATCTATACATCGTAGAGGGCCTTTAGGGCAGGGCTCCAGAGTGCAATAATTTTGGGCGCGCATGCACCCAAAATTTGTGAGAGTGCACTTAACATTTTTCTCGGGCGCTCTGGTGCACCAAGAAAAAATTCAATTTGACAGAAGTAGCTGAGGGAAGAATTCGCCAAAAATGGACAAGACACAGCACCTGCTTCTTCTCTTTTCTCTGTCCCTGCGTTGCATCTTCACAGGCTGCAGGCTGTAGACCCACCCAAACACATGCACACACACGTGTACACACACACACACACAGCCCTCAGTAATCATCCAATCAGCTGTTAGTATGCAAATGAGCCCAGGTGGAGCCTGACCGTGGTGTCAGGTTTCAGCGAGGAGTGGGGTTGCTGGGAATACCCAGCCCTAGTGAGCTGAAAGGTGGACAAGTGGCTGGATGAATAAGCAGACTTTGTGCCGGAGTTAAGTTGTAAAAACAAGTTACATTTTTATATTAGAGCCTGTTGGTTATGATCTGAGAAGGAAGTATGCTGTTGGGAGCCATTGCAAACTTTCCCTCAGGTAATATCTGCTGCAGAGGCACCCCTCTCCATGCGTTGTATTTTATAGAGTTATGCTGATTTCTCAAAATCTGGTTAATTTTACCCAAACATACTGTTCATCCACATGTGATTGTGGTTTCTGTCATTATTAATGACTCACCACTCACTATGGGGATGTGAACAAGTCATGCAGGAGTACACAATACTCATCATGTCGGTGAGTTAGAAAGGCCAGCATATGTTACATAGCCTTGTACCCACTCAGTAGAGGCTTATTTTTCTCACTGTGTTGCACTGTCCATGAGGAATTTGGAGGAAGCCACATTTTTGGAAAGCAATAATAGTAAGTGGCTGCCATTGCTTCTTCTTTTAGGTGAACTTATGTATTAGCTACACCGCTACTGCCACTTAATTTATCAAAGTTTGTACATGTTGTAACTAGTTTGTACCTATTGTAAAAACATTTATCAAAGTTTGTACATGTTTCAAGTGTGCTTGGACACTGAATGACGTTGCTAGTGTTAATCCAGGCTGACAGGACAGGAGAGGAGAGCAATTATGCACAGAATAAAACTATTGAGACTTTTGTAAAGACACCCCAGACTTTCATAAAGTTGAGGCTGTAGCTGTGGTCTCCAGTCTGGTGTCTTAGTTTAAATCAATGCAAATCAATTTATAGAAAAAAAAAAACTGTTAGGCATTTAATGAGCACTGGTGAAAGATAGGAGTAGTAGTGATCTTAGTACACTTTCAACAAATCCTTTAGATCTTTAAAAAATCTAAAAAAATTTTTTTAAATGTAACCAGTCATCATTTAACCAATGAGAGATCCTAAAATGTGACGCTATTTCTGCTGGCTTTTATCAGTTCTTTTTTTGGATTTTCTTAAGGAATGCTTAAAAAAACGCTGATATAATAAAAATAAAAGGCACTGCAGCAACAATGCTAGTACAGTAAGGATTTAAAAGGTCTCTATTTATGTACATGCTTGCACTCTTATTTCTCAGTCTCTTTCCTCTCTCTGGAGAGCAATGCGACTTGTCGTCCTGTTATTGAATTCAAATTAGCCCCCCGAGCTTATGTTCTTTTTTAATCATCTCACTAAAACAAAACAGCATTTTAACATATAATTGACAAATTAGTTTAATAGGCCACATCTGTGTTAATTACTGTTTTTTGCAGTACATTAAATTGCATTAACTGTTTTTTTTTTTTAATTAGGTCCTTAAAAGGTCCAAAACATTCTTGAGTGTGTAAATTTGCAGTGTTCCTGATTTTAAGGCATCACCAGAATCTTAATTCCCCAGTTAGTTTCGATTTTTGGAATAATGGACTGCATATTGCTCACCTGGGCTGCAGTGCTCAAAACTTGTTTTTCTTCCCAATCCAAGTCTATATTTCAGGTGTGCAAAACTGACGCTGTCACATCCGCCAGCCTGTCTCATCTGATTAGACGTCGGCCTGCTTATCATGACAGCTGCTGTGGTGCTCCAGTCAGAGGGGAATTATCCTGTAATTGCCTCCCTCCTTACATGTATCTCCTGCTTTGATGCATCTTTAGCACTGCAAATATCACTAAAAAGTAGTATGTGTAATCCAGGTTGATAAGTACTGAGTGCTGCTGCCAGATGGCACGGGAGAATGGCGGATCTATGCAGCTCCTGCTTTTTATCACAAGTTTTTGATGTGCCAACTGTGAAATAAATGCAATGTCATTGTTTGTCAGGCTTGAAGTGCATCTCTAAATTTACATTTGCCAGCTAGTACGCTGAATACTGAGAGGGAAGATGGCTGTTTTTTTAATGGTGAGGGCTCTATCTTGGAAACCTGTCCTTCACTCAGAGAAATCTTTGCTGTCACTTTTGTTTTTTAATGATCATTCTCTACCTCAGACCCTGACACTTGCACTGAGAGACTGGCAGCATTCATTAAGAACTGCTATAACTTTTGAAATACAGAAATACGGCAAAGAGTAGTCTCTCTTCAGAACTCAATGGGGCACAGCGGTGTCCTTGATTCTAAATGCTGAGCGTATTCACTGTCACACTCAGCAACAACAACAAAGGCCTTGTCTTGTCTTCTGTGCTCGAGCAAGACAACATTGTCTTTTAACAACTTTGAAAGACATATCAAACTCTTACACAGCACTGGATTTGGAACACCTGATGCGCTAAAGTGCCTCATTTTGTCAATGTTTTGCATCAGTTTTTTCTAAGATAGAAACAAACGATAAAGCATCAATAGTTTTTAAGGAATACCATACACACAAACAAACTCTCATATCCCATGATTCAACAAGATCTCAGCACAATACTGACTCACAAGAGAGACACAGAGTAGCACAGAAAACCATGTAGAATTCATGAATGTGTCAGAAACACTGCCAGAAAAATAAAGCAAGTTAGTTATGGGAAGAGATTTTGAGCTTTCAAACAAGTCGATAGTGAGGAAAGAGTTTCTGAGTCAAAAATATACTGACTCGTTCTATTTTTTATCTATCCGCAGTTACACATCAACATTCCTTCCTTAAGTTTTATTGTTGTTCATTTTAATGATAATTCCGACCATTTATGTTATTAACACTAAAGCGATTTCCTCTGCCAAGGAGTTTATGATTTTGCCAGCATTGTTAGTATGTTTTGGTTGTGTGTTTGTTGGTTTGTGAACAGGATAACTCAAAAAGTGAGAAGTTTTCTATTCATTCCCTGTTTAAAATATGGTTTGCATTATCTTAACCCTTTCATGCATGAATTTATGATATCACATAGGAATGATTTTTACATTTTTTTTGCATTTAAACATGCTAAAATAATGTGCAGTTTTTTAATGTTATATTTTGAGTGAGTTAATAAATAATAATTCAGTGGAACTTAACCCTTTAATGCATGTGTCCACTACAGTAGACAGATATTTGGAATAAATGTTATACCATTCATGTTGCAGTACCATGTCCAACTATCAGTTGGTGAAATCCCAAACCCTTGTCTGAAGTTTTAAATAAATATTATCTTTGCTTTTTGTTGTTTTTTTTTAACCATGTCGAGGTATGTATTGCATCCAAAATCCAAAACAGCTGGCCAAGGGCAAATTTAGTATTTGGTATTTGGAATTTATTAACATAATGCTGCATTTTAATTTTAATTTTGAGTGTAACTCACAAGTAAATAGTTAAATTAGACAGAAATAGTATATATACTTCAGATTTTGCTTTTTGTTTTATTTATTATTTACTCTTAATAAATTCTGGTCTTGTGGATCTTAACTAAGTTCCACTAACTTACTATGTTGTAGCATGCCATGAAGTTGGCAGATATAAAACTTCAACAAAATATAACATTGAAAAAAAAAGACCATGATTTTTGACTGTTTGAAAGTCAAACGAAGTATTGAAGAAAGTATTCCTTTTTAATTAATTCATGCATGAAAGAGTTAATATAGAGCTGCGAACACATATTTGTTACAAACATTTACTAAAAGTATACAGAAAAAATGCAAAATACAAAGTGTATTTAATGCTGCAGTTTAATTAAACTATTGACATGTGACTTTCAATAAAAAACAAATACGAATTAGGTGAAATCTGAATACAGGCATGATACACAGAATATACTTTTTACTTCATAAAGTCCTCTCTAGTGGACAGATTCATTTTTGGTCACAGATGAAAATAAACAAGGAAAATATTTTGAAAATCTGCATAAAAGTGTTCCTTACATCTCATCGAATTAGAGTATATGTTTTTTCCTGACTAATTCTTTAGAATAGAAGGATTTAACACTTAATCATGAAGGGTGTGGTGCTTATCCCTCTTTGTTGGACATTTTGGATTTCTGATGTGACTCAAAATAAACAAAAAGACACAAAGATTATTTTTTTATGAAACTTGAGAATGTAGTTTTGGTGTTTACCACCTGATAGTTGGGACGTGCTTATCTTAAACAGTCCAAAATATCAAATAAATATCTGTCCACTGTTGGTGACACTGTGCATGAAAGGGTTAATAAAACTGGAAATATTTAATGTTTTGCAAAACTCAATTTTTTTGTAATTCGAGCGCTTAGATCCCCTCAACTATTTCCACACACTGAGAAACTCGGAGTTTTTCTAGTTCTGCTTCATAATTATAATGTACCACAGTTATTCCAGTTCTGCTGACTGTACTGATGCCAAAACCTCCACTTTATAGTGTAACTCCATCCCTTGACCTCCATAATAGAGAGCAGCCAAAGTAAACACTTAAAAGTCAAATCCAGATCCACTTGCACCCACAGCTGCCTCCACAGTTTATATCTCTTTTTACATTTAGGACTGTACTCAACATGAAAACTGCTCTCTGAGGAGCGTTGACTGAACAGCAAACCATGTGTCTGTTTTGTGGACAGATTCTTATATTAAGATGGAGAAAAGAGTCTAAAGTGGATTTCTAGATTGAAATTCAAGCAATCCATGAATGCTTTGAGAATAGCTCACAGCGGGAAGCAGAGCTCTCTTATTAAACTGTTGATGTCTTTCATGGGCAACTGGCAGCCTGTAAGCCACACAGTCCTCCCTGTATACCAAATACAGCCCAGCAGTCATTTTAGAATTTCAAAAAATATGTATGTCTGATGAAAACATGACAAAATCCTCCATTACAGCATAAAAAATAGCAATATTTTGGAAAAAAAAATACTGTAGGTAGATGTAACTTTTATTCAAAAATCATTTTGCATTAATTTATTGATGCATTTTTGCAAATACTTTAAAAATATATAAATGCAATTTACTTTTAAGGTCCCATGTGATTTTGTGTTTTCACTATTTACATCATGTCTTGGTTGTCTATTAGGAAAGGATTTGATTTAAGTTCAAGAAAAAAAAAATCCATCTCTGTTGAGGAACAGATGCAGCTGTTTTTCCCTCCCCTTTGGAAACACTTTGGTGTTAGGATAAGGGGAGGCTGTGATAATGTACTCTGCCTGAACTGACTGTACAAACAGTGTCTGAGAGGAGGAGTTACAGGCTGCAGACTTTCAAAACAGTCACAGCGTCTGTCTGTGAGGAGCAGAGGACACACATATAGGCTGAGGCAGTATAGCCATTACGTAATAAAGCCCACAGAGTAAAAAAGAGCATTGTAAGGGGCATTTTCTTTCAGAGATAAAGCACATTTTTCTGTAAAATAAGACTTGTAGTCAAAGATTGCATAACTTTTGCTGCCAAAGCTCCTTATTTTAGTATTTAAAGCAGAGAAAATCGATTGCAGGACATTTGACCATAAACAATATGAGAATACTGAGCTAAATGGCTTTAATTCTATATTTAGCTCATAAGCAGTTTTAAAACTTGCATTCAGTTTTGAAGAATATATATGTTTCAGTAACTACTTTTGTACCTTCAGTGAAATTACAAATAATGATAATTCTGAAGAGAAGAGTATCCTACAAATTACATGGTGACATGTACTGTTAATCCTGTTAGACAAAGTTACCCATTCCAATGTAAAAACACCGAAGGCGAGCAGAAGTGACTTTGTTTGCCCTTCAACTCAACTTCTCATCCTGACAATGGTAATTCAGCTGACTCAGTGGTAGGTCAGAGTGGACTTTATGTTGACCTAAAGACAGGACCACCGACAGGTTTCTGGTGAGGCATCGTTCCAGCATTATCGCCCCCGTCTATGGAACAGCCTGCCAGAGGACCTGAGGGCTGCAGAGAATGTTCATATTTTTAAAAGTAGGCTCAAGACCCACCTTTTTAATTTAGCTTTTAACTAATCCCGTATTGTTATCTGTAATTTCTGACCTATATCTTTATTTTATTTATGTATTCTAGCCCTTTTTTTTTACTTGTTATTCTCATCTATTACTATTTATACTTTTTCTAATTTTTTTATTTATTTAATTTAATTTATATATATGTATATATATATATATGTATATATATATATTTATATATACATATATATATACAAATCAATATATATATATATATATATATATATATATATATGTATATATATAGCAACCTGAGCTGACTGTACATCTCCAAAATTTACTGTCAGTTTTTTACACTTGGATCATAAATTAGTGAAAATGTAATAAAAAATATCTTTGGTGAAAAAATTTAATTTATTTAATTTAATTTACTAATTTTATGATTCTTAGCCTATTCATTCTATTACTATTTATACTTTTTATTTATTTTTTTTAATTTAAATTTATTAATTCAATTTAATTTACTATTTTCTTTATTCTTAGCCGATGCAGTATTATGTTTTTATTCCATATCTCCAGTGTTTCCTCAGCAGGGGGCTGCCTGCACTGGGGGCTGCTGTTGGCTCTGGCTGGGATGTCTCTGTCTCGTGGTGGGCATCGTCTTGGACAGGTGGGGGGTCTGCAGCACTGCTTTGCTGCGGTGGGCCCCTCGCTGGTCCTGTAGCAAGGCTC
The DNA here is from genome assembly GCA_036419115.1 of Scarus forsteni. Classification (NCBI taxonomy): domain Eukaryota; kingdom Metazoa; phylum Chordata; class Actinopteri; order Labriformes; family Labridae; genus Scarus; species Scarus forsteni. The sequence continues at coordinate 22,303,870 of JAZDUH010000544.1, read as the reverse complement.
GCCCAGGTGGAGGCGTCTTGGCCCTGGGCTGTGGGCGGCGCCCAGTGCAGTCAGCCTCCTGGCGTTTCCTGACCTGACTCCTCTGTACTCAGCCACACGCTTTTACAATCACGCATTTTTAAATCATGTCATTTGTGTGTATGAGTGTGCTCGGTGGAATTTGAAGGGTCGGGGGGGGGGGCTGTTTTTAGCATGCACGGCACTTTGTGCTGCATTTTTAATGTATGAAAAGTGCTTTGTAAATAAAGTTTGATTTGATTTGATTTGATTTGACGGCTCTGGTGTAATGTAAATAGATCAGTATAAAAGATTCAGGACCACGGACAGCTCTGTGTCAACTTGTTTATATATATTATTTCTTTATCATATATTGATATTAATATTTAAGATCATCAGGACATTATAATAAGTAATAAATAAATCAACATGTTGAGCCTTAACCATTAGAAAACGACAACAAAACATGAATGCAAAATAAGGTTATTATAAATAACAATTATTTTTCTTGCCTCTTAATTGCCATCACATGGCAGGCTGCTCATGCTGATTTCCCCCCTTACAACAGAAGTATTTCTAGCCTCAAGAGCAGCAGCAATCCTCCTCATGGCCCCATCATCTCTGCATGACTCACCCGCATTTGTACTCTCAGGCCCAATTTTATTTAATTTTTTGACCTGCCAGAGCTGACGTAGACTACTCGCTATAGCTGCAAGTTCGCGTCTTGTACCTCGCTGGTACTGCTTATTGTTCTTGTGCCATTGTTTGTTTTTTCTGCTCAGTGTAAAGGAGACGTCAATCTCCTCGAAGTTTGCAGTGACAAAGCCACCTATATGCCACAGGAATTATTGCCGTCAGAGGCGCAAAGTGCGCTCAGATGGCAAACTGTGTGGGCGTGTTTGCGCCTGCATATCATTAGAGCTAATTTTTTTGAGGATAAGGCGCTACAACAGGGCAGATTGCATGAACTTTTTCTGCGCAAATGATGGGGCTATTAGCAGGAGAAATCCATTCTTTGTAGATCTGACCCTTAGTCTTTACTCATGTTTTGTTTTGTTCGAGTTTGGAGGTGACTCTGCTTTCTGTTTTGTCCATACTGAGTTACTTATTAAGAGTAACACATGGCTATGTGCCTGAAGTAGAAGTCAAAAACCTGAAATACTACCTGATGTCGCAGTTTGTTGAAGGTTACTGTGATGGTAATAGTGCCTCTCAAAGCGAGGACACACATCCTTCTAAATGCAGCCACTGCACCCACAAGTACTATTGTTCTTGTCTCATCCTCTTCCCCCCTGTGGAAGGATATTTTTATTACCTATTCCCATCTGGCTGCTCTAAATGTTGCAAATTATGCCCTCTTGTTAAAATCTCACATTTTCTCCCCCCCCTCTCCTTTTTCTCCCACCTGCTTCTTCCTCCATCTCTCCCCTGCCTCCCCGCTGCTCCGGCCTCACACTCCATATTTTCTCCAGCAATCCTCTGTGCCATCTTTTCTCACTGTCTGCTCCCCACCTTTTTCCCCCTGCCCCCCTGCCTCGCTCTCCTTCTTTTCCACCCTTTTTTCTGGTTGGATGCTTGATTCATTTTATCGTCTGCTCTCTGCAGGTGTACCCCCGGAAGAGCACCCCCGCTGTGGACAGGCTATGCGTAGGCGTACCTGCCGCTGAGGTGAGCCAAATGTTCTTGCATCACACGAGCACCTTTTCCAGCCTGTGGTCTGTTGCTGCTTGATGTTACCAGAGGACTTTTTTTGCATTTACACATTTGATTATTTTGAAGAATTCAGCAACATGAGACATATTTTTCATCTGGTGTGTCTTGCGGTGACTTGGCTTAGCTTACATGCCATACTAAAATCTGAATATTAATGCTAATGTTTACCAAATTTAAGCTGGTAGAATGAGCAGAGACTGTCGCTCTGGGTTCTGATTCACACTCTACAGTTATTTCTTGAGGATTTGAGTTGGCTCCGTCTTCCTTCTCTTCCGAGTAGAATCAAAGTATCTTCCAAAGGCTGCTCGGAGAAGGCATCGGGAGGAACACTAATCTGCTTATCGGGGCTTGTTTTCTGCCATTATGCTACTGCCAAGTGTGTGTGTGTGGAAAATACACACAAGCACGCTGGTTGGAAAATCTGTGAAGCAAAGACAGAGTGATGTTTAGTGCAGGGATTATCAATGAGGGGCCAAATTGGCTAAAACAGCAGAGTGAACTTTAAAACAAGGAAATATTGGTAATAGAAGTGTCCAGCCTTATATGTGATGTATTATAACACACACATACACTGTGGAAGCCTGATTTAAACATAATCTCAAATACTGACAGCTGTGCGTGTTTGGTGGGCTTTCCGTCGACATCCGTCCTCCCTGCTGTTTACCCAAAGCCCAATGTAAATGCCACAGAAATATATTGTCATTCATGGGGGCTCTGCTGATCACACAGCGTATTTCCATGCATTATTTACATCCGCCTTAGCCCCATCTTCTATGCATTCACAAGTGCAGGTCACAAACAAGCAAGAGATCAATGAATGACAGAAATCAAATATTTATGCGCGAGCCGGAGCACCTAAGGCGGGTCACACATTGAGGGGTTTGGGGGTGTGGGGGCTTTTGCAGTGACGACTTCCTCTCCCTTCCTCACATGCCCTCTGTCGTGAAGTGAAAACTTGAGCGCATCAGGGAGAGGCGGCAAAGAAGATGGTGTTTGCGGTAGAAATTTACAGACAGGATGAAAGGCTTTTGGGAATAGTTTTGTTTTTACAGTGTTTATTCCTGTGAGCCCGCAGTTGATTTAGTGTTTGGTGTTTTGTTTGTGAGCAGAAATGAATCAGTTTTGTTTTACAGCGCTGAACCGTTGATGCACATTCTTGTTTCGATGTGTATGTGTGTATATTTACCATGCAAATATACAGAGATTCAATGGATTCATTTCATTTAAGAGGTTGCGGTAATTCAAATACAGTATATACATAATGATTACTTGAAGTTTGGTGTTCTCTTCTGTCCAAGGCTTTCATATAAAGATTATCACATTGTTAAATTCTTAAGTATTTAAATATAACAAAAATACAATCTTTTATTTAGAGACGAAATCAGAGCTTTGAGAAAATGCACCCAGTGCATTCAAAGTTTGAAGGAGGTTTGAATCCATCAAAGTTTGCAAGTTAACCCCCACATATCATCTTATGCTGCGTTCCAGGCGACTTGTAACTCGAAAATTTCCAGTTGAAATCTCCGAGTTCTGACCCGAAAGTGTTCAAGGCAAATTACGACTTTGGTTTGAGTGCAAGGAATTCTGGTATGTAAATTAACCAACACGGCAGGCATTATAAGATTTATGCTTTGTCAACTAACTCATTTGAGTGAAACAGAAGCGGGGAAACAATGCAAAAGGTAACAGAAGCTTATACGTTACAGTGTTTGTCATTATTAAGAGGCTGCCATATTGTTTAGGCAGTGATGTGACATCACAAATCGTAACTCGAGGTATATCGATCTCGTACAAGTTCACGGGCCGGAAGTTACGAGTTCGACTGCCGTTCCAGTGCACTTTCACAAGTTACAGGTGGGGAAAACACGAGTTACGGGTTGCCTGGAACACAGCATTACTTACAAAAAAAACACAGGCAGCTTTTAAGGCTGTCACTTTTCCCCAAAAATTAAACTTCAATGGTTTTCAAACATAAATGCAAATAACTGAAGATATTTGGCTTATTTTGTACCCCAAGTACTTCAAGTACAACTTTTATGTCCATGCTTGAATAGATATTCGAGTACTGAGTGTAAGGTGACAGCCCTGGAAGATTTTCAGTGCTAAATATTTTTAATCAATGAAAAAAGTGTTGGAGAGTTTATCTGTAATATTTAGCTTAATAAACAAGAAAATACCATGGACTTTGATTTATCTATTTAGTTTATGCAGGGGGCAGCACTGCTTATTAGACTTTCTTTTTTAATTATTTTCAGAGCATTGCTTCAAAACAGATATCCATGTTAACAGCAGTCATCAAATGCATCATGATAAAATGGCTGAAACCAGACCCCCAAACATACCAAATGTGGGCTGAAAAAGAATGGGAAATACTTAAAAAGGAAAAGATTGCATACTCTCTAAGACTCCAAACTGACATTCTCATCAAAAGGTGGAGCCTTTCAAGTTACGGCCATAATTCTGCAATAAGACCCCCCATCTCCACATTGTGGAAGATTGTAGAGTCAATACCAGAACACGCTACACAAACCCCTTTGTGGATTTCCCTTTTTTCCCTTCTTTTTTGCAATAAAATTAAAGTTTTAAAAAAAATTCCATACTTCCACATCTCTTTCAGATCAAAGAATAACATAATTTGGCATCAGTCTTTACTCCCATTTCTCCATCCATTGATCTCGAGTATACAGCTATCATCCTCAGCTTCCATACATGTCCACAATACTGAATTCACAAACACTGGGACAAGGTCCTGGTTCAGATCTTCTCCTTCCATTACTAGTCTCCAAGGCAGCACCTCTCCCCACTCTTTTTTTTTCTCAAGACCTTCCAAAAACAACAATATTCTAACATTTAATTTACATTTATCAAAGACCCACACCTTCAGGAGAGTCTTTTTTGTCAAACATTAAGAACAGGATGTATCTAACCTAAACAAAAAGAAGAGACATTTGTGGCCTCTGCTGGAGGATGAGCCTTGGATTTCCAAAAAGGGGAATTGGTTTAGTCAATGCTGTTTTGCATTATTGTTTAGTGGACAACCTTTAACCTCATTTGCATAGAAGGAGGACTGATCTACATCCTTTTATACTCCCAACATAGATCTGGTCTTTTCTAATAGCCATTTTAGCTGTCTTACTGAATCTGTCCATTTGTAGATTGACTGAACAGGTTATTTCTTTTCCGTCATGTATATTTTTCTGACTGTATTTGTCCATTCTTCTGCTGTGAGAGTTTTAGGGTTCAAACATTTACGGATGATATTTTTCTTTGCTACTGTTAACATTACCATGAATAGTTGGTAATAAGTGTTTCCCTTTAGGTAGTTGACTTAACTGAGTATGTATTTTTTGAAACTAGTTCGTGATTTTGTTGAAAAATATCTTCCATTTTTGCAATGGACCCTGAGTTTTGTTGTGGTGATGTCAAATCCTGTTTGAATACCTCTGAAATTCTCATGACCTTAGTGTAACATTAGTTATTCTTGCATGTGCATGTATTTCTTTAGTCACATTAAAATAATTATGATTTCAAGAAGTCTCATTTAGTTGTACTGCCTTTCACTCCATGGGCTAGAGATAAGTATTTCGAAAATGCAAAGAATGATTATATTCTCATAATAGTGCTCCAGCCCAGTCCAGCCTGTGAGAGATATGACATATTCTTGTCTGTATTTTAGTAGCTCCTAACATTACATGTAGATTTATTGACAGTCTTATGTGCCCATAGAAGTCCTGGTACAAACTTTGCTATGGCAAAGCAAGATATGGTTCCTTGTTTTAAATGAGCCTTTCTACTTTTCCCAGCATTGCCATGTTAGAAAAATTGGTTCAGTCTTATCACTTAGATACAGATGAAGAGTTGGAACTGGGGCAGGCTATTGCAACACCACTTTTATTCTGCATATTTTTGTGGACTTAGTAGAATTTTCTCATTTGAGGAATGAATCATCTGAGATTAGTCATTTAAACCAGAACCTCTTCTTTAGCTAAGCTGTAAACCTGCTTATTAACACTATCAAATGGCTTTTTAACAGTTTTAATTGAACCTGTGTGGCTTTTGCCACCACTCTCACATGGACCGTCAAGGTTTTACAGTCTTTATTTTTTAATAGCAGAGGTTTTAGATAAGCTTTTATCCTTTTAACCATCTGAGGATGTCCAAACCACAGACGTTTTTTACCCTGGTCGAATCCATGATGGTCACAACAAAATGCAATAACTTTTCTCTTAATAACAACAATAGCTGCTTCACCTCAACCTGGGACAAGCATTTATATTGAGTCTGTGCATGCACCCTGGTCAGACTGTAAATTCATTCACTGGTTGTCTTTGTAAACAGTAGACTGTATTCCTAATGACAGTCTTCTCCATGTCTCTATCAGTGTTTTGGCTTGCTGGGAATCAACGGGGCTGGGAAAACCACCACGTTTAAGATGCTGACAGGAGACATCCCAGTCTCCAGCGGAGAGGCCTTCCTAAATGGATACAGGTGAGGCACTAACTCCCACCAGAGCCCAAGGTAACTTGTCATAATTAGCCACCCAACTCGGCTCCTCAGATGGGGATCAAGCTGAGTTGTTGTTTTTTTATAGCTCACTCTCTCTTCCCTCAGCCTCCTCACAGATTTCTACCCTTCCAACTCTCAGGCTTTTGTTTTCTCTTGGCGAGGTAGTTTCAATATCTCTTATACATTCTGCCGTCTCTGCCTTTTCAACTTTGCTTCTCTCATGTCTCCTCTATGAGAGATTCCTTAGAAACACTGGAGACTCTGCTCTTGCTGTCTTCCTGCCTCTTTCACATATTTCATTCCCTTTTCACATCCTCAGCCCTGTACCTTGCTCTGTTTTTTGTTTCTGCCTCACAGAATCAGTCAGAGGAAATCTTTGTACATGCCAAAAAAATACATTGACACCAGCAATGAGAGACTCAGGCACCTGGGCGCGAGGGGAATGCTTGTTCCTTCTTTATTTTTAGGAACACACAAGAAAGCAGAGCATCCGAGGATGGCGTGTGTATGCTGCGGTTGGTTTCACACCAAAGGGGATGCTATAGGTGTCCATTTTTACATCTACTAATTGACGTTGTGTTCAACAAAGAACAGCAAGGCCCAACTCTGCAGTGATAATGTTGATTAATGCAAGAGAGAAAGAGATCAAAGAAAAACAGCAGAGTCCTTTAGGGGGAATAATAAACTAAAAAGAGAGAAAAACAGATGTGTACACGCCCACTGCCCTGTCTTCAGCTCATTATGTTTCCTGAGCAAGCAAAATGATCGACAGAAGTGCAGAAACTGTATCTCTCAAACAAAAGACAATCATGACTCTCATCTGTGATTGTGTGATCACTATACTTGTTGGAAATTCTTCATTGTAAAGTGCCAGCAATCAGTACTGGTTTAGCAAAGAAGGAAGAGATAACTGTACTTGTGATCAAACAGAGAGGAAAAGATGTCGTCCTTGGCTGTGGTTGTGTTAAAGTCCAATGAAAATGGACCGTTGATTAGAACATAAATGAAAACCAAATACAGTGACTTGCAAATCTTTTTTCAACCTTTATTTAGTTTAACTCACTGCAAAACAAGATAACTAATTTTCATGCTGTTGAACTTCATTGATTTATATGCAAATATTGACTTGTTTAAAATGTCTTAGCAACATATTCCAATAAACTGGGACAGGGATATGGCTGTTAAAGTTAAGGAATTCTCAACAGCATCTGTTTGGAACAATCCACAGGTGAACAGGTTCTTTGAAAACATGTGAGAGTCATGATTGGGTATAAAAAGGATCTGAAAAGGCTCAGTTGATCACAAGGAAGGTTGAGGCAAGATTCACCTCTTTGTGAACAGTAGTTTAGTGTACAGTTGCAAAGAATGGAAGGATTTTATCATCCACAGTCAATAATAATATTAGACAATTAAGAAAATTTGGAGAAATCTTTGCATGTTAGCGGCAAAGCTGAAAACCAGCATTGTATGCTGATGACCTGCTATCTCCCATGGCAACAGCATTAGAAACCAACATCATTCTGAAAAGGATATTACCACACAGACCCAGGAACACCTCAGGAAATCACTGTCAGTTAACACAATTTGTTGCTACATTTATGGTACAAGTGCAATTTAAAACTGTCATCTGTTATGGTGTTATGATGTGTTAGTGCCCGTGGCATGGGTTGCTTGCACATCTGTGAAGGCATCATTAATGCTGAAAGGTACAAACAGGTTTTAGAGCAACATATGCTGCCATCGATCTGGCATCTTTCTCAGGCAGGTTTACTCGGTGTATTCAAACGGAAAGGTGATATAACACAGTGAAGAAATACTCCTGTCCCACCTTTTTTTGGAACATGTTCCAGACATCAAATTAAAAATCAGTAAACATTCACAGCATGTTGACATTGTTGACTGCTCTGTAACTTAGTAAACTTAAATATTAGGCTGTACAGACAGCAGTAGTCACAGTAATTTTGATCCATTATTGCACCTGGAAATACACAACCAGCTTGAGTAATATTGTTTAGCTCAAAGCGATTTGGAAGTTATGTGTGCCATGATTCAAGGATAAAGCTGCTTTTAGACTGCATCAGATGGCACTTGCAATACATAACCATATTCCACTCAAAACTATTAAGGGGACCTATTAACCGAGAACGTTATCTGCACTCTGCTTGATATTGTCAGTAAATCTAACATTAACCTTCTTACTGCTGTTATATTCGGCCAAATTCAAGCCACAGTTCCCTGCTTTTTGGTTTGCTTGCCTTGTTTGGTACTTGTTGGGTTAACATGGTTTTCACACCCACCACCCTGAACCGAACTGTAGTCCACTTTGAGTTCTTTGGTCTGCACCAGCGTTCAAGTAAGCTTTCACAACACAACAAATGAGCCAAACTTTTCCAAAAAGTAAGAGTTTGTTTGGTCTGGACCATTTGTGTTGGGTGTGAAGCACCCTTAGTCTAGAATTGGGTTCTGCCATCAATCGGAAGGTCCGGGGTTCGAGCCTGGCTCTGGCTGACACATGCTGATATCAACTGAGAGCTATCAGTTTGTGAATGAGTGTAAAGATGATGCGACTTGTGAGAGCACTTTGAGTTGTCAGACGAATGGAAAAACACTTAAAGCTGACACTTATAAGCTGATGTCCTTTTACTATTTAGACTTTTTACCAAGTCTGTTTACAAACAGCCCTTGGCCTCTGAATATGCTTGGTGACGCCTAACATCAATCGCCTAACATGGAAACATCTAACAGCCATCCAGTTGTCTCTAGTTCTTGCCAATCAAGGCACAGTAGGGCTGTATGAGGCAGCACTGTTCTATGAAATTAATAACAAGACAACCAACTCCATCATAATTTAAATGACATTTTGACATTTAGATGTGTTTTTTTGTTCAGGGAACATCTTCATGAACATTACAAGTTGAAATTGAGCCTGGTTGTCATCTTGAATAGTATCAATTTTAAAATTGCAAGACCCATGATATAGTAGATTGTTTATTGACAGTTTATGGATAATTTTTAGACTGACTCACATTTCAGTCAATCTGATTCTAACAAGCAAATCTATAGTGGGGCTTCAAAAAGGTTAATGGTATCATAAATCTCATAAAGCTAAAAGACAAACATAACATATGAGAGAAGCTTTCTGCCCACTGATGCTTTGTTGAGATACAGCAGCCTCTTGACACATCAAATCACATTTAGCTTCCCTCAGGCTGACCATTGCTTCTAGAAAATAACATTTGGTTGGGAAAATGGGCTCGGTATTGTCTTTGCTGAAATAAAGCAGCTCTGAAGCACGAGAAAAAGCAGCTGTTTTGTTGCCTGCTGCTGGTGAAAGTATTAATACAGTGGACTGTGAAAGGAGATGTCTGCAGCCAGAGCTTCTCCTGCAGCTCTGGATGAAGCATTTTGTCCTGCCTTTAGCTTATAGACTGCAGTTTTGCTTACTTTTTGCTCCCTTTATAGAGTTTTTGGGGACACTCGCTTGAGACCACAAATAGAGAATACAAAATGAACCACTCTGCTACTCTTTACTCGCTTGGCTGAGTTTCAAAAAGGAGACACAGGCCTTTGCTCTCTCAGCTCTGATTTTCTCCCTCTAATCAAGACGTTGTCAATACGCAATGAATCTCTTTGAGTAAATCAATATTAACCTCGGTTCCCTTTTGAATGCATTTTGCAACAGAAGTGTCAGCTTATGGCCTTTAAATTCTTCTCATGTCTCGCAAAGTGTTTGATGAAATGTTAAAATCTGCAATCCAGAGATTAATGGGTTTTTATTCTCTATTATCCTCTTTTCTGTAGCATACGAACTGAAATGAGGAGCGTGCACCAGAACTTGGGTTACTGTCCCCAGTTTGATGCCATTGATGATCTGCTGACGGGTCGGGAGCATCTGGAGTTCTACGCAAGGTTGCGAGGGGTACCAGAGGAAGAAGTCAAAATGGTAACCAATGCTATTATACTTCTTGATCTTATGCAATTGATTCTTTGTCAGCAGAGTCCCTGCATGCATTAAGATTGTCTGAAAAGTACTGAATTTGATTTTCAGAATACACAGCCAAGGCTCTTATTTTTACATGTGAGAATTCTTATATTTAAGTCATGTTGGCTAAAAACTGCCTTTTAATATTTGGTCTTTTACGAGGCCAAAGAAGCTTTGGCACCAATAAGTCTCAGTTAGCTTCTTTTTTTTGCTCACATCCATTCTTCACTCTGCTGTATCTGAGCAACTTCAACTCTCTTTGGGGGGCATTGTGATGTGATATCTTGTCGCTGAAGTATCCACAACCCTGGCATTTTATGTTGTTGTAAGAGAAGGAACTCAATGTAGCAATTAGCATTTTAGCATACATTAAAATGTAAGTTTTATATATCGCAGAAATGTTTTTTGCTGTTTGTTCTGCAGCACAAGTAACTTTTCTTCATGAAGTACTGGATTGATTTTGGAAGGCCAAAGATCTTTTACCTTAGCCAAGCTCTGCCCTCCTTGCTTACTCTTACTGGGTTAGACAAATTATTTCGTCTGGGCTCCATTCCATTTGAAACAATTGGGAACACCCTGGGGTTTCACGCTGATTTTGATATTGTGTACTTTCGAAATTGTCAACTTAGTAAAAGATTTAAAAAATATATACAGTAAGGTTCTGGATAACTGCGGGATCATTTAAAATCACCATAACATGGGGTGCTGGTTTAGAGAAGTGGTGAGCAACCAGGCACGTCTCATATACATACTTCTGCCGGTCCAGGATCAAATCCAGCCTGTGACCAGTTTGCAGAGTGTCTTCCCCTACTCTTTCACGAGCCTATCCACTGTCTCTCTCTTATCAATAAAGGCACAAAATGCCCAAAAAATACATTAAAAAAAAAGAAAATCACCAAAACATTGCCTAATTGTACAGAATATAACCAAAGTCTGATGGTGGTGATATCAGTTAGCGTCGGCTGTCCTGAAATCACAAGTTTGAAACAGAAGAATTTTAAAGCACTTCACTACAATGATGTTATTTCAAGTATCATTCTTTTAAGTTTGCCGTTATGTAACATCGACTCCTTAACATCACCAATACAACACAAAATGTCAGTTTGAAAAACTCGATAGGTTGTCCTCTACATAGTGGACATTGGAAGACATTTTGCATGGAAATTTTTAGCTTGAGTAGACCAATGAAAAGTACTCCCAGATTACTCCCAGTTTTGATTTCTCAAATCCCTCTTACAAAAATCACAAAGTCTTTTATCAAACTGAAGTAATTACATTTCTGGGGAATGTCAGTATTTCATTTGTGGAGTTTTATGAGATCACCGTCAATAAAAATGCATGAGCCATGTGGATCCCAAACTCTGTCTTCCAGGCCCCCATTTGTCAAATAAAATTATTTTCCACCAACCCTTAAACCCACACTATACACAGTACATAAACAATACATGAACAAGTAACACTAAACACGGCACAACCGAATGTGTGGTTCTTATCTGGCCTTGCTACACCCCCTGATAGCTAAAGATACTGTAGCTGTGGGCTCTTTTTGGAGTCACTCTAGTTGCCATGGTGATGGCGATCACCTATGCTCCTGTAAGAAGAGAACTGGCACAGAAGGTTAGTCGTACATTTCTGTTGTTGGGGCCAAGAGCTCTGAAAAATTTTGTGAACTTCAGGCAAAAATAGTAAAACCGAAGAAACGGGGTGCTGGTTTGGCGGAGTGGTTAGCAACCAGGCACCCCATGTACTTGCCAGTCCAGGTTCAAATCCCGCCTGTGACCAGCTTGCAGAGTGTCTTCCCCTACTGTCTCACCCCCTTTCACAAGCCTATCCACTCTCTCTCCTATCAATAAAGGCACAAAATGCCACAAAAAATACATTTAAAAGAACAAAACAAAAATTGGGGTGCTCAGAAAATACCCCCATTTCACAGGTAACATCATGTCTCAGAACACCATTTTAATGTATTGATCGTTCATTTCAATATTTTTATTTAAGAACATTTCAATATTCTAGTCTAATAATCGTTTATTCATTTTATAACTGCATGTGCGCCTGCCCACTGCCCGCTGCAACAGCGGCATCCCTCACCCAGTCCGCGCTGGATTTTATGCCTCATACAAACACCCAAATGCAAAAATGACAGCACAGAAGGAATTGACAATTTTATTTCCGAGGGTATGAGGCCCATTGGTGTCATGGAATGCCAAAAAAAACATTGGAACCTGGATATCCAGTGCCAGCGCGCCAGACAATTAACGGCAAAATACGAGGGAGTAAAAAAGAGAAAGTTTCCAAGTTAATAGAAAAAGATAACAGATGTGTACGTCTCTTCGAAAAGAGTCTTGTGTTGAGAGAAAAAGAAGGAGAGGCGCACACAGGGGATAAACACGGCTGGGGGGGGGGGGAGCTTTGGTCGATTTTTGGTCGACAATTGCTGTGTTTTAGTCAACCAACAATTTCTTTGGTTGATTACAGCCCTAGAAACAACATCAGGATGATTTTACACTGTAAGCAAAACATTTATAATGATTTACTACTCTGTCAGGAAGCATATGTGTTTTTGCACCTCTCATAGCCTATGCGCCCTTTTGAAGGTAGTGCCAAAACAAAGGCTAAACTAACTAAACACAGAACTGTTTTTAAGCTTGTCTGGTCATCAAACAAGTCACTAAATTTGGAAAGCTTTTGACTCGTATAGCAGCAGTATTCATCCTAGCTTGAGTGCATGTTCTTTCTTTATAGGAGTAGAGCTCAAGGGCATCACTTTGCCTGATGTATGTGCTGTTATGATAAACCCATACGATCCCACATTGTAAACTGAGCTGTTCCTTTAAGTTAACAATTCCAATGTGAAACTCTGAAAGACTTTCCTCAGGTGACAGTTTGCGTGAACAGCTTTAGCACAGTAATGGTTGGGAATATCTGATTTGTTGGCCAGGGAGTCCAATCGTAGAGTTGACAACAGGGTGATTAAAAGCTACTCCTTGTTGTTTTACTCAAAGCTAATGTGGGAAAATCTTACCATAGCAGAACTTAATGTCCTATCAGAGTGATTTTCTTTTTTTTTTTTCTACCATCAATATGCTTTCCAACAAGAATGCATGTAGGGCGAGCTGAAGTGCGTGTCGCATAGTGATGGATAACCTCCACGGGCAAAGCCATACATAATAAAAAATGGCTGGTAGTAGAAAAAAGCAGCAGCTGTGGGCCATGGCTCTACATTCACATTCACATCGCCCAGTGGTGTGGCTGGCCCTGTGCGGCCTTCCTGCACTCCTATCGTGCCTCCCTCTTCTCCAGCAGTGAGATCAAAAGAGGAAGAGGGGCTGGCGGGGACCATAGGCCCTCAGACCCAGCGCCAGGACTTTGATCTCTTTGCCCCAGTGTATAGGGACCCAGCACTGTGCTGCTAGCATAACTTAATTTCTCTGCAGCCCTTTGTGGTATGTCTTTTATGTAGTATATCTTGGTCAAAATTGATCCCTTTTTATATTCCACCTGCATTATTCAGCCATCAAATTTCTATATTTCTGATGCTTCTAATTACTTGTGTTCAATTGTTTAAAGAGTGAGGAGAAAGAGGAAGATCCTCAGCAGCTTGTGATGAAGGTCTTACAGTGATGCCAGCTGTCATGTCTCGCCCTTGAAAACCACAGAGCATAAATACATCACAGACCCCGAGCTAAAATATCATCCATCATGAGGAGCCTTCAATCCTCTTGATGCCGTAAACGGTTTGGTCACTTTGATTTTCTCTCTTCAAAAAGGTTGCCGAGTGGGGGATCCAGAAGCTGGGGCTCGTCAAATATTCCAACAAGTCAGCGGGAACGTACAGCGGCGGGAACAAACGCAAACTTTCTACAGCGATGGCTCTGATTGGATGCCCTCCTGTGATTTTCCTGGTAAAGACACGTCTTTCCTCCTCCACTGTACATGTTAGAATTCTGATCTCCTGCTGTTTTATGGAAATGTTGGAGAGATGTTTGATCAATATTGATGCTGAACAGATGTTTGGATTACGTTTTTCTGTCTTTACAAGCACACAGAGACCCAACTGTAGTGATTACACGATAGCATATAGGATTTTAGTGATTTATGCTTAGAAGGTGAAAAAATTAGAAGCTTGTGATCTTTGACTGACTTGATGAAGGATTCAAAATACATTACTTCAGGATGAGAAAAGAGAGTTTTCAGGGGCCACGCACTGCTCAGATTCTAATTAATTTTTGACCATGGAGAGCCAATTCCTTTAGAGCACACAGTGCTGTGTTTGCACGCATTAAAAACCTATTCATCTGGACTTAAATCTAAGCAGAAATGCATTTTCTCTCTGATGGAAGATTAATTAAGGTGTGACTCAGGGACACGCTGCTTCACATGCTTTCAGTTAGCTCCTTTTATATGCATTAGAAGGCATATCTTTTTAGCTGTGAGGGACAAATTTTAATCATTTTTGTAGGACTTTGAGACTCCGAAAGGGGTCTAAATGAGCTCATGATCAATAAATGAGGAATATAGACTATTTAGATGAAGTTATGATGTACAATATTGAGCAGTTTCCCTCTTAATTATTTTTTGTTTGCATAACTTAAAATATTTTTGCTGTCAAGGTCAAAGAAATGCTTTGTTTTTACAGATGTTATAGTCTCTGTGTGCTGTGTGGGGACCATTGTGACAGGGCTGCCTTGAAATGACTTGACATCTATGTAAAAACAGTGGATTTGTTAAAGTGCTACATAGGGAAGCCTGATAACAACTGCTCAGATTTGATGTTCTGTCTCTCTTACTATTTCATTTTTGTTTTTCTAAACCTGTAATGAATGTTTAGTTACAGTATTTTCCACCAATGCCTAGCAGATCTATTGCTTGTTCTCCAACAATAACGTGTAGCTGTATTCCCCCAACTCTGCAAATGTGGCCAGCTTGACATTTCTGCATGAAGCTTAGCTCACCTCCTCCCTCCTTTGCTAGCCACTTGTGTTTTTTTTAACTATTTGTCTGGTTTGTTAATGTTCAAATACACTGGATGCAGTTTGGCTGAGTGATGGCTTGGGCACATGTATTTATTTTTTTTTAATTTCAAATCCATGCTAAGTCAGGGCTTTCAGACTCCTGGCTCGAGTGTAATATCAAACACGCTGAGAATCTAGAGCAGGGATGGGCAAAATGCAGCCTGGGGGCCACATGTGGCCCTCCCTCTGGCTCAGTGTGGTCCACAAGTTAGTTTCAAGTTTCAATAAAAAGTAAACATGAAGAAAACAAGACCAAAATCAGTCTTGAAACATAAAAAAATTGAATCATTTCCCTAATTATTTTTGGTCATTAGAATATATTCAATTATTTGCAAGAAATAGGCTTTATAATGGACATATTGATTCTGCATATGCATAGAGAAGGCTGAACCCAAATTCCTTTTATAGACGTGCATATATGCATTTAAATCGATATAAATTACACTTATGCACATGTACATACATAGAAACCCAAATGAATCTACCATGAGCTCTGCACTGGACCAACATACAGCGCGGTGCATCGAAAAGAGGCTAACAGCAAGAAAAAACAAAACTTTAAATGTATTTGTTAATGAAAAAAACTGGAACAGTTGCATTTATTGCACTTTGAAAGTAGTTTGAATTAGCGTGAATTCTTTAAGATTGATTAAATAAGTTATG
Source organism: Scarus forsteni (assembly GCA_036419115.1). NCBI lineage: Eukaryota > Metazoa > Chordata > Actinopteri > Labriformes > Labridae > Scarus > Scarus forsteni. The sequence continues at coordinate 22,287,994 of JAZDUH010000544.1, read as the reverse complement.
CATATGTTCATTTTAATTTGTTCGATAAGCTTATGTTTGATTGTGACTATGTTACATTTTGTTGTGGACCTCAAACTATGTAAATAACGTTAAAAAAGCTCTCTGGGTAATCAAAGCTGTCCCTCCTTGAACTAAAGCAAAGAAGGCTTGTCTCTCTCTTTTATGCAAGCAGTGCACAAATTTTACAAATGGAAAAAGATGTTACAACAGAGGGGATATCGCCACCAACTTGTGCACATGCCTCACATAAATGTCATTGAGTTGCAGCTCTCATGTTGCATACATGCCTGTTATGTGTTGCTCTAAAATGTCTTTGTTTCACAAAGACTGCAAACAAAAAGTTTATTCATGTAATAGTAAACTAACGTTTTTGTTGTACGTGATATGGTTTAAGTTGTAAGAATTCACGTCACTATGACATTACAAAAGTGGTTGTGGACTTATGGCAGTACTGCAGTTAATGGGGCTCCTTGTGAACTGATCGAAACGAAACATTTTCCCATTGCATTGTGATGAAGATGACTGTTACATTGTCTGTGGTTTGTTGTATAAATATACCTAATTGAGCACTGTTTTTAAAAGAATCTTTAGTTTAAGACTAGAAGTAAGCAGTGTAGGTGGGTGCAGCTGGTAGCTTGTCTCTACTTGTCATCATTTTTTCTGTTTGAGAGCCCCCGAGCAGTGTACTTTATTTACTCTGATTTCATATTTATTAAATGCTTTATTTACATGATTTCAATCTAGCAGTCAGATTATGCTTCTATTTTCATTTCAGTAAAGAATCAGCCAGGTCATTAGTAATCCATGATAAACTGTAATTATAGAATAATTGTTCCAACCTGTTCTGTCTACTCGATCCGAGCTGAGCCGATTGAGCGTACCCTGTCCAAACCTCCTTATTTACTAGCCTTCACTATGAGGCAGTGGGATAATGTGTTGTCAGTGTGTGTGTCAGTTTCACTATTGTGTGCTAGCCTGGGGAGCTCTGGCAGGCTTGAGGCAGTGCCACGAAGGGTCTGCACAGGGACACACTGGGCACAGTGATGGAAATAGCCCTTGGGATTTGTAGGGTTCTGCAAGCGAGGGAGAAGCAGGTCTGGAATGAAACCAGCAAATGGACTGAGTACTGTCATTCTCTAATCATGCATGGACAGACTAGCCCCAAGGAAAAAGAAACAGCAAGTCACTCCGGCTGTTTGTGTGTTTGTTGTGCTGTGTTGGACAGGGTTGCAGAATGTTTCCACATAATGTTGAAATGTGGATACAAAGAGTTCGCTCTGACTTTACCTGTGACTATCTGTGTTTTTAAAGTGCATGTGGTGTGTTTGTTTGTCACATTGAATTACGTTCCTGCTGAAGGGATTACCCCCTAAAAGTTATCGACCCAGACATCAATTATGAAGCACTGAGGTAATTATTTTAGCCCGGTTAGTCCATTTTTGACTCAAATACACCAGTCGAATCATTTCAGTGGAAAGAGCTGAGTTTTTTGCCTCTAAACACAGAACAAGTTGATTAAAACTGGTCATGAACTGAATAACCAACGTCCTCAATTAAAAATCAGGATTTCTCTTGTGCTCTTCATCATTTTGAACAAAATGTAAAACACAAAAAACTGTGTGACACTTTTGAAATGCACCTTTAAAAGTGTTTATAGGCACTTAATTTAAAACGTTAGTTACGTAAATATATTATATGATTAAGACCTGTATATAATGACAATTTTTTTGCGTTTTTGCACAGATATCCCAAATATTAAATCAGTTCTCTTGTCTTTTTTTAATAATTGTGTCAGGAAATTGCCTATAAGTAAATTTGTTTGAACTTTTTTCATTAGAAATGAAAGCAAACAATTCTGGCAAGTATTTGTCATTATTTTGTTATAAATACTTAAACAGTGTGTAATTTGCCTACAAGAATAGAAAAAAATGGATTTGTACTTTAAACAGGTTTCTCTTCATAAACAGTTGTAAATGAACATGTTCAAAGTTTTGAGATGACCAAAAATAAATGTAACCTATTTTACATACTCACACATTTTAGTTTGCCTGCAGCATTAGTGTCGATGTTACAGCTCGTTACATTAGACCATGTCCTGGCCTTATTATTATTTTGTTTTTTGTTTTACTAACGACAGTCCCTGAGGCAATTAGCCCCCTTCATGACTCTCCTCTGGTCTCCCCTCTCCATGGCAGATATCCTCAACATCTCCTTCTTTAATATTTCCAAACTACATTTGGTTAAATCAATAAAGCACAAAGTTTGACGGAAAAAGACAATCGGTTACGATGAAATATGGCGAAACACAGCAAATAAACAGCGAAAGAACCGCAGGAACACACTCCAGATTGATACTAATGCTTTTATTGACAACCTTGAAACATTACTTACACAAAAAATACAAATAAACTGCCAATAATTTACTCAGGTATGGCTCACTGAAGCCTCTCTCTCTCTCTTCTCGTTTACTCGAGGAGTTACAGCAGTTTGAAACGCGCATTTTTGTCGTTCAACACAACAACACAGACAGGGTGACTGTAGTCACTCAGTTTCCCCTTGACGTCCTTGTAAAATCCAAACTTTGACCAGACTGTAGACTTCAGCCGTTACGAGTAGGAAAACCAGTGAGAGTCTGAACGAGGCTCCAACAGCTGAAGCCAAACATTGCGAACTGCGCATGTGTGCCTCTGTTTGCCAACGACGGCTTTATTGAGAGGCAGACCCACGGAGTTCCGGCTTTTCTAGGCAAAGAGCAAACACGGTATAACAGTAATTTTATTCGGACACGGTAATGATTACCGTGGGAAATTTGCCGCAGTTTACCATTTTACCAGTAACCGTTGCATCCCTAGTCTCTAACATTGATTATGACTTGTTTTCTAAAAGAGTAAATCTCTAGGGGTTACCAAGCCTGAATTTGTGACCTCCGAGGGCAAATTTTAATATTTCACCGGGATGTTATCCTGAAAAACATGTTGAAGAATGAGGAGTTTAGTTTAACCTGGTTTATTATCATTTACCAATAGACTTTCCCAGTTGTATCACCTCTGAAGAAGCCAATGGGTGTTGTCCCTGAAACAACTTTAATGTTTTATATTTTCTTTGGTTTGAAACACAAATTACATTTTGCCCATCATTGCTCTGAACCAGCTATAGATATCAGCTTTTATTCATTAATTACTTCATTAAAGTACATTTATTTCATTGGATTATTCTTTTCTTTTTGAAAACAGAACTGAAGAAGATTTTAATGGGAACTGTTCTAAAGTGGTTGTTTTGTTTCAGGATGAGCCCACCACTGGGATGGACCCCAAAGCGCGGCGCTTTCTGTGGGACTGCATTCTGAGTGTCATCAAAGAGGGACGCTCAGTCATTCTCACTTCACACAGGTGCAACAAACACCCCTTACCTTTTCATTTTCTCTGTCAAATCCACCCGCTAAGATGGAGTAAAAACACTGCGACTCCTCCGAAAAGAAAGCACATCAAATACATTTCCCATAAAGTGAGCAAGAACGCTGAATATTGTAATTATGATTGATTGGAGTTGCACTTTATTTGGGAGGTATTGTTTCCTGCACAGCAGTTAATATCAGTTGCCAGAAAAACACCGCCTGCTTTAAAGCTTTCATGAAGCACGAGGGCATATTGACTGCCTGGCACTTTTTTTTCTCTCTCTCTCCATGAAAAGAGAACCTGTCAATATCAGAGCTGGAGTCTTTTCATTATCCAACACCTCCTGAGGCAAAGTTAGCTTCCAAAGTTTTTTCTTCTGTAGTGGTTGCAGGTTTTGGAAATGCTTTAAAGGGAGGAGAAAATATTAGAAGCTTTAAATTTTTGTGGAAATAAACTTGATGGCCCAAATCAATGCGGAAAATTCGACGACCCACTTGCCTTTTCATTTCCCAAATTGCTCGAGCATTTGAATCGTTTGTGCTCCTGGCAGTGCCCGTGAATAATCTCCACTGCTGCTTTCATGTGGAATAGATTATTCTCATTACATGTGTTCCCTTCACGGAAAAAATAAAGGCATTTGTTGTTGTCCCAGGCTATGTGGCTGAGCTGCGTCCAATCGTCCATGGCATGACCAGGTGGTTGTGTTTTGTTAAGTGGCAGATTCACCAGGTTTTACAAAGTCATAATCCTAATTGCACCATTCCTCAGAAAGGCTTCACAGGTTTCGCCTCAGCTACAAATGACTCCGACTCCATCCCTGCACCGAAAGAGAAAAAAATGAGACGATGAGAGCTACAGATGGTCTCTTCCTCCCCCTCTAATAACCAAATTTATCCTCCCTTGAATGTGTCAGAGTGGACATATAAAAATCATCTAAACCAAACTTAATCTGTACATGTGAAAAGAAGACTTGAGCACATCTTTATGATACAAAATCACCTTTTCCTGTCCATACATGCATTTTTTGAGCACAATTAAAGTGACAGACATTGCACAAACACCTCAACCTTGCCAGTTAGACTAATCTTAAGATGTAATTGCCTCATGTCTCAAGAAGTAGGACATTGTAATCATCAGTTTGTATTGCCACTCTTAATTCTCCCCTTTTTCCCAATAGCATGGAGGAGTGTGAGGCACTGTGCACACGCATGGCCATCATGGTAAATGGGCGCTTCAAGTGTTTTGGAAGCATTCAGCATCTGAAGAACAGGTAAGGGTCTTTCTTTTTTTTACCAGTGAGTGCTTTGGACCAAGAGTACAATGTAAAAAAATCTTTGAAGCTCCTTGAAAGAGATGAAAGAGCTTCCTGTCTCCCAAAGACATGCTAGGTTATTCATTCTTCATATATAAATAATATAAGACCGGAATATGAATGAAAAGGCAATTTCGATTTAATAAAGTTTCAGAAAATAAAAGTTTTTCAAAGAAACAAGGGAGGTATAGATCTTTAATCATTATGTTTTCAGCAGCCAAGTCGGATTCTTTGAAGAAAACACATTAAATCTAAAACTTTATGCACAGTGGGACCTTAACCAATGTCATTGGTTTTTACAAAGAAGGACTTGGACCTTTTGGTGTTGATTATTGATTGCGAGGCTTTGCTAATCTTGTTTCTAATTTCTCAGTCTTATTATTGAATGTGCTAACATAAAAGTGAGATTTAACAAACTATCAGTACCATCTTAAATTATCTTGTGAGGCTTATATTAACCTTTTGCGTGTGATGTCACACCCCAGTCCATCACCATCCAGACATCAAAAACTGACTTCCTGTTTACCATGCTCAATTGCACTTCTGCAACACCGTAATTCAATATGTATTCACAGAGGAAAGCACCAGAGGTATGCCACAGCTAATTCAATATTAACATCCTGAGGTGTGGGGATGGAGCTGTAGGATAAAACCAATGCACACTGGATCAGTAGCAACCTTGAAATAGTGTTTTTGTATTTGATCTAACGGCTATGCACGCTGTGTGTTCTTTTTGCCTGTGCACACTGTTCCACCTCTGTCTGAAATATTTCTTCATCTGTGTTCTTCAACTCATAAAGATATCCCTTGCATCACCATAAAAGGAACATCATGGTCACTTTTGTCAAAATCATTCATATATTTGATTCCAGAGAGTGAAACAACAGTTCAGCGAAATCCAGGCACACAGGGAATGAGCGTATATCAATTTGCTGCATCATAAAATAGTGCTAACCACAGAGACTTCCTGGATGAACTATGAAGCATTCTGAATTTTTCCTACCCAATTAAACATTTGACCCAAAAAAGTGTCATAACTTTTTTTTTTTCATAAAACTGTACCTGTCGACAGCATTGTACCTTAACAACTGTCTCAGCTTGTTCTCTTTAAAGGTGTAGTGCTGCTGGGAGCCCTTTTCAGCCACTTTACTGAATGTTGTCAAGTGCCTTATTGAATTTAAAATACAAAAATATCCTTTAACCATTACGGGCCTTCTATTGGGTTTGGCCCCAATAATGTTCTTTTGCTTCTCCTCTCTATCGCCCCACCAGCTGCTTTCTCCATTTTCAAAACAATGATTTAGCCAAGCTAGGTTGCAGCTTAAAATTGAGTTGTGGTGGCATAATTATGTTAGCGAATTACTGTCAAAATCTTTGAAATACTTGGATAAAAACAAATTTCAGAGGTTATGCAAGACAGATATATTAATGTGCTTTGCTTTGTGCCTCACAAAAACCACAACTTTATAACACCATAAGCTGAATATGTTTTCCCATAGTAGACTCATTAGCTTTACTGTATTGATTTTTTTTGGACACAATCCATTTATGTGGCAAAGTGTGCAGACAGTAAGGCCTGAGGATGTCAGGTTAGTGTCCAGGGTCTTCCACCATTATCTCAAGTTCTTTTCTCTGCAGACCCATAAATTCTCTTTGAACCATCCCAGTCCTTGTATGCAGCCTTAACAGCCTTTGTACATGTCCCCTAATGTGTTTTGCTTCATCTCCATGGCCTGCCCTTAACTCTTAGCTCTAGGGTCTGCACTCTGGTATTCATGTGACATTTCCCTAGGCCAGCACTCTCGGCCCAAGCCCTGCTTGTTACACCGAGGCCCATCCATTACCTTAGGTACAGTGTGGTGACATTATTACTACTCCATTGTGATCTCGTAAGAGGAAGGACGTTCCAACAGCACATGAGAGCCCCACACCCCGACAGGAATATGCGGTGGCAATCGTTGGGTGGACAGAGATCAATACGACTGGGACGGTGGTGGAGCAGACTATTTTTAAAGTTACGCTGGGGATTAGGGAGCAGCGATGTTGGGGGCAACAGTGTCAAGGGTATTTCACATCAACAGTGTTAATGTCATGTCATTGGCTACTGTCTCTTCGCGGATAGAGTGAAAAAAGGAGGAAAACGAGGGGGATTTGGGAGGCAAAGAGCCAGAGCGATGTAGCAATCATTCCCTCCCAGATGTTAGGGTAATTGACAGATCCTCTGTGTCAATTACATCCTGTCTGTAGGGGGACGAGCGGGGGTTGTAAATAATTTATGAACCTCACAGGAGGTGTAGGATAGGTAGGGGAGAGGGCAGGGGGAAGGAGAATAGAGGGTTAACACGTGTCCCACTTCACTCAGAGCTCTGCCAGGTAGGAATGAGCTAAATGGATCAAAATGTATAAGTTGACCTCCTTTTTTCTTTTATTAGCTGACTGGCTATACACAGTTTAAATCCAAGTATTTTTTGGTACGGAAATAGCTGTCAGTTGTTACAGTACCATAATATTAACCTTAATTTGATCTTCATTATAATCAAATTGTATTAATAATGATCATAAAACCAACTGAAAAGACATCCTACACACTCAGTATTTAATTATTTGTTGTTTTTAGTCATCAACAGTTATGTACAGACTGTTTCTCATTGTTTAATGTAGAGATGGGAAACTTTGGTTACCAAAAGGGCCACATTAAAATTTTCCTTGCTGCCAGTGGGCTACATGTTCACAGTACAAATATATGACAAGGGGCAAATATATGTATAAAGCTCTCATAAGAATATATTTTGTATTTGATTTCATGCTTTTGGTGCATATAACAGGGCGTTTCCTGGTCATTAAAGTATCGTACATGATGTTCTAATTTTGAAAATTCATCCAAAAGAGTGTTTTTAAGAAACAGATAAAGACAATTACAGCTCTGTTTTCTTGGAAATTATGCTAATATTAATGTTTTCGTGGCAGGATTTGATGGATTTTCCCATGAATGTAATGTTTTGTAATTTTTAGACTTGACCAGCCACCAATAGGGCTTCCAGTGTCCCACCCCATTTTTTTGAATTGTGCAAAAACTTTTGGATGCAAAATTATTACATGTGGAGGTTGTAAAAAAAAAAAAAAAAACTAATAGTACCTAAACCTAAAGACTATTTTTTTTAGATAAAAATGGGAATCATGATATAAATTGGAAAAAACTATGATCCAAAGCTCAGCATCACTTCAGTTTTTATTTCAAACTTTGATTCTGGCTGAACTGTAGCAGTGGAGGAGGCATGTTGCCAACCACTGTTGTCACAGAGTTCAAGTTGACTCCAAATTTATGCTTAAATCAGGCAGTTACCGATAGCTGAAATTCTCAAGCACAGCCAATCAAAGCTGTCATTGCCATCTGGTATTATAAGTCATGGATTTTTTTCACCCCAAATCCAAGTTCTTCAATTTCCATTATTAATTACATTTTAACTTCTACTTTCTCTCAGTCCGGATGTAAAGAATGTCCTGGTTTAAATCTTCAGTATATCCAATACATTTAATTCAGTAGAAGCAACCAATATTTGAAAGACACCAATCACAGATTTTGCTTTGACACTCTGGGGTTGTATATAATCTTGGGAAACAGTTCTTTCAGTGAGGCTGATAAAATGTGTAACTGTGCCTGTAAAAGAAACACAGGCCATACTTTTACAACCAGATAACCTATTATGGAAAATAATCAAATACACAAAAGCAGCATAGACAAAATGGGACTTTTCCATTTGTGATATCTGACCACCGCAGATTTGACTCTGCACTGTTTGGGTACTAACCACTTAGTTTTCCAGGACAGCGTGGACTCAGTTATTTTTCTTCCCCCTCTTTGCCATGTTCATGACATTTAGAGAGAAGCACAGTCCAAAGCACAACAACATTGGAGATGGGAGTAAAATTAGTGAGGAGCAAAGTTTCTGTACCAGTTCCACTTACTTTTCTTGCAGGGTTTTGCCAACAATTTTTGGGATTTAAGCAATAAATTACCCAAAAATATTCTGTTTTGCTGTTGTGGGATTAAATAGCCACCAAAATTTATAATCCAATTTTTATATGAAAAGCTACAGATCAGTAAAGTTTGAGAGAATATGCCTATTTCTGTTAGTAGTTTGTCTTGTAGCAATCTTCCAACACCAGTAGGCTGTCCAAAGATTCCCTTTTTTAATCTGTGCCATGGTTGACTGTGTTAATGCAGTCTTTACCTGTGTATTCATGAAAATTATTTCAGTGCATCATAAAACTTTTTATATTTCCCAGCCCTACAATTAGGCAACAAAGCACATCAGTCCACAAAACATTTAAGTGAGTGGAAGCCCGATAAGCATGACATCAACATTCTTTTTCTCATTTTAGATCTCACACGGACAATTTACACGCTACTGAAAATGCTACCGCGCAGCTCTCGCCACGTGGTGAATAATTTCTAATTAAGCGTCCCTATCACTGCAGCACTCTGTGTAATTAATGTTTCATGAGGTGTGGGACCCTGTTAATGACTGAAAAGGCAATTAAGGACTGTCTTCTCTGTTTTCTTTTCTCGTCACTATCCCGCCACATGTTTGTCCCCCACCAACCTCAGAAAGGCATGCAACTGCTGCATCATTTAAGCTGAGCCTCATCAATCCAGCTCTACAGAGCGGAGCGCAGAGGCCGTATTTTGTGCTCGTCTCTGCATCCGAGTCCATAATGCGGGCTGATTTTCACAAATGCACAAGCTGTTGCTGGTTTGCAGATGGGAAGAGTTCCATCAGACAGCAGGGGTTTGAGGAGAGAGGGGGCAGGCACTGTGGTGGGGGCGGGTTGTGTACGGCGTTGTCACACGGCTTGTTCGCCTGACCTGCAAAACCGAGGGTATCCTCTCTTTCCTCTTCTCCCCAACCTCATATTCTCCATCTTTTTCTCATCACAAGCCCCTGAAAGGAGTGTAGATTCTCACCGCAGGGGCAGCTCTCACATTTTGACCCCCTATCGCTCACCCTCCCACATTCCCAGCGCCTCACTCCCCTGAATCACCTCCCTTTCTTGAAAAACCTTTCTCCATATTACCCTTATTTATTCCTCCTCTTTTTGCTGCTTCTCTCAGGTGGCTGGTGCTTCCAATGCAGCCATCCAAGTGCTTGTTAGTGCTGCCCCCTTTAGTTCAGCTGTGACCCTGTCTTTATCATCGAAATGCCCTTCTGCTGCTCAACAAACCCGCCTCCATGTATCAATCAAACCCCAAATGAGCCAGAATTGCCCATTTAAACCACCTGAGAGGTGGTCAGCATGTGAGAAAGGGGCTTAAAATTTGATTTAGATGGCTGATTCTGAATAGCAGGGAGGCTGTTGTAAGAAGTCCCTTCATTATCTTCCTCAGTGGTCGTTAAAAACACCCTCCATACCTTTCTTGATCCGCAGACCATCAAATCAGTCACACATCCAGGGATATTTGAAAAGCTGACAGGAGAGGGGGAAATAAATAAGTTAGAAAAAAGTGCATGAGCCTGTAAATAGTGCTTTAGCACAGCACCATGCCGCTATGAAAGCTTCCAGGTGTTAAGTAAACCCAAATGAAGTGGGGGAACCAATAAAAGCAGCTTCAAAGCTCCTCTATAATCTTGTCAGTTAGTAAGGACACCCACTAGCCGATGCAAGATTTCTCTCTGATTGATATCATTCATATCCCCTCTTCATACTCGAGGTAAGTACTCACCACAGCCTGGGCTCTTATTTCCTCCTTGCTTTAAGCACCTCATGATATAAAAGTAGGAGCTAAAGTGCCTTTAATGCATTAAGGTAATGCAGTGGAGAGTTTTTTTTTTTTACAAGAACGGTGTCTAAAAGTTTGGATCAATCTCCTGAAGTTGATGTCTAGAAGTCCAATAAACCCCATCCCACTTGGTTCACGTCAGCTCTGCAGGTGGGCCGTTAACTAAATAGTTTATGGCTTTTAAGTGTGTGTCACTGAAGGAGATGGATGGCAAAATAATACCCTTAGGGTTTACAATGCATCAGCAACGTAAGTGTAATTAAGTCTGTCAGAACACTGACACACAGATGGCAAGCTGTATGTGAACTATGCGCATGCGAGGCTGTCAGCTCTCCAGCTAAGACAGCTTTTTGCACTCCTCTGTATGCCTGAATCGAGATTTATTTTGGAGCCAGTGCAGACATTAGTTATCATTTCCAAGGCAAGCATCTGCATCCATATTCGATCCCTCAAGGTCTGCAGAAATTGCTACATAGCTCAGGGTGTTTTTATTATGTCTGGCCTGAACTCTGCATGTTTGAAAATCCCGCAGTAATAACTTTTACAGGCAAGATGATGGCCTTCGTTCCAGATTACTTCTGAAACACAATATTGCATGCAAACACCTTGTAAATATGTCTTTAGATGGAGGCAAAGTGTCTGCACTAGTCAATCAAAACTAACACAGGGGGCTGATAAAGATTTTAATTTCAACTTAATTACTGTATCTCAAGGACTCCTGCCTTTGATATAAAACTTTAAACTGCAGAGTTAAAATAAATTCACCAAACAGCTATTTCCAAGGTCTAGATTAAACACGCCAAGTTACTGTCACCACTGAAGGAGATAGGTCAGCATTTTGAAGAGGGGTTTTATAAGCTACATTTAAGTTGTGGGCCGTTTTTATAGTTTATGTATTTACCAATGAAACAGACCTCATATAACCCCAATTCAAACATGCTGAGCTGCTTCTGAAACTGTGCCGCAATTTTGAAAAATGTGGTGTTGATTTGTTACTTATAGTAATCAAATAGCCTCCATTAGCTAGTTGAATTGAATTTATTTATTTGATAAGGACACTGCAGTTTAACATTGTTTCAGAACAAGACATGAGCTGATGGGCTGCACATAGAGTTCATAGCTACTGTTAATTTCCAGCTCCTGTCAACTGTTGGGCTTTTAAATGTTACGTTCAATATACATCTTTAAAAATTCAAAATGGAGCACATCAAATGATAGAATAAATGCATCAACACTTGACAAGACATACATTTCATTAACCATTAGATTTGGCCATATGAAAAAACCACAACAGTTTAAAATGAATACAGCTCTGTTTTGTTTTTAAACAGCGCTGAACATTTTTGGTAAAGGATATCAGATTCGTTGTTAAATTTAATTCTGGTAATAATATGTTCCAGAGTTTACAGCCTTTAATACAGAAAGCTGAAGTCAGTATTCTCAGTTTAAGATGTGGAGGATTGTAACATTTTGGACATAAATGTCAGGATTTGGATCATATCTCATTAGATGCTAAATATCTATATTTCCATGCGTTTATAAATAAAAAAAGGGGATGTTGTTACACTTTAAATGTTGAACTGATAACAAGTGCTATTTTTCTGTTATGTGTGTATATGTGGTTGAAATTGACATTATCCCAGAGACAGTTAACACTTGTATTTGGAACAAGAGGAGCAAAGTGATCTTTAGCTGCAAGCTAGTTAAGATTCAACAAATCCCTGCCTTAAGACCCTGTCTGCAAACACATGTACTGGGGCACATTAGCTCTGATGTGTCAGTGTCGCACCAGTGGTACTAATTTTACCAGAGAACGACCGAAACACTGCTGCTACAACATTTACTGGTAATGGCTCATATGCAAGGCAGTGTTTAAAACTGACATTTTCATCAACATATAAAAACTAGCGATTCAATCAGCACCACTCTCTTAATGAACTGATATACTCATGTAGAGCAGGTTCACTGTTTGTTGTCAAGTCAGTATTGTAACTGAGATGCACTTCCAGGTATCCCAAATAAAGGTGACTGCTTTTTACACAAAAAGTTAAATTTGTTTCTGTTAAGTTGCACATTCAGACTTTACAAGCATTCAGCAAAGGGTTATCAGATGCTTCATTTTATCAAAGTGTAAAACATGACTTCAGAAATTCAATGAACATAAAGTGCCTTACACTTCCTTTTTTATGTCTAAATTTAAAGTAGATTTCATCGACTAAAATATTGTGAAATTTCATCAACTCAAACTAGACTAAAATTAGATCAACTGAGATGACTATATTAAAACTAAAGCTAAAATATATTTTAGGCAGAAGACCAAAGCTAAATAAAATGTTCTGTCAAAATTAACACTTATGCATGGCAGAGGTGCTCATGCCTGTAAGCAGGGGAGCAGCTTTGAAGAAGCTTTAAGGGCAGGTAGTGCACTAAAGCAATATCCACATGTATGAGTTGTTTTTCAAAAACCGGTGGTTTTCTGTGCATTTCACCCCTCTGTCCATACATAAACAGCATTTTACTGAAATGAAAACTCACTATTTGGAGCACCCCTACCAAGGCATGTTTTTTAAAAAAAACCTTGCTAAGGGTGTCTATAGACAGAGACGACTCCATAAACTCCAAATGGTTCAGAGCTCAGCTGCCCCATAGGATAGGATAGAATTCAAACTGCTCCTGTACACCATTAAGGCCATCCACAACCTCGCCCCTCCATATCTGTCTGACCTCCTACACATCGCCACTCTAGCCCGTCCCCTCAGATCGTCCCCCTCCACCCACCTCTCTGTGCCCTCTGCTTGCCTCAGCACCATGGGAAGCAGGGCCTTATCAGTCGCTCTGCTCCCCAGCTCTGGAACTCTCTCCCACCGGACCTCGGAAACCTGAACTCTTCGTCCATTTTTAAATCCAGACTGAATGCCCACCTGTTCAGGACTGTATACTCTGTACCATGAATTTGCCATTGCAAATTTTATGGTTGTATTTTTTTTATTTTATTCTTGTTGTATTATCCTGTACAGTGTCCTTGAGTATCTTGAAAGGCGTTTTAAGATTAAATCTATTATTATAACAGCCTTTGGGGTCCAAAACTTTGCTCTCTGCTAATAGTAAAATGTTGCTGTTTTAAGCATTTTTGTCTGGAGTATTTATATGGTCACACACTATCTGTCTCTCCATCACGATGATGCTTCTTCTTCTAAAACACTTGTAACACACTGCTGATGTTTTGGACAAGAGCCGGTGTTACTGTTTACCCAGTGACTGTGTTGACTTGTGACCATGCTTGCTGCCTGTTCCAGCAGATTCTGAAAACAACAACAGTACAAAAAAAAAAGCTTACTATTTGGGATGTGCAATCTTGTATCTTTGCAGATTTCCAATATTCAGATATTTCCAAACTCATTATCTGCTGCTATCAATAAAGACAGACCTCAGTTTTTAAAAGTGCCTGCCTTCAAGTTGAGTTATCCTCAGAAAAAGCAGTGCGAGAGTACAACTTTCAAAATCTGTCTCGTTTCCAGCATTACCAACCCTGCTTTTCAGCTTTGTGTATCAGCCTGTTCTTGTCACCCATTGAGAGGTAATGAAACCAACTTGTTAAGGGAAAGTGATGAAGCCCTTGAGAATTGTAAGTCTGCCTCACACCAAGAGCTTACAAAGAGAGTGTTGCCTTTACAAAAACCTGCCACGGTGTTGTTACTGAACAACCTATTTTTCAGCTTTTTTGCAAACTTTGCCAAGAAATTAAGCAATGTGCAAAGAAACAGGCAATACGAGAACAGGGAGTAGAAAGAAGTTTGAACTATGTGAGGGGAATTGTTTTTGTTTTTTTGTCACTGACAGAAAAGATTTTCTTAAGTCCCCGTACGTTGCGTAACTGTCCTTTTGTAATGTGTCAGAGATCATCCGTCTCTCCACATCTCCCTTGTCTTCATACTGCATGTGATCCTCTGCCTGGAGCTCCCCCTCCAGGTCCTGAATATGTTTTCTGGACCAGTTCCCACCTGATCAAAGAATCAGACCACCCAAGCCACTCTGTGACCTCCTGCCCCTGCATCCTCGCCACCCCTCTGCGGACTGAAGTACAAGGTTTGGCAGTGGTGAGGGTTGACCTTTCAGACTCCCTTAGATGAAGGAGGGCTGCAGAATTATTTTCTGCCTGTCATGGCCTTATCTGTGTCTGGCTGTTGTTTGTTTTAAATTACATGGAACGACGGCTTTTCAGCAGAGGAGAGGATCGAGGCAGAATAATGAAAATAAAGAAAAGAAGAATGCAGCGCGGCTTTACAGCGTCTCGGCCATGCTGTGTTGAGCTCCCTTGTAAAACACTATGAAAGGATTAGTTGTGTCAGTGAGGCGCACTGGCGACTTCTAACATTATTAATTTGTTATTTCCCTCCGTGCCGTATTCAACCCCAAATTGCAAAGGTCTCTCTGTTCACATTTAATCAGCAGTTAAAAGCAAATTTATTTTTCTATGTAAGATGTGTTTTTGTGATAAACATGTTGCAGGCTCTGTTCTAACATTCCCAAACAACCTTCCCCTACGCAGCCAGAGTTTATTTGAGGAAAGCCAAGACAGTGAATCAAAGATGAAAGGACTTGTTTTGTTGTGAGGGTGAAAGTGATGAATATGAAAGAAAGATATTTTCCCCAAAGTGCTGCCTGAAGCCGCAGAGAGCGAGAAAAGGAAAAAGTAAGGTATGCCGAGAGAGGGACTGAAAAGCTAATTGACAAGCCCTTTTTACTGTCACTGACAAGCAGCATTTCACAACACACGCTCGCCCCGAACCATCTTGCCAAACCCTTAGACCACAATGCATCCTGGCCTCATTGGATTTCTCAGGGATGTTTTTGCATCTTGGCTGAGCTTTGCAGTGCTGGAATAAAGCGCGTTCCCTGAGCCCGCAGCTATAATAAACACAAGGAGATTATGGTCATAGTCTTGATTGGATGATGAATTAAGCTTGGTGTTTTGAGAGAGCTTTGATAGAATGCTGCTGGTGTCTGATTACAGACTGTGGAGTCATCTTGTAAAATCATCAAAAATAACATGGCTTTCTGCAGAACTGTATTGTGGGTATTTTTGGTTAAAAAGTGCACATTTAGATGCTGAAAATCAAAGAGGGTTTGTATTTTAAGTTGGCATGCCCTGCTGCCGGTATGATGTCTTATTTTTAGAGAGGTCGGCATCAACGCATTAGGCAAGATAAGATCAGGGTCAATAACAGGGATAAAGCTTCTGACTGTTTCAGCAGTCTCTGATTTCTGGGACAATAACTCGTCAAAGGCTGTTTCTCTCTGATAACATATCGTGTTGTACTATGGTTTACTGTTTTATTTTTACTTAATATGTGTTTGTAGTTCTTAAATTTGACAAAGCTAGTGTAATTTGACAAAGCTCATATTTAAAATTCTTTAATTAAATTCACTCGCAAATTTGAAAATCTTTTAAGTTATTAAACTCTGCACATGCATACAATAATGAATCAAAAATTGTAGTGATTCCCCAAAATATCCTTTGGATTTTAAATAATATCCACTATTAATGCTATGTGTTTTAGAATGTTTTGATGTAATAAAATTGTTGCGTTTTACTAGGCCTGTCTCAATAATCAATAAATCAATTAACCGCAGTATAAATAAAAACGTCCTCGATAAGTATTTTGGCCTCGATAAATTGACACGTGCATTTTTGTTTTCCTCCTCTCGTTCTACCAAAGAGGCTGAAAGAGAAGATGGCTCACTCTGTGCAACTGTCTCAACACTGGGGCACGTTAGTTTTACAGCGCATTATAGCAGAGTGAGCATCTGTCAGCCATTCAATCTTCGGGGGAAACAAACACAAACATGAATGATGGCATGAAAGTGACTGTTCCTAAGCTGGCTGTCACTGCCCCAGTGTGGGAATATTTTGGTTTTAAACAGAATGAACAAGGTATGAGGTCATGAACACCGACGAGCCGATATGTCGTACTTGATTGAAAGTAGTGGCGACGAAGAAGGGGAGGTGCAGGGGAGCCTTCGTCGTGACAGTCAACGCTTACTGAGGCGTTTGGTTGGCAAAGGAAATATAAATAAAACAGTGCCAAATGGAGCGCGCTTACAGCTTGTGTTGTTCTCTACATTGCATAAGAAATGCTGCCCTTCAATACGGTAAAAAATCCACCATTTCGGAAAAAGTTGCAAACGTTTGACAGACGGTACGAATTGACTAGGGGAACGTACATGCCACAAACAGTTCCTGAACTGTATAAACTCCATTTGATTTATTGTTTTTATTGTTGTGTGTTTTTATTGGAGTTTTGTTTAGTTTTGTCTTTACAGAGACAGGATCTATTTTTTATTGTTTTTGATTAGTGTTGTGATTTTTAGTTGCATGCAATTTTACCAAAAAGAGAGTCCATTTCATTTTCATTGGGTCTTTTTTTCCTCTTTTTTGTTTAATTTATTTTAATTAAAAGCTTTTGACCTTCCAATTACAGTTAAATACTTTTAAGAAATTAAAGTTTATTGCCTTTTTATACTGTGTACTCACTTTATTATGACATATTATTATTGCATTAATGAAAAAATGATGTTTCAAAATAGTATTGACAATAATGTTGTTTATCGGCAATAATTTTTTGGACAATTATCGTCCAGCAAAATTTGTTATCGTGACAGATCTACGTTTTACCATCAATTATCTTGACTCATCACTTTTAAATCCATCGTTAATTAGAATGTGTCAATCATGAAATAGGGCTGCCATGTTGAACTTCTACTGATATGTGTAATATGATGCTGAGACCATTATGTGAGCGTCTGTAAATCAGGACAGCTGGTCTGAGTCTCGTAAAACCTATCAACATAGTGAAGGAAAGAAAAGTGGGATGCCCTCATATGTGCACACTGAATTTCAGGTGGTGACATTTCATGTGAGGATAGAGACTTAAATACTTGAAATTTCCACAGTAGGTCGTGGTAAATGACATTGTACGTTATTTCTAAGAGCATAACTGTCTTGTGTCCTTTGGACTGGGAAAGATAAATGCATATTAGTTGTTACACTCATTTCACTGTGAAGTACCCAGAGGGTGTCTTTCAAACCTTTCACACTGAGAGCCCAACTGAATATATTTCATTACACGTACTCTTACTGTGACAACCTACCTCACAAGTTATTCCCTCTTGATTTGATTGAAATACAGGAATCATAGAACAAGGTGCTTGATATTTTCTTTGCTTATTCAAAAGAGATATTTTAATGGCATAATAAAAAGTCCTCGCTCTTCTGATCATACCCATATCCTTGCCTTTCCTCTGAACTCCAAGCTAGTGAAGTCCTCTGCACTCTATAAACTCCCTGCAAAAGAAACAACATTTCACAGTAAGGCTGAGCAGGTCAGTGTGGAGTGTAATTTGAAACGGTTGAAGGACCATCTAAAGGGCAGTTGCTTAATTAAGGACTAACATGCTGATTCTTTGGGGGCACTCGTAGTGGTACTATCAACATCGCGTGTACTACATAATATGTTTCAGAGTTTCATGGGGGGTGTTTTTGATCACCCGCGGTGTGTACCCCCCGAGGAGATCACAGAATCGTCAGATCCTCCTTTAACAGTAGGACTGGCACAGAAGGATGCCTTGTAACTCGTGGTATTACATCATAAAATAGGAAATAATCCTTTC
Source organism: Scarus forsteni (assembly GCA_036419115.1). Lineage (NCBI taxonomy): Eukaryota > Metazoa > Chordata > Actinopteri > Labriformes > Labridae > Scarus > Scarus forsteni. Next base: position 22,269,837 of record JAZDUH010000544.1, on the reverse strand, counting down.
ATTGCTTCACATTTTGAACATTCTTTTACATCATTTTGAGATGATGTGTTTGACTCTAATGTTGCTTAATTCAAAGCTTCTACATTTTTCTTTTTCTTTTTAACAGTTCTTTCACTAGAGAAGCTTAGCAGGTGGTACAAACTAGAAATCAGAGTATGAGAGATTTATGTCATTTTATTTTGTTTGTAACACGAGTTTAAGCTTATTTTAGTGAGAGGAAACTATCAGATGTTATTATTATTATGATGTAGGTGTAGATATAAGCTCAGTATGGCAAAATGCTTGGTCTTTTGTGATCTGATCATAGTGTATAGACTCTTGCATGACCTAAATTACAAGTTATGGCATGGCCCTTGCTGGAGGCAAACCAAGGCAGAACTGGAGACAAATATTAGCTTCTACCACAGGTTTGCCAGCAGCAAATGATTTTCACAATGCTGATGCAAATCATTAAGGATTGGAAAATCTAATTCTGTTCATTTAGATGCTTAAACATGGTCTCTAATGCGTTTTGTAAACATTTTTCCAGATGGCCAGAAAACGGTTTGATAGCCAGTACATCCAATTTTGTATGGTGGTCTGAGATGCTATCATCATTATTAGTTTGCATTAGTAGGCTTTGAACAGATCCAAACACCGATGAACAAAGTAAAATCAGGCGATTTTAATCAGCCTAAAATTAAGTTGAAACTGCATTTTGTCTGTCTAACCTCTGTCCGGTTGATGGATATTTTGTGAGATCTGGATCATTCTGCGTGTACCAAGTTGTTTTTTATGTATTTTAATCATAATAGCAATGGAAATCATCCAAAAACAGACACCAGTTCCTGTCATGCACATGATGGTTGGCTCTTTAAACTGTCTCATTCGCAAACAGGAGTCTTCACTCTTTTTTGTCTTAAATTGAGCTGTCATTTCAGTCAAACCAGCAACCCACAAAGTTTATTGCCTGAAATGTTTTGCCGTTGAGTTATATGAATCGTCTTGTGTCAGAACAAATAAGAAAAGCTGCTAGAGAGTGGTGATGGCCTCAGCATGTGGCTGCTTCCCCCCAAAATATTTTGCCTCACTGTGTGCTGTACTGTTTTCATGGTGCTTGCCAAGACTTGACAGATATAGATTAATCACAGTATGGGTCATCAATGAAAATATTATTTCACTGTTTTGTGTGCAGTCAACCAGACATGTTTTGTGCTGATGTTAATGCACTTGAAATAATCTTGCCGATGTGGACCAAAGTAGTCTGCAGTCATGGAGTACCTCAACCATATGACAGCTCAATTTGCTCTAATACAACTGTTCTTTGCACTTTACTTATTATCTTTGCACACTATACATATGGTTTACATAATTCCATTCTATTGTTTACAATAATGTGTTAATTTCTATTAATAATATTTTTCTTTTTATATATGAACATGGTTTGAATTCCTCTTTGTTTAAATTTGTTTAGTTTTTGTACAGTATTTTCTTGCTGCTTAGTTTTTGGTGTTCTATTCAGATCTCTTTTTTATTCCATGCCTCTTACCTGGCATTCCAGGACAGCAGAGTAGAAAATTAATTATGCAGGGAAGCCTGTTTCTTAACTTAATAATGACAATAAACACTTTGAATCCTTGAATCCAAATCGAGTAATAAAACATGTGTCAAAGCTGTTAATCAGCCATTCTGCTCCCTTTGTGAACCATTTCAGTTAACCCACTTGGTCCCAGAGATTTCATTGTTGCACACATCCAGAATGATGTATCCTTTTTGCCATTGATTACAAGAACAGGCTAAAAAGAACTAGTAGACAACTATCGGACAAGATGTAGAGAATGTTTTGCCTTCATTCAACATCACCGTACAAACATTAAAAGAGTCTGTACATGCAAGTGCAAGAGTAAATTGATCTTCTTGTGACTGACTCAGGTGTTACTTCAAATTTGATAAGTTTGACTTATTTCCTTCGAGTCAGACTAACCTGAATGTGTAGGGCAGATGTTTCATTCTGAAATTCTCTCTGTTATCCTGTATGTCAATGTATTTCATTGTTCATACTATTTCCTTTCTTTTTGGAGCTCTGTTACATTTTAGCAAAAAAATCAAGCAACTTAATGTGCCTAGATCCTAAAAGTAGCATTGCAAAACCACATGTATAAAGTCTTATATAAAGGGATATTACATAAGCATCCCCATTTATAATTAATGCAAAGAAATATCATTCTTATTTTGCCGATGTTCAATTTTTTAACACATGTTGTTATTGAAGGGAGTTATGTCACATATAGACTCCCCTCATAGTTCCTCTGCACTCGACCAAGATAGAGCTTCAAATCCTCTCTCACCTCCTTTGGGATTGAGTTTATTCACCATATCTCTAATTGCCACTAAGGGAGCCTCTGACTCTTGTTGCATGTAGCTCCGCACCAGCCCACAATGGACGCTTCCAACAGTGGATCCAACATTAGGGAATTAATTAGGCAGAAAACAATGGGTCATAAGAGTGCTAACGACAGAATAACAAGGCACATTCTTATTTGGTGCTCAGCAGACGTAGCATACATCCGGGAAGATGCAGAATGCTAATTAGCTTTGGAGCTCAGCTATGGCCCATTTTCATCTGTGACAATAGTGTTCATCCAGAATATTGTTTATGTTAAGTGGTTGAAGTAGAGCATGTAGAAAATGTTAAATCCTTTTTGTTTAAGCAGCTAATAAATTGCTCTTACAAGAACTATTAGTTTGCTTTTTTATTTTTCAGACAAACCAGTGTGTAGATTGTAAACAAGAGGAAGAAATTATTAGGGTTTTTTTATCCTTATAATTAACCATTTCAAACAAAGACCCCCGTAGACACTGCCGTATGCTCATAAACATTAACACATAGTCTTCCTTCCAGCACCTGCTCAGTTGATTCTATTTTGGAACGCACTGAATTAGAAGTGAAATCTCTAAACACCCAAATAACACACTATATTTATCAACTCATGGCAATGTTTGTACGAAAAGAGGTACTGGAGATCAGGGTTTATTTCACCTTTATCCAGCAGTTATTCACTGTTTGATGCAAATTAATGTGGGCATTGGGATTGGACCAATGAGCCAGATGTGACTTAAACACTGATGATGTGAGGGAATTGTAGATTATTGTAGCAATTTGTTTGCATTTTTTTAAACTAGTGACCCTATTTCAATTAAAACAAAGCCAAACTAGGAGCTAGGCCTGGATAAGAACCTGTACCGAGTATGTAAGATAGACCAATACAGTTTTATGCTGGTTAGACTGTAAAGTGAAAACGCTTCATTCTTCGTAAATGTTGACATTAGAAACCAGTAACAGTTACTTGCACTCTGACTGAAGGTAAGACACCAGAATTATAGTTCAATTTAGGAGCATTTGCAAATCTAACAGTAATTATACCCGTTAAATTCCATGACAAGTAAAAAAGAGTTACTAAAAACCTGTATTGGGTACCTTTTTTTTTACAGTCAGATAGTCAAAACCTCAAACCTGGTGGAGCAGCTGGATCTGCCAGATTCGTTCCAGTCCCCTCTTTAGTTGTTTCTCTTTAAAAATTCTGCCCTCTCCAAACCTTGTCTTTAAGGTAAAGAGTGAAGTACAGAAATCAATCCCGTGAGACGGATTTCCTTCTCTCCAGGCCACCCATTCCTCTAAATATGGCATGTGGTTGTTAGTGTGTGGACCTGTTAAACATCAATATATGAAAATATTACCAGTTTTTTTTAGATCTAGACAGTGTATAGGAGCTCATATAGTTTCTGCTGCTTAAAAACTAAAATCAAGACTTCTGCTTTTGTTGCTGTGGTTTCAACGTATTTAGATACAGTATGTTCATAATTATGGTAGTGTGGCAACTAATTTGTGTTTCTTTGTAGATTAAAGCATTGCTATATAACAAACAAATCACTTGCCAGCTCAAAAAGAATTTGATGTTTCCCCATATCAACCAACCTTACGATTGCCTTAGTCTATCTAAAATGTTCTCTGAGGCAGAGATCTCATGGTGCTCTGCTCCAGCCAGCGGTTTGCAGTGAAGAACCCGCCAAGACTAACTTTCCTGTGTATTCGCTGTGTTTCTAGCAGACAACTGGAGAAGTGGGATGAGACTGGTGCTTAGCCATAATGTCTGAAGGCAGATTGTTAACTGCACTTCCATTAGAAAATCTGTTTATGGCAATTAGCTTATGCTGAATGGCCATTAGATATTTGCCAAAGGCTTTCAGGATTATGGGGATTTTACATTCTGCCCATTTGCCTCCATTTGCCTGTGCCTGTGCCAATTTGTGTAGTAGGGATGTAACGATATGAAAATTTTGTATCACGCTTATTGTGACCAAAATTATCACGGTTATCATTATTATCAAGGTGTTGTTGCAGCGTGCTCAAAATGTTCAAGAAGTACTTTAACACAGAATTTAAATCATTTAACCCCTTTAATATTATAATCATAACAGTTCTTTTGTCTTTTTTGTCAATAAATGTGTCAGGAAATGCCCTTTGAGTACATTTTTTACCCTTCTGTCATGAGAAATAAAAGTAAACAATTCTGGCAAGTATTTGTCCTTATTATGTTATTAATGCTTGAACAGTGTGTGATAACAAGAAAAGACAAAAAAGAACGTCAAGAATACACTCCAGAATGATACGAATGCTATTATTTAGAAGATTTATACATTATTTAGACAGAGAATACTGATAAACCACCTGTAATTCACTCAGGTATGACTCACTGAATCTTCTCTCACTCTCTCTCCATCTCATTTACTTGAGGACTAAAGGCTGCTTCATTGAGGAACAGAGAAATTGTTCCAGCTTTTCCAGTCAAAGAGCAGCATCACCGTGCGTTACTGACACATTGGATAATCAAACACAGTATAATGGTAATTTTAATAGGACATGGTAATGATTACTGTAAGAAATTTTACCGTAGTTTACTATTTTATCAGTAACTGTTACATCCCTAGTGTGTAGCTTTAAAGTGAGAATACATGTCTTGCAAAAAAGCTTTTGATATTGATCTAAACCTCCAAAAATGGCAGAAAATTGAGAAGATGCCAGTCAGATGTGTGAATAATACTGCAGTTCAAACTCTTAACCTGCATATATAGCATGGAAACACAACTCATTAAAATGTTCATGAAATGTTGAAATCAATCTCGAGTTTAGAAAAGCTTGGATGTTAATTCCCCGTTGAAAATGTTACATTACTGCTCTATAAAAGAATGCATTGTCTTTGAATCTTTGCCTTAGTTGTTTCCATCAATCGAAAAGCTTCCTGAAAAGTATCCACCCCTATACCAAAGCAATTTCTTTCTCGTCTACCTTGGCTTTTTCATTTGACTAAAATTGATGCCTTTTCTTGCACTTGATGCAGAGGAATGTGTCGAGACCTACCATCACTTGAAAGGGTTGAAAGTTTATCCATCAGCTAGAAACTTTGTTGTGCTCCTGATGTCATGCTGCTTTTTCAGTCAGCTGCTTGTGACTCACCTACTCCTCCAGCTCCCCACATACAGGAGCCTTGACATGGTGGGAAATACGAGCCCAATTATACTGTTTCATCTTTTCTACCTCCTACTTTGTCTCTTCCTCCCAGAACATCGGCCTATTATCAACCCCGCCACCGAAGAACAGAAAAGATTAGAGTTCAGAGGACTAGTTGTGAGCAATTAGGCTCAGTGTTCCATGTTTGATGTCCATTGTTAAAAGATTTAAATTGTTTTTTCTTGTTTCAGATTTGGTGATGGCTACACGGTGATTGTGAGGGTTGGTGGCTCTGATCCTAAACTTAAGCCAGTTGAAAATTTTATCCAGAAGACCTTTCCAGGCAGCATCCTGAAAGAGAAGCATCACAACACGCTGCAGTATCAGCTCCCGTATGCACAGGGAGCTTTGGCCAACATCTTCAGCCAGTTCACAAACAACCAGAAGAGGCTGAAGCTGGAGGACTACTCAGTGTCGCAGACCACGCTGGATCAGGTAAAGCCTAAAACCAATTGTTTCTCTACCTACCCTTATGGGCCTTTGTCTTTGGTAGTTTTTCTACACCCAGCTTATTTGGGGGAGTTGTTTCGACCCAGTCATCAGCACAGACAGGGTGATAAGTTGATAACAACGCTACTGTAGTGTTACACGCAGGAAAAGTACTTCGGAAACCAGGCTGATAACAAAGGACTATTAAATAATTATGTTTTGGAGGCCACAAAGTTGCATTTTGTGCACAGGCACAACATGTGTACAGCAGATCATCACAGGACTCAACAACTCTGACTAACACAAATGTATTTAATTCCCAGAATTTAGTCTGTCATTCAGGCAGGAGGATTATCCTTTTTAGAGCTACCCTCTACTTCTCTGCATTCCCAATGATCTCACTTGTTCAGGTGTTATAGTGGAATAAGTTACCATGCTAGCTGGCATAGACAGCGGTGAACATTAACATTAATGACCATGAAAGTTTCAGTTTCAGGTATTTTAGGATGCTGGTAATCCAAAAATTTTAATCTCTGTCGTCTGAAGTAGTTTAAAAAAACTGGAGAATATTTTTATATGTGTCAACCTAACTAGTCACTATTTCTGCTGGATGTTTAAGAAAGATTCAGTGTGAGAAAAAGCATTTAGTTGATGTGGACAGCCTCACCAGCCATATTTTTAAAAATTTTGCATCAGATTCATAAAGATTGTAATTTCCTCAAACATCCTACTGTTGATTTGTCTTTATTCTCTTGCTGAATCCAAATTATAGAATGATTGAATTTGATTAAACATGAAAAAATGTAGTCAAAATGTGAGTTGTTCTCAGTTTAAAATGGAAAGGAGGCCAACAACAACAGATTTTGTCTAACCCTGTAACAGTTGCTCAGTAGGGCAGGGTTGACCGATGATCCCTCTCTGTTAAGGGTGAGGTTGGTCTAAGGGTCAGTTGTTGAAACCATTTGCACTCTGAAACATTAACTTCCAAATATCGGCTGATTGTATTAAATCAGAGAGAAAAATGGCAGTGTTATTCTCCAATTCTTGTATAAACATATGAGTGAAAGCCACAAGTTTCAGTTTGGCTCCAGTATGTGCGTCTGTAAGAAATTCTCATTAGTCTCCAGATTTCCTCTCTGACTTAGACAGTGTTAAGGCTGCCTGTTTCTTTTTTTAATCCAAAGCCTTGTTCTATTGTTTTACTGTAATTCAGTGCAGTGCCTGCTCCCTTTAGCAGATTGTTGGGTCATCAGTCAATGGATTCAGCGATTTAAGTGCTCTTCTTTAATGCAGGGCTGCTCGGTCGGGGATAAGATTTAAAGATCTATCATGGCCTACACATTGTCCTCCACTATTAGGCCTGTCAGAGTGACCAATGAGGACCAAGCTGAGTTTGTGTAGCCAAGATAGATCAGCTGCCGTGTCTGTATATCAATCAGGAGATTTATTTTAAGGTGTTCAAATATATATATATATATATATAAAAAGGAGCTCCCCAGTTGGCCTATTTTATATTCCGGCCCAGGGGTACTGACCAGACCCCCTGAATGGAGAGATAAACTGAGCCCTGCATGTTGCAGTCTGGCTTCACCTTGTTTTTTTCCTCACGGCCCCGCGGACCTCATGCAATCAGACACTCAGAGGCAAGTGCGAGTGTGTCTGGTCTTTCGAGCCGGCCATTAGCTCAGCGGCGGATGAGCAGGTAGGAGGTGGGAATGACCTCTGAGTGGTCCAGAAAGGTCATCTGTCCACCCCGCCATGGGATGAGAAACTGCTTCTTGTTGGACTTAAAAGTAAAGCAGATAGGAATGGCAGAGTGGGAGATGTCTCTGTGCTTTATTGTCGTGCTGTTTTATTTAAATCAAATTGTCTGACTTCAGGAATACCATAGGGATGTGAGGCATTTCATTATCAACATGATCCCCTTGTGGATAACCTCTAATTCAAGATGAAACCATCTTTAACACAGCAGTATTTAAATAAAACATGCCCTTTAGGGGGCAATTATCCTACAACTATGACAGGAGAGGAATTCATAAAGAGCTAAATGATTTAACTACACACAGTTACTGTCAGATTTGGGTTTGTCTCAAAGGCTGGGTGCGAAGCCCTCTTCGTCCCTTCATCAGATGTTTTACAGTTTTGTATTTTATATATTTAAAGATACAAAAGTTATCTTAAACCCAAAGTGGAGCCTTTACATAGCCCCAGATAGTTTCCCCCTTTCTATTCAATCATAGAGTTTCCACAACATGAGCTACAATTGTGGCATCTCTCTGCTGTTTAGCCTTTGAGACTTCCACAAAGCCTATTGTCTGTTGAGGCTCTCTTCAATTACGTGTCAAGCCTCCCAGAGCAGATTGACTCTAACAGGAAAAAAGGCATCAAGACAGACTAAGGATCTGGTCAATATCAAACTAAATGGAAAATGCTGATCATTTATCACATTACCAAACCTGGAGATAAGCTTGCTGTTTATAGCCAGGACACACATACTTGATAGCTGTTGGGTATCATCAGGGCTGAAGCAATTCTTATATTATTATTTATTACAGTATTTACAAGACACAGCATAGGTGGTAATATCAAAACTAGAATCAGAAAGTTTAATAATCCCCGAGGGGGAAACAGTTGTCTCAGCTACTGTTATACACAATATAGCAGTCGGAATATAAATATAATAGACTGTCTTTAAAATAAGACATATTTTCTAAACAGAAAGACAAATAAGCAGATTTCCGAAGCACACAGTTTACAAAATAAAAACGATAGTTGTTAAAGACTAATAAAAACTAGACATAAGTTAAAGGTGCTATGAGGAGAATCTATTACCGGCGACATTAGGACTCTGCTACCCATGAGCACGTGCGGTGACTGTCGTAATGCTGCGTTCCAGTAACCTCGGAACTGGGAGTGACATCATCTCCGAGTTATCAGCGTTCCAGTTGAAGTCGGAAAAAAAACATGCCAATCTACCAGGCTATTGTTAGCTGTTGTTAGCTTGGGAGTGGCGAGGTTTCACCGAGTTCTCAGTAGGAAATTCTGACTTCGGGGGACGTTCCAGTTGCAGTTTCCTACTCGGAACTTGGAAATTCCTACTTCTGACTACAACTGGAACGCACCAAAAGACCCAAGCCAAAGCGTGCCTTTGTTGTGATGCTAATAAAGCATGCAGCTCGGACCTTCCTCAGGGCTCTGTCTTGCTTTACAACTTCTTTTTCAACAACTTACAGGATGCAAAGCGATGAGGTAATGCATCTCTTTCTAGTTACGTAGTGGTAGTTTTTGATGTGTGACAACAAGCAAGTTTTGGAAAACTTATCGTAGTTGTAGCCAGCTATATATTGTTACTTACAGCCCTGTGCTCTAAGACGTGTCCAAATGAGATAAATTTGCTCCAGTTTTATTTGTCTTGTTCCCGAAGTTGAGTATCCAGGCCAGTCCAGACCTGCCCGACCCGACCGGAAGCTTAAGGAATAGCATTTATAGATATCCTATTGTGATGCTATGAAACTCATCTTAAAGTGTGTATTTCAATCAGGCATATATCTAAAAGTGAGACTTTTTTGTGATTACTTAGAAGCTCCTCACAGTCCCTTTAAATGAAAGTGAATGGACTTACTGTAGTTCTTTAATAACAGGAAGTTCCACATTGTCTGAGCTCTTTGCTGATACTCTCCAGGAACATTCATCATAGTTAGGAAAGTTTTGGTACGGTAATGCTCATGGTGCACATTCTCAAATGCAGGGGTTAACAGTAAGCCTATCTCAAACCTAAATCAACTGAGCATCAAGCCAGCAAATGGACTGCAGGTAAAGTAACTTGTTGTTTTGCTGTCTCTCAAATCCCCATGAATGTGAAATTTCATGATCTGGCTGCTCTTGGGTGGGCTGGGAAGAGATGGAATGGGCTGCACTGTGGCCCAGGATCAGGCCCAGTTGGCTTGGGTACCAGTTGTTGGTCCAAGCCAAACCTTGGTGGGGACAGAACGCTGTCAACATTGAATCCATGGAAACTGACTTATTTTGAGTACTTTTCCTGACGTTTCTAACGATTCTTTGTCAAAGTCAGGGTGCTGCATGTCGTGCTGGTGCCTCACTGCAAGAGGGTGACAGGATGGACTCCCAGGTCAGCCGGGGGCCTGTGTGTTTATGGGTTATCTCAATGCTCTCTGGTTTCCTCTTATTAACCAGAAACATGCTTGTTAGGTTAACTGGTAATTCTATATTGCCCATAGTTGGCGTGGATGATTGCCTGGTGTGGCTTATGATTGCCTCTATGTGTCAGCACTGTGCTTGACTGGCAAGCAGTCCTGGGTGTACCCTGCCTCTTGCCACTCATCAGATGGGACAGGCTGCAGTCTCCATGGACCCTGAGAGGGATAAGAAGAATAGATATTGGATTCATGGATGTGTCAAATTTATTCTTGTATGACAGTTGAATACAATTACAACAACTATTTTTTATACACATTACCTTATAGTAAATATTTTGCAGAAAATTTGGCTTTGACCCTTGAAAACGGAAAACCCTGAAATTGGGAATGGTTGATGTTAGCTTGTGACGGCCTGAGGTGAGGCCTAACTAAAAATCATGCTGAAAAAAAAATCCAAATCAACAGATTTAACTCCCTGCCCATTGAATTTTTTTTTTATTTGAACTTTTTTCAACAACCTGCCTCATATTCTTCTCTGGTCAATATTTACCAGATCAGAGGCAGTAAATAAATCATATGTGGTCCAGAAGGTCAGGGCATTAAAACACAGAGCAGAGGAGAGGAGAGCCTGTGGAGACCCAGACTGTCACCTTTCAGCTGGTGATTTATAGAGAAGAGCCCTGACCTATAGTATAACACCAGAGTAGCACTACAATTAATATTGATCCGCACAACCTTGAGCTGGAGGCGTTAATGCTGATGGCTGGGACAGTGCAGAGCAGGCGGGGTATTTGAAAGGAAAATGTGACTTTCTGAACTGTCTTTTAGGAGCAGATATTGTTGTGAAATGTTTTGTCTTTAAAGTGCAGGTATTAAACCAACACTACTGCATTAAAGCAGACAGCCTTTTTGCTTCATTTCTAATGAACATTACTTCCCTTACTCTTCCATTATTATCAGGCCTCTATAAGAGGAAAAAACAAATGCAGTTTGTGCCATTTTTACTGTTTTTTTAAGTTCAGAGAGTTATCTTATTAAGTTCTATATTTTTACCGTTATGTTTTGTTTTAATCACTTGTAATGTATTTTTGCTGCTAGAGAATGAATGTTCTGTACTTAAATCGGAAGAGAACCTGTGATACATGTAAGTGGAGCTACATAATCTCGATGAAATTGCCTTGCATTGCCTTTAAAACCAGGCATCCAGTTTGAAAAATGCTCCCCAATGTTCATTAAATCAATAATTCCTGTAGAATTTGGATTATAGGTTTAACTGATGTACAAGATGCTGTCTGTTATTAGGAGAGGAGTTGATAAGAAAAAGGCTTAAACTGTCTTTGAGTCATCATCATTGTGTTAATTAAAACCCATGATGTGCTGTTTCTGTGCAAAAATGGCACTCCTTTACCACCTTCTGCTCTGAACATGTGGAGTGTTTGCTTCTGCAAACTAACTTATCAAAGTAAAGCACTCCTGCTGGAATCAACAACAGCCGATGAGAGCTGTATTGGACACAGTTTATTTACATCATGCGATTCCAGCACCATGTATGTAAATGCAGGATTATTGCCTGATGGGAAAAGGTTCTAAAAAAAAGTCACACAAACCCACACCGTCTCTGCGCGTATTGCTATGTTTCTTGTACATTTTGAGCTGTGAAGCGGGCACTGATGAAGAGTAAACAACACAACAAATGAAAGTTGACTTTTAAGTGTTAGATTCATGTGTAATGTGTAACAGTGACGGCAGCACTAGCAGTCTTTACTGTGCATATTTTAGCGTTTTGTACAAGTACATGGCTTACATCAGCATATAAGATGCATAGGTCAATAATGATGTTGGTTTAACATGAAAAGTTACAGCCTTTTTTTTGGTAATGAATGAATCAGAAACTGATTTGGCTGTCTTTTAGTGTTAAAGGGATACACCAACTTTTTTTTCTTTCCATGTCTTGCCTCACTCCCAGGTCCATGACAAGCAGATAGGCTTTATTCTTTCGACTGTGTGTGCAGTAACAAGAAAGAGACAGGCAAAGCTCGCCCACCGATGATTAGCTTAGCTCAAATACTGGAAGTCAGTGGGTAGTGCTAGCCTGCATCTGCCTTCAGTCATCAGATAAGCTCTACAGCAAGTCTGAATCGTCCTGTGTGCTTGTTGTGACTTGTTTTTTTACTGCCATATGTTACATAATCCTCTACTATTATGGTATTATCTTCTTCTACTCATAAACAAAGGCTTTGTTTTGCTGACCTTCATATAAGCACAATTATCTGCAGTGGTTTGCACTAACAATGTGACGTTTGCAAATGAGTCGAGCCTTTTGGACAGCCAATCTTAAACTGAGTGGCTCACTCAAAACTGTGAATCGGTTTCATCATTCACTTAAAAGAGCTGTTCAAAGGACTTGACTCATACATTACTTCTGTAGCGCATCACATTACATCACCGGGGAAGAAGGTCAACAAACAAATTTTGTGCTTACCAGAAGAAGATAATATGACAATAGGAGAAGATAGGATGGTGATAATAGGAGATAATGTAACATAACATTGTAAAAATGAGTTACAACAAGCACACAGGACCATTTAGAGTTGCTGAAGAGCGTATCTGATGACTGTAGGCAGAGGCATGCTTGCTATACCCATTGACTCCCAGTGTTTGAGCTATGCTAATTAGCAGTGGGTGTGCTTTTCCATCCATTTATTGTTACTTGCATGCATAGTCAAAAAAATGGTACCTATCTGCTTGTCTGCTTCAACTGTTTACCTGATTAGGTGTCCTTGGACAAGATGTTGATCTCTCAATTACCTGCGATTAGAAGATTTTATTTAGAAAGCCATCAGTGTTTGAATTTAATATGAAGGGTTTACTGTGACTCGAGTTGAGTAGAAATCGTCCCCACTGTAGTAAATGAAGTGTGCGAGCAAGAAATTGATTTCAGGGATGTAATCTGTCAGGGGCAAACACCATACAGCGGGTAGAACAATCATTCACTATCCATCTTTCAAAGTTTTCTCACCTTTAATAATTATACACTCTCATAAACATATTCATATATTATATATGTATTGTTTTTTTTTGCTGCGAATGCAAGTGTAGAATCCAAGGTGATATTCAGACCTGGACTGTTTGGTGGTCCACTTTAAACGGACCAGGGTTCGTTTCCCACGCTGGTCCGGACTTTCCATGCAGGTGTGAATAGACACAAACGAACCCTGGTGCGGACCAAACAACCGGACCGAGACCCACTTTTTGAGGTGGTCTCGGTCCGCTTCCAAACAAACTCTGGTGCGGTTCGTGGTTCTCCGGTGCAGGTCTGAATACAAACCAAGGTCCATCCGAACTAACTACAGGATACATGTGCCTTTTGGGCCTATAAAGCCACCGTAGCCAAGCATTGTGGGAAAAATTATCCCTGCTGCTAATGCTACAAGCTACATGTTACAATGAGCCGTGGACATACATGGGGCAACAAGGAGACACTGTGCCTCCAGGATATTTGGGCAGAAGCCCACATTGTCCAACTTCTTGAAAAGACACACAAAAATGAGGTCGTATTCACAATGTTTAATGAGAAAATGAAGGAGAGGGGCTTCGAGCAGTCGCCCGAACAATGCCACGTCAAAGTGAAAAAACTTAAGGACACACAGAGCATAGCGTCTCCTTGCTGCACGCATTCGTCTTCGCTGTTCCAAAATTTGAAACGGAGCGTTGTTAAGCCTGCTTTGAAGGAGCTGCTCTTGAAACTGAAAATGATTTTGCAGCTCTATTAAGAGCACAAACACACAGACCAGGAAAGCGGCATGTAGGACTTCCATGTTTACCTCCATTTCCGGGTCTGTACTCTGTGTGCCGCCCTTTGTCAGTGCTGTCCAATGAGAGCACCGAATGTCACACACGAGGATTTGTTTACAGAATATAGTCCACTTGCAAAAAGTACAATCTGAATACGAACCGCACCAAACGAAAAAAATACAGTCCGCTTTTGGTTCGGACCAAACAAGTGGGCCAAAGGACTTTTCTGGTCTGAATACAGCCTAAGTTGGAGCTTAAGCGTACATTGAAACTATCTCAGCTGTACCAAATATTAGAGTGTGAGCCTCCTCACAGGCTGAGATATGCTTTTGTTCATATAAGCAGGGCTAGTGCTACCAGCAGTCATCTGTATGTTGTCAGCAACATATTAAACTGTGGTATTGTGGATCAGTTTTCAGTTAATTGTAAATGGTGTTGTTATTTAGCTTTAGAGTGTTACTTGACTGCATTTTTGACATATTACTCAATGGTTACTTTTTTTCACAGAGCTGTATTCAAGCCAGTGAGCTCTTCTGTTGATCAAAAAGCAACAATGCGTTTTAGAGTAGTTTATCACAAAGCGTGTTTCCTACTTGAACTTCTTGCCTTTCTTGTGAGTATCCAGGTATTTCTTAGAAACACAAAATTACACATTGTATTTCAGTTTGACATATTGCATTCGGCATGAATGGTTTATTAAATGCAGTTTCAGAAGCAGCCCATTTTGTCTGCTATTGACAAAGGGACCTTAAAGAACATTTCAAAGTCAGTGATGCTCCATGAACACGTGGAGGCCATGTTGCATGTAAAAATAGCCATTTTACATTCAACAAGCACTCCACTGACATACAGGGGGGGTTAATTGGGTCATTTATTTCTCTCCCCTCCTCTGTTCTGCCTCAACGGGCATCAAATAAACACCCAAACGTAGCCTCTGTAATGTGATTAATGCCTGTATCCATCTGTTATTAAGAAAATGCCACTCAACCGCACTGGTGCATGACATTCATGTCATGAGTGGATGGCTAGCTAAATACAGAGAGAGTGTATTATGAAGAAAGGGCCATCACAAAGCAGGGGATGTATTACCATGGTCATCTTGCATGGAATCCAGCCAGGACTGTTATCTAAATGGGTATCAGGGTTCCTGCATGCAGTTGAATAAAGAAGAATTACATTTGCAAAACTTCATATCCTTGGCGATGAAGAACAAAATTCTGTGCATGCTTTAGCACATCAAGACAATATCAGCCCCTGGCAGGGTCAGAGGCTGAGAGAGATGGGCAGAGTGTATTTGTTGATACTGTCATTTTTATCCTCTGCTCTCAGAAAAGAAGCCTTGACAACTGTGACCTTGAAACACACCACTGATGGTCTGTCATCACACACTGAAGCTCTAGCCTTAGGTGTTTTAGAGGCAGAGCTCCATCCGCAGTTCCAGTGTTGATAGTTGTAGTTTTATTTTTTCACCTTAACAGTTACCAGCTCACTGAAATTTGAGGTAAGGATGCTTTACATATACAGTGGGCAGACACTACATTTAAATAATGACTCTTAAACCTGAAGAGGTTCATATCTGAATAGTGATTGTTCAAATGCCTGGCACTGGAGTACCTGGAATGAAAAATCCTGTTTTACCTTAAAGTAAACAAAGGACCATAATCTGCTTTGAAAAATTGCAATCACTTATTGGAAGTATAATGTGATACCTTTAAATTTGAGGTAAATTTGTTTATTCAAACAAGGTTTAAAGTTTGGTAAAGCTGAGTTTAACATGCCTTGTTTCTGTTCACTGGCTGCACTTAAGCAGAGCTTTTAACTACTAATTATTTTACCTATTTTGAATAAAAAGAATGATAATAAATTGAACTTAATAAAAAAGTACTGTGTTTGACTGGTTTGCCTCTAAATAAAGCCAAGGCAGGGCTTTTTAGGGAACAAATTGTAGCTCTTAGTTTCCTTACTGTAGATAAAAGATAAATAAATGTCAGACAGAGCAAAAATAATTGTCTTCTGGAGGGAGCAATATCATCAGATAAAGTTTGTGTGCAGGACTTTATGTCAGTATTCATTCATTTAAGATAGGAAGGTAGGTAGACAGACATTTGGCTGGGTAGACAGACAGATAGATGGATAGATGCATTAATGATTACTGCAGAAGGGTAATACAAAATGGTAAAACAAAACCCAATTAGAAATAGAATAAGATAAAGTAAAACAAATCAAACTCCAAACAGTGCCAACATTTTAAGAGCCTGTAAACTTTGTATTTAAAAGGTGCACTTCTGCATCTGTGTTTGACAAGTTTAGCTGTTTTTGTATAGATTAAGGTCATAAAAGTGAAAACAGAGATGCTGCATTCCTTGGCGTGCTCTCCAGTGTTCATTTAGGTGCATCGTTAAACATCAGAATAACCATGTGGCATCTTTGAAAGTGTACACTTAGCATGTTGTTGCCGAAGCTTGGATTATTGTGTGCTCTCCCCCTGCCATGAGAGAGAGGAACTATACAAACATGTGGCCAGGGGGGCAGATGAGTTCTTTTAACCTGTTTGTGGAGCAGCTACTGTGAGCACACTTTAGCCGTCTATAGATTCAATTACATTTTAACTGTACTCATAAAGGTTTAATCAGACAAATGATCAGTTATTTTTAATTGACTGAATTCTGCAGGGAGGGGGAAGGAAGTTTTCGGCCACAGTGTTTTCAAAAACAGACTTCATTCACATTTTCAACAACAGTCTCAATGAGTGGCAGATATGGTTGGTAGTGAAGCAAGGATTGTATTTTTGGAAGTATCTTCTGGCTTCTTTAGTAGTTTGAAGACTGCCTGTGCTTAACTAATTGTATTCTTGATGTTATCCCATATATTTCTGGAATTCCTTACTGCCCCTACCAATATGTACATTGAAAGAATACAGTCTCCTTCTTACTAAATTGAACTGTTCCTCCCACTGTGATGATTTATTTGTGTTAGAAACAGAAGTGAAACAAGAAAAAAAGAATCTTCTCTTAAAATGATGCTGTTTATTTAAATCTAGACATTTAGTAATAGTTAGGTTAATCCTTATGATGTATGCACCAATCAGGAATAACATTATGACCACTGACAAGTGCAGTGACACACTCTGATCATGTCTTCATCATGGCAGCAGTTAGTGGGTGGGATACTATAGGCAGCAAGAGAGCTAGGCCTGTCACGATAATCAATCAGTCAATTAACCAAATGATAAATAAAAACTTCCTCGGCAAGTTTGCCAGCCTCGAAAAATTGACACGTGCATGCATGTTTGTTTTCCTCCCCTCTTTCTGCCAAACAGGCAGGAAGAGAAGTTGGCTCACTCTGTGCAACTTTCTCAACACCGGGGTGCATTAGTTCTATCGCGGCTTTATAGCGGAGTGTGCATCTGTCAGACATTCAATCCCAAAGATTGAATGAACACAGAGCTGAAGTGAGCGTTGTGAGAAATAACAAGGAAACAAACACTAATATGAATTAGGGCATGAAAGCTACGGTTCCTAAGCTTTCTGCCACAGCCCAAGTGTGGGAATATTTTGGTTTTAAACAGAATAAACAAAGTGTGAGCTCATGAACACCAAGCCGATATGTCGTGGCGAAGAAGAAGGGGAGTGCAGCGGAGCCTTTGTCCTGACAGTCAACGCTTACTGGGGTGTTCGGTCAGCAAAGGAAATAGCGTATAAATAAACCAGAGCAAAATGGTGCGCGCTCACAGACAGTGTCGTTAGCTAAATTGCAAAAGAAATGCAGCCCTTCAGTACGGTTGATAAGCTAGCATTTTGGGAAATGTTACAAACATTTTTTGTTTGTTAAATGTATTATATTGTTTATTTTATTTAAAAGCTCTTGGCCTTCCAATGACTGTTAAATACTTTTAAGAAATTAAAGTTTATTGCTTTTGATATGGTGTACTCACTTGATTGACATGTATTACAATTACATTAATGAAAAAACCATGTTTCAAAATAATATTGACAATATCATTTATCAGCAATAATTTTTTGGACAATTATCGTCCAGCAAAATCTGTTATCATGACAGGCCTAAAGAGAACTTTTTGTCCTCAAAGTTGTGTTAGAGACAGGAGAAATGTGCGAGCAAGAAGATTTGAGCGAGGTTGACAAGGGCCATGTTGTAATGGATAGACGACTGGGTCAGAGCATCTCCAAAACTGCAGCTCTTGTTTGGTGTCCTCGGTCTGCAGGGGTCAGTATCTTTCAAAAGTGGTCCACGGAAGGAAAAGTGGAGAACTGGCGACAAGGTCAAGGTTGGTCAAGGCTCACTGATGCACATGGGTCTGTGTGGTCCAACAGATGAGCTACTGTTGCTGAAGAAGCTCATGCTGGTTCTGATGGAAAGGTGTCAGAATACACAGGGCTTCACAGTTAGTTGCGTGTGTGACTATATAGCTGTAAGAACAGTCAGGGTGGCAGGTAGTCTGACTGGTGTAAGGCCAATGTGGATGTCAAATATTTCAGCTGGCACAAATTTATGCAGATGTTGATATTTAAATGCAAGATCCTATTTGCTCATACCAATTTGGACCAGTAATGTTGTGCATCCCTGGTGAATTCTTCTGGATTTTTTTCTTACACTTGTAAAATGCAAGTCCTTGATTTAAGAGTAGGCATAGCTGATGGATTAAGGTATCAAATTTTATATTGGCATATTATACAAGAGCAGAAATACCTCATTTTTCCAAAAGCACAAGATTTAAAACAGCAATGACAATTAAGTTCATTCGAATAATTGGAAAACCCTTTTTATAGTTCAGAAAATTGAATTTGCTAATGCTTGGACTTAATCATACGGCCACTGATGATACAAACTAGCTAATTAAAAATGGATTCATCAAAGACGGACAGAAGAGATCTTAATTACACTTTCTTTATTATGAGCCACTCAAACACAAAAGCCTGAAAGGACACTCATGTTTATTTCTCCTTAGTTATGATCTGTCCTTTCTATTTACTCCCTGCCCCATTTGATTTATTGGAGGGTTTGTAGCTGTGCTGAAGGATTTAATTCATGGGTTGCCTGAGTACTTTTTGATGGAATTGGTCTGGAAGATTTTATTCCTTTTTTATTCCATTGAAGTTTTAAATACAGTCCAGTAATTCACATATCCTTTTATGTTCACACAGCGACGGGAAATCCTATAATGAAATAGCAATGCTCTTATCATTTTATGAGATCCTCTTTGCGTCTTTCTTTCCGCGACATAAAAATTCTTGTCCGCGACAGACAGCTAATGCTAAGAGAATAAAAAAAGCCCGGACTAGGAGCATGTTTACAGCCCAGTGAAATACACACAGCTTTTTATGAACACCATAGGATTGATTTCTCCTGACATTAAATGGGCATCACAGAGAGAAGAATGATTGTTTTATTCTCTTTCTCAGCTGGTCAAAGAAGTCAAACTGACATTCTCCGTGTGAGTGCCGACGCTTACTTGATGCCTCATAGCTCTCGTCTGGCAACTCATTCACATGCACCCTGATGTCTGAAGCGCTATTTCTGTTTGTTTAAGAGGCAGAGGGTGGGAGAGAGCATTAGTGAGACAGGAAGAGAAATGTCCTCAGGCTCTCCAGCATTGTGTGGATTTTTTTTCCTTTCCCTTAAGCACCCTCTTTGTTGTTTTTTTTTCAGGTCTTTGTGAATTTTGCAAGGGAGCAGCACGGGGAAAACGACTCTGAGGCCTACGACAACCCAGTGGACACTTCAGACGAGCTGCCATTAAAGTCTGTGAAGACCATCCAAGACAAGACGGTTTAGCAGCAATAAGAAAACACAACGCAGTGCACTTAGGCAGGAGGAGCAGTATACTTGAAATTATCTACATCGGATTTATTTAACAGAGAAGCAAAAAGTAAAGACACAAAAAGGCCTTAAAAGGAAGAAGCTTCTAAAATGTTGTTTGAAATAGGTCCATCTCATCCAATTTAAATAGTAATGTTTTTTAAAGAATTGATGGATGTAAAATGCTGAAATATTTTCTTTGCTGTGGCAGAAATTTTACAACAGCCAAGAAAAAAAACGCAAAGGTCTGTATTATTGGTTAAAATGACTTGATAAGGAGGAGGTTTTTCATTTTATAACTATGATTTCAGGTATAGAATGGTGCAGGGGTGATGTATTTCTGGAGGCCACCGCAAAAGTTAGTTTTTGTCCTGGAAAATGCATATTGACTTTTTCACTGTGATTTTGGATCACTGAAAGTAAGGTCAGTCACCCACTAACAATTTTAAACCTTTCATGTTTTGTTCTTCGTGATAATCTTCACAAACAAATCAAACTTGATTTGCTGTAAATTAGAAATACTGTATTTTCCACACTATAAGGCACACCTAAAAGCCTTTAATTTTCTCAATAAACAACAGTGCGCCTTATAATCCGATGCGCCTTATGGATCAATATTGGTTAATTGTTATACCTTGCGGTTGGTAAAAGATAAACTGTGTTGCAAAAATACTACATCACTGACGTTACCTCGGGGAAAAAAAATAAAACAGCTGTTCATGTGTGCCAGAGGCGTGTTTATGGATCCTGCCGCAAAAGAACAAAAAAGCTAGTCTCGAGCGCTGTTCATGTACAGTAGCTTTGAACTGTGACAAATGGAGTTGGAAATACATTGTTTTCAACAAGGGCAGCGTAAATAAGAGCAACCGGTACATACGGTACCGTATTGTGAATGCACTAACTTGTTTTGAGAGTGAACGGAGTTGTCAGAACGCTGGTTTGTATTCCATTAATAAAGTTGACTGACTAGCTTATCAGACTGTTTTGTTGACATTCCGTTTAGCGCAGCTCCATCTAGTGGATGCATAACGCAACCCCAGCCACTACAGGAGCTTCTATTCTATGCGGCTTATAATGCGGTGCGCCCTATATATGAAAATAGTTTTAAAATAGGCCATTCATTGAATGTGTGCCTTATAATCTGATGCGCCTTATAGTTCGGAAAATGCGGTAATCTACGGGATTCAAAAGCTATTTTGCAAGTGCTATGAAACTACAACATGGCAGTTTGACCTAGAAGTAGTTTCTAAGTTCACTGTTTAACCTCTTGTTTGAGAATTTTCTCATAATCGAGTTGATCCCGATGGTTGTGGCTATAATGCTTATTAAAAATAAACAGATATGGACCTTGTGTCCTACCTTCCTTGTAAACACACAACAACTCTTTAAAAATCAAAAGTGGGCCATATCTAATAAATTTTATGTCACTATTTCAGGTATTTATTCCAAACTGGTTTTCCAAATCCCATTGACTTTTGGTCTTGGGAACCAGGAAGTGCAAAATGCTAACTCACTGCTGGGCTCATCCCTGCACCACTCTATAGTGTAACTCACTGGGCTTCATGAAGTTAAACAATCCTATTTGAGACTGTTTGGAGTATACTGCTGTCTATATTTATCTCACAAGACTGAAAGCATTGTATGCACATTTAGGTTACCTCAGGTTAAACTTCAAAATAAATTACATTTGTAGAATGTTTACTTTTTCTAATAATGACTAAATGATGCAAAGAGCCTGAATTTATGTATTTAGATCGTTATAATGTTTCCATCCTACAAGCCAATCAGATTGTAGTTGGATTACAAACAGTATGATTACATTTAGCAGTTATCAGAAAGTAATTATGATAATATGTAGATAAGGGTCTGTGTCCTCTAAAGCCATGTTTGCACTGACAGCATCCATTTTCAATATGAAACCAATAAAAATCTGTCTCCTGAGCACAAGTACATCCTCAAGCACAATGCTTCTTAATGTCATTACTTCCCTAACAACTTGCTAAAATCAAGAAGGAGCAGAGCATCTGATCCAGCAAAACCAGAAAAAATGGAAGACAAGTCAATACATGAGGAAATGAAAGAACTGGCAGTATTCCTCAGGATAATACTATTTATAATCACAGAAAAAGAAACAAAAGTTGTGCATTACATGTGACACAGTGATGTTGAAATCTCAGTTACTCTTAATTCTTTGTTGTTGAAGGCAGTATTTGTGATTGAGATTGATTAACTCTCCAGCTCTACAGAAGGTCGCACAGGTCTGAGTAAAAGAGCCCCTGATCAGGCCTCTTGTCAGGGTTGTGGGAGTGTGGTTAAGTTTGTTTAACTGAGCTCCACCAATCTTATCAACCAGTGTGATTAAAAACACCAGGGCCTTTGTTTAAACTGTTAATGTGAGCACTGTCAGTGCAAAAAGCTCCATGAATGGACACAAACCCTCAGTCATGAAACTTTTGTCATTATGTTTTCTGAAAAGACGTTGATCTGAGCTCTGTACAGCTTGATGAAAACACAGTTGATCCGCTGTAAACTTTATCAAAAGAATCTTTATTCCTTGTATGCACTTGCCACAGCCTACAGACAACTGTGCAAGACTCCGCAATTATGAATGTAAGTGGACACACAACAGAGCCATCTTTTTAGAATTATGAATGAGCAAAAATCAAGAGATTTATATTTAATAACTTTTTATGCTGTCTTATGAAATGTGGCTAATTTATTTATCGCTTGTTCTTTATCGTTTTGTAATAGGACATGTTGATATTGTCACCAATATGTCGATGATTGTTATGAATGTTGTAGGAAAAAGCACTCCATCTTATCCTGAGTAAAAGAGATTACATTTCTCACAATGTGCCTTTAAAACACACAGAGATAGCTTTGAAAACCATTCCGCAATAAGTCATTAATAAGCCTGGATGTGATATGTTTTGTGTAACTGTAACCAGTGAGCTTTATGATCTGAGGCGGGATCATTAACTGTTTTATTAGAAATGACCATTTGCTAAGGCCAGCCCTGTTCAGTTTCTGTTTAAAGGTCTGATAAGGTCAATCTTTACATTCAAACAAGTTACTGGGATAGCTTTTACCACCCGTTACAGAAGAATAAAACTCAATGAATGCTCCTCGCTTTCTTTAAAGACAAATTTGGCTGCCCCCACAATGGTACGACTCGAAGCACAGCATTTAAAAACCGAACAATAACAGTCCACTTGTGTAGCCAGTTGATAAAATGGCCTCATAGCAGTTTGATTTTCCCAGACAAAAACACATGTTGGTTAGTTTCTTTTCCCTGTGTTAAAAGGCTGTTGTACATGAAGCAAACAGGTTTGAACCCAACCTTTGGCTTCTTTGACTCTCTTTCTCTCTTTCTTATCCAATTGTACCATGCCTGTCTTTTCAAATAAAGGAATCAAGCACCTACAAATAACTCTTTAAAACAGAATAAAAGGGACGACCAGTGTCAGCTGTTTTTATAGTTATGTGCCTTTGACGGCTGCTTGTTGCTCAAGACTTTGAGTACTCTACCCACTTCATGGCTGATTAGGAAGCACAACATTTTTGTGTTCCAGGCATCACACCATCATTCTCATACCCATGCATTTCATGTATGTTTGTGAAGATTTAAAATCAGTGTGCATGTAGATGATTCAACCTGCATTTAACAGAGCAAAAGTGACCCCAGGAAAATACTTTCACCAAAATGCTGATATGGAATGTTATTGAACATTAAAGTCTCTTAAAAACATTTCAGACAGCAGTGACAAGACCATAGTTCAACCTTTTAATCTTTAACTGCTTGCTTATAGGCTGCTTATGCAGTAAACACCCCCCATCCACCCACATCTCAGCTCCTCTTGCACGGCCAATTACTGTGTTGTCTCATTTATTCTGGAAAATGTGCAGAAACCAGTGCTTAACTACCTTGAAAAGCATTTAAGTTTGTAAAGATTTATAAAAATGTAATGTCCATACTGAAAAAGTCCATACATAACCTTGACAGAAGAGTTTCTAATCACGACTGTAACAAGCAGGAGTCAAATACTGCTAACAATCACTCCTGAGGGGAAAACTCAGTTTTAGTTCATCCCCTGTATTTCTCACTCCTTTGTTCTGTTTGAGGTGGCGTTCTCCACAGAGCTACTCTTCTTGGAATACTTGCAGTTACTTAGCAACCTATGGACAAACTCTTTAAAGGGAAAGGCTTAGCAAATGGTCAATTATGTACCATGGTAACAGTCATATGTGCCACTTTTATATTGTGAAAAAAAAATCTACATAAAACATTTTTAAAGGTTAGATGGCATTCATATGTTTTTGATGTAGAACAAACATGAATTATTTGATTATTACTGTGCAGAATTATTCTTAAGAATGTTTATTTGTGTCATTATTTCAGGAATAAGTTATTGTTATTTTTAACTTGTTAATGTATGATAAAGTCTGTAAAGATTGTTAGAGTGCTGACAATCATAAGCTCAAAGCTCTTTCCTCATGCCGTTGAGGCGACTTGGCACTTGGTTCTGAATGTAAATACCTCTTCAGTTTGCCTCTCGTAGGCAGCCTGGTTTACATTGAGAGCCCGACATCATTTGTACGCCGTGCTAAGTCCTCACATTACTATCAGGCTTGTTGGAAAAGAAAATTGAATCCTATTTGTACTGAATATTGCCTCATGCCAAGACAAATGATTAAACATTTGCACAAATTGTAATGTGACTCTGGCTATAATGTTTGCATATTTCCCTGTTTGTCCGCTGATTCATTTGGGCTCCAGTTTAAAAGTCTTTTCAACTCAACTTTCTCCATGCTGTTTTATTGCTTTCATGTCTTTCACTTTGAGTGCGGCTTTCAGCTACAAACTCACATTTATTTAGACTCCAACACGTCCATCCTTTAAGTGAGACCATAGGATGCCAGAATACAGACGGCACCAGAGTGGGTAAGACATTTTATTTCACGTTAAGTGGAACCGCTTCTTCTCAAAGGGGAAAGAGATGTTTTGTCTGCCTGAGAATAAATTCATTTTCTTGTCAAACCATCACAGACACTCCTAGTGTTTACTCTTTTCATTTATTGTACGTTTGCATTGCCTGGAAATTCTCAGCTTGCATGCTTGAAGTCAAAAAGTTGTTTTCTCAATTTTATTTTAGCATTACAAAATACTTAGCTCTTGTTTTGAGCCACTTTTTGGTTTCCTATTTTATTAAACCTGGCATTGTTACGTAATTTTAAATATTCCTGCCTTTTGGTTTTCTTTTTCATGTGCAAAATGTTTTTTTTCCCCATGGTTGGCTCTGAGATGAAGAGAAAGAAGCCGCTGTCAGCCGTAAGTTTCTGTTTTCCTTTCAGAATATTGACTTTGTAAGTGATCCCATGGAACCAGACAAGTTTTCAATTAGCCTGTGAGCAATGTGCTCTAAATAGAAGAGAAAAAAAAGTAGGATCCCTTGTAATTTTTCATGCTTTAGCCCCCAGCCCCCATTGACCAAATCACTTGTTTGTTTGTCTTTTATTTTCACTGAACATTTATAATTCCCTAGTCTCCCTCTCCAGATATTGTCTGGTTTCACCCAAATTTTTATTCATTTATTTTAAGTATTTGCCACGCAATCTGACCTTTTTCTTACAACAGGTAAAATTGAAATGACAGCATGTGCTTTAACCTGAAAATAATACAACAGATTATCATCTTGGTTGTCTACTTTCAGTGAACTGTAAATCAGACAGAGGCAGAAGTTTTCCTGCAAAATTGAATTGAATTTATTTATGTGATAGGGACGATGCAGTTTAACATAGTGCCATCACTGAGCATGAATCTAATGTGCTGCACAGAGAGTTTATAGCAAATGCTAACTTCCAACTCTTGTCCCTAGTTGGCCTTTACATTTAAAAGACAGAATTTACAGTATTTAACAGCATAAAATATCAAAGAAGTTTACAAAACAACAATAAAATACATGTTCACATAAAAACAAGTAATTACACAAACCAGTTCAAAATAAGCAAAAAAAACATGACAAACTAAGAATGATTACAGCTCTGATTTGCTTTTAGCCAGCACTTGACATTTGTAGAGAAGGGTTTTAAATCAGTGGTTAATTTGATTTCGGTTGGTAATAAATTCCAGAGTTTAGAGCCTTTAAAAGAGAAAGTTGACTGTCCAAATGTTGACTTACATTTTTGTAATGTGAAGGCTTTACTGCTCTGGTCCACACACCCTCCCTCAGCTAAAAAGAGGCCAGTCCTAGAACTGTTATAGAAGCTGCTGAGACTGATAATGTATCCTAACTGGGTGTGATGCGCCTTAAACAAAATCAGGCTTATTACATGGAACAATATGACAATTTTAACTGCCCTCAAGTGAAACTGCATCATGTTTCTGTCTTCAAATCGCATTTTTATTTTCCTCTAAGTTGCCTGTGTCAGCATGGAACAAGGCGCTAAGAAAGAGGGATTTTGAGGACGTGCTAGAGGGATTTTCTTGATTTTCTCTGACCTTTCTCACCCAACAGAGCTTGTTATTGTGTTTCACACTCTGGATTAAATGGATGACTTTCACTTTGAAAACCAAGGGAAAACTTTTCTGGCTAACAAAGAGCCGTGTTGACAAGCTTTTGAGTCATATATTTCAGCACCACTTGTTTATTTCTCTACCTGTACAGTTGAAACACCAGAGTTACTGTTTTAAAGGGGAAATATAGGGTATATTATCAAGTTTTTAACAGCTGTGTGGCCGGTAGAGTGAGGTTCAGTGTGATCGGACAGTTAAGACATGGTGTGAGTGACAGTAGAGGACAGTAATGGGTAAGGATAAGAAGTGAAAAGGGGTGAGTGAACCCCTGTTCTGACTTACATAGGAGCATCAGATGTTGCACCACATTGCACAGTGTTGCACGCCTGCATTGGATCTGGTAAATGTGGTTCTACACTCTCTATTTTCTCCTGTAAACAGTACGCCAAGTGCTTTTGATGTTCATGTGGAGAAACAGACTTATTGTGCCTTTTACTGATTAGTGATTGACTCCAAAGCTCATAAATACACAGCTCTTTGTGAGCCAAACAGTTTTTTTCTTGGTGTTGAAAGCAGAAGAAAAGACTCATGGACATACGTAAATGTTCCACCATATCTGCTATGTCAAACAAACAAACAAGATCAAAATGCCTTCCCTCGTTGTCAATGCAAACAAAACTAGAAACAGGACGACGAGGCAACAATGTTGTGCCACATCATGCTGCATCGCTCACAGGCAGACAGGAAACTCAGACAGGACACTATGATTCCACAAAGTTAGCCTGTTTTTTGTTGCTGACACTTCCACATCATGTTCAGCAGGGCTGGGTATTTCCCAACAAGATTTGTTCTTCGTAACAAGAACAAAAAGAACAAGCATGAGTTTTAAATGATTCTGCAACTTAAGAAAATTAAATTCAGGTCCTCAAAGATGGTAGACCGAAGTTAAAATTTGAGAGATAAGCTTCATCATGTAGTTTGGCTTCTACTATGAACTGTCCGTTAACATTAGTGAAAGTGTACTGACAACAACTGTCAAAACTTTGAGGCCGTATCGATTCTGTTAAATTCGCCGTATCGATACACGGATCCCATGGGAGTATGTGACGATATTTTGTGGTATCGATATTTTGAGCACAGGCCGACTGTTCAGTTAAGACAGCGCAAGACTTGGACAAAAAATTTGGGTAGTTATCTAAAGTTGTTGTACTGTTAAAGCAACTGTGAGACTACAAATTTGAGGTTAAATAGTTATGTTGTTGCTTTGAAAGTTAATTTGTGTATTTATGTAGGTGTTGGTCTGATGCTGGGATCAGACTGCATGCTTTTTTTGTCTGTTATAGTTGTCACTCTGTCTGATTAGCCGATCATGGAGCTTTAGAATCATGCCAAGACTAAACCCTTGGTGCTTTTATTGTCTCAGTTTTTTTGGACTATTTCATTTATCAAGGTGTAAATAAAAGTCTTCAGCTAACAAACTTTATTGTTCCTTCATATCTTACACCTCTTGTCTGCCTTTTGTTCTCAGAGCCTTGAGCTGGAAGACTCATTGCCAGATCTAATCAGTCAGGTGGGAGCTTTTGGTGTGCTAAAACTTCAGTCTTAAGGTCAGATTACTTTCTCACTCTGCTGTTATTCTTCACACTGCTTAATTCCCAGTTTAACACTTATCAGGCTCATGAGCACTTTACAGATCAGGTGAACATGGTGTGGGGACTGAGAATGAAGACTGTTAATTTGTTAAAGCTATTTATTGTTTTGTGTCTTTCATGAAATGCAGATGCTCATTGTTTCTAAATAAACTGCAGAGTTATAGGCTATCAAGGCATTCTAGCTGTTCTTGCAATTGCATCTTTTAATATTCAGAAGTTTGAATATAATTATTATGCATTTATTTTGATTGAAGAGCCGCATAAAGAACAAATCTCCGGTTCTCTCCTGTTTGAAACAGCTTTTTTGTGTCAAGAATTAAACTAGGTAAAGGATCCAAATTTAAGACTCAAGTCGATGACAGTTCTAAAAAGGGATGTTTAATTGACAGATCAGGTTTGGTGCACAGTATGTCAGTCAGGCAAGACAGCAGGATCCAAATCATCAAGCAAAAAGGCAAATCAAAAAACAAACAGGGTCCGAGCACACATGAAACAAGACAAGAAAAAGATTGCTCTAACCTGATGGTGAGGTACAATGAACTGGCGCCAAAACAGGGAGAGCCAAGGGCTTAAATGCTCAAGGTAATGGGGATGAGACACAGGTGTGGGAAGGCACAATTAGGAACAGGTGTGCACATGACGTTTGGTGGAATGGTAAACAAACCTGAAACAGAGACTGGTGATTGACTTCAAAAAAAGGGAGGAAACACAAGGCATGAAAATAAGACAGTTACTTGACCGACGGGCATGACAGTCTGGTTGTTCTGGTCTCATAGCATATTGCTGGCTAAAGTGCTACCCAAGGTACCTGCTCAAATAATAATGTTTCTGTTGCTGATATTTTAAGCTTTGTTAGAACAGTTCACTACACAAAAGGAGAAAATAATGTTTGAAAATGTAAAATACAGTTTTGTGAGGGGTCAGTACAACATTTTTTGCATAAATGTCCAGTTAGTAACATGTTCGTTAGCATCTCTTTTGCCATACAGCCATGGGTAGGACAAATATCTGATGTCAGAAAAGGTCTATAAGAAGCACATGTGGATAACATGTTATAACAGAAACTTTGCTAACTATGATAATTAGTGTTTTACGTTAACATGTGATGATGCTAGTCTTGTGACAACAATTGCTTGTACCCCCTACTAAAGGTCCAGACCATGTTGTGACTGACATGTTACTGTTTAAAGGATTTACTTCAAACAAAGCTCAAATGTGCACTGTGACTAGACTTAGATCGATTTTGGAGTACGAGGTGCAAGGTTAAGGTCAGAAAGTCCCATAATTCAACTCTTGAATATCAAGAACAGCTCAAGTATTGTCTTCAACCTTAGCCCAAGTTTTTGTCAAGTTTTATCCTCTAAGAGTAACATAGCCACCAGGCCATAGTAGTTATAATTAATAAAACAGTGCTTTAGATAAGGTCACTTAAAATGACATAAAAGCTCACAAAGTCCGATCAATGCTGTGTCCAATCTCTGTGTGAAGTACAAGAATCCAATAACAACATTTTGAGTCAGAATGGGAAGATTACAGGAGTTAGAGGAGACTCAATGATGGTCTCGACAGGCAGGCTCTGCAGAAAGCTCCTGCTGCTCTTTCAAACTGTAATCACCTTTTGTGCTCTGAGTTCACTGCTCCCGGCCTCTTCTTCTTATAAGCTGTCTGCAAAAGGTGATAATTGGTACAATGTCTCTTTTCAGCTGGCTGCAGTCAGACTTCGATTGACACTTCAGACACAACATTGTCAGCCTGTTGAGAGTTTTCCTATAAACTTTGTCTTGTGTTACTATAATTCTTGATGCTGTGAAATGAAAAAGTGTGTGTCCACTAACAAAGATGTGGGTCAGGATTTCACAACTTTTGTCTTTGAAAGAGATTAACTTGAACTGTTTGCTTTTCGCGTCCAGAGATCTCAATAGCAGATTTGTGAACAGAGATTTCAAAATGCATTTTTTGAATGAATGCTGACAGAATAAATGTTATGCTTGGAGATGATTATTTCTTTTTTCTCTCTCCATACAACTTATGTAACAAGACTTTTATTTATCTATATGCCACTTTACATCTGTCAGCCTAAGACACAGCCAAGCCAGCTGCTGTGACTCTTTTTCCCACTCAGAAATGTATGTCCACTTAATTCTAGTTGTTTGAACACGTCAAATAGTTGGGCATGAAGATGAAAAATAATAATGAAGCTGTCAGACGGTAACTGGGCAAAATGACAGTAAAAATTGATATATTAAAACAGATAATAGCTGGAACTACGTCGGGCAGTTTATGTCTTTGTGAGGTATACAAGTGAAGGACTTATAGTTCAGTGGAGGGTCAGAAACAAATCTTGGGTCGTTTTTGTGGCAGCGTGATCAAATGTTGAAACTTTTCATGTGAATCTGTTTCAAGCATGCAGGCGTCCTTCCTGTTATTCATATATGTAGCCACATATATGTTACATGCGTGAAGCATATTTAAGACGTTTACCACTAACCATTTTCAAACTACAACTTGTTGAAATTTTGATATCAAAATTGAAATTTTGGCATTTGGTCTCTGTCGATGTCATAATATGCAAATTAGATTTGTTAATTTACTCCCATCCCAAATATTGTCATACTGAAGTTTTTTTTTTCAATTACAATCTGCCTTTATCCCTCATCACTTTCAGACTACAACCTTTTCAAATTTTGAAATCCAAATGGAATATTTTCCAATATGGCTGACACCTGGTGATGTCATAATATGCTAATTTGATTCGTGAATTTACTTCCATCGCGAATTTTGGGTCTTACTTAATATATTTCTCATTGACAGTCTGCCTTTTTCTCTAACCACTTTCAAACTACAGTATTTTCAAATCTTGATTGCATAATTGAATATTTTCTTTTAAAACTCCTAAAGGGTTAAGTCTGCAGTGTGCTTGTCGTCCTTCTGCTTGAAATATCTATCGTATTCTTCAAATGAATGCTCCCCTTGTTTGACCCTGTTTACAGCTTGTTTTAATGATCATGTTTGCTTGAATGATGCCTTGTGGAGAGGTATCCTCCTCCTCCTATTAATGACCATTATCAATGTTTTAAATCATACATGCAAGGCTGAACTTTTCCTTCTTGCTCACTTTGATTTAGATTACAGAAATACCATCTCCACTTTGGTCTTCAGGCCATTCTCTATGGATCAAGATATGACACACCGGCTTCCAAAAATACTTCTCCCTGCCTCACTTTTATCTCTGCCTTTGTAGGTCAGAGTGTTTAGCATTGATATTTTTGGTTGTTATTAAGTTAGGGTTATTTCTATAATCCCTTTCTCCCCTCTGACGCAGAAAGGCTGCGTTGAGGATTCAGTCATTTGTATTCAGCTCTGCTTTGGACTATTCAGAAAACTTTTTATGTGGCACTGTGCGTGGCTGACCAGCCCCTGTGGAATCTGTTGATGCACCCTGGGGTCGAGGTGAAGCATTTGATGTAGGGGTTTGGTTTGATCAATTTATAAAAAAAAAAAAAAAAAAAGCGGTTTTACGTCAGAAAAAGGGGATGATGAATGAGTATTCTTGCACTTTTTGACTCTTAGTCCAGGGCTCTATAAGTTGCCTTTTATTTCTGAACATCCACCCACCTCTCCATGAGCTTCACGCTGGGGGATGATGAGGGTTCGAGCTGGCTGTGTTGGCCTCCATTCCCTTTGATTGGTGTTCATTTAGGATCTCCTGCAGCGATGAATGCTGTCACACACTCAGAGCATTTCTCTGCTGCTTTTAGCCATTCTTTTCCTGTCCAGAAAAGGCGGAGGTTGGAGTCGGATGTCACAGCACTGTCAGCCGTGAACTGTCTTTTGCACTGATTGATTATAGCCATTTTAATAATTCAGCGTTTTTTGAGTCACCTTTGCAATCAGTGCTAGATTACTTTGCTTCCCAATTTATTAAATTGTGCCTCTTTTGGACTTTCTCAGCTTATAAGAATTGTAGTTCTCTTTCTGGGGGGTGGTGTGATGGCTTGATTATCACACGTCTTCAATTATATTCAGTGAAAAATGATCAACCAAAGGCACCTTGAGGACAAACCCGATCTGCAGTTTAATCAAGCCAGAATAAAATTCTTACATGATTATTTTTTTTACAACAATACAAAATACAAAACACCATTCATTGTTGTCCTCTTTTCATCTGACAGTGAATTCAATCATGTTAGTGTTTAGCTGACACTCTGTAATAAACATTAAGGTGAAAGTGAAGATCAATACCAGTCAACTTCATATTAAAGCATAGTACTTTGATTTTACAAGTTTTTTTCCCCCTAGAATAGTTGTTGGTGAAGCTTTTTCTCATTTTACATTGGAGGGGATTAGTTATTCTTAGTTAATAGCTCAAATTGGTACATTTAGCTTGTTTTCAATCAAATTTTAATTCCCTCTAAGACCTTAAAGATGCTATGAGGAGTTTCTAAGTAATTACAAAAAAGTCTCACTTTTAGATGTATGCCTGATCAAAATACACACTTTAAGATGAGTTTCATAGCATCAAAATAGGTTATCTATAAATGCTATTCCTTAGCCTTCCGGTCGGGTCAGACAGAGCTGGACTGGCCAGGATACTCAACTTTGGGAACAAGACAATTAAAACTAGAGCAAATTTATATTATTCGGACACGTCTTAGAGCACCAGGCTGTAAGTAGCGATATATAGCCGGCTACAGAACTACAATACTAAGTTTTCCAAAAATTGCTTGTTGTCACACATCAAAAACTACCACTATGTAACGAGAAAGAGATACATTACCTTGTCGCTTTGCATCCTGTAAGTTGTTGAAAAAAGAAGTTGTAAAGCAATGCAGAGTTCTGAGGAAGGTCCGAGCTGCATTCATCAGCATCACAACAAACACACGCTTTGGCTTGGGTCACGTCTTTTGGTGCATTCCAGTTGTAGTCAGAAGTAGGAATTTCCGAGTTCCGAGTAGGAAACTGCAACTGGAACACCCCTGAAGTCGGAATTTCCTACTGGGAACTCTGTGAAACCTCACAACCCCAGAGCTGACAATCGAAGATGGATGCCCCCAGTGTGAACAGTTATTTAGCTCCTGTAATAATCAATTTATTTGCACTTCTGACAGGAGTGTGTCGCTCTAGATCAGCTGTATACATAGTATTGTTAGACTTATATTTACAAAAATGCTGCCATAGTGATAATCACATTCTTCATATGATATTTGTGAACAACAACGCAGGGCGTGCTAACAACAGCTAACAATGGCCTGGTAGATCGGCAGGTATTTTTCCGACTTCAACTGGAACGGCAGTAAGTTGGAGATGATGTCACTCCCAGTTCCAAGGTTACTGGTACGCAGCATTACGACAGCCGCCGCGTGTGCTCATGGGTAGCAGAGACTTTATGTCGCCGGAAATACAGTAGATTCTCCTTATGGCACCTTTAAAGACACAAAAACAAATAAGAAGCCTCACCATTGAGTACACACTGCACTGTGATTTTTTAGACCACTGTCTCTAATTGATAAATCAAATAGAGATGTTAACTTTCAAACCAAGCTCTGAATCTCACATATAATCAAAACGGGAATGTTGTATTGCTTACAGAAGGACAGAAAGACAAACAAATGGTCAAACACTGGCAGAAACATAACCTCTCTGCCTGGAGCATCATGTTGGTCCATCTGTTACTGAAGCAGCTAAAGCCTGCATACAGGGGGACACAGACTCTGTGAGCAAAGCTCTGACAGCTGGCACTGATATCAGACGGACTTTTGTTAGTTTAAAGTTTTTCTGGGAAAATGGGGAAAACTGCCTTCATCTGCAGTATGCACAAACCTTTAACAAAATCCTGAACCCACATCTGGATTTGGACTAGCACCAGAATCTAATCACTTCTTTGTGCCATGTCCCAACATCCCTAAAGATGTCATCAAAATCTGCTTAGAATTTCAAGTTAGCCTCTAAAAGCCTTGTAATTTACCAACTTATTGTTAAAAATAACTGAAAAAAACTGTGTTGGCTCAGCAACGTAATACAATACGATTCTTAGCAGTGTTCAACTTTTCCTTGACAAAATCCCTGTGCAGAACTTTGTTGGGACAGAGTGGTTTTATATGCCCCCCTGCCATCAGCTGGCCAGGTAGTCAGAGGAAACAAATTTCACCATGACTGAACTCAAAAGTAGTAATGTGGACTCTAGTAATGACGATTTCCAGTTAGTTGTGGGTATTAGATGAACCTGAGTACAAGGAGGAAGAACTTTGCAGATTGAGTCGCAGGTAGAAAGAGGGATGGAGAAACAGCAGAGCAGGACAGATCACAGGTTAACCCGCTAACAATTGGCAAGTGACTCTTTTCCTACTGCAAGCAGACCCGGGTCTAATGGGCAGCAGATTAGCTGCATAGCTGTTTATTTTCCTCTGGCGCATCAAGCTGATGTCATCACATCAATGACAGCGTGACGTAGCCCCTCCACGTAAACAGTGGAAAGGAGCATAGAGGCCGTGAACACAGTTTCCTATTATCCCTCTTTAAAAATGTACAAACTAGGTGCTGATGATACAAAGGCAGATGGATAGTTGCTAAGACGGCAAAGAGTCACGTAAGTTATAGACGGAGGGGGCATGCGTGATATTATGCAGTGGGGACGTTGCGGGTTGACCCAGGTGTGATGAAGCTGATCGGAGGCAAGCCAATAAAAAGCCATGTTGCTTGCAGGGTCAATCACCTGGGTTGAAATGATGATTAAACACCTCAAACTGTGGACAGGAACCAATTGTTTCCGGGTTTAAACAATTTTTTTGGCCAGTCTGAAAGGGGTATCAGAGGCCCCATTGCTGTCTCAGGTGGGATTTCGTAACACAGCTTCTCAGTGCTCTTTCATTTCGGTAAATTGGGCACTGCAATCATGATCCCCAAAAATTGGGTAACCGCTATGTTACAAGAGGAAGGATACAAAGCCCTTTGTTGCATCACAAAACATTAAAGTTCTCCACACAGGGGCTTTGTTGAGGAAAGTTGAACATTGTAAGAC
Organism: Scarus forsteni; assembly: GCA_036419115.1. Lineage (NCBI taxonomy): Eukaryota > Metazoa > Chordata > Actinopteri > Labriformes > Labridae > Scarus > Scarus forsteni. The sequence continues at coordinate 22,234,907 of JAZDUH010000544.1, read as the reverse complement.
AGCTGATGTGGTTTTTTGGGTACTTCTAACCTGCAAGTGCGTTGATTACGAGCCTGATGCCCACCCCAGATATCTCCCCCAGGGACAAATTTAGCAAGTTCCTTTATTGGCTCTCATATTTACTGGTGCCATGAGCTTCTAGCAACCTCACTTCAAGAAACCCAAACACTTTTAAGTTACTCATAGCTCAACAACAAACTCAGAATTACTTAGAATATATAGATACATTTTCATTGATTTTCGTCAAGCAAGGTTGGACAGTTATGCAGATGGATGGAACTATAAGACATTTCTTATATCAGCTTGTAAAATGAACTCCTCTTGTCCTTCTGAGTTTCTTTTGACGTTTTATTTGTCGTTTTCATCTCAGACTCCAATCTAATTTAGTTTTGTTTGAATAAGTAGACATCCATAACTGCATTGTCCAAACACAGACATTTCTGTAACAGTACTCTGTGAGGTTTGTGAATTCTTGGACAGTATTTCTTGCATGCAAACGAGCTTTGGAGACTCCTCTGACAGCTGGAAGGCTCTTCTGACAGCTGTATTTTTCCCTTTTCCCTCCCAGATACTTGTCTATCGTCTCATTCGGGTTGTTTCATCATGTTGTCTTGTCGGTTAAAGGGTTGCCTTGAAGTCCCAACAGTGGTCGTGACATTGTGTGTAATCTTTTCTCGAAGGCGATGCACCCGCTCGAAAGGGCACGACTGATCTCGTTGACAATAGAGGCACAATAACGAGGAGGCTCTCGCTGCCTCATGCCTCTTCAAAACCTCCCGTCTAATGGGTCGGTGGAGAGGTTCGGTTTGCCGACATGGTTTTTGCTGGAGGAGAGGGAAAAGGAGTGGAAAAGAGAGGAGGGGGAACAAAAACTGAAGGAGAGTTCACGGCCCAGATGCTCTCATGCCCGGCTGATTCTATTTTCTCTCTCTTCCTAAAGCCTCCCAGAGTTTTCCAATCTGTTTTGAAGCCGGGCACGCTCCTCCACTCCCGGTGTTTATCTGACATCATGAAGGGGTTTCGCCTTTCCTCGAGCCGCTGACAGCCCAAACCTCTTCAGAGTGCAAACACAAGCCAGCTCGGCAGATGACAAAGTGCTACTGAGCCTGTCGGCAGAACCATGCCGCTCCCAGCATGCTTTGCCCCCGGCACGTCACCTACCTGGTCTGGCACTGTCTCAGCCTTGTAGACCACCTCATTATTCACTCTGACAGGGTTTTATGACCCGGCGGCTATGCCTGGGCTTGTTCCTGGAGCACGAGCAGATGCTTAAATCAGTATTTGAGGCTGTGTTATCAAACTGCAGCTGAGGACACAGTTTCCAGAAAACGTCAATGTAAATAAACACAACAGAAATAGTCCATTTTGGCAGCCGATTCAGATTTATTTGGGAGTCATAGAGAAGTAAGAAAGAGTTAGAGGGAGAATGAGCACTCAACATTTGGTTTGATATGTTGTTATTTGTGTCTCCATCGTTTAAATAGCGACCAGAATAAGCATCTGATCTCGAATTTTTCAGCGCTTTGTATTACAAAGTCCTGTATGGAAAGTTCTATACAAATAAAGTTTGATTGATTGATTGAAAAAGTGGGACAGCACTGGTAAGTTCTTTGGGTAACTTTTCTTCTGGCTGTAGAAACACCTGTAGTTACATTCTGTACTGATTTGAACCTTACGGGACTGTTTAGTGGAAATGCAGCAATACTTAACTTATGATAAATCAGATGTGACCAGCTCCAGATTCCAGGCCATCAAAACCACCCAAGTTAAACTACTCTGTGGAAAACATTCACTTACTGTATATCATATTACTTTATAAACATAATATTTATCTTTAATGATGTATTGGGGGTTTTGAATTCCTGCTTTCCAATCCTTAATTTTTTTAGCATCATAAGTTGGCATTAGTAAATTAGTGTTGGGAGTAGTGCATTACAAAAGTAATGTGATTACCGTAATGCATTCCTTTTTACTGTAACATAGTAATGTAAGGCATGACCAAAAACAAAATTGTAATATTTTACTTACAAATGTTAGTACTACAAGTTACAATGCATTTTTAATTCAACCCAAAATGTAGAGGTGTTTTTTTTTGGTTGGTTGTTTAATTACAAATTGCCAAATACTTCATGAGATCAGCGGAGGAGAAAAGTCCTCTGCTAGGCCTAAAGTTACAGTATCTCTAAGACAATTTACCAGAATTTTACCTTTTGTTTGTTTTTTCTATGATCGTTTCTTGTATTGTGCCATGAGCATCAATGTGGCTATTATGTGCTACTGTTTTTAGCCTTAAGCTGAACTCAGTCAGATAGCCACCACATCACCTTCTACTGGATGTGTAATGAGCTTTTTGAGTGTAATGAGATACATTTAGAATGACAATTCCATATTTCCTGTTATTTTGACGAGAGTAACTTAAAAGTAATTTGATAGTAGTGTAATACCTTACATTTCAAAAACAGTAATATTATAATGTAAAGTATCACTTTAAAATGATAGTAACTAGTAATAAATAATGCATTACATTTTTTGAAGTTGCTTGCCCTACACTGGGTAAATATCATTATAAGATTTATTTAATATTATAACCCTATTTAAGTTATTTACAGTCATTTTTTATTTGGACATAATCTCTGCTACAAAATGCCTCTGTGTGGTTGTGATCCTTATCTATCTGAACTGAATAAAAGCTTTGGGTTGATCAGCAAGTCAGAATTTAAAAACCCCAGGGACAGAAAGTGGAGAAAGTAAGATTTTTAGCCGTATCGCTATGCAGAAAACCCAGGAAAGAACCCATTAATTCAAGGCACACATCTGCCTGCAGGTGCATACTGATCAGAACAGCTTCATCGAGCCCAGGATGACTCACCTAGGCTTTTATTTTGACTGAGTGATTCAGTGCTGCACTTACAGACACCTCCCCATCCTTTTGGTCACTGCTCTCCTCATGAAACAGCTCATATTAGCTTGTTGCTAAAGCCTGTGGCAAGACGAGCTTTACATTTTAGCACAAGCAGGGTGGCAGAGGGATTTTCTCAGTATATTTCCCCCTCCCCTCAAATCAAATGAGGTTTGACCTTCCTGTCGCTGGAATACAAAGTAGTCAAGACAGAGGACCCCTGTTTAAAGTCAGATCTGAATGGGGCTTTGCCACAGCTTGCAAACTCACAGTATCAGCACGCTGCACCCCTGCAGATAAGCGCAGTCGGCTAAAAAAGAAAGAGATACATATGTTTACCATCCCCATACTTCGCTGCATCAGGGAAAAACTGTTAAGGACACAAGAAATGGCTGACCTTCAAATATGCTGCAGCTGCTGGACGAAGTAATATTTATTTTTTGTCAGATCTGTAAGGGTAAAACCTGTCTGAGAGCAGCATTGACATTTCAATAAAAGAAATCAAGAATTTTCAGTCATGGTTTTCTCAGCTGAGAGGGGTTGTTTTTCTATTGTGCTGGTGAAATAGAATCAGATATGGAAGACAAAACCATTTTACGCTAAATGCTTAGAGGAAGATTGTGACATTTAGGACTATACAATCTTGAAAAAATATCACCAGTGTCTAACTGGTGCAGCCTCAGGCCACACCACCACCTCCTGATGAGGAAATGCTGGAAGTGTTCAAATTTATTTAGCAAAGGGTGCTGCAATTTAGACTAAAAGCACAACATTACATAAGCCCTGATGGATGACCTTGTAAAGCAATTACAGTTGCAGGAAAAAGTATGTGAACCCTTTGGGATTACTTGGGTTTCTGCTTAAATTGATCATAAAATATGTTCTGATCTTCATCTAAGTCACATCACCAGACAAACTCAGTCTGCTTAAACCAATAGTGCACAAAAAATGTTTAAGTTTTCATGTTTTTATTCAACACAATATGTGAACAGTCACAGTGCAGGGTGGAAAAAGTATGTGAACCTTTGGATTTAATAACTGGTTGACCCTCCTTTGGCAACAATAACCTCAACCAAACGTTTCTTGTAGTTGTAGATCAGACCTGCACAATAGCCAGGAGGAATTTTAGACCATTCTTCAGTACGAAACTGTTTCAGTTCAGCAATATTCCTGGGATATCTGGTGTGAATCACTCTTTTGAGGTCATGCCACAGCATCTCAATCGCTTTGGGGTTAGGACTCTGACTGGGCCACTCCAGAAGCCATATTTTCTTCTGTTGAAGTCATTCAATTGTTGATTTACTTCTATGCTTTGGGTCGTTGTCCTGTTGCATCACCCATCCTCTGTTGCACGTCAGTTGGCGCACAGACGGTCTTAAGTTTTTCTGCAAAATGTCTTGATAAACTTGGGAATTCATTTTTTTGTCAATGACAGCAATCCGTCCAGGCCCTGAGGCAGCAAAGCAGCCCCAAACCATGATGCTCCCGCCACCATATTTCACAGTTAGTATGAGGTTTTGATGTTGGTGTGCTGTGCCTTTTTTCCTACACACATAGCGTTGTGTGTTCCTTCCAAACAACTCAATTTTGGTTTCATCTGTCCACAGAATATTTTGCCAGTAGTGCTGTGGAACATCCAGGTGCTCTTTCACAAACTTCAAACGTGCATATATATATATTTTTTGGACAACAATGGCTTCCTTGGTTGCTCAGGACCCAAAGAATTTTCTGTTCCTTGGACATCTACTAATCTTCTAAAAATGTCTATCTGTCTGCTGTGACTGTTCTGTTGTTCTTTACTGTCCCATATCCCTTTAATAGACCCCTATATCCTCTTTCATTATTAAACAACAAGGTTTTATTATGTCACAGTGAGGAACTATAATTTATTTTATACACTGCAACTTTTTATTAGGCTTTTGTTTAGAATCACTGAACCGTTCTGGATTGGAAAAAACTAATAGGAAAATCAGATTTGTTGCACTTAACATTCCCCCCTCTAGTACAAAGAATGTGGAGGTGACATAATGTAAAGTTGGTCTTGTATGAATGCTCCATTTTTACAGGCCTGCCTCCCATTTACTGTAACTGTTCATTGTAATGATCTAGGATACAGTATTTTTCATTCAGAAAAGGGGAAAATGATTTAATGGCTTATGTAGAATGTCAAAAGAGGAAAGTGAACAGCACTATCAGATTTTCTGCTCAAAAGCAAAGCTAGGTTGCTCCTCCGAAGCTATAATAATCGAAACGAGAGCAGCTAAAGTCTGCATTATGATTGACCACCACTCAGCACATTATGATTGGGACATATTACAGATTATGAGGAGGCTCAAAAGCAGTGTAAAAGTAGATGAGTATTTGTGATTCACCAGTTGGCAGAACTCGAACCGCTTGATAGGCTACTTTCGAAAGTTCAGTTTGGCTCGGTACGGCACACATAACCTGGCGTCTCACAGTAAGAGAAAGAGTAAAGGTACACAAATAACCGACCCTTGCCATTCCACTTTTTGGCATTCCTCTGAAGGTGGGGAACAAACCGACCATTAAAGGTGAAGCTAAAAGTGCTGCAATCTATTGATTTGTCTCAAAAGTTGTCCTTAAGCAACAGCAGCAAAAACAAAAGCACATACGGTGCCGTGTTCAAATAAGCTGTGGATTTAAGTCATTTGTTCTCTGCTGTCGCTGTAAAGAATGTCTACAGGAAACAGTGTTTCACAGTTATGAAGTGATGGAAGTCCTCCATTGCTACTCTTTTGGCCCTTTTCCACTAGCACGCCTTGGCCCTACTCTACTCGGCCCTACTCGATTTGCAGCGTGTTTCCACTAGCCCGGTACCTCCTAAAACAAGCTAGTTTTAGTACCTACTCCGCTCTGGTTCCAAGCGAGCTGAGTCGATACTAAAAGATGACATCACCGACTGCCGGCTACTGATTGGTCAGACAATGTCATCATCGATGAGTCATGAGCGCGACAACCTAGCATGCTAGCGGTAGCTACCATTAGCTTACCCTCATACGTCTTTTCTATGCAGCTTGATTGCTCTCGTCCTCGGCTTCATTCTGTTGTATAGCTTCCAAAACTCTCCTGTGTTTCTCAAGGGGTATTTCTTCTTGCCACCTGCAGCCTTCTCCTGCTTTCCTTTTTTACTTGGTTTGTGACAAAAAGCCACAGATTGTTGTGTCGCGCTCAAAATGACGTCACCGCAGTGCCGCTCACCCCGTTGGGCAGGCGACTGGGGCTAATGGAAAAGCAGCACAAGGCGAGTAGAGTAGAGCCGGGTAGAGTCAAGTAGAGTAGAGTAGGGCTAATGGAATAGGGTCATTTGTTACCTTAGCCAAGGAGGTTGTGTTTTCGCTAGGGTTTGTTTGTGTATGTGTTTGCTTGTCTTTTAGCAAAATTAGCAAAAAACACTGGATGGATTAACATGAAAATTTTACCTGAGATGTGGTTTGGTCCAAGGACAAACTCATTACATTTAGATTGTGATCTGCACATTTGTCTAAATGCAAAAAAATCCCCAAATTTGTGTAAAATCTCATAACTTAACATTGAGCCGTTTTTAAAGAAAAAGTCATATCTCTGAAATCACTTGGTGGATTCATTTCAATGTTTACACGATAACATACAGGTCAACTCTGTCATCAGAGTCAGACTCACATCACAAAAAAGCCCCATTGAACTTTGTAATGGCAAACCGCATTCATTTCTCCTCGGCTACTCTGAGGGTTCTGCCCCCTTTACGTCATCATGGGAATTGTAGTTTAGTACCTCCGCCAAGGAGGTTATGTTTTCGGGAGAGTTTGTTTGTCCATCTGTCTGTCCGTCTGTCCGTCTGTCCGTCTGTCTGTCTGTGAACAAAATAACTCAAAAAGTAATGGATGGATTTTGATGAAATTTTCAGGAAATGTTCAGCATGGGAAAAGGAAGAACTGATCCGATTTTGGTGTTGATCCGGATTAGCGTCTGGCCGCCATGGCGAAAAATGTGATTTCTGTGAATAACTACTGAACTAAAATAGATATCATTATGAATCCAATTGCTAATGGTATGTTTTCATGGTCAAGGAATTTAAATATTTACATGAAATAAAGGTAGGACTAATATTTATGGCGAATATCACAATATGGCTCAGGACTGTGGCACTGGCGGAGGTCTGCGCTCTCCGAGTGCTTTTCTAGTTGGCAAAGTAACGTCAGCGTTTTTCAAGCCTATGTCACTAAATTACCCAGCTTCCCTTGCAATGCCAGGAGGCATGGACAGACATGAGAGGAGGCTCGGCTGTCATGTCAGATCTCGTGGTGATCTACAATTGTATCTTGGTCGAGGTCTGTGCTGGTCTGGTCTGCGAGTGCTTTTGTGTGACAAAAATGAGACAAAAGCTAGCTTTTTTTGTGGTGTGAAAAGACAAAATGAACAGCTTCAACATATGGACGGGTATGTTTTATATTTGCTTTAATGTAGTTTACAGCTTCATAAAAGAGACACTTACCCTCTGATAGTCAAATCATGCTCCACTTACTTTTTATTTTGTTTTCAAAAATTTAAAATAAAGAAAAACACAATCCATAGTCACTTCCCTAACTTTGCTCTGTAGTCTTCTTGGGCAGCTATATATCCATACTGTTGATTTTTTTTTTGTAGTTCTCAGCTAAACTAAACTTATAAACAAGTCTTCAGGCAGAAAACTTGAAGGCTAACATGCAGTGTGACGTGATTGACCTCCATTTCTCCCATTAAGAAGAGGAAAGACCTTTTGGTCTCTGTAAGTCAAATTAACTGGATGGATTGAATTAGTTTTAGTTTTTAAAGGCCCTTAGTTGTCCATGGCCTGGTCCACTGATTTGGAGTTGCATTCAATTGTGCTTACTTAGAACAGATGTAAGGTGCTAAATAGCTTTAAAATAACTTTAAAAGCTCTGAACTCAATCTATTACACTGTGAACAAGTTGAATGAGCGGAACTCAACACGTTTTCTTTTGTTCATCAGCTTGTTGGATAAACCTGTCAAACATGACTGCTGTACTTTGCTTTCCCACAGAGATGGACGTCACATAAATGTGTCCTCCTATTCTTGAGTCTGCAGCCTTTTTTATAATCAGTTCTTGGTCAGTTTTGGGAAATGGAATGCTTATTCATTTTTTTCTCAAGTGGAGCAAATACAGTTGACACCTTTCTTGCCTCTAAAAGAGGAAGTGGCCCAGCTGCCTGATGTTTTCCTCTTGTAAGGTCCTTAAGTGAAGGAAAATGGAGAATGGATAAGAACTGAACACAGCCGGCCACAATAGCTCTGTTATATTTCTTTCGAAAACCAATTCTAAGAGATCCTCCAAAGAGTCATGCCCTGTAATTAATATTGGAGCTGGTGTTATATTCTATGGTATCCATAGTAATAAATGTCATAGAGTTGTCTCCTAGAGAATAAAATATATGGAGCAGAAATAGGTCTTATTACCTGGTTTCTCTTATACTAGATGCTGATTCAATCTCCCTTATGGCTCTAACTGAAGTATTAATAACATAATGTGTCGTTTGTGTTTTAGTTCGTCTGTGCATGTATGAAAGGAAACAATAACCTGCTGTGAGTTGGAATGGGTGTATGTGTGTACAGTTGCAGTAAAAGGCCAGGCCAATCGATCACACATTTCCCCATACTGTGGCCTCTCTGTTCCTCCTTTGTTTCATCGGGGGATTTAAACGTACAGACATAAGTTGTCCTGGATACGGACTTTTGGGGGTCTGACAGTGACTGAAGCGCTCAGTATAAGTACCTGAGTTTGCAGAGATGCCAGGCTGCTCTGAGAGGCTGAGTCAGGCTTGCTAAGCACAAATAAATGTCATTTTTGGACAAATATAAAAGAATTGTGCCTCCTCTATTTGGCATTCCATGTAGAAACAAGAACCTTAAGTCAAAACATTTTACTGTCAAGATAAACCACCAAATGTATAAATGACAATCACTAACCACTCTTTTTCCGTTTACTGAATTAAACCAGAATAACTCTTTTAGAAGTGCCTACTTTTTGTAGCAACTATCCTCTTAAAAGCACAATAAATCTTCAAGATTCAAAAGTGAGGAAGTATCTTATGTATTTTATGTTGCAGAATGAAAAATTCCAATTTTGTATGTACGTGTTCTCCGCAAACCTCATTCAGGCATTTATTCAGAAAGCTATTTTAACATCCTATATACTGTCAGTCGTGGGAACTGAAGTGATATATGCTTACTCACCTCTGCTTTGGACTCTTTCCTGCACCAATCAATGGTAATGTTAGAGCATAGCAATTGGAAACCAAAGGCACAATCTCACAGCTTATGTGGATTTACACCACAACAGTTGAGGATGGCTGAACTAGAGGGCTTTAGAAGAATGGAAATATTGAATATCTTTGTGGATTTTTAGGCAAGAAACTTAAAAAAATGTTCTGGGGACATCTGGAGCAAATGTATACTTAAAAAAAAAGGACTAAGATTTATTTCCTTTTACTTTGTCTCCTATTGTCTCCAGTGTCTTGTGTCTCTGGATGTACTTCCCATTTGTGTAGTCTCTTTGTCACTCATTCTGTGACTGCTTTAAAAATGACGTCTGTTTTTTCATCATACAGACAGCCAAGGGCCACACATTGGTCATGTTTTGTTATTACTTTTAATGTTTACCTCCATTAAATTTAAAGGATTACCAGAATATTTAGTTCACTGTGTCCACCCCAGCTTAAATTCTTTTGGGCTGTCACCTGAAATGTTACAAGCTCCCTGCTTTTATGACCACTAAATGAAATCCTTGTTCTGGACCTTTCCCCGAAGACAAGAGCAAGCCTCTGCTACCTGATGTCTTTTATGATCGTATCAACCGAGCAGTGAACTGTGAGGGAAATCTCACAAGTCTAACTTCAGTCAGGCAGACTCAGTGGAAGTCCAGGCAGAGCCCACACCAGCGTATCCGCATGAGAGCCCTTTCAGACTAGATGAATTTTGGCAAAAGGCCTGCCGTAACCCCTCTGCAAAGCCTGCCAGTCAGCAAATCTGGGCGAGCATGGACTATTGGATTCAGCACGTCTTCTCTCTTTACGCCCTCGAGATGTCTGACTGCATCTGAAGCCCACGAGGCAGCGAGAGGCCTGGGCAGAGACGCACAGCTTGAGTGAGAGACTTTAATTTCTTGCCACGAATCCTGTTAGTTGGAGGGACAAGCTTTGTGTTTTCTTTCTTGGCGGCTTGAGCTTGAATGACAGATTTATTTGGTTGAAATTATATTTCATCCCTGTAGGTAAAAGAAAATGAGTTGTGTTTTTCATTATCCGTAGAGCTTAGTATGTAAAAAGTCTTCATCTGTTCTTTATTTTTTATCAAAGAAGCATAAATTAGTTAACTGCTTGATTATGCTGCATTTTATGGAGACATCTCACTTTTTGTGTGAAACTAAATCAACAAAATTCTCTCATCCACAAGCAACAAAAATAGCTCCTTCTGTTTGACTCACTTAGCAACAAATTACCAAACTGCCTGTCAGCGTCGGGTAATTTGTTATCAAGTAAACCCACATTTTTGGAGTCATTCATCTCCAGTTACAACCTGTTCTTGGTCTTATCTGAACTTCGCTGTTAGACAGTTAATCAAACCACTCCAGCCGTCAAATTGATCCCCTCAACCCGAGCACAATAGATTGGACGAGAACGAGCTCTGCTACGTGTGTGAGCATTCAGCCCCGGCCCTCGCCGCTGTGTGTTTGTGTTTCCAGCGGCTTTGATTACCGCGCTGCAGCCCACTAGGCGACCCACATCACCAGAATACACTGACAGTAGAGAGGGGTGGGGGGTCGGGCGATGCTCCTCTGCGTGCCGTCGTCTCCGAGGACAAGGCCGTCTGAAGAGTAAGAGAGAGAGGGAGAAATGTGTAGCGTTCACGCTAGGGTCTAAAAATAAACATGCTGCTGATGGTGTCAGAGGGTGTGAGCCTTCTGCAGTGGCAACCTAGCTTCTCATTAAGAGGTTCACCAGATGCACATCCCCTGACACTTAAGAAACAGCCATGTGTAAATGTTTATGCATGATAAATAATCTAATCGTTCCGTTTTTATCAGGCTGCATAGCAAATTGTCCCTTGACTGTTGGATTGTATATAAAATGGAAGCTAAATCAAAGTAATTGAGAAAAATCAAACAGACTTGGAACATGCAAGAAAGCTAAGACATTAGTAGAAATGGTGCAGTTCATTTAATCCTGGAGTTCGTAACGCCCGAGTTACAAATATGACTTTCGTGGGAGTGCCTAAGCAGGTCGAAATCTCTACTCTTCTACCCATGAGTTTACTGGCTCATTGTTGAATGTGTGTAAATTGGATTTAACAATGAGCCAGTACTTATATTCAAGTAACAAGACAAATGGAAAGTTCCAAAGACTGCATAGGCTGTCTTGGCAGCCACATTGGTAGTGACAAGTTCGCCCTGAGAGCTAATACAAGAGAGTAAAATATGTTTTGGAGTTTTACTTGAAGTTACGTTTATGTTCTTGCTATTCTTTGCTTTAGAGCAAAAGACTGTGCATGTCTTTATTTGCATTGGATGACATGCATGCCCATCAGTGTGCTCTGAATGTAATATTTGGGTTATCAGCATGAAGCATCAGTGTTTGGAGAGGCCGTGACTGTTTTCAAGACTGATCCGTGCCCGCTTTGAAACCGAGCCTCACATATTTTTTGGTCATGTAGTAAGAGCAGAAGTATTGATGAAACATATCTCCACCAGAGATTAAAATTTACTGTCAGAAATGGTGAAATCAGAAGCAACAGAGGCTTGAAAAGTCTTAGAAATAAAAGTCAAAATCCTCATCATAACTATTAGCTAATAGCACCTACTTGGTGCATCCTTATAATATATGCATCTTTACATTTTCCATGCTTGTCGCACCTGCTTTTCCCCCTCATAAAGTTTGTATAGTTTCTGTCTTCATCCCATCCTGGTGCAAAAGCAGAGTCAGGTTGATTAGAGGAAATAACAGAGGCTCGTTCGAGGACATACATTGTTGAAAAAATTGGAATGGCAAAGCAAAATCCTCAACAAAGCAGGAAGTAAATCATGGTGGGTTAGTCAGACCAGCGTGGCCATTACATCTGCTACAATAGGCCCATTAGCTTTATTATGATTGCAAAAGGAAACAGAAATCCAGCAGAAAGCAAATCATTACAGGGAAGTCAGGGTCCAGGACATTTCCTGCGCATTTTCAGCAGCTAAGAATTAGAAACACATACAGAAGGCAAAATGTTGCTGTCGGAGCTCATCTCCACTGCCTGACTTACATCTACGGTGATGTTGAAAATCTGACGATGAAATAAATAAGATATTGACTCATGTAAAGGAAATGAAATCTAACCTGGTTCTACTGAGGACCAGTGTCCACATTTTTCTGTCTGAGCAAATTAATGCTGCTATCCTCTAACCAGAGTACATTTGATCATCACTTCCTCCTCAATTATGCTGACTTCAGCAGTTAATCTAGTAATTTGATCCAAATGAATGGAGGCTGATATTACAGTAAAAAGCTAATGACTCCAGCTAAAAGTACAACTCAGCTCCAGGGCCAGAGTCCTGAATACGGACTTTTGGGGGTCTGACAGTGACTGAAGCGCTCAGTATAAGTACCATAGTTCGCAGGGAAGCCAGGCTGCTCTGAGAGGCTGAGTCAGGCTCACAAAGCACAAATAAATGTCATTTTTGAACAAATATAAAAGAAATGTGCCTCTTCTATTTGGCATCAGCATTCTAGGGAGAAACAAGGAGCTTACGTCAAAACATTTTACCGTCAAGGAAAACTACCAAATGTATAAACGACAATCACCGACCTCTCTTTTTCCATTTTACTGAATTAAACCAGAATATCTCTTTTACAAGTGCCTCCTTTTTGTAGCAGCCATCTTCTTTAAGGCACAATAAATCTTCAAGATTCAAACGTTAGGCCGCATCTTTTGAATTTGATCTTGCAGAAATAAACCTTCCAATTTTATATGCACATGTTCACGTCAGACCTTATTCAAAAATCCTACATACTTTCAGTCGTGGAAGCTGAAGTGTAAAATGCTTACTCACCTCTACTTTGGACTCTTTCCTGCACCAATCAGTAGCAACATTAGAGGACAGCAATTGAAAGCCAAAGGCGCAATCTCACAGGTCATGTGGATTTACACCAAAACAGCTAATGATGGCTGAACCAGAGGGCTTTAAGAGCATGCAAAATTGAGTACCTCAGAAGAACATAAAAACAGTGAAATATATTTCCTTGTACGTGGTCTCCTATTGTCTCCAGTGTCTTGTGTCTACTCCCCTCTAGCCCCCTCTCTATGAAGCCTATAGAGCCTATAACTGTTGTATATCCTGCCTGTGGGGATTTTGTGGCTGGAAATGACTTGCTACCGAGCAGCTTGTTCTCCAGTACTGTCAGAAGTTTGTTGTTTAGATGTCTTAAGATGGTTGTGTTGTTCCAGATTCCCAACTGATAGCTTTCAGTCATGTGACCTGTATGTGGGACTGAAAGGCAAAAAACGTGATCCATCATTGATCACTGCATGGAACTGCATCCTAGGCTTTTTATTCATCACCTGTGCTGAACAGCTACTGCTTACATCTCATGAAAACCACAGAAACATTCAGACATTTATGTAACTTAGGAATTTTAAGGTGCTTTGGACCCCCCTAGAGCATCCAGGACGAGACTAAAGACTCTGAGATGCTGATAGACTTGAGATGTGACAGAAGCTCAGGCCACAGTCTTTCTAACATTATGTTTAAGTATCTGTAAAGTCTCCATGCCCATATCGCCAAGGTAAAACATATTGTCAGGTGAAGTTAACACAATCTTTCCATTTTACACTGCCATTATTAGCATAATACTGAGTTTTACAAGACAACCCAAATTGAAACTAATGGAAGTGCTCACTCTCCAGCTGACCCTAAGCAGCGGTTTATGAAGTGCAGTTAGAACTTAAAATGAAATACATTTTAAGAATCAGCTTTAGTGATCTGGTATATTGGAAACACAAGAGATTTTACTCTGGATGACTTCACTCCCCTTGTGCAAAAGAAGACTCCCCTATTTACAAAAAAGAATAGAAAAGAAGGAATTACATTTTTAGGCAGTTAATTTAAATGCTAAATAGTTTTTGTCTTGTAAATGTGACCAGACAAGAGGAGCAGAAAGTAGAAAAATCACAAAAAAAATATTCAAGAGAGCAAAGTGGCAAGGAAGCCGTCTGCAGCACCATCTTTTTAAAAGTATTTTGGGAGGTTAACAAGCATATACATGAAAATCAGGCCACTTTCAACAAAAAATATGTAAATGGTATAATGAATACATCGGTGAGTATGGAAATGTGCCATTATGTGCAAACTATGAAAACAAACATTCCAGGAAAAAAACAACTTCAAGTCTTATCCATCTTAAAGTAAGTGGATTTGCCAGAAAAGTCTGTGTATGACTTGACAGACGACACTTTTTGCTGTCAGCGCAGCTATATAAGTAAGTAAACTTTTTTTAAGTAGAACTTTTCACAGACAAAGGTCACAGAGTGCCTCACAATCAAAAGAACAACAAACAAGACATAAGCCATATTAGTGTACATCAACAGAGCAAAGCATTTTCCTCTCGTCAACATGGCGGTCATGCATTGATTAAATAAAAGCAGCCTCTGAAAATTGAAACTGCAAATTTAAGGCCATGTTTGTGTGAAATTGTGTTGTCAAGTTTGCTCTGTGTTGATATGGCAGCCACTCTAATAATTGAAACAAAGGTTCAAGCTGATATGTTCTTGTGAGAGTTACACCATCTCATGCAGACACCCAACAATTTCATGAATGAGTGTGTTAAGAGTGGACTAGAGACACAGTCTAAAAGTGATGGGTGGCTGGAAGTTGGCTGGTATGCTGCTGGTAACAGGCTGGAAGTTTGCTGGGAGGGGAAAATCGCAGCAGCTAATCCAATCTGACCTTCTTTTAAACTTTTAGAATTACCATGTTGAACTTTTTCCTTTTTTCAGTCACTACTCTTAGCTTATTTCATCTTTCAGCAGTGATTTCTATTTTACAACTTTCATTAAACCATCTGTTATGACTCACTGGAAAGAGAACAATTGTATTCCCCAAAGTTGTTCTCTTTTGTACGGTTCATTTTCAGGACGTCTTGCAGAATTTCTACCAAAGGAAAAAGTTTGAGTGATGTTCCCTGACTTCCTCAGAGATTGCTCGAGAGAAGATGGGTTGCAGTTTAAATTGGTAATTGCATGTTAACCCAGAAGTGCAGGGGTCCCCATGCTGTTTACCAATCTTCACAATAATATCAGTTTTTAATCTTCTGTGGAGGCGGCAGTATAATCAAAGGTTAATTTATTTGCCATTTTCATTGACTTTTTGGGTTGATTCCTGGTTTTAGAAATCCCTCTACGCCCACTGCAGGAATGATTGTCATAGAAATGAACACTCTCAATATTTATAGGGTGAGAAGTTCACCATAACTTGAACTCTCAGAATCAGTCGGCGGGCTCTCGGTCACTCCTGGGTGGCCTCGCACAGCAATTATCCGGCTCTGCCTGCTGCTCATTCCCTGGCTCTTACCGGACATCTGGGATAACACTCTGAAGCAGATGCATAGAGTCCATTACGTTTGCCCCCCCTGGCTCTGCGGCCATATTTCCTCTGTCAGTGTAACCACAGCGATGAGATTCTAAGGGAGGGGACCGGGAGCGTGGCCTTGTCCCCGGCTCAATCTGCTTTCAGGGCGGAGAAACATACACACACACACACACTCATGCAGCATGGCGCCATATGGACACAGCACATAATGAGGGTCATTAATGTGCCGGTGGAACGTGTGATTGACAGGTGGCGAGGTTAGCTGAGTGGCAGGTCCATCTACATTGGAAAAGATGGAGATGGCAGTGTCACGGCCACACACGCCATCACAATTTTTTTTATTATTATGATGTGTCGTGACAATGTCAAAGCTTTTACCCAGAGTGACCCGTCCATCCAAATGAAGCTCCTTGTGAAATTGTTTGGCTTTAAAAGTTTAAGAGGCTTTCCTTGCGCCGGGATATTATTGATGCCATTTCAGTCCTGTCTGTTCTGCTTGGTTTGAAGTTCTTTCATGGCTCGATATGATTATATTAGGCCTCTATTTCCTGAGCAGAGGAGAGAGCACTCAATGGAGGCAGATACCTGGAAATATTGGAGACTTATTTTGGATCTTTTCATACAAACTGCTCTGACTGAGAACAATCATGAAGATGAATGGCAAACTTAGCCTCTGTCTCAACCTCAAGTAATTGGTGCGCTCTGACAGCAGCTCATACATTATAAAGAGAGTTGTTGCATAAGTAAACAGGTGGAGCATGCAGAATAAATACAAAAGCTTTTAAATTAACCTCCAAGCAAGACTGAGCGGCGTAAAAGCAGGAATAATACCTTTACTTTTACAAACAAAGAAGTAAGAACAAGTTCAAACCTTTAAAAACAGGATTCCATGATTTTCAAATCCTTTTGCACCAGCATTAATGATGCCCTCACAAATGTGAAAGTTACCCATGCCATGGGCAGGAGACACACCCATACCATCACAGATGCTGGCTTTTGAACTTTGCACTAATAAAAGTCTAGAAGCTCTTTACCTGCATATCCCAGAAGTAAGACTCACTGTTTCAAATTGATTTCCTAAAACAGTTTGAAATGTGGGGCGGCACAGTGGTGCAGCAGGTAGTGCATGTGCCTCACAGCAAGAAGGTTCCCAGTTCAATCCCTGGGTTGGACAGGGGTCTTTCTGTGTGAAGTTTGCGTGTTCTTCTAATGCATGCGTGAGTTTTCCACTGGGCACTCCGGCTTCCTCCCACAGACCAAAAACATGTTCATTGGGTCAATTAGTGACTCTAAATTGCCCTTAGGTATAAGTGTGAGTGTGAATGGTTGTCTATCTCTCTGTGTTGCCCTGCAATCTACTGGCGACCAGTTCAGGGTGGATGAAAGAATGAATGAATTTGAAATGTGGACTTGCCAGGCCACAGCCACTTTGCGTCAGTCCAGCTCAGATGAGCTCAGAACTGAAGAAGCTGCTACCAGTTCTAGGAGTTATTGATATATGGCTTTAACTTTGTATTGTACAGTTTAATTTGCACTTGTAAATGTGGAGACAGACTGTGTTAACTGACTGGTACTGAGCCAATGTGGTAATATGCCTGACAGAATTATGCCAGTTTTTAATGCAGTGCTGCTAAGAGATCATAGGTCATGGGCATTCAGTGTTGGGCCTTGCAGCTTACAGAGATTTTCCTGGATTCTCCAAATCTCTTGATGATACTTTATTTTGGACTTTGGATGATGAAATCAATAAACTCCTTGTTATTGTATGTTTATATTCATTATTCCTGAGCTGTTGGACTGTTTGCTCAGGCAGTTGTTCACAAGGTGGTGAAACACAGCGCATCCTTGCTTGTCAACGGCTGAGCCTTGTTTTCTCCTTCATCATGTTGTGGAACGTTCCAAACAGGTGTTTTTAGAGATTTTCTTAACTTTTGAAAAGGGTTTGGAAATCACTGTTTTCAGTTTTTTCTTCTTTTGTCACAACATCCTAACCTATTTGGAACTAGTGTTTGTAAAATACACTGATAGTTACATAATCTGATTTTTAGGACATTTAATTGATCTTTCTAATGTAGTGCTTTCCAACAGATCTTACCTCAAGACCCTCTTCAAGTGAATGCCATTGTTACTTTCATTAATTCACAGCCACTAAAATTTCATTTAATGAATGATATGTTGTTTTGTTGGATTTTGAATGAACAAACAGCTACCCTGACATCTCTGCGTACATGTATAAATAAAGATAAAAATAAATAAATCTCTATAACAAGTCAATTAACACTGTATCCACAAAATAAATACCCAAGTCTATACAATTTGTCACTGCACCACATTGCTCTCCCATTAAAAGCTTTTATTTTTTTTGCAATTGAACACACACACACAAAAGAAAAAATTAAACTACAATATAAAACCTGATAAAGAGTAAAGCTAGCAGAAAAAACAGCAGAGAGGTAGGGAGAAGAGAGAGTTAAAGAAATGAGTGAGTGAATGAATGGGGGGGATTTATGGGATTCATTTCAGAATTTCTGCGTGGGAATGGGTGCCTACATCTTTATAACTCTGACTCATGGATTAATATGTAAGTTTAAGTTGTTAAGTACAAATCATTTGTGTTTTGTTTTGAGCATTTTGCCTTAAAATCTTCAATTTTCTTCTACAAACAGTCTGCTTGACTTTTGCCATTATTTTTCGCCTGTTTGGTGCATGTTAATGGAAAAAAACTAGTCTTGTGAATCCTTTAATTTTTGCTCTTGTCAATTACAATCATCACATCTCCCACTGAATTAACTTTTCCAAACTAGAATCGTATTTTTCAGTGTCAGCTCAAACTTTTGAATAAGCTCTGACAGCTTTGTGTCCAGTCCTTGAAAACCTTTTCATTTTGTCCTGAACATCTCCCTGGTTCACCCTCCAATATTAAAATTTGATTTTTAATTTAGCAGGCTTGTATATTCAGCTTTCAGCAAACCAAGCAGTAATAACCTTTGCACAAACATTTAGCCCTCTTTTTTAATAGAGGCACAAATCAATGTCTGTGTGAGTGTTTGGCTGCTCTACCTGAACTTATTAGTCTGGATCCATTCTGACAAGTGGCAGGCTGGTATTTTAAAATGTTTACAGACGTAGATAAAATGATTGAGCTGTAATAAATCATGTTACTTTAGGCTGTATTAAGGAGGAAAATAAATGTGTGCTCGGTGATTACACACAACTGAAATTATGTTTCTTCTTGTCAGCTTACAGGAAAAATGGAAAAGCTTGTAAAAAAAAATAAACAGGAGGGCAAAATCGATATGACAACAAAATATTAGACTGCCTTTGGATCTGGATCATTGAACCATTCAACATGGCAGCCACTTTTCTCGACTTTACTGTTTCTAAAGTGGATTTACGACAAGCACAGGCTTTATGAGCACTTAAAAATGTGTCCAATAAGTGTTGAGGACCCTTAAAAATTCAACAAAGTTTTTCTGGAGCTTTTTCATTTCTGTGAACTGATAAAAGCAAGTTTCTATTTTGCTGTAGTCCTTTTTGAGCAGCTAACAAGCATAAAAACCTTAACTCATTATTAAAGACGATTCAACTCGCATTCATAGAAATCACTGCTGAACATGGATCTGAAATGAACTGGTAGACACATTGTGTGTAGAAATTAGATTTTAAAGACAGAATTGCCTGCATATTTTAAGGTTTTCGACTCAAGAATAAAAGAGTGTTTGTGGAGAGTGATAAGTTTTAGAAGAAATGTTCTTTTTCTCTATTGGCCACAACTTATCAGCCAAATGAGGGGGCTGTTCATAGCTTTAAATATGTATGGAGGTACTATGGTATTATTTCTTTTTTTTATTACGTCTTGTAACTTGAATGCCTATCTCAGGGAAGAATACACAGACAAGTATCTTCAGCAGACCTGCAGGGCACCTTCGAGAGACACACATTTGAAGTGTCTCATTTTCACGCCTCTTTCTGTTGACATCTTTGGCCAGACCATTATGTGCTCAGGCTCCCCTGTCAAAGCTTGGAGGTCTTTCTTAGAGCAAATGTCTGACAAATGCAATATCTGAAGAATGCTTCAAGGGATTTTTATCAAACTTGACCTGGGAGGTAATTTGATTAAAAATTAAAGATCCAAAGCAAAAAATGTTATTGAGATTTGCTTTCAACTTTACTCAAGTTGCCACAATGACACCAGGATGAACTGATGAGATTTAAAGGAAAAGTTCGGTTTCTACAGCTTTCACGTTGTTTATAGAATGAAGTAGAACAATATACTCACCCAGAAGGCTTTCCTGATCCAAACTGTGCTTCGGGAGATATTTAGATCCAAAATCGAGAACTATATACTATATACTATAACAAAATTATACATGCCCTATCGCACATAGGGCATGTATAGTCCCACTTCTAAAACTGCATTAATCGTCCAAAAACTCATTAGTTTCACCAATATTTAATCATGGTCCACTCACGCTACTCCTCCATTACAGTTTGTGTTGCTCCAGACATGTTTTGTGGCTGTGCTAACCTCTGAACTCAAGAAGAAGAATGTTTGCCTCCGCGCATGCGCAGTACTCAATGGAGAGCTGTTCTTCTCTTTGCCTCCGTGTCCTCCTTTCGATGAGCTCCTCATCTGTAAACTTTGGCTCGAAACTGTAAGGACACCCATCATATTCAAAGTTCTCATCCACAACATCTTCATCCGATAGATATTCGTCCATTTTGCACAAAACTGGAAGAAGAAAGTCGTTGTGTAGCCGACGGTCTTCCCCTGAAACAATGAGCCATACTGTGTATGCGCAGAGGCAAACATTCTTCTTCTTCAGTTCAGAGGTCAGCACAGCCACAAAACATGTCTGGAGCGACACAGACTGTAATGGAGGAGTAGCGTGAGCGGACCATGATGAAATATTGGTGAAACTAATGAGTTTTTGGACGATTAATGCAGTTTTAGGAGCGGCGCTATACATGCCCTATGTGCTACCATTATACGGATGTCCGCCGCTCGATTTTGGATCTAAATATCTCCTGAAGCACTGTTTGGATCAGGAAAGCCTTCTGGGTGAGTATATTGTTCTACTTCATTCTATAAACAATGTGAAAGCTGTAGAAACCGAACTTATCCTTTAAGATGTGTTAAATGTGAAGCACTTGCTTGTTAACTCGCATAGATTCAAGGACTTCTGATGTTAGATGCACAAGATGTATTCTTGTTACCTGTCAGGAAGTTGTTCAACTTTCGAGGCATTTCAAGTTAACTGAAGTTCTGGTTTACTTTGAGAAATAATTTTAGGCATTTCTTGATGATAGATGTGAAGACTGAGGCAGAAAAAAAAGATATTCAGTTCAGTGGTTATCGAGTGTCTGTCAAGCCGTTTTCTGCCCATCCATCCACTGTCACCAAAAAAAGTCAGTGTTAAGATGTAGATTGTGTTTATTAATTTTCTCATTAAGTATCTGTATGAAAACACTGCCATCAGGTGCATAGTATTCCAAACCTAACCCTACTTTATTAGTTTCTGAGAAGCACATCTGAGTCTAAACATTCAGATTTATTATAATTTTTTATTTCTAGATTTGGTCTTTCAACATTTAAAGTTTAAATGAAAACCAAGTAAACCCATTGACTCTTTTTGAAACTCAGCCCACACTGATTTTATAAAAGTCCCTCCTCTGTTCAGGGAGATTAGTCTATCACACTTTAGGATTTGTGCTTGGCACCTTTAGTGGCATAATAGATTTCGAGGAGGTCTAGGCCAATCATTTGCCCCCCACTCAGCTATCAGAGTTGCCAGCTAAGGGCACTAGGAATCACAGGCCCAACCGCTCACTTGGCTCTATGACTGGCAAGAATGATATTAGTCAGTCATGTTTTATTCTTCAGTGTCAGCCTACCAGCAGACACACTGCCAAAGTGATTTCTCATGGCTCACAAGCATCCTCGCATGTTGAGTGAAGAAAATTTGAGAGCTTGCAGGCATGTTGTGTTACCTTGGACCAAGCTGAAATAGTGTTCCTTCTTGCCTCCCCAATAAAAAAATAAGTTATCACATAGTTTGTTTTACTTCTGTCAGCACAAACATCCTTTCATGCCCTGTCATAGAGGATAGCTAGAGCCAGAGGCATTTTATTTCAGACCATCTGCCTGTCCATCCGTCCATTAATGTCATTCTGGTGAATGAAACATATCAAGAAATCTAATTTTAATATTCTTCAAACTTGGCTCAACTGTGCTCTGTAAATCCAGGATTTTGGAATTTAACCCTTTAAGGCCCAAGACCGTAGATTATAGCTAGAAAATTCAAATTTTTTGGAGATTGCATTTTTATTTCACTTTCTGCTAAAATCCTACAAAAATCAAAATGTCCATAAAATTCAACGTATAGATTTGTCCTTATCTCATTTGATACATTAGGTGTTTTTGGCAACTGATAATCCATTTGAGGACATTTTTTATCATTTATCTGATTGCATTTAGATGTTTTTTTTTTTGTGGTAATTTGATGATCATATTGAGTAAATAGAGGTATTATAAAAGTATGTATCAAATATGATACAATTGGCGTGATAGGGTTAAGATTTATGCCTTGTGTTTTGTTGTTACTTGTGAAGCAGAATTTACTGTTTGCACAAATGTCAATGTCCAGACTGATTTTAGGACCTTGTTAACAGACAAATATGCGCTAGCAAAAACGTAACCACCTTACCAGAGGTAGGCCTAATAAACAGTGAAACTTCATCTCCTACTTGATGGTGGGATATCTCATACGGTAAAGCACCATGGTATTGCAGTTCAGTTTTGACTGTCCTGGGAAATCACATTTTTCCTGTAAGACCTACTTATTTTAATATTGCGTACATTTTCGCCATTTCATGGCATTCTGCAGCGTTGTTCACAAGTTGAAATCTTGCGCGTCACAATATAATTCCTGCACATCCCAATTCAGCTAATCAGACTGTCAGTATTTTTTTCTCTATGGCTGATTGGCTGTTGTGTATCACATGTCTACGTATCTCACAGGGAGGAGAGATGCTTTGTTCTCTCTCAGTCCTGCATCAGTCCTGCATCAGTCCTGCATCTCTCTCAACAGTGATATTAGCAGTACTGTAAAAGTTTCGAAAACATGCTGAGAGAATATTTTAATAGGGTATTTCTATTTCTCAGAATTTCCCTTACCCTAACTAACCCCTACGATGGAGCGAGGACCACTGTATACTGTTTCTAGGTCTTTCTCAAACCTTTGCACAAGTCCTTTCTCACTCCAGGATAAACTGAGTTCATTTTGAAGGTGACGTGGAGGTGACTGTCTCTAATGTTTACTTCCTGCTTTTAACTGGAATATAATAAGGAGTCTTTAAGGCATTTTTTTAACTTGGCAAACAGATCAACTTAGAGGGAGGCCCTTCTGCACTACTGCTGACAGTGCCTCACAGCTAAAGTCCACCCCGGGTCTTGAACCAGCTTGATTGAATGAAGGGGTCATTCAGTCTGGGCCTTTCTGTGTGGAGTGTGCCTGTTCTCCCTATGCATGCGTGGGTTCTCTCAGAGCACTTTGGCTTCCTCCCAATGACCAAAAACATGCTTGCAAACAGTTCAGGGTGTGTTTTTATTTGCTCTAATCTTCTGATTCCCCTGATGTGATGTTGTCATCTATTGATTTATTGATCTATTTATTGATCTATTGTTTTTTTATCAGCACTATCATCATTATTCAAAATCATCTTTATTTGCAACACTTTATGCAGAAAATTTTGATCATACTAGTGAAGTATTCATATAGTACTTCAAAGTTTCACCATTTTCTTTTCTGCTATAATTTTCTTAACCCTCTTCATTTGTGTTTCTTTCCTGCTCTCTTGTTTGAATTCTTGGGTAACTTTTCTGTTTGACCTGTCTGTTTGTGCTCATTTTATTGTTCCCAGTCTTTGTTTCTCTGTTAAGCACCTCTGTTTTTAAAAAGTGCTATATAAATAGAGTTATTATTTTAAAGTTGTTATTACCCTGCCTCTCAGCCAGTGTCAGCCGGGATAGGCTCTATCTCAAAAGAGATGAGCAGTTTAGATCAATGATTGATGGATGGATGTTATGATGTGTCCCCATCCACTCAAATAACATTCTGGATGACTTGCAGTGAGGGGCAATAAAGCATTTTTACTTTCACTTTCTTGTCCAGTATGATAAAATTGGTGAAGAAGTGAGAATGGTTTTGTAGTTTACTGATTTATTAATCTACATGATGGAGTGCTGTTTTTGTTTGAAAAGTCTCCTTCATTCACACAAGTCAGTTGGGGCTGAGGCCATCATACCTGCACGTCCTGGCACAATGTATCTAGATCAGGGATGGACAACTAGGCCCTTCTCCTACTCAATGCGGCACACCAATCATTTCCAGAAGACAAAAAACAAAACCTAATTGTAAATATGAAGAAAACAAAAGAACAACTGCTAAATACTAAATATTGCACGCATTGGGATAGGTGAGACATTTTTTTTTTACTAAACTCAAATTGCTGGTACATGCCTTTGTTTACAAGTCATTAAGTAATTTACTTTGTGATGATTTTATCTCTAAATATATATTGTAAGGCATTAAAAAATAATATATAGTATTAGAAGACATATATTTGGAAACAATGATACAGGTAAGAAATGTGTGCTTTAAAAACTGGTTAACATTAAGTCTTTTATTGCATTAAAAGATTAAATTGACTTTAGTTATGTGTTCTGCTTAGTAAATCATGCATTTTTAATTGTGTTTGACTTAAATATATTAATGTTGGCATAATCCTTTTCTGAAGCTTTATATTTGCACTTTTGGCTTATTTCTGTATATTTTTTCCTCATTGAAAGTGCCTGACGATATGCAACAGTGTAGCTCTCAGGCATCGAAAATTAATGTATGTGGCCCTCTTGATAATTTTGCCCACTCTGACTTTAGAGGTCAAGTCATATATGCCTCTTGTTTATCCTTTGCTTGTGAATATAATATCTCGTATGATCTTTTGGGATTTTCTTCTTCTTGTGTAAAACGGTTCATTCTTACTGAAGGGTGAAATTAATGTTTTAGGCCAAAAGTCAAGGTGCTTCTGCCTTGAGTTTGTCTCAAAGTTGCTCGATGGAATTCTTTAAAACTTTGGTTTCAAGATTAGTTTATTATTTTTTTGAGGATACACTGTATGCACTGGTCCTGTCCACAGTTTGTAGATCCAGATCTGAACTATCTAAACATCTTTTCTGGTCACTTTCTAGTCTCAGCTATCATGAGCAGTTATCATGCCAGCCAATAGGCGCTGCATTAATGTGTTTCGATGATAAAGAAAACCACAGCCGGTTACGTTCTAAAGCCAAGGTCTCAGCGAGGGCACATGATTGACATTTCAAGAGAACTCAGGAGCCGCAGTCAGAGCCTAAAAGCTGCCGGATTTCAAGCCGTGTGAGCGACCCCCTTGGACACCCATCAATGCCGAGGCTTCGCGTGTGCCCCACCCACACGGGGCATCACCTGCTGTCAGGGAGACATTAACAAGGCAGGCTGTGCTCTGTCCTCTCCACCCGCAATCCTCTCCATTCACGTCAAGAAAAAAAGTGGTGTTATTTTCCTACTTTAGTGCTGGTGACAGCAAGTTAGCCCCTGAATTGATCCAAAACAGTTCCCTCAGTCTGATTGGCCCACACTGTGACACTCATTTAGCAGATTAAACATCCAAGCAGATCTCCACCTGTTGCCCCAGGTCTTTCTTTTTTTGTGTTTCTTTCTTTGTCAGACAGCCTTTGGGGAAATTAACTGATGAGTCCACGCTGGCAAACGGGGTTGCTATAGAAACTTCACATATAAGACTAAGGCTGGAGTTTGTCACTGGAGAGAGAGCAGACAGAGAGGGAGACAAAGAGGTGTCTGTGTTGAAAGCCCACTGGAGAGGCATCAAAGGTGGAGTCATTTGCAACACAACATTAGTGCCATGCTTTATTTCCTGTCTTTTTTTTTTTTTTACCGCACCCTTGCTGCAATGTCTCCTGAAACATCACATGCTGGCTCCTGAGAGGAATATTTTCTTACGTACGTAACAGAAAGTGAGGCAGACACCATAATTTGTTGTTATGGTTTCAGGAGGAGGCTCTGACAACATGTTTGAGTTATTTTTCATCAGTTCGTGTGCTTTTGTTTCACACTATCATCCCACAAAGAGTAGGATTTTGTTGGACAGTCCAGCTGTGAGCACTGTGTCAGGCTTCATGCTGGATCATTGAGATGCTGAGTCCAGACTGATAACATGTTCTGTTACTGGCCCCTAGTGGTTCAAGTCAGAACTAAGTATGCAATCATACCATGAGGGTGGATGTATTTTTAAAGACTTGACTCATCACTGATGGCTGTATATATACTGTATCTGCTAAGTGGTCTGATTGGCCTATACATTTAGTAAATCACTGCCATTATCTTTCTTACATGTCTATTTGGGGCTGCTGCTATTGTGCTTTCATCAGTGAAAGGATAGTCAAGGCTTCTCCTTGTGTTTTTATTTGTGAGCACAGAACAAAGGCACAAAAATACCAGAGGACCTGAGAATTTACACCTCAGTAGAGGTTTATATTGTCATTTAAATATCATTTTGAAGTGGACGCGTTGCATAGATGTTCTTTCTGATATTTTTTACAGTTGCAGATGCTCCTGTTAAAGTGTTAGTTTTAAATTGTTTAAATTTGAGTTTTCTCCGGCCTCCGTCCTGCCGCAGTGGGGTGGGGGTGGCTGGGTGCTGGGGGCGGGGGGTGGCTCGGGGCCGGGTGGACGGGCGGTCGGGAGAGGCGGGTGCTGTCTGCAGGGGGCTGCCGCTCTGGGCCCTGGGTGTTGTCTTTGGTGTTGGTGGGGAGGCGGGTCTGTGCCCCCTTGGGTCCTGGGGCTGTCCCTGGGCCTGGTAGTCTGGGGACCGTGTAGGGGGTCTCGGGTGCCCTGGTGGCCCGGGGGGTGCCTGTGGCCGTGTTTTCCCTGGGCTTGGGCAACTACTTGGGTATTCGGTGACCACTTCACATGCATGCGTATACAGATACTCAAGCTCCTGTCGAGACTAACTAAGAGACATGATAGATCCTGTCAGAACATGCTGAGTCGGGTACTCTTACACATCTTCTCACATCCTGTGATGCATGCCACTCCATCTCTTAGCCATGTAGGCCCACACTCCCCCTACTATCAAGACCCCACATTTCTGGTGTCCCTTGTTTCTTACAGCCTTTACTTCCTGTATGGACTTAAATTAGCACAGCAGTTGAACTGCTATCTCAAATCAACAACAGTAGACGTTTGTCCTCCCTTCTGTTTGTCTTGTCTTGTCCTGTCTGTCACTATTTCCCCTTCTTTCACACTGTGGTGTGACACGGCTCTCCCCTTCAGCTCACATCAGGGGTTAAATAAAGTTTAAAATGATGGAGTAACCTACAGGGAGGGCTGGTGATGGTCAATATAGCAGTTAATCATATTCAACATTTCTCTGACTGCTTGAAAAAAATGCATTGGTCTTTTCAACGCTGTCATCTGACACAGTGCTCAGCAGAAAAGACAATGCAAACTGCTTTTAGTGAGAGTGAACAGTGGCCAGAGCTCGGGAAGCAAGGAATGTGTGAAGGAATGAACTACAGGCCAGATCTAAAAAAAGGGCTTTAGACAACACACCCCTGCACATGAGGCCCATGGACCCAGATGGGCAAAAGTAACATCTTCAAGGTTTTTGATGAATTGATTTTCAAAGTTATCTCCTCACAACTGCAGATAAACATCTTTAAAAAATGTATTCCCTCCAAGTCCATACCAATAAAAAGAAGCACATAAGTCTACAAAAGCTTTTTTAATCGTAAAGCAATGTTATATAAAAAATAATAATACAACCATCAATCCATACATCCATCATCTATCCACTTAGTCAATTAGACAGCAAACTATCAAGCCTACAAGCCAACCACTACAGCCACCAAGCAGCCATTTTATCCATCCAACCAGCAAACCGGCAGCAAGTCATCCATCAGATTATCCATCCATCTAGCCAGCCATCCACTTGTCCATCCATTCTGATAGACAGACAGACAGAATGCAAGCCAACAGTCATACAAGTGTGCAAGTTAGCCACTAATTAATCTGTTCTGCTGGCAAGGCAGCCATTCATCTATATCATCAGACTGCTTGTCATTCATCCATCGATCAATCCATCCACCTGTCCACTCTGTCAGTCAGTATACCTTCCATCTATCACGCATACCAGTCATTTACCTGTCTATCCAGCCAGAACAGCAGGTCAGCTATCAATCCATCCATCTATTCATCCAACAATCCATCCATCCTACCTGCTACACTGACAGACAGCAAGCTAACAAGCCAGCAAGGCAGCCCCTACATCCATCTGTTAAGCCAGCTAGGCAGCCATTTATCCATCCGATGAACCAGCAAACTAGTTTTCATCCATCTAACTGGGCAGCAAGTCAATCATCCGTCCACCCTTCCATCTATCCATCTGAGGGTTTTTAACTTGAGGCTAAATACAGTATTTGAGAATAAAAAGCCTTTTCTCCTTAAGAGCTACTTGCTCTATATGTCAGATCTCCTTAAACACCTGTCTGGAAAAGAGAAAAAGCACTTTAGTGGCCAAGACTGTCAAAACTGGAAACAAGGATCAAAATCATATTAAAAGGGGGTACATAGGCTTCCGGTTATGGAGGCGTAGAGATCAGACGCAAGGTGCCGTGCTCCGCTCTCTGGACTATTGATATTAGTCTTTTTCTAAGTTTACACCGAGTTAACCCGATACCACATCCGCCTTAGTGACTGGAGACACTGGAAACGAGACAATGTCACCGAAAAAGACAGACGGAAACAAAGACGAAAAGAACAAACAATTACCGTCTCCGAATGCGAGCAACGCCGGTGAGTTAGCTAACAAACCTCCGGAGCTCGCACCTCAGTGGTTCCTGTCTGAGATGGAGAAAGGAATACAAAAGATTGAGTCCATGATTGAAGGACGTTTGAACAGGCTCTCCGAAACGATGGAGAAGATCGCTCGAGACAACGAAGCCATTGGACGCCGGGTAAAGAGTGTTGAGACGAAGCAGTGTGAGTTTGAGGACTCGCTAGCCGCCCTGCAGTGTGAGATGGAGGACTACAAAAAAGTTACCGACGGTGAATTGTGTGACCTAAGAGAGCAACTGGATGACCAAGAGAACAGAGCCCGTAGGAAGAACCTGAGGCTGATCGGCTTCCCAGAAGGAGTGGAGGGGAAGGATGCAGTGGCGTTTATACAAGAATGGCTACCCAAGGTACTTGGTCTTGAGGGGGAAACATTCGAGGTGGAACGAGCCCACAGATCTCTGCAACAACGCCCGATAGATGGCGCCAGACCCCGTGCCATTGTGATCCGGCTGCTCCGCTTCTCCGACACGGTCAGGATCACCGAGTTGGCCCGAAACAAAGGTTCCTTACAGTATGGCAATTCGACCATCATGATATTTAGAGACATGTCAACAGTCCTGTATAAGAAGAGGAAGGCTTTTGCGCCACTGAAGAAGAAGCTGAAGGACAAAAACATCGCCTTCAGACTGCTACATCCGACCACTTTCTCAATGGATCTGGAAGAAGGACGGCGCACGTTCACGACTCCGCAGACTGCTGAAAACTATCTGAAGAAACACCACCCTGAGGTGCTGCGTTAGGACTAACTCTATCCACTTTTTTTTTTTTTTTTTTTTTTCCCACTTTTTTGAGGGCGTTTGGACTTGTTCATCCTTACTGCGGTCCCCATATGTAAGTAAGATACCATGCTTGTACTTTAGAGCACGTTTATAAACTGCTCATAATGCTATAGGTTATTAGGACGCCCTCTGTTATCATGATTAGATAGCATTTCCTACTGTCGTCACTAAATGACGCCAATCACCTCTGAGGATCTGCATATGTACGCATGGATAAGAGGGTGATTACTTTTAAGTTGCTGCTAATGATCTACAATTTATGTAGGTTCTATGGGTGTCTGTGCATATATGTGATTCTAAACTCTCACTATCCCACCTCGTATTTTAGTGGGTAAATGCTCCAGGTTATACGTTACCTACTATAAGCTCTCACATCTAACCGATGGTAATTTTATGTTATGATTTTTGACTAATGACTAGTAGACTATTTCATTTCTAAGGAGGATCGGTACCATTTTATGATGCAGCGACAACAGATTTCTGCTGCATTAAAGGAGCGTCAGAAAGATTAGGGGTTTGACACTTCCTCAGTTGGGGAGGGAGTGGAGTAAAAGTGGAGACTATGGGACCTTTTTCTTTTTTTCTTGTTGTTTTTCCATTTATTTATACATTTTTTTGTATTGTATTTTTTTAAATTATTCTTACTATTATTATTATTTTATTTACTTATTTATTTATTTTACTTACACTTATGTTTATAATCTGCATGCAGGACAAGGAGATACTTCTTTAAGATGGGACAGCCCCTTGGCCACACTACACAGAATAACACATGGCAGCTGTAGCTCTTAAATACTTGACATGGAATACTAATGGCATTAATGACCAATCAAAACGTAGGAAAGTGCTTAACTTCCTTAGGAACCATAAAATAGATATAGCTCTACTACAGGAAACGCACCTAACGGATGTTGAACACGCTAGATTGCAACGCCAATGGCAAGGACAAACTTTTTACTCCTCCTTCACGTCTCAGTCTCGGGGTGTTGCCACATTGATAGGCAAAAATGTTCCTCTGCAGGTGGAGAATGTTGAAAGAGACACACAGGGCAGATATCTGATACTAAGAGGCTCCCTGACAGGTGAATCTATCACACTGGTAAATATTTATGGCCCAAACCATGACCATCCACAATTTTTCCAAAGTCTGTTTTTCACATTTACATGCTCTGCAAGTGAACTCGTCATAGGTGGCGATATGAATCTAGTGCTGGATCCATCCAAAGATCGGTCATCTCCTAACCTCAAAACTCTATCCCGAGCAGCTAAGACTCTTAAAAAAGAAATAGCAGACTTCAAACTTGTGGATGTATGGAGGGATAAGCATAAATCGATTCGGGAATACTCCTTCTACTCACATGCCCACAAAAGCTACTCTAGAATTGATATTTTCCTCACCCATGTAGACAGGATTCACCTTATATCCTCCTGTGAATATCTTGCTATGACTCACTCGGATCATGCCCCGCTCTTGCTCCAGATGGCCTTAAGGGATTCTGGGGGTTGCTACAGACTCTGGCGGTTTCCCGCGTATCTGATTAATGATTTAGATTATGTTAAACTTATCCGTAACAAAATGGACAATTTTATTAGCATTAATAGAGGGACTGCCTCACCGTCTGCTGTATGGGAATCCTTAAAAGCTTATGTCAGAGGTGAGACTATAAGTTATACTTCATGGAAAAAGAAGCAATACATAAAGAGGGCCAAAACACTTGAATCAGATATTAGGAACCTTGAGAAAGAGCACTCTCGGACCTGTAATGAAACAACTCTTGGTCTTCTAAATACCAAAAGGACTGAATATGATCTGCTGACCACTAGGGTGATAGAGAATGCCATGACCAGGACAAAACAACGGCACTATGAACACAGGGACAAGAGTGGCAAACTGTTAGCATGGCAGATTAGAAGAGAAGAAAACTTGAGATGCATCCCCTCAGTTAGGAGCAAGGATAACACCACAATAGTCTGTGATCCTAAACGTATTAATGATGCCTTTAAAGATTTTTATGTTGATTTGTATTCTTCTCAGGGTGTTGACACTCATAGAATGACTGACTTCTTGGGGAGGCTATTAATTCCTAGGGTGGCTGTAGAGACAAAGGAGACTCTAGAGGAGAACATTACTGCAAAGGAGGTAATGACCGCAATTGGAAAACTATCATCAGGGAAATCACCGGGGCCGGATGGGTTCTCTATGGACTTTTATAAAGTCTTCGCACCCAGTCTTATAACACCACTAATGGACATGCTTAGGTATTCCCTTGAAATACAACAACTTCCTAAAACTCTAGAACAGGCTTTGATTATTGTCCTGTTGAAACCAGGAAAGGACCCAAAACTATGTGGCTCTTATAGACCTATAGCCCTTCTTTCATCAGAGTATAAAATACTTACTAAAGTCATAGCCACCAGACTAGAGAAAGTGATACCTGACCTTATATACAAGGATCAGACTGGCTTTATTCAGAACCGCTTTTCCTTCGATAACATCCGTAGGTTTCTCAATGTAATTTGCTGTGCTGAAAAGATTAATACTCCAGTTGTCGCCCTTTCATTAGATGCGGAGAAGGCATTCGACCGGTTAGAATGGCCTTATCTGTTTGCAGTACTTGAAAAAATGAATTTTGGCCCTAACTTGTTACGAATGATAAAGGTACTCTATCTCAAACCATCGGCAATGATTCGAACAAATGCTAACATTTCATCTCCCTTCCCGTTATCTCGTGGCACTCGGCAGGGTTGTCCTCTATCCCCGCTCCTCTTCTCATTAGCAATTGAACCCCTAGCAATTGCCATTCGAGCACACCCTACTATAGGGGGCGTAATGGTTGGTGATGAAAAGCAGGTCATTTCACTTTATGCGGATGACATCATGATGTATCTGTCAAATGTGGAAACATCGCTCCCCTCCCTTTGCACCTTATTAGAGGAATATAGCAGTATCTCTGGATATAAGATAAACAAACAGAAAAGTGTGATGATGCCTCTCAACTCAGATGCTCAAAGATTGCCAAGGGAAGATCTCCCATTCTATTGGGACCCTGGTAAGCTATGTTATCTTGGTCTGCAAATACCCAACCAGATACATCAGATTTACTCTCTCAATTATGAACCACTACTTAAAAAAGTTGAGGTAGATCTGGACAGATGGAAGTCTCTTCCTATATCCCTAATTGGAAGAATAAACTGTGTAAAAATGAACATTTTACCCAAGTTCCTTTATTTGTTTCAAGCACTGCCAACACCAATTCCAAAAGCCTTTTTTAAATATTTGGATAGGCTGTTATCTAGATTTTTGTGGAACGGCAAAACCCCCAGAGTCAAGCTTAAAACCCTCCGTCGTCCCGCTGAACAGGGAGGACTGAACCTACCAGATTTTCAGGTGTATTATCTGGCTGCTCAATCTAGGGCTGTTTGGGTTTGGACCAAGGACTTGGAACACCCTCCAGCTTGGAAACAGATTGAACAATCTCATACAAAAGAAGTGTTGTCTAGCATTCCATATATCTGCTCTTATTTCAGGCTGAAAAACATAACTCCAAATCCAATGATAAAATTTACCTCTAAAGTCTGGGAGGAGATCAGAACTAAGTTTCATAGTAACTGTACATTATATAGGTTTACTCCCTTCCACTATAACCCGGCATTACCTGGGGCATTAAGGGATAGCATCACCAGAGATTGGTATGACAGAGGTATATGCACTTTCGGTCATTTGTATGAGGACAATATTCTGATATCCTTTGAACAATTGAGGATCTCTTTTGGGCTCCCTTCCGCACATTTCTTTAAATATCTACAAGTTCGAGATTTCATTAGGGTACAGCAGGGTGGTAAACTTATCCCCCTGAAGGACTCTGAGGTAGACCGCATGATACAGGACAAACATGACTCTAAAAGTTTTTTATCCCATGCTTATAAAAAACTGATGAGTCAGGCAGAAAAAAAAGCCCTTACTGTCAAAGTTAAATGGGAAGAGGACCTGGACACTGCTTTCACTGACACTGAATGGGAAGAGATTTGCAGTAGCTCTCAATCATTTTCCTATAATAGCCGACACAAACTCCTTCAATTTAATATTATACATAGGATTTACTTAACACCTCATCGTCTCCATAAGATAAATGATAGGTATTCAGAATTCTGCCCTAGGTGTAAGACCGAAACAGGGACCCTTTTTCATATGTTTTGGACTTGTAGATATCTGGATCAGTACTGGAGTTCCATTTTGGATATTATTAATGGAATTTTGGGGATGGAAATCCCAACCAATCCACGTCTGGCATTACTGGGGGATCTGTCAGTTCTACCAATAAACATGACAATTAACACTCGCTTTGTTAGACTTGCCCTACTTGCAGCTAAGAAATGTATTGTTATCAACTGGAAAAATGAGAGCCCCCCTGGTGTTAGTTTATGGCTCAAAGAGCTCTCGTCGTATTTGCCATCAGAGAAGATTATGTTTAATCTTAAGAAAAAAACATCTGTTTTTGACAAATGCTGGGGAGAATTTGTGACCTTTTTGCATTATAGAGTTGATCCTGGGTATGGAATCTAGACTGTTGTGTGCTACAGGACCTTGGGTGACCCCCAGAGCTGATGCTCTGGGATGCTGTCTCTACCTCTTGTGCCAGCCTGTCTCCATGTATCTCTGCATGTATATGTATATGTATTTTTTGTCTGTTTTTGTATTATGTATATGTATGTATGTGTATATATGTATATATATATATATGTGTATGTATGTATGTATGTATGTATGTATGTATATATATATATATATATATATATATATTTTTTTTTTTTTTTTTTGATTTTATTTATCAACTTTTTTTTTTTTTTTTGATTAATGTTTATGGTCTCTGTTTTATTTTATTTATTTATTTTTTTATTTTTTTAACTTTCTCTTTTTTTTTTATTGTCATCTCTACAGTTTTACCATGGACTGTTGATTTGCCATACTGATTTCTGATTTACTACTGTATCTGTATCCAACTATTGGCTCATTTTTTTTCGCCTCTACCACTTATTATTATTCATGTATATGGTAATTTAATTTGTTATAATTATTAATCACTGCTATGACCTCTATTGAGCTGAATGTATTGAATATATATTTTGTTTTGTTTTGTTTTTTGTTTCGTCTTTTTCTTTTCCCTCTTTTTCTCCACTTTTATGGGGGGGGGGGGGGGGCTTGTTATTTTGCTGCACTGATTCTGGAATAATGTGTAAAAGCTCAATAAATATATTGTTCAAAAAAAAAAAGGGGGTACATAGCGGACTGTGGGCAAAGTGGGCTGCATCCCTATTGTGATTGAGAACTTCAGAGAAATCTTTGCAGCAATTCCACCACATGCTTTAAAATGTTGTTTTCTATGAAACTATTTCTTAAAGTATTTATTGTAGATTGCTTAAAAGGAAATCTGCCTTAGGACATGTTCAACAAATCTGTGAGGAAGTATTGTTCCACCTCTTAATTTCCTTTCAACAGTAGCATTACATCTCTGATCACTGTGATTGGTAACAAGTAGATAAGTGCCCCCTGTAATGGAGTCGGGAAAATAAATGGCACTATTCATTAACAGGCTTCCTTTAAAGGCATTACTTACATTCCTTATAAAATCTATCTTCAGTTTAAGACCGACTGGGGGGAGATGTACCTGCAGAGACTGGAGATTAGAAGTGATTAAATGCTGAAATTCATTTATAGCTGCAACAGTTTGCGAAGGCTCTGTCCCTGATTTATGGCCAACCGAGCTCGTCCTAATTTCAGTCTGGGTGACACATGAGATGAGCGTCGGCGCTATAGTCAGGCTTCAGGCTCTGACAGGAGAGTTGCAGCGCTGTCTCCCATCTCTCACTCTTTTTTATCCTCCCACCGCTCTTCATCCTCCTCTTTCTTCCACCGCACCGTATTTCGCCGCACCTCGCCTCGCTCTGTCTGTGTGACTTTCAGACGAGAGGAGTGAACATTGTCATGCCGAGCTCGGCTTAGCGCTTCTCTATCAAGTATCAGTGCCCTCTGGAGGAGTGTTTCGGGGAGGGGGGAACAGTTTATTTTGAACATCTTTTCGCCCATCTTCATCTCCCTCTCTGCACACACTGCCAATGGGCTTGAATGAATGTGCGAGAGGAGAGTGTGCGAGCAGAAACACACAGTGAGCCGTTCAAAGTCAGATGCTGCTGATTTGAGACTCTCTGCTGCGTAACATTGTAAACAAAGTAAACAAACACCGAACTCTCTCCACGACCTGTTTGTAGACAAAGTTGGTTCCAAGACTTCTCAGAATAAACTGGAGTTCCGGAGTTGGAGTGGAGCGCGAAGTGAGAGGCAGAAAGTTGGAATGTCACCTTCTGCTCCTTGGCACCTCGACTGGGAAGGCCACGCAGAGTGCAATGGGACACAGTGGGGGCCCCTCTGAACCTTAGCCTTGGGACAGATGGCAGGTCCAGACCCTCGGACCTGCTAATGAGCGGGTCATGCCAACCAGTGTAGGACACAAGGACAAAGGTCAGGCTGCCCCATCAAAGCTGTGATCTGCTGTGTCAGTGGGGTGAGGCCACACCCACCTGCTTAGCTGGTGGTGACATGAGTACTGCAGTTGCCAACGATGGCTTGTTGGCTGAGGCTCGAGTTAATTAGAAGAAAAAAAATGGCACTCCTCTCCAAAGCACTTCAAGCTGGCCTAAAAATGTCATACTTCTATTAACAAAGTACAACCACAAGGCAGACAAACTTGGCTTTTTATTTTATGTTGCAGCTTTGATTAAAATGTCGAACAAGTTTCAACATCCTGTCTGGAAGTTACAAAATAATGACACGAAACACCTTCTTTTTTACACTGTTAGTTTTGACACTGGAACAAAAATGTTAGTAGACAACTTACTTAATAATTTGCCATTTGCTCTATACTCCTCAAAAAAGTGTGGAAACATCATTTCAGGAATAAATAAATTCTTCCAATTGGTGTTGTGTTTTATATAAATGGAAAGCCTTGTTAGTCACCTTGACGGTGAGGCCCAACTAGGAAGGATTGTGCATTCAAGGAATGAACAGCACAGCAAAACTTGTCAGTAGTGCCAGAATCCCCTGTAAATGGGAGCTGAAGCTCTGATTTCCAGAGCTGCAGCATTACTTGGTTTCAACCCCGGATACTGTTTTCAAAATTTGGACCAAGTTCGGTGAGACTTGGGAAGCAAAGACAGACAGCGAATCAGGCATCCCAGGAAGACAACACCCCAAGAAGACGAGTTCCTCACCCTTGCCTCATAGATAAACCGCAGTGTTTCCCTGTGTTGCTCATTTCACAAAAGCATGACCTCAGTATTAAAGTGACTAATCAGGCTTTCCAACAATAGCAATACAATGCTAGCTGGTATTGGTCAAAGGGAGAAATTGCTGATTGAAATAACATTTCCAAACTTTTTGTGTTTGTAGTTTAAGAACAAGAAACATAGGGTGAATCCCAATTGCACCCTTACTCTTCGTCTTACCTCTTCCCCTTAGCCCTCAGTTTTGACAGCCAAGGGAAAGGGGGGAAGACATGCTCCTAAGAAACCAGACACCACTGGAGTCCTGCTATGTCATCAGCCAGATCTGCCTGCTGGCTGTGTCGTAGACAGATGCGACAACAGCTGTAGCTACAGCTGGGAGCTAGCTCGTTATAAGGACACATTTTAAAATACCATCAACAATTTAAAACATGGTTACTATTTACTTGATTAATAACTACTTATAGTCCTTCGGTCTCCCCTCTGCCTTCTTGTCAGCAGGCGTGGTGTATTATGGGAAATTCTCATACCCCTTCATTTTAAGTGAGGTCTTGGTCTATCTTCATTTCAATGGCTGTGTAGCCCTTTATCTTAGCCCTACAGAGATTTGGGAAACTCCTTCACTAGACATGAATGCGATAAACCAAGGGCAGAGAAGTAGGGAAAGGACTAGAGGGTAGAACTGGGACCCCTAGACCTTGATCCAGAGGGGCAACTGGTCTTGATCAAGGTTTCTCAGGACATGTTATCACTTTTTTAAAGGGGGTTAATCTAATCAAGGGAAAGCTATAAATATAGAACTTGTCCGCAAGCAGGAGGGTATTTTCCTAATCTTTTTATGTTTGTTTAGCCTACCATCCATGAGCAAACTTTTTTAGGCCAGTGGCCCCTAACTTTGTTTTGTAGCAAAGCCTATGGTTTGTGTAATGTAATAACATTTTGGACCAGCCTTTTCAAGGAAGCAGGGTGGGGAGGTTGGGACCGGAATGACGATGAACATGTTTGTTTCTGAGAGAAGATACATTCAGGTAGACTGTTTTAATTTTCTATTTAAAGTCAAGCAATTTATAGACAATAAAAAGAGAGCGAAGGGTATAAACAAAATAGAATATACTTATATAGGCCGCTGCAGTCAACTATAGACGAATACACTTAGCATTAACAAGGCTGAGTATCCTGAGTATAAACACATTATATAACCGGAGTCGAACTTGTAGTTACTACAGCACTGACCCCTTTGAGATCCCTCTATGTTGAGATTGGCCGTTGGGAAACAAGTTGGCCAATGGATCAGCCATGTTTTTGTTTGTGCAAGCCATTGTTGCTCTGGAAGCATGTTGTACTCTAACAGGAGTCCATCTTTGGCACAGATGTGATAAGATGGCCGTTATGTTTGGTAGATTGGTGTCTAGCAACAAGTGTTTTCTGATGGCCTCAACTGCCTCTGTAGTGGACATGTGTATGAAAAGAGAAGTGACATTATAAGATGCCTTGGTGCATTGCGGATGTAATCTGAGGTCACTGTTGCGGGGGGCATTCCCTCCTCCTTGTGTGTATGTGGAGATCCATTTATGCATGTGATTACTTCTCTTGAGTAGAGGTGATATACCGTCTTCTGTCATGCTTGTTTCTTCTCAGTAAGAACAGCAGGTCATTGACCTTTTCTTAAAAAATTCTAGAGGCTACGAAGATTGGACATTAGTGCGAATACATTTCTATCCTGGTCTGGCTACCATTTTAATATCCATGGTTTAAGGGTGAAAATACTCCCTTAACTCCCTGTACTCCCTTTAATTTCCATTTTCTTTGGTAATAATCCCATCTCATTTACAAATGTTTTACAAACAAAGTTTAACTAATGAAATTCAAACAGTTAAAAAAAATCTCAACTCACAATTTCACCTCAGAATTGGCAGCACCACATTATCTCCCTCTCCCCATATCTGCAACCCTGGTATCATCTTGACAGCCACCTTTCCTTTAATCAGCACATCACCCAGCTCACTAAAACCATCTTCTCTCACCTAAAACATAGCCCACATCTGTCCATGACTCCCTTTCTCTGCTGCTGAAACACTTATCCACGCCTTCATCACCTTTAGACTCAGCTACTGCAATGACATACTCATGGTTCATCATCCAATATCCTCAATTTTCATCTAGACCAAATTATGGTGCCCTTCTTTTAGAGCAGAACATGCTGATCTTCCAAAGAGGTGCTGTGCAGTTTGTATGGACACCCAGAAGTCATAGTCCTTCAGGAAACGTTGGCAGTCTGCTTCGGACCAGTCTACCTTGTGTATTGTAACCACATGACAATAAAGTGAATCCAGCTCATTGAGTCATTAAATGGATGGTAAATACTTCTCATGTGTAGTGTTAATCATGAATAACCAAGTAATCACTCATTAGACTTCTTTTTGTGTATTAAAGGATGTTAATATATTGTTGCTTGCCCTTAGCTAAGCTATCTTTAGCTCAGCTACGCTAAGGTGCTGTTTACTTATATGTTCATTTCCAGAAACAGAAATCAGCAAAACTATAGGGGTACGGGGTTGGAAATCAAATGGATACATTTGTGTTGCAGGTCCTGGTTGTTGAAGTAGTACAGTAGATGGCAGTAATGAGCTTTTTACAAAATTTGCCATTTGACAAAAAAAAACAAGAAACAAAAAGAAGCTTGGTGTAGCATACTAAAAAATAGCCATTTTGCAGTCATACTCCAGAATGCTATCAAATACAGTTCACATTATGCTATATATAATGCAAACTGCATCGTAGTAGTGGTAGTATTTTGTAAGGAGTTTCAGCCTAAGTTTATAATTTTGGCTAAGATTTAACAACATCTCAGTTGCTTTTTGAGGGGGTTGACCCAGTACTTTTTGGAAACATTTTCACACTGTAGCTGCAGATGTTTGCATTTATAGAGATGATGACAACAGATGTCTGTGGAGCAGCCTACAGAGGGCCAAATCTGCAGCTGTCATCCAAATATCCAAAGGGTATGGAAAGCAAATAAAAGACCCTCTTCTGTCGAATGAAGCTTTTTGTCCGTCGCAAAAATAACTTTTTGTAAAACTATGTTTCCCAGGCAGCCGAGCCAAAAGACACTGTCCAAGGACACAAAGAGGTCATTTTATTTTTGCAATTACTAAGCAGTTTTGTTTGGCACCTATAAAAAAGCCCTCACATTTCATTTGCTTGAACAATCAGACACTTAAATTTTAATTGTTTTCAGTACAGACCAGGTCAGGCACACAACTGGTAATACACAACAGAGGAACTGAATGAAAAGTAAAAAAGTGTCAGAAAATACAGTCTATGTAATCTCAAATTGCATATTTTGTACATTTTGCAAGGATATGATTTGTCAATTGTCTCCCAATTTCAAGCTGAGAGGTACTTAATGAGGCTGACAGACAAAATCTTCTCTAAATGTAATGTTATTCACCCACACTACATTACATCCAGTGTGAGAGATGAATGAGGTTCATTATGGATTATCTGAGACAATGGTGATGAGTAAAAGAACTTGTTCCAATCAGAGGTGATTATTTAAGAGACAGAAAAGCCATTTAATGAAAATATAACACATTTAAAGTCAAAGATAAAAGATCTTTATCCCTGATCATGTTGGAGGAACATTTAGTGCAGTTCAGCCTCATTTCACTTCTTTTTCTTTTTCCTACTTGAAAACTTTTTATCTGAGTCTTTACGTACATACTCATTTGTGTTGAAGGGGAATAACTTTGCACAGCAATATTTTTGCAGCAATCTTTAACTGAAATATAACAGTAACTTGTAGGCCTTACTCGTAACACATCCTCAAGACAGCTAGCTTGTTGGCTTTAGGCTTAGTGGGATTTAAAGAATGGTAGGGATTTTCATCCTCATATTCGCTATGAAGACAAAACTTGCTTGTAGGTCAGTGCTCAAAATATCAACATAGCAAAATGTCGCCATGCACTTCTTGCTTATATGTGTATTGATACAGATTCTACAGAATCGATGCAGCCTCAAATGCTGTGACAGCTGTTGTTGATACATTTCAGGTGATGTTACTAACAGTACTGTTTAAAGGAGACATATCATGCTTGTTTCTTCTTTTCACTATGCCAGACTAGAATGCCTGTAAAGCATTTCTGCCCTCAGTACAAGTCATTTAGTTCCTTCATTGCCCCACAATAGCATTCTCAAAATCCTCATTTTATCAAGCTCTCGTTGAAACGCTCGGTTTTCAGGCTGACCTACAGTTACCTCGCAACGTCACAGCCCTTTGTGCTCTGATTGGTCAGTTCTGTCAGAGCTGCCGAGAGGGTGGAGCCAGCCTGTCCTTCTTCTTCTACTGTATTTTCCGGCAGGCTCAAAGCAGCGACCGCGTATTGAGTCCCCCTACAGGCCAGAGCTGGTAATGAGTGAGTGTGAGATTGGGATCTATACACTGCTGCTGGGTGGATGTGTTCCTCGGTGTCGGTTTGTGGCTAACAGACATCACAGAGGAGGAGCTGTTTTATCAGATTACTCCAATAAAAGAAATGTACCTCGTGTCGTCACGACGATTTAAATCTCGCGGTCATCTCGCAATGATCTATTTTCAGAGGCATCAAATCTCGTTCTAGGATATCAGAAAAAATACAATATCTCATTTTTTGAAAATGAAGGGGGTGTAAGGTCTTGTTTTCATATTTATTATATTATATGTAAGTATTAAATCATGCATCAGCATGATATGTCTCCTTTAAAGTTGAATGCATGCTGCATGATGAAGCTCATGAGCTCATGTTTGACATTTTGATGTTAGTCTAAAATCTTTGAAGACCTGACTTTAAGGGCTTTGAGTTGTTGAACAATCTTTCCATTTTTGCGATGAAAAAGAGAAAATTAAACTTGTTGGGAACTCTGATAAAGGCATCGCTAATGTCCATAATTTGCCCTTATTGGGATATGTATCATGTCGTAGCCTCAGTATCCGGATATGTTTTGTATTGTGAGGTTGCATGAATAAGCCCATCTTGCTTTGTTGTGCTTTCTTTAGCCTTGGTGATGATGGTCACAGGGTCATATTGGAATACCAAAGTTTTGTCTCATGTAATTACTCCTGAAAAATGGGTTTCCTTCATTTCCCCCCCCAAAATGTCTCCACAGATTTGTTTGTTTCTTAATGTTCAAATGTTCACGTAAAATTTGCTGAACTGTCTCTTTATCAGTGGAGATGATTTCTGGTGTAAATCTCAGACTGAGATGCTGATCATTTCCAACAATTTCTTCATTTTGTTGATTGTTTTTAGAAGTTCTGATTTTCATGGGTGCCCAGAATGGTTATCATGGACAACCTCTCTGCCCTCACAAGATCTTTGTGCCATTCAAACCCACATGCATGTGACATGCAGTGTTCCCCAAACACATCAGGTAATGCATCAAATGCTTTGGCTACTGTTTTATCCAGTTTCACCACAAAACTTCAAGTTGATTTTTTGACACCTGTGATTTAAACTAGTAGTAATTAAGGATATTTGAAACTTATAGCAGTCGTGCGTTCATACCCAACCTTTAATATGCAACACTCAGAAAGCCTGTGAACCACGTGTCTTCATCCTTTCTAAGCTTAGCCCCATTATGGCATAGACATTACCTGTTTATCTTAATAATTTTGCTATAATAAATGTTACTGTGTAGTATCATTGGTCAGATATTATGAAGCTCCAATCCTTTACTCATAATATTCCAGTTGGAGACCCCGATCTAAGTCATGAACTTAAAATTTACGCAATGTTGATAATTTATTACAACAGACTAACAAAGGTGCCCCTAGTCCTGGTATTGTGCTATTTCTTAAATTACAACCCAATCATGTCTTTTTTAGCACTAACCCCCAAAAAACATGTTTTTATGTTCTCAGCTCTACCTTTTAGTCTGTTTCAGTCCCTAAATAGACATTTAAAAATACAGTCCAATCAAATGAGACAGCAGCAGGTTCACACCTCAGCACCCAGAGTTTTTGCCATTTCCTGCTTTAAATGAGTTCTTGATTTTCAGAATTGGCACCGTTTTCTGTGTGTGAAAAGAGAAACGTGTGCGTAACACCAAACACCTCAGGGAGCAACCCAGCCAGGAAGCATTTTCACACCTCAGACATCTGCATTTTACACCTTCGTGGCAGCCGGGTGGGAGTCCAAATTGGTCACTTCAGAAGATACAAATCCTGATTGGCTGCGTGTGGGCACAGAAGCATATTAATCCACATATTGGAATAAAATCCAGGTGACCCTACTGTGCTCTACTGCAATGTGGAATACATTTGTGGCTCACAATATGAATGTTTTCCCATTTGATTTGATTTCTAATTTGCAATGCTGATCCAAGCAGAGCTTCTTCTGGTCCAGCTGCGGTTAAAACTGTCTTTGTTCTCCCTCATTTAGGGTCATTTTCTTTTTCCAGTAATGTAAATAAAGTCATGATCTGCATTTATATCCATCCTGGTTGTTGATTTGACAAGCAGGCGCAGATATAGAGGCGTTTTATCTGAGCAAACACTTCAGCTTCACCGTGGAGAACAGGGCGAAACGGCTGATTTTGGTGGGAGAGACAGGCTGCATCCTGGGAGCTCATTTGTAAAGAGTACAGGTGTAAGGAGGAAAGGAGGAGACGGGTTGGAGCTTGTGATGGATGACGAGGGTACATGGTGGACTGGTGACAGGAGAACATCAATAGTTTAAGCATCAGTGATGTATTGCATTTTGTAGTTTTCGCAGTTCAAGTTGAAAGTGGTTTGGGGAATGCAGCAGCCCACACCCACCGCTTTACTTTGTCATGTTTAGGAGGCGTTTGAAACGTTATTGTCAGGCATAATCAGTCATCAGCCCGCTCACTGGAGACTCTTTTTTGTTCCTCCAACCAAAGAGCTGAAGGGCGTTTGATTGACAGTGCGTGACAGCCCCTCACACAGGCAGCCAAAGTCGCAGGTCCTGCCTGTTTGATATTGAACAACGGTGAGAGTGTGGCTACACTGTGTGCGTGCTCATAACCTTAAATATCCTGTCAAGTTGTGCTCACTATGCAAACTCTTTGTGCACCAGTGACCTGCTTTACCCTCACACATTCACAGACTTTAACTGCTCACATCAAACACACCTCTTAAACTTTTGGCAGCTCCATCGGAAATGTTGGCATAGGTGCCTTTCTCAAGGGAGACTGAACAGGAAATGTTCCGCCAAAGGACAGTCCCAAGCCTGTGAGCACTTCTACAGCAGCTCATTGTAATGTTTTAAATTTGCAACAAGTAAAAGATAGATGTGTTTTTGTTTCACTGCCTTTCACTTTATTATGAAATGCATTTTAGATTACGACAACCTTTCTTTTCCAAAGACGCCCATTAAAATCCTAGATTCTAAAGCCACAATTATGAGATAAAGGGTCAAAATTGATGCAAAAAGTCATTATTATGGGATGAAAGGTCAAAGTTAGGACATTTAAAGTCAAACTGATGATCTAAAATACATTAGTAACAAACAAAAAGTTGATATTATAAGATAAATGTCAAAATGATTGGATGTAAGGTCACATTTATGACACAAAAAAGGCAGAATTTTCAGATGAAATCAAATATTATGACAAAAAAATTGACAATAATGCGATCGGAAGTAAATATTATGAGCTAACTATAATTATGCAACAAACATATATTTATGATAGAAAAAGTCATGATTGAGATAAACATACAACATTGCAAGATAAAATGTTTTGATTGATTACTGATTGATTGATTGATTGGTATAAGATGAAAAGTAATTTAAATATCATAGAATATTCCATTACTATTTTGAGGAAATTGAATGTGTATGTAATACAAGACATAGGAAGTCATAGTTATGAGATACAAAGTTAAAATTATGAGATAAAATTTAAAAGTATTAGATAAGGCAAAATTACATAATCCATGTCAAAATTGTTACAAGAAGTCTACATTGCAATGAATAAACTAAACACAAACATGTTAAAAAAAAAACAGTATGAATTGCAATATAAAACGCCCAAATTAAGAGATTTTGACAATTTTTGAGATTTAAAAAAATCAGAATTTTGAGATCAAAAGTTGATGATGTGGCTGAAGAGCATGTGCCCTCTGATCTCATTTTATGCTAATTTGTTATATGATACTTATGACTTATCTGATAATGTTTTCTTACAACAGTAATTCTCTTTATTTTATCTCAAAATTTTGTATTTTCATGTGTTAATATCATTTATTTTATTCCTCAGTTTTCTTTCCAGTTTTCTAAAAGTGGTGGCAATGAGCTACCACACATTCAGACACTCAATCAAGTTTTGTTTTCTAGGGTAGTTTTGTTGTATGGATTAGCTCATGTGACAATGTCCACTCCAGCATTGATAAATATCAGAATTAAA
Organism: Scarus forsteni; assembly: GCA_036419115.1. Lineage (NCBI taxonomy): Eukaryota > Metazoa > Chordata > Actinopteri > Labriformes > Labridae > Scarus > Scarus forsteni. Next base: position 22,189,975 of record JAZDUH010000544.1, on the reverse strand, counting down.
TCTTTTGAGAACAGATTTGTGTTGATTACAAACGATTCTTAGCTTAGCTAGGGGCAAAACAGTTCTCATGAAACATTAGCTAGTGCCAGCTAGCAAGTTGTACAAATTATCCATATGTACCATCAACAAAAGTGGTACAGAAACAAAGTGGCTTACTTGTGGAAAAGTAAGCTGTTTTAAATGTTCTGAACATAGCCTTTAATCACCCTATGCAGTTTTGTAGTTGTTTTGACCCCAAATTCTTTTCAGCTATGCCAAGTTGGTGGCACCATTTAACCTGAAAAGCCAGATGGACTGGTGAAATATATCTGTCACAGAAATATTTCACCAGTCCATCTGGGTAGGAGACCTTTGAATTTGTTGTCAGGGGCAGAACGTTAAAAAAAAAACAAAAAAACACAAGCTTGTGATTGGACAATCGTTTGGCTCGTCACATTCATCACAGACCAATCCACATCAAGCAGGGTTGCCTCCTATAATGTAACATACATAGTGGCTAATGTAGCAGCTAAGACCTGACAACAGTTAACAACAGTTCATGGATGTTAGCCATAGCGGCTATCTTAGCCGCTAACAGCTAACAACAGTTAATGACCGTTAGCCATTAGCCACTAACTTAGCTGCTAACAGCTAATGGCCTTTTACTCTCATCTTACACTAAATTGTACCACACAGATGATTCATTTGACACTTATATGTGACATGAACCTCGTCAAAGACAATCCCTACAAGTAAACTTCTGAGGAGGTCAGATTTCGCCAAGTTTTACTAGGTAGACATGAGGACAATAGGCTAATCGGCATGTCCGTTCTGAACTTCCGGTTTTCAACTTCCGGTTGTCGTCACGTCCGCATTCTGCTGCTCCTGCCTCTCTTCCCTGATTGGGCCGTTAAGAATTCAGCTCACTGAATTCGTTGGACAACAGAGGCTGGCATGACGGACCTGCAGGATTTCAGAATCAGACAGGTCTGTCTGCTCTGCAAGGCTAGGCACCATCTGATGCAAGGTATAACCCTAGCCTCTGTGCTGTTTATTTCTGTCCAGATTCAGAGTAGAATCCTATTACCGTGGCTTATGTTCAGGCTAATGCTATGTACCTTCTTCAACCCAATTTTAAAAATCTTAAACTATCCCTTCAAGGATAAGTGTTAACAGGAAGCACCCTGCCCTCTTCATCCTAATCACTTGACTCAAGTGACACCCTGTAATGTTCTCTGATTTCTTTAATCAGATTGATGCCTAGTCTACATTGAATAAAAATAAGTTTTGCATGAATAGAACACATCTGACAAACAATAGGTTTTACTTATTGTATGTTCCCATTTCTGTAGTTAATTGTTGTCCCCCACCGGAAGCTTCTCATTTTCTAAGAGAGTTAATTTAGTTTTTAATCTGAACAAGTCTAAACGTTTTGCATAAGAAATTGAAAATAATAGAAATTAAGGCATGAAAACAGTATCTGGAGGAAATATGGTTATTTTTCTTTATCTCTGACTGAGTTGATAACACAGAGAAACCCATAAAGTAGAGCTTCTGAAAATTGCAAATTAAAATATAAACATAAACATGATACTAAAAATGTGTCAATTCAAGCTGTCAAAATTCTTTCATAACTGTGATACTGAATTTACATATTTGACAGCCCTGCTTTTTCACACTTATGTTGTCAGAAAACACAGCAAATCAGTCACCTTTGAGTTCAGGTCCTTGTGCTATGACTCAGTCAGTCAACACATAATATACATCAATTTATCTGTGATTAAAACGGTTATACAAGCAATCTGTGCAATTGAAATTAGACTGAGAGTTTGTGGAAGTTAATTTTCAGCATAAGGAGGCTTTAATGCACACTTGAGACTAACCAAAGATATTTTTAGGCAGACACCCTCCAGACTCGTGAGTTACTCCCACTCTGTCCCTTTACATCCAGCCTCGTGAGAGTCCAACACATTTTCAGCTCCAGCTTAAGACTCTCAACAGGACTTGAGCTATAAAAATAAAGGTTTCTGGCAAACTAAAAACTGAAACTCATTCAAACCAAGAGCAAATGGCAGGTGGACTCCCTACATTTTCCCCCAAATTCTGATTACCCTTGTTTTACTTCACCTTTAGTGTAACAGCACCTATAGGTTGCAGACATTTTGGTGCTCTGCCCATCACTGCATGACATCATACTCCTGGTGAACTCCAATCTGCCGCTGCATCATTGTTTCTGGGCAGCAAAGAGCCTGTCTGTCTCTTCTGCAATGAAACAGTGCCATCTATGGAAATATAGAGCGCTTGGCCTACATTAAATGCAGAAAAGCTGCTTCAAGTTTTTCTTTTTAGTCTCTTTATGGAAGTTAAAGCAGGATATATACCGTGTGCAAGAGCTTATTCATAAATGTTTTTTAAAAAATAGTGCTCTACGGTGGAGCCACAGCATCCTGCTATATATTTTTATCTGACCTGATTTAGATTCCCTCTCAGAAAGCCTTGAAGAGATAGAGTGAGCTAGAGAAATTGCTCTAAAAATTAGTCATGGATAAATCCAGGGCTTATGTGACTGTAAATATCCCTCTGACAGCTGGAAATGGCACTAATATGTCAGGCTTGGCTGCTGTCAGTCATACTTAGAGCTTCCTGCAAAAGCTTGTCCCTTCAAAGCTACCTTGGGATACTTTTAACTGCTGTCTGAATATCTGCCACTGAGATTTTTTTTTTGGGGGCATTGGAAATATAAAATGTTTGATATGGTGAGTCCTAATAGCATGATTGATGCTATTTTTAAGCCAATCTGAAGCTAAAACTGGTTAAAGTTCATATAAAATATGGCTATCTTTCAAAAAATTAGAAATACCCCAACAACATGTTCAACATGCCATATGGTGCATAATCTTTTAATTAAAATTTTTTAATGTTATGAACTGTAGAAGGCAATAGTAGCACTGTTGAAATAATTTGATTTATTTCCCACCTCTCATTTATTGTTAATAAATATACTCCCAACATGAAAAGTTGAGGCGAAAAAAAATCCTTTAATTATTTTTACAAGCACTAATAAGCAAAAGGTTTAACAAGTGAAAATATTCATATTAAAGATTAATATCTACAATGTAGCTACTGAGAAATATTTACACTGACCACTGTAGGCTACTTTGTGTATAGCTTTAGTTAGCATGGCAAATTCTTTGCATGCTAACAGTCAGCTAGAAAGTTTCTCAAAATCAGCAAGTAGTATTGCTTGTCTAGTGAAAAAATATGTTTTGTTTTTACAATTAAACAAGTCACATGTTGTGAAGTGTCCCTCTGTTCTTTTAGTTTTTAGTACAGATTAGTCGACCGAAACATTAGCATGCCAACAGTTGGTTTAAACCAGGGGTGTCCAAACTTTTTGCCATGAGGGCCAGATTTGGTAAGGTGAAAATGTGCGGGGGCCGACCATTCAGCTTTTGACTCTAATTGTCTCTTAATATTAATGAAATGTCTTCACGTTCCCATACCACAGTGTTACGAGCCAGGCAGACATTGGCAAAATCTTGCTTCTTCTCAGGACAAATTTTCTCAACTATTTTTAGCACACAGTCTTTAATAAATTCACTCTCAGTGAAAGGTTTGCAGTGCTTTGCAGCGTTGCCACCTCGTAGCTAGCCCTTGTGGCATTTTCATTTGACTCATGGGCTCTTGTGAAAAAGCGCTGAGGTGCCGTTAAAAAAGCTTCCAGTTGTTTCAATTTTTCGCCGCGTTTTGTCTGGTAGTGCTGCTTGACATTGAATTCCTTGAAAACACCTACAGTTTCGTGGCAAATTAGGCAGACACAGTTGTGTGACACAGTCTACTAACTGCCTTCGTTTGAGATGAGAGCTTACAGTTTGCATGAGCTCATAAGTTGTAAATCTGTGGACACTTATGAGAGAACAGTTTTAAAGTTATCGACTCGCATTTGATCAATATGTCGAGTCCTCGTTACTGCAGCAGTGCCATACTCTGGCAGTTTCTGCTTTGAAGCAAACAAAATGAGCAGGATGGCACAACAGACTTTATTCAACATGCACACACCTGTCGAGATGGTGGCCTGAACAGATCTTCACATTCACTGCAGCACTCTGTGTGAATGATTGCATAATGAAGTTATTTCAAATGGACTGAAAAAAAGCTGTCATGCCAAAATATTCATATTGCTGGAGGGTTTGCCAGATATGATACATTTTTAATATCAGGCTGATTTTTTGGGTGCTGCAGAGTGAGGTTTTGTGAATGTTTTAATGTTCTGCTATGTCTTCTCTCAAAGTTTTGTTCTTTACTTCGGGTAACCTCTTTGCCCGGCAGATTCTTCACCGAGTTCACGCAAGGTTGCTCTGACTTTGCCTGAAGAAGACAGCCAGGTGGTAAGCATAGTCCCAGACAATCCCCAAGCAAGCAGATAACAATGAACTCATCTTTCACCATTTCTGTTCTCTATTAAAAGAGAAATGTATGGGTCCAACCTTGGCAAAGCGCTCTGGGAATGAACCAATGCCCGAGGATTCTAGTGAGGCTAAGGGTCGGCTCTTGAGGGCCAAAACCCTGTCAGTTTCCCCTCCAATCTTAGCCCTCAATTACTGAATCAAAGGCAGGAGGAAAACCAAATCCCACCGTATGCCTGCTTGGACAGGCTATCTTTTCCCCGAGCGTTCACTCTCTCTAACTCAAACGCACACCGAGCACAGCTCTTGGGAAACCTCACAAGTGAGCTGCTGGTCGTGCTCCAAAGAAGCTTCAAAGTTCATTGCTCTTCCTCGGCAGGAGCACAAATGAGGTGAGTTTCAGATATCTTCTTACTTTTTTCCCACACGCACTCCTTTACATGTTGCTTAAGCTGCTCCCACATGAGCGCGTGCAGATGAGACACGTCAGTGTCGTTTTCATCCCGCCTCCACTGCCTTATCTCCCTGCCTGTCCTGTGAAGAAATGCACTTTTTTATCTTGTTATGCACTAAACACAGAGCTACATAGCATAAGCAGTCAGAGGCTTATGCCAGTGGAAAATGACTGCAGTGACAGCTGGAAAATGAAAATGACTGACATCACTCAACTGATTTATGTGACATACACGCTGGCTGTGAAAAAAGCCCTTTTATTTAAGACAGATATTCTCCAGATGCTTTCTGCTCAAGGTAGAGGATTGACTTCAACCCTCACGAGTGTAAACTTCAAAAAAACAAGTCAAAATAATTCATCATAGAGTTTTGAAGATCTTTTTGAGGGCGGTGAGGTAAGAACATCATAGATTTGGGCATCATGTGAAGTCTCATATTTCTTTACTCACATCTAGTGATATGCAACATTATGGTTAGTCAACATCTGCACTGCAGATATAAAGGTAGATTCAGCTATGCCTAAGCATTATTATCATCCAAAAGCACAGACTGAACAATTTGGTCAGACCTGAGGACCCCAACCCTGCCTTTTATTGTAACAAATACACAATGGCAGTTTCATAGACATGAAACTTACAGAAAATAGCATATATGCCTTCAGAAGAATAAGAAATATGGTGTACAGCAACAGGATTGGCAAGCTGCTTGGGCATACTCTCTGTCTTGCAACCAAAAATATATATATGAAGAGATCATATTTTGCCATAAATTAAGTACATTTATTCATTTCTAATGACTATTTGGGTATGTTCACAATCACTGATGATGATAAATCACTCTACATCTCATATAAAGACATATAAACCATCTGTTTAAGGAACAGTCTGCCCTGATTGGTTAACAGTCTGAGTCCATTGTAATTGGTCATTCCAGTGCTACTCTGCTCCATGTTGTCAACAACTTTGTATTCATTCTACTATTTACGCTCCACAATGGACTTGTTATCACGAGCCAGTGGTCTAAAACTGCAGTGTTAGAACGTCACACTGGTAGATCCAACGACAGAGGAACGACATGTTTTAGGCAGCTGCTAGTGCTGTGAGGGAAATAGCCTTGAACTTTTTTTGTTTACAGAAGTGCTCTATCACATATTAATCACACTGTAGAGCATATAAAACCAAAAGAGCATCATGTGATGTCTAAAGGAAATATAGACCATTGGTTTGCTCTACAAGCTTTGCCTAAACCTCCCCTATTTCTCAATGTTAATATTATCTATGCAAAATAATTACCTGTGCCAAGGATTTTTTTGCCGGCATTCATTTGTTTGTTTGTTTGTAGGAGCACAGATCAATCAGCATCCTTCAAAGCAGAAAGTTACTGCATGTACAGAGATTAGCATAGATGCTAAAAGCTTCAGTAGCAGTTGTATCAGATCTGGATGGCATTTTTGGATTAAATGAAAGCTAAAAGCAGCAGGACACACTTCTCCAGGGAAAGGATATTTGTTTCATGAAGTGTCTGACGTTCTGTCCTTTACATTGTGGTTGTGGCATCCCCTGACTACATTATCTGATTGGCCTGTAAAGGATGTGACTGACCTGCCAGTTATGCTTTTGAAAGGGTCTGCCCACTCCCACACACTTTCTATGGGCTGTTGCTGAGATGGACTGCTGAAATATATTGATTAGAAGCCATCATGCTAATGTATAGAAACAGTTAAGAGGTCTAAAACAGAAATAGTTTGTCTGCTAACAGTCAACTTCCCCTTTCTGTGCTACAGATAAGGACTTAATCCTTGACAGGTAATGCTGAAGTGCCTCCTACAACCCAGAAACGTATTTGTTTACTCAAACAACACCTCACAAAATTTTAATCATGCTCGTCCCTTGGAGCTGTTGCTCATTTGTCTTTCTCAAACAAGGCATCACACTTGGAGCACTAAACATGTCTAATTCAAACCTCAGTGGGCTTATGAATATTTTAAACATGCCTCTGCCTAAGTGTTAAAAGACTAGTAAGAGCCAAAAGGCAACACTGTGAGTATTTTTCTTTCCCCGTGTTGCCTGTTTTGAATCCCCTGATTGAAAACACCTTCAGTCAGAATCGGCTGCTGTTGTTGTTGATGAGCCACAGTTCTCTCAGAAAGCTGTGTGAGACGATGAATAGATTTTTAATAGACATCTCTGGCTTTCATTACTCAAAGCAGAAACTGTGTACACAGGGCCTTGTTTTTGCAGTCCTCTAACAAGCTGTGGAGCTGCACCGTGGAGAAAAGCTGCTGCTTAAGTGAGAACAATTGATATTTAAGTTAACAACATGCTGGATGAGGGAAGCAGGAGGGCTGTTGTGTTAGGAACCTGTGCCAAACAGAGCGATTAGTTCTTTGGTGGTTTTGTGCCGTTATTCACTGTTTTTATGTGCTGCTATTAGTCGCTTTAAGTCTATGATGTGAAACTGTTTAATGTGGGTGCTTAGAGTGTTACAGTAGTTTTAGACTTTTAATCTATTAAATGCAACACAAGCTTTTGCTCTCTCCTCTGTTGTCATAAAGCCATCTAGCCTTACTGTTCGGCTCAAGTGCCTTTTTAATGTCATACTGCTGTATTCCAGTAACCCTCAGGACCCTAGCTTAGGATACCTACCATCACCGCCAGTTCTGCTCCTTTCCTAGACAAATTTCAGGCTTTGCTCCCACCCAAGCTATTTTCACAGGACTTTCTGCTAAAGCTAACCCAGATAGCATACGGATGTGGTCCACTTCTGGCAACAGTCTGTCACTTTAGGCGTTCTTCTGGCCTGTATGAAACAGATATGAACCTAAGGCGGCCCATGTGCTGCATGCTACAATTGGCCCAAATATCACAAAACAGTTACGGCCCACCTGTGGCTGAAATATGGCAAACTTTACACCAGGTCATCCGGATGTGAGCCAAAAGTGGCCCATGTCCGGTTTGCTGGGTGCTTCTGGTTTATATCTGGCATTGTGATGGCTCGATTGTGGTCCACTTCTTGCAAACAAGAGTGGACCGCCCAAGTGCCATCATTCCAAACCGAATACGGGCCAGACAAGGCGATGTGGCATGTGAATTGTGGCCAAGATATGGGCCAGAAGAATTTTGCTATCTGGGAATCCACCTTCTTAAGCCGCATTCACACACTGATGACTTGTCCAACTTTTGCTAATTTATAGGGAAACATCAAGCCATGTTGAGCTAAGTCAAAGCATGTTTTTTTTTAATTCGTTTATTTGACAGGGACATTGCAAATGTACATAGTCACAAAAAACTATTTGCAGCTTATGCCATGCAAGTGGAGTTTATAGCCAAGGCTAATTCTCAACTCCTGTCCCTGGTTGGGCCTTTCTACATTACATAAAACAAGAAATTACAGTGAAACATTAATAAAGTCTATAAAAAACCCTAAAACTATTAAAAACTAATACTATTAAAAATAATACTCAAATAAATAAGTAAATAGATAAATCCTTCTTCACATGCACACAGTATTCTTTAACAATGGGTACAGGCTTGTTTTGTTTTTAGCCAAGACTTAAGCCTGGCGGTGAAGATATTGAACTCAGTGATGGTCTTGAGTTCAGATGGTAGCAAGTTCCACATCTTTAAATTAACATTACACTAACACTCCTCCAGTGTGCTGAATCATTTTGATCCAACATGCTTGTAAGGGTTGACCTCTGCTTGCCACTGCTTCCCTCGGTTAAAGCTGCGTCATCTGTCCACAGTGCACACGCAGCACTACAGCAGCTAATGATTGAGCTCACTTCCCCGAAGTTAGCAATGAAGACCTGCGGCACAAAGAGCAAGACAGAAAAAGCAGTCAGTGCAGACTTTAGCTGAGGGTCAAAGGGTTGCCAATTCAATGATGAACAATCTCTGAATGAAAGATGATCTAGTGTTAGGAGATATGCAATTCCTCCTCCACAGTACTGTCAAGATGCCCTTGAGCAAGGAAATTAATCTCAAACCTCTTAGAGGATGCTTGCTTTGCTTTTAGTCTTTGTGCAGGACCAGGAACTAGACCTGTGCTATCCTCCAAGAGTGGAAGGATATGTTTTCAGGGACTGATTATTTTTCATTAGTTTGCTGACATTTTGAGTTGCAGTTTTTGAACATCTCTCCTCCTTACCTCTGCTTTGAATCCACATGTTATCTCTCACACACTTGGGTAATTTTGGCAATGTAACAAATACCAAAAGCCCCAACAATACCTTATTTTTTCCTTCTTTTCTCCAGTCTTTTGTACACTGTATCAGTTTTGATAGGGTCTAAGAGCTGTGAAAACTCAGGAGTAATTGGCACACAGAAAGTCCCAAAGGCTTACTCTCCTGTTTGAGTCAGTCATGATAAAAAAAGTTTTATAACAGCTAGCGCAGAAGTTGTTATGTTTGATGAAAAAAATCCCACTGTCAATAAGTGTGAATTTGTCAAGGGCAGGTGTTGATTGGTGAGTTCACACACAATTTGATATGCTTGAAAATATGTGCTCAGATCTGCCAGAAGTGCGGAAAAGAGTTACTCCAAAAGCAGTGGATTAAACTAAAGACCAAAATGAGGTTTTTATATATAGTACACAAGATCAAAGAGAAAATAGTTTTCATTTTAATATACTCCTCAAATAAGTTTGGAAATATTTTGTGGTTGGTTATTTCTTACCCTTATCCATAACAATATGTATTGCATTTTATATCTTTGGAGAGTTTGATCAATCGCCTTTCCAACAAGGTAAGATCTGTAAGGTATGTGTATTTGTGGAAGGAGCAGCACAGATAAACACATGGCTGGCACCCACAACCGTACCAAAACCCGGCAACTGGATGCTGGTGTTCTGTCATGCAAACTAACAATGTTATTGAGAGGCAGCTGGTACAGTAAACCCCAGTGATATCACGATTCAGTTTTTGCAGTCCCAGTATTTCATGTTTTTTTTTATGTAAGACCTATGCATTTTGATATTGTGTACATTTGCACCAGTTTGCAACATTCTGTAGCATTGTTTATGAGTTAAAGATATACCTTTATTAGTCCCACAGGGGGAAATTCCAGATTTACAGCAGCAGCAGGATACAAGAGAAATATCAGAAAGAAACTTACAAATGAAAAAAATATTAAATTAAAAAAAATAAAAATAGCATAAATACAACTAAATAACAATGAATGAAAAGAGCATGAAAAAATAAGTAAACAGATTGCAACATGCAGAGCCTTTAAGCAATATCAACGTCCTTATGAAGGAAAATAGGTAACAATTAAGTGGAAATGACACTGATTGAAATGGAGGTATACACAGTATTAACAGTATTAAATGTTGCGCATCACAGTAAAATGAACATACATACCCATTCAGCCAATCAGAGTGTCTGTATATTTTTCTAAGCTGCTGATTGTCTGTTGTATATCACGTGGCTTCACATTTCATATGTGATATAGACCCTTGCTTTGTTATCTCTCAGTTCCGCATCTATCTCTGCAGCGATCGTGTCCAGCACAACTTGAGTGTTTTGTGCACTGATTTTGTGTTTGTTTTTTAACTAAATGTGCGTCATAGACCTTAATATAATTTTTAAAGTACTGTAATACCACTTCTCCTCAAAAATTAGCGGGTAAAGATATTTGTTTTTTAACACAGGTTAACCTGCTTACAATTGGCAACCTGGTGTCATCATATTGACGACATTATCTTCGCGCTGAAAAATGTCCATAGAAACAATGGAAAGGAGCATGGAAGCCATGGGCACTGTGCAGCTGTTTTCTGTACTTTGTACTTTTGTACCTTTTAAGTGTACAAACTCGGCACAGACTGAACGACATCCGAGTACTGATGATAGATGGAATTTGTTGCTGAGATGGTTTAAAAGGGTTTTTTGGCCAGTGGAAAAGGGGTATAATTTAAAAAAAAACATGCCAAGGGTATATTTAAATAGGGTATTTCTCTTTTTCAGATTTTCACTTATTGCGGATGGATCTGGAACCTGAGCCCTGCAGTGGAAGCGGGACCACTGTATTCTTTTATCATTTTAAATATGTACCAAGCATGTTAAATGCATAAAATTCAATGATTAAAACATTTTTGTCACCTGTGGCATGTTTACCAGTACAAATGGCACCCAAACTTAAGTCTGTCAAACCCCCCTTTGGCAGATGATAGTACTTTTAAACCTCCACCCTCCTTGACACACATTAACATATAGTCATATCACCAACAAACATATTGTTGGTCATACCCTTTGTTTACAAATTCCTAAATTTGTAGGATTTATCTCTGTGAATGAAGGCAAAAAAACAGAGCTACAACTCAAATTGTTCTAATAGTAACTGTTAAACTATGTTTGTGAATCACTGCAACATATGCTGCTTAGCTAAATTTGTTAATGCATTTATGTGCTCTTGTGAAAGGTTCCTCTAATTATATAGCTCTACTCCACACTTCTTCTCTAACTGGCTGTAGCTCTCAGCTGTAACACACTCTCATACATGAAGTGTTGTTGTTTTCCTTCCTTTTCATGGCTTCCCAATGCACCTTCACCAGCTCCATCATTGCCCTTTTTAACGAGACACATATCCTGACACATGGGAGCAGATGTTGCAAAGAAAACACATTGTGACGTGACTGTGATCGATAGCACACCTCCCACCATATCCAGCGCATAATTTGGCGGATGGCATCAGGATAACAACCTGCATTATGTGGAGACAGCTGTCGCCATGGCGCTTGGGCAGCCAGCGCATTGGCTCCCGCCTTATTTCAAGGAGAGGCGGAGAAGCCAATTAGAGTGATTTACAGCTTGTTTGTGTCGTCACCACCTTGAAACCTGTGTCCCCAGTCCAGCTAAAGAAAATGCATGGCTACCTGGGTGGTGATAAGGAGGGCAGCAGAGTTGTTTATCAGGGAAATGTAATGAAGGCAGAGTCCAGATGGGGGATATTTCAGGGTAGTTTTGTCCTGATGTAAAGTCTCTCAGAGCTGAGGTGTACAGAGGGAATTTCTTACATTTGTTTAATGGACAGCAGTTGGCTACTGTACATGCGCCGTTGTCTGTATTTCAACACTTTATAACTCTTGAAAACTGAAGTTACTTTATGCCACATTGCTGGTAACAGCCAAACCCGTAGTTGATAGGCTTGATGTTCATTTCTCAAGAAGTCAATATGTCTTATAACTTTGAAGGCTTTCTTTTTAACCTCAGACAAGTTTCCACATCAAACTCAAATGTGCAGAATTGATTTTGAGTTTCAAAAGTCAAAGGTATAATTCCTCATGTTTATCCCATCCTAGTCAAAGCTCTTTTAGAGACACTGATGACTGTCCTCACTATCTAGCATGTAAAGGTCATGCCTCTTCTAAAGTCACTTTCAGAGGTGCAGGAAGGCTTTGTGTGGGTCCAAACCAAGGGTGACCATACGTCCTATTTTGCCTGGACACGTCCTCCTTTTTGATCATAAAATTATGTCCAGGAAATGGGATACGGATGGGGTGAGGGTTAATAAAATTCCCTAGTATGTTCGGATTTTGCTCAGTTTGTTCTACAAACGAAACTGTTGCCAGCTACAGAATAAAATGTGCATGACTCAAACTACCATAACTCCCTTGAGTATCCACTCTATCCTAACAAGCTGAGAAGTGGAGCTTTCCAGTAACATGACATTAATATGACATTACAGTAAAGAAATGAATGCATGGGGGAGGTACAGGAAGTGAGCTGACTGAGCTGGAGAGCAGAGGGAGGATTCAGAGGCAAACAAATGATTGTTCAGTGTTTTATGGGTATTTTTGTGTAAATAATGGCAACATATTGTAAATAATGACATTGTCTTTTTTTTATCATAGTTTGTGTTTTTGAATTTCACAAATAGTTAAATTATATAATAATATAGATAATAATAATATAACACAAATCAAAAATTGTATAATATAAATAATATTAAATAATAATATTATAACAATAACAATAAATAATAAGTAATAGAAAATTGGTTGAGTTCTCAAAAGTGTACATGTGTCATTTATTATTGTAAATAAAGAGGAACTTGTTGAAATTTCAAATCTTTTTTTCTTCTCTTGTTCTTACACACTTATTTAAGCACTTACAACTTAGTAATGACAAATACTTGCAAGAATATTTTATTTTATCAGACAAAATGTGCGAAATACTTTACTCAAAGCACATTTTCTGGCAAATTATTGACAAAAAGGGTACAAAAAAGACCAGGTGGCCATTTGTATTCGTATAATTAAAAGGGTTAACATTTATAAATTACACTGTATTAGGCCACTGGCATTATTCAAATAAGCCTACCTGTCAAGATATTAAGCATGCATGCTGCATGCGTCATGATGCAACACATGCTGCTGAGGGCCGTCTTTTTGGGTTTTCAGAATATTCACCCCATCCAGACCAATAACACATACAAATATTTACCTCTGGTTGAAATTCCCATTTAATAAAAGTAACTAATAAATCCTAAATTTACTTCTGTTGAAAACAGCATATTGAAGATGACTGGTTTGTGTTAGGATTTAGTCATACTAGCATTCAGTAGTGCCTCGCTGTCTTAACAATGACCACATTGGCTGCAGCAGAGTCCTTCAGAGCTGCTGTTGCTGGGAGATTTTACAGTTTGTGGTTTTTATGCTCTCAGTCTGAGCGTCAGTCCTCAGATGGAGTTATTCCTCATGAACCTTTGCCATGCTCCTCCTCACCATATCTGACCTGCAGTTCAGAGGTTGTTCTCCCTAACCCTTTTTTCTGAAATATTGACATGGTGAGCTGCAGGATGTCAGTGAAGAAATAAGTCTCCTCTGTCCATCTCGCTTCTTTCTACCTCTGACTGCTCTTGACCACGTTCACGTCCTCGTCTTCACACTGAGGTGTTAGGATAAGAGTCTCTGGTTGGTTGTGTAGTAATGGTTCTCCTTAAGATTAGCTGACTTATCCATGACACTCCTAAACATCTGGTCTTCCTTTGACATTCCCATTTCCCCTCTCTCTTCCTCATGTAATTCATGATTGTATTGAGCCACCAATAGCTTCTCCACTTTGGCATATTCTGTTTTGTAGTGACTGTGGGGCAGCAACTCTTGTACAAGTCACTCTCACCTCCTCTTAAAGGACCATGCACAACCTAGCCCTACAGGTTTGATCATTTTCCAGCGTTCAAGATTTAGGGACTATAGATTTGGGAGTTCATGAAATTGATCACTATTGTATCCAGATATTTCCAATCCAGTGGTAACAGATGAATTCTCAGTGCTCTCGTGACTCATTGTGAACAGGAATTGTGGGAGTGAGACTAAGTTTTCTTTTGAGATTTTCTGTACAGACACTTTAAAACACTTTGAGGGACTGTCATTGAAGTTCAGTCACGTCCTCCTTGACTCACGATAAATTAATTAAATAGATTTTGAGGTACTTCGTTGGATGTCATGATCATGGTTTCTAAAGTTCATCCCTTGCTTGTAGAACCTATTTTTCAAAAACGCTTGAGGAGATTTTCTCAAATTTTACTTGAAATCCAAGATGAATTGTTTGGACTATGAAGGACTAATTCTGAGGTTATTTGGTCTCATGATCATGACCGTCTTTTGAACGAGACATCTTGAGATGAAACATTTTTCTAGGGTTTTTTTTCAGGCCAGGATTGTTTGGAAATCGTTATAAGTGCCTGTTTTGTCAGCACAGGTTGCTTGCATTTGAATACTTCGATCCATTGTTGTTTTGGCATAAAAAGCACCAAGCTCACCTAAAAGAGGTGGACTCGGATCGTGTCTGATCAACCTTTGGAGTGGTTCTTTGCATTGAGAGCACAATAACCTCAGGAACTGACAGGCAGGGTGATGAGTTAAGTCGTAACACTGCTGTAGTTGTGTAATAATTGCATTACAGCTACCAGAGAACCAGACTGATAATAAAAAACTACTCAATAACAATGTTTTGTATGGAGTAGTGAGAGTGCCAAATTACAAAAATAAATCTATAAAAGAATAAATAAATAAATAAATAATATACAAACCCAAAACCAGTGAAGTTGGCACGTTGTGTAAATCGTAAATAAAAACAGAATACAATGATTTGCAAATCCTTTTCAACTTATATTCAATTGAATACACAACAAAGACAAGATATTTTTTATGTTCGAACTGAGAAACTTTATTTTCTTTTGTGAATAATCATCAACTTAGAATTTAATGGCAGCAATACGTTGTAAAAAAGTTGGCACGGGGGCATTTTTACCACTGTGTACATCGTCTTTCCTTTTAACAACACTCAGTAAACGTTTGGGAACTTAGGAGACCAATTTTTGAAGGTTTTCAGGTGGAATTCTTTCCCATTCTTGCTTGATGTACAGCTTAAGTTGTTCAACAGTCTCCATTGTTGTATTTTACACTTCATAATGCACCACACATTTTCAATGGGGGACAGGTCTGGACTACAGGCAGGCCAGTCTAGTACCTGCACTCTTTTACTACGAAGCCACGCTGTTGTAACACGTGCAGAATGTGGCTTGGCATTGTCTTGCTGAAATAAGCAGGGGCGTCCATGAAAAAGACGTTGCTTGGATGGCAACATATGTTGCTCCAAAACCTGTATGTACCTTTCAGCATTAATGGTGCCTTCACAGATGTGTAAGTTACCCATGCCTTGGGCACTAATACACCCCCATACCATCACAGATGCTGGCTTTTGAACTTTGCGCCTATAACAGTCCAGATGGTCTTTTTCCGCTTTGGTCCAGAGGACTCGATGACCACAGTTTCCAAAAAAAATTTGAAATGTGGACTGGTCAGACCACAGAACACTTTTCCACTTTGCATCAGTCCATCTTAGACGAGCTCGGCTCCAGGGAAGCCGGCGGTGCTTCTGGGTGTTGTTGATAAATGGCTTTGGCTTTGCATAGTAGAGTTTTAACTTGCACTTACAGATGTAGACGAGCTGTAGTTACTGACAGTGGTTTTCTGAAGTGTTCCTGAGCCCATGTGGTGATATCCTTTACACAGTGATGCCGGTTTTTGATGCAGTACCGCCTGAGGGATCGAAGGTCACGGGCATTCAATGTTGGTTTTTGACCTTGCCGCTTATGTGCAGTAATTTCTCCAGATTCTCTGAACCTTTTGATGATATTACGGACCGTAGATGATGAAATCCCTAAATTCTTTGCAATAGCTTGTTGAAAAAATGTTGTTCTTAAACTGTTGGACAATTTGCTCATGCATTTGTTCACAAAGTGGTGACCCTCGCCCCATCCTTGTTTGTGAATGACTGAGCATTTCAGGGAAGCTGTTTTTATACCCAATCATGGCACCCACCTGTTCCCAATTAGCCTGTTCACCTGTGGGATGTTCCAAATAAGTGTTTGATGAGCATTCCTCAACTTTCTCAGTCTTTTTTGCCACTTGTGCCAGCTTTTTTGAAACATGTTGCAGGCATCAAATTCCAAATGAGCTAATATTTGCAAAAAATAACAAAGATTCTCAGT
This sequence comes from Scarus forsteni, assembly GCA_036419115.1. NCBI lineage: Eukaryota > Metazoa > Chordata > Actinopteri > Labriformes > Labridae > Scarus > Scarus forsteni. The sequence continues at coordinate 22,173,642 of JAZDUH010000544.1, read as the reverse complement.
TCGAACGCTAAGTATCTTGTCTTTGTTGTGTATTCAATTGAATATAGGTTGAAAAGGATTTGCAAATTATTGTATTCTGTGTTTATTTACAATTTACACAATGTGCCAACTTCACTGGTTTTGGGTTTGTAAGAATCCATAAAAGAAAAGGCGAACAAAAGTAGAAATATAAAGACAAATAAAAAAAATAAGCAGGAAAGTGTTTAATAAAAAAAACCCAACTGAAACCTTTCCACTCCCTCCTCCTGACCTCCATTGTGCTTTAACTGATCAGCAGTTACCTCCAAAAAAAAGCAACAAACTAAGTAGTGTTGTATATTATGACTCAGTCGGAAAATAATATTTACTATACCATCTGTAGATGTTTTTTCTTTATTATTTAACCATTTTGTGATCGTCTTGTCTGAAAATGCTGAGCTATTGTCAAAATATATTTTTGTTTCTACCTTTTTGTGAAGTTTGACTTCCACAAACACGTGAGCCTTTATCATTTCTATGCAAACCCAAACTCTTTTTTTAAATCCTTTGAAACAAGCATCCCTTCCTGTCTGATTGGAAATGTGAAAACTTCAATGATGTAAATGTGCCTGGTGGAAGGTTTGAAGGTTGATGCGGTAATGAATCCGATACAGCTGTATTTGATGAAATGGCGAGGCAGATGGATACTGGGAGATGGCGAGACCGTGTGGGAAAACAGGCAGAGGACTTGTGATTGACTGTCACTTGTAATCTCACCGAGCTTTGAAGTGTAAAATGATAATGGGATGCACTTCCATCAACAGCTGGAGAGGTCACAGGAGCGGCCGCCCTGAGCGTGAGTGAAAGATGCAAGAAAAGAAGAGTGGAGTAAGCAGAAGGATTCAGACAAAACTGATGCTGAAAAGGACTAATGATGAACCTACTATTTCAATTTTATGTTTTATGTTAAATAAATGTGGGGGGAAATATTAAAGGCAAAAACCTAGGATGAAAAAAGCCCCTGAATAAAAAAACCTTGACAAGATACAACACTGTTTCATAGAGTATGAAAAAAAATATTAACCAGTTTGTTCAAAATATGTTTTAAATTTTAAAATGATCACAGGTAAAAAATATGATGCCGTACATTTCACTGAAAGCAAAAAAAGGAATTGATGAAAAAACCACCAATATGTTAATCAAATATTTGAATGCATGTTAAAATGTGAAAATATTTTACAACACGCACAATTGTTTGATGAAAAGGAGGCACATGAAAACCTTGAACAAGCTGTGAACATTTAATAGACTGTGAAAATGTAAAAAATGTATTCAATAAAATATGTATGTCCTGTTTTAAAATGAGTCTGCCAGTACAATTAGTATATATAAAGGGTTATTTTGATTTTGAAGCTACTTTTTGTGTCTTTTAATTGCATGTTTTCAAAGATCAGTGGTGCTGACTTTGATAGACTTAAAAAATACTTAACAAACACAAGTAAATTATACAATACAATCAGAAATATTTCACTGAAAGTAAAAAAGTACAAGCATATCACCAAATTATTTTGATAAAATACTTAAAATTGTGTTATATTTTCCAAAATGGAGAGGTATTTAGTTTAAAAGGCTGATGAAATCATTCAACAAGCTCCAAACATTTCAAAGAAGATTTGTATAATTCTCTGAACCATTGAAAAACGTTTTCCTTCTGTAAAATGAGTCTGCTGAAAAGGTTAGAATTTTAAGAAAATGTACATGTTCATTAAAGTTTTTTAAACATCAACTGTGCTGACTTTGACTGGCTGCAAAATACTTTTATATATCAGAATTTAAAAAGGTGGAAGGCAGAATAAAAATATTCAACTGAAAGTATGAAAGTGGGTAGGCAAAGAATAAGACTATTCAAATCAAATACACATATCAAAATGAGACAATATTTAACAAAATATTTGATTCAAGTGGAGCCTTGAAAAACTGGAGTAAATGCAAACATTTTGCTGAACATAAAAGAATACTAAAATGAACCAATGACAACTGTAGTTCCTGATTCAAACACGTGTCTATGTTTTGAAATTGTTAAGTCATTATTTGTCATTTATATAAAACACTCGGGTCATTCTTTATAAATTGATGCTTAAAAAAATTGCATTCATGCCGTTTTGTATTTAATAAATATTTAATAAAGATGCAGTGCAGCTCCAGTCCAGCAGGCGGCAGTATTTCACAATCAGTCGTCGTTTTGTTATGACGCAATCCCCCCGCGACTTGCAGCTGTGGTGTTGAGCATTCGAGCTCAGTATTATTTTCAGGAGGGAGCACTTTAGATGTTTTAAAAATGCTGAAAAAGAAGTCCAGCAGCTCTGAGAAGAAGAGGAAACACCCTCAGAGTGACGAGCGACACGAGGGCTCCAAACGAAGAAGTACTGAAGCAAACACGGAGGTGAGGAGAAACAGAGGCGACTCTGACTAGCCTTAATGCTAACGGAGCGAGAAGAAAATCAACGTTTTGACTGAGCAGCCTGAGATTTACTGAGTCTACAGACCTACAGTCACTCTACACTCAGTCAGTAGGTATAGGAGTATCTCTGTAAGGGAGCTGTGTCCTTCTTTTGTATCCATATAACCCACTGTAGCCTGATGTGCTCAGAGAGCTCTGCTGCTCAGACATGTCGAGGCTTCAGAAGCTCAGGTGTGAAAATGTATATTTATATGTTTATCTGTAATCAAGCAAAGACCTCAGCTACTCAGAAAAACAAAGAACGAGGTCATTTATTCAGTAAAGTGGAAAAGCTCTGAGAGAGCGCAGACCTCCTCCACAGCCCCTGTCAAAGATGCCAAACCGGATCACCAGATCCAGATTAGTGCCAGGATTCGGACAAAACTCAGCACATACACGGAGGCTGTTATCCTGTATGTACAAGACAAGTTTTGGGAACATCGCTCCATATTTTGATTTTATCTGTAATTTTTAATGTCAGTCAGATTTCCCCATTATAGTCCAATGTTTTGTGATGTCAATCTGGATCGGATCCAGATGAAAAGTCTGTTGGTACCGGAGACATGGACCCTAAATTATCCTGTAAAATTGGATGTGCATCCGTCAAGAAATGGCTTTTATTATTTATCTCCCCCCATTTTAAACTATGGGATTTCTCTACATTTTGTGATTCCTTTGCATCCAGACGAATATCTGTACCCAACATTTTCTGTCTTGGACCAAACCAGACCTCTGGTCATGAGGCGTTTATGTTCATGTTGTTTATAATAGTTATCCTGGAAGAGTTGAAGTTCTGGTGTTTTGCGGAGAGAGATGATGTGACATGTTATATACATTCACGCACAATTTGGGATTTATTGTGATATTTTCTAAAAAAAAATCATCAGCAATGTTGAGATCACACCGTCTCAACCTAAATTGAATTGACCTGGCTTTAATTAACGAGACAATTTCCACAAAAATCGTGATGGGGGCTCAGGCGGCTGCTGGGAGTTTTTCATCACAGTCCAGCTTGCAGCAGCATGCAACTGGGCAATGACATGTTGAAATAGTTAGCTAACACAGGAGAGACAGCAGAAGATTTTTTTAATGTGTTTTTGTCATGTATGGTCTAATTAGCTGATGCCCTCACCTGGGGCATCACCTGGCACCTGATTTTCAGCTTTCTTCTTGGTATACGTGGTGGTTAGCCTTGCAGAGCAGACAGACCTGCCTGATTCTGAAATCATGTATGTATACTTGCCAGCCTTCATTGTTCAATGGCTTCACTCGGGTAAATGCTTGACGGCCCAACCATGGAGGAGGCGGGAGTTGTGGGAGCAGCTAATGTGATGACAACAAAAGGTGGCTGCATGTTTGAAAATAATGGCAGCTAATGCCGGTTAGCCTGTGGTCATGATGGTTACTCAGTGATACTTGGCGAAATATGCTCTTCTCAGAAGTTTACTTCATAGGGATTGTCTTTGACAAGATTCATGTCACATGTAAGCGTTAAATGACACTGAGATACAATTTGATGTGAAATGATAGTCTTAAGGTAGTTTAAACTAACAGCTAACAAGGGCAAACAACAGTTAACAGCCGAAGCTGTTAGCCGTTGGCTGTTAGCTAATGGCCGTTAACTGTTGTTTGGCATTGTTAGCCTTTAGCTGTTGTTAGCAAAGTGTTTATCATGAGTAGAAATTACTGAAACTAATAAACATGTTCATCAAAAAGGCTAAATCTAAATGACTTCCAAAAACAACACAGCTGTGATCTCCTGATTTTGATCTTCAATCTCCTGGCTGTGATCTCCTGACTCTGTTCTCCTGGCTGTCCCTAACTTCATGAACATCCATACACCCACACATGCATACACACACACACATAGACCACATAGATTAAAGACCAGAGCCTGTGTGTGAAACTTCAAAGGGAGAGAGACTGCTCCATTGTCATGTTAACCAAGAGTCAAAGCCACAAGTGTTTTACTTTCACAAGCTTTCTTAATGCTTTTTCTTGCCTCTTGAATGCTGTCGAACAACAGCTTGTTACTCACTAAGTGTAAGAACTTCATGAAAACTAAAATGTCTGTGAGTGTTAGACATGTGTTGGGACCGTGAACATGTAAGTTTTTTAAGATATTGTCAGAAATGACAGAGTTATCACAATTAAAGCACAGTCAGTCCCAAAGAAGGAGAACATTTCAAATTACAATGGCTGTCTAGCTTCATGGACTTTGGGAGTAACAGCTGGCTCTCATTTATTTGCAGATATAGTTAGGGCTTCATGTTCTCCCGTCTCACCTAAGTTCTCCCGCTTTACGACGAGCCACGCTCACCGTATGGAGAGGGGCTTGTTGCAAACCCGAGCCCCCAGTAAATTAATAATTGTGCAGGAGAACATAGGTGGCTCATTGCAAAGCCTGAGCCCCCAATAAATATATAAATAAATGTGCAGGAGGTGGCTTGTGGCTTTGTCGCAAGCCACTCACTCTCATAGCTTTGCTATGGGGAGATAGTGGCTTGTTGCCTGAGCCCCGAATAACATGAATGGAAACATTAATTATAATTATGTTTTTTTTTTTTAAACTAAAGAGGTAACTAAGAAAGCAAGACATGGACCAGTGAAAAAAATAAAACTGCACAAACAACATGAAGAAAAGTGAAAACTCAAAAACATATTTACACATTGCACATAAATAAATGAGATCAGATTAGATCATAATTGACTAATCCTTTTGAACTTCCTCAGGAAATATCAGTATCATTTGATTAGATGTAACTGTTGTAACTGTAACTTGTTGTAGAATGTTTGCATCTCCAGGCTGTGATGGCTGTGATCTAATGGCTGTGATGGCTGTGATCTAATGGCTGTGATGGCTGTGATCCACTGGCTGTGATGTCTGTGACCTCCTGGCTTTGTTCTTCTGGCTGTGCTAATTTAAACAAACATTAATGGATGACCTGAAGCTTACCACACTATCTCCCCAAGCAAAAATCTCAGCATTTTTAAGCCAACTGTCCTTACTAAGACGTGAAGCACAGCTAGCAGTGTAGGAAACTTTCAGCATGTAGTTCCTCCTCATTGTCAGTCACTTGCTATAACTTTATGATTCATCTTCTCTCCACCTGCTGAGCTTACATGGTTACATGAAATGTTACATGCTTCCTGTTTTTTTTAAATACTTTTTATACTTTATGCAGTTTATTTTAATTTTTTTGAGAATGTTGTAGTTGTGTGCCCACAGTGCTCACTATTTATTCAGATCTAAATGCTCTTTAATTATGATATTATGGAGCACCCCGCAACCCCGATCCCCGCCCCCAAGGCAACAAACCTAGAGGAAACACTGAAAGTGGAAAGATTAGAGATAGAAACAGATATAAAATACACATACATTCTGAAATAAATGATCACCCACTCACAAAACGAATCTCCATCCCGCACGTTTCACAACTCACATTTATATCTTTCCAGGCATAAACAAAAGGAAAATGAGAGATAGTATGTGTGTTTATATGGATGTATATTTACACAGTCCCTTTAATATCAAAGGGGAATGTGAGACTGGGGCAAAAAGGAGTTGTGTCACAGTTAGACTTGTAAGATGCCTTTTCTAATTAATCAGTGTATTTCTCTGTGTCATTTTTCACAATTCGTTAAATGCTATCGAGAAATGATTACTTCGCGCATTAGGCTTAGAATGTATAGATCCGCTTCCCACCACATACACAAAAAACCTGACTTTGTATACTTTCAATGTTTAACTCCAAAAACTTCCCTAAAACTAACTTAAAAAAATAAAATTGTTCAGTTTTAGTATTGTCATTTTGCTGATGCTGATGTCCTTGTTGTCTGTGTCATTCAGCTTTTCCCCTTCACATCACTGTGGTCACTGTCTCACTGTGTGATTCACTTTGTACTACACAGAAAAATACAATGAAAATAATATTTAATAAAGTCACAGGTGCCCCTGAGGTGACAAGTGAATCAAGGTTATTTTAAACAGTTGCAGTTCCAAACATCCTTTAGCAGTCATCCAAATAAAATATATAAACCAAAGCTAAGGCAAAAAATTCTATTAAAATACTAAAAACTGAACAATGATCAAGCTAGGAAGAACAGTGAATTGCCCTAATAAACATGAAGCAAAGCAAATATTAAGTCTAGAAAGTTATTCTCTTTCATTTGTTTAATTTCCTATTTCCTTATTAATTGCAGCTGTTCTTAAAGCTGGATGGCTAGATGTATACCTTATACTTTATATCTTCTGAACCCACACTTTTGGTACTTTTTGTATTTAACAACTAAGAGAATTTTTTTACACAATGGAAAAACCCTTACTTATCAGTGCTTTGTTTTTTGAATCCTTTAACTCTACTTTGGGGAAGTCCCCAGGCTTTTTAAGATCTTCTCCACTTATTTGTACCATCATCTCATCTGTTCCCCACAGCACGAGCAGAAGGATGAGCTGGCAGATCCAGAGCTGGACAGAATTGGAAGTGACATCGAGGATGGAGGACTTGACCTCAGCATGCCGTTTAAACCCATCACTGCTTACATCAGCGACAAGCAGGAGATGCTGGAGCAGTGCTTCCGTGTGCTGGGGAATAAGAAGCTTCGGAAGATGTTGCCTGATGAACTGAAGGTAAATATGATTTAGTAAAAGCCCCAAAAAACCTGTTTGACAATCAAAAAGAAACCCTGGAGCAACCATCACACAACTCTGTCATTTTTACATAAAAATTAAAAACAGCAATGTTTTCCCGATTTCACAAACCAAGTGCGGATGCTTTGGGGTCGCTCTGAGCAATGCGAGGTCTTCAGGTGACCTAAAAGAATTTCCTTATTGCGGTCAACAGTTTGTAGATTTATGGACCACATGTTTTTCACTGCTAAGCGTTGTCTTCCACCTGTATGGACACTTTTGTACTGTCGACTTCAACACCAACTTTGCGAGGAAAGCAGCAACACCTTGAGCTGTTGTGATCACTCATGAGCAGGTTCGTTCCATCTTTTTGGAAACCATGTTCCTCTTTGTCAGGGTGCACATGTTAAGGGTGTTTAATGTCACTTTAATCACTTACACTGGGAAGTATTGAAAATAAAACCTTGCCTTCCAACTTGAAACACCTGCTTGATGCATAATCACACAGGAGTAAGACAATATCACTCTGCTCTTTAAGGCTGTTGAAGTACTTTTTACCTAAAGGAACCAATTTTTGATTCTTATTCACAGGAATGTAGTTTAGAGGAAATCAAGAAGATGTGCTGGGAGCAACTGAAGCCAATCTCAGAGAAAAACCTGACCCAGATCCTCGCAGGTAAATTTCTTTTTATCAGCGACATAAGCTCTTAATGCTGACTACATATGAGTACGCCCAACAATTATTTATTTGTGGCTAAAATCCATGTTTTGTTGTGTCCAGGTGAAGAAGTGACCTCTGATGACAGAGTTACAGGAGAGACCTCTGAAAGCCAGTAAGTAAGCAGCTGATGATCGACTATGTTTGTCGTTTGGATTCACCTGGATTCACATTTGTTCTACAACAGCAGAATTGTTTTACATTCATGTAGGCCTTACACTTGTAAGTTTGAGATAGCAGATCTTGCAAGCATAAAACAGCCCCTGATCTCCTTAAATGATACTTAAAGAATAAGTTCGGTTTCTACAGCTTTAGTGTTGTTTATAGAATGAAGTAGAACAATATACTCACCTAGAAGGCTTTCCTGATCCAATCAGTGCTTCGGGAGATATTTAGATCCAAAATCAAGCGGCGGACATCCATATAATGGTAGCACATAGGGCATGTTGGCGCCGCTCCTAAAACTGCATTAATCGTGCAAAAACTCATTAGTTTCACCAATATTTCATCATGGTCCGCTCACGCTACTCCTCCACGACAGTCTGTGTCGCCCCAGACATGTTGTGTGACTGTACTGACCTCTGAACTGAAGAAGAAGAATGCTTGCCTCCGCACCTGCATAGTACTCTCTGGAGCGCTGCCTCCGCATCCTCCTTTCGATGAGCTCCTCATCTGTATACTCTGGCTCGAAACTGTAAGAACACCCATCATATTCAAAGTTCTCCTGCACAACATCTTCATCCGATAGATATTCGTCCATTTTGCACAAAACTGGAAGAAGAAAGTCGTTGTGTAGCCGGCGGTCTTCCCCTGAAACAATGAGCCGTACTGCGCATGCGCGGAGGCAAGCATTCTTCTCAGTTCAGAGGTCAGCACAGCCACAGAAACATGTCTGAAGCGACACAGACTGTAATGGAGGAGTAGCCCGAGCGGACCATGATGAAATATTGTTGAAACTAATGAGTTATTGGACGATTAATGCAGTTTTAGGAGCGGCGCTAACATGCCCCGTGTGCTACCATTATACGGATGTCCGCCGCTCGTTTTTGGATCTAAATATCTCCCGAAGCACTGTTTGGATCAGGAAAGCCTTCTGGGTGAGTATATTGTTCTACTTCATTCTATAAACAATGTGAAATCTGTAGAAACTGAACTTATCCTTTAGTTGTAAAACTGTAAGCATACAGAATGAGAGAGAAAAATGAGGAAAGATCAAGAGCGCTGAAAATGCTCAGCTTTTTATTTCAAGAGGAAAAATGAGCAACTTAAGAGACTCCAGTCATATCTTAAAACTATATGATCAGAATTCTTGACCCTGTAAATTTAGTCTAAAGATAAACAAGTTAAATAAAGAAGCAATTGATTTGCCATTCAGTCACATCAAAAGTTGTACGATTGAAAAGTAGCTGGCTTGATTAAAACCATGCTTGTATTTTGAAAATCAACAATTTGAGAATTTGCGAAATTTTGGTGGACTCCAAAGCTACGTTTCCACCATGTGCTCTAGATCGGTTTACTGTAGCTTGGTGTGATTTGGTGCTAGGAGCCTGATTTTTCTTGTGCTTCCACAGCCTTTACTTTAGGGCATGATTGTAAGCTGGAATGTGATCGTCCTACCTGCCATGTAACAGAGTGAAGTTACCACAGCTCAACATAGTAAACTAGAAAGCTCTCGAAGAGCGCAAACCCCTGCATAGGTGGCTCACGTATTGCTGTTACATCTATAAGCAGTAGTTTCATGATAAAATTACAATCATGACCCCGAAAACTTGCACCACAATAATATCATAAGCTAATCTTCTGATCTTTGAGCTCGCCGAGTCCTGACTCCCCGGTGACGGCATACTCATATCAGCAGTTAACGCTAAAGGCAGATGTTCGGTTCAGAGCAGATGTTTTATCCTTTAGCTTTTGAAATATTTACAGTATGAATGTTTTGTCTGCATCTGTTATAATTTATGAACAAGACATTTATGTCTCATCTCCCAATATTTTCTTAAAGTTTTTGACAGTTTTCTTCACTTTGCACTCTCTGATTATTCTTGACAAATGAGCTTTATCTTCTTCTTTAATACTTCTATAAGATCAAACTAAGCAAAACAAGTCTCAATAACTGACCATCTTAAATTAAGCATCTTTGAGAAATGCCCTTGATGTGATGACAGGGTGAATTCAGCCTCTTGCTGTCATAAGCTAATAAAAATACAACCTTCTAAAAGCTGTGGTTAAACTTTTCTTTCCAGCTCCATCCATCTACTCTCTGTGGAGTTAAAACCCTGTCCCTTTTCTCCACACATAGCTGAAATAAGAAAATCAGATCACTTTTTTTCCCCTAATTTTTACTTTCAAGCTGAACCTCCTCTGATTTTCTCTGGCACCAGCACAAGAATCACACTTTGAAAACCAGTTTACTCTGTTCCGCTGATCGGCTGTTCAAACACATAACAGGCTTTACATTCTGCAGGCGACACCATCAGATGTCTCAATGTAATCAGCTGTGACGGCAATGCTGTGAAACTGTCTCATTGTGTCTTTGAAATGAACTGGACTGAGAGCTTTTAAAACCTTAAAAAGGTCATATATATTGTCATTATTATGAGGATTTTTTTTAACATAAACAACATAAGGTGAAAAATGCACAGATTGAATCCCAGGGTAATTTTAAATGCTTCAATGTGTCTGAACAGAGTGACAAAAACTCTTTAGAATAAAATATTTGCCTACAGAATCAGTGTAAACACAAAAGATAGGAAGCTCAGTTTGAAGAAAAAGTGAGCTAAAGCACAAGCTGAGATGTAGAATAAATGTTTTTATAAATTCAAACTCGTTGAATTACAATAAAGTTACAGTGTAGTTTTGTCATTGATGTAGTTGCTCAAATATATTTTTCAATAAGACTGTTTGGTGATTACAGTTTAGTGTTTTTATCAAAGAAGTCATTCACCTCTGTAAGCTTCAGTAAGTGGACCTTGCTTGAGTCCAGCTAAAAAGCTACTCAAGCTCCTGTCGAGACTAACTAACAGAAATGATTGATCCCATCAGAACATGCTGAGTCGGGCACTCTTACACATCCTCTCACGTCCTGTGATGCATGCCCCTCCATTTCTTTTCCATGTGGGCCCCCCCTTACTATCAAGACCCCACATTTCTGGTGTCCCTAGTTTCTTACAGCCCTTACTTCCTCTATGGATCTAAATCAGCACAACACTTGAACTGCTATCTCAAATCAAAAACAGTACCCGCCTGTCCTCCCTTCCGTTTGTCTTGTCTCGTCCTGTCTGTCACTATTTCCTCTTCTTTCAAACTGTGGTGTGGCACGGACCTCCCTTTCAGCTCACATCAGGGGTTAAATATAGTTTGATTTGATGGAGTAGCCTACATGGTCACTATAGCAGTGAATCATATTCACATATCTGAAACTGCTAGAAAAAAAATGCATTGGTCTTTTCAACGCTGTCACCGGACACAGTGCTCTGCAGGAAAGATAATACAGACAAGGGTGAAAAAATAAATAAACAAAAGTAAAAAGTTTTAAGTTAATTTAGTTCATTTTGATTGGGGATACTCAACATTGTCTGAACAATATTGCCAGATATTTACTATAAAACTGTGATTATCATTGTTGGCAAATATGTACATTTGTTTCAGTATCTACTGTAGGTATTTTAGCCACACAAATTGGCCTTAATTATGCGGTGCATTGGCTTTGATATTGGCAAAATGTTCTCTGTTTACATTAAAAGTACGAGTTATTAAATAATTAAGTGTTGCTTTTCTTTCTTCAAATCGGTTTCTATCACAAATAAACTCTCACCATGAAAGGAACACATCAGTTTCAATGAAATAAAGTTTTTGTGCTCTTGACAAAAAAAATGGCAATTTCGAGTTTGGAAATATCTGGATTTTAGATATTTGCAAAAATCCAGTGATGTTCATATTACGCTTCAAATGATCATTTTACATTTATCCTCAAGTAATGCAAACTTTTTGAATTTACACTTTTTATTTCAGTTTAGTTCAAACAATTAAAAAATCAAATACACTTGTAGAATTCACAAACTTTTAATATTTTAACTATCATTAAAAACTAAAATTAATCATCTAATCAAAGGCAGAAGTAAACCAGAAAAGCACTCTTAGAGCCCAGACCTCCGCCAAGCAGCTCAGTTACGGCAGTGGCTTTTTCACAACCCCTGTAAAAGATACAAATGTGGACCACCATGCGCTATGATATGACAGCAGTTGGCTCCTAGTGACACAAAGGGGGCGGAACCCTCACAGCAGCCGACGAGAAATGAATGGGATTTGCCGTTATAAACTGTATGACGCCAATCTTGGTGGAATCTCGATAAGATTTACTTTGATAATAGAAAAATAAAAAAGTAATGGCTTCCTCCTTGGACCAAACCACACCTCAGGTTAAATTTTCATGTAAATCCATCCAGTAGTTTTTGTGTAATCTTGCTAACAAACAAGCAAACAAACAGAAAGGCCCTGGCAAAACAAAACACTTTTGGGGAAGGTAATAAATTAGTCTTTAACCTAGATTGAAAAGAATTTCAGCAGACTCGAAGTTCTTTGGAGGTTTGTTGCAGATATTTTACACAGTAAAGTTATTAAATGCCCTCAATGAAGCAAAGTTCTCCTCTCCCGTTGCCTTTTTCATACCTCAGTGACTCTGCGACATTCTGTGTTGAGGTCAAGAAAGACAGGATCGGAAAGAATCGGGGGAAAAATTGCTCTCAAGTGATTGTAAGTTATTGCACAGACTAAATCAACAGGAAATTTTAAGTTACTGTGCAAATCTTGAAAACATGGTTTGTATTTTTTTAAGGAATTTCCTCCCAAGAGCTGTTTAATGAATGCTGCTCATTCTGTTCCCTCCGTTCTTTTATGAGTCTATTTCGTTTTCCCCCTCAAGGCAGGACAATAATGTGGACTCAACATCTTGCCTTAAAGAAACTACAAAACCGGAGGAGTCCAAGCAAGGTAATGACTGTGGAACTCACGGGGAGAACATCCCCGCGGCTGTAAATTACAGACTTCAAACCCAGATGAAAAGATTTCAAAATGAAGTAATTTCCATTTAAAATGTCTTGTTGTAATTTCCTTCACAGAGGGGGGTGGTTCAGGCGAGGAGAGCGACGTCCTGAGCATAAACGCGGACACTTATGACAGCGACATCGAGGGAACCAAGGAGGAGCAGGCGGTGAAGGCCGTGGACGGAGGGGCGAAAGCAGCAGACGGCAGCAGGGGAGGCGATGACCCAGCTGTAAGCGCTGACCCGCCTGTTAATGCCGCACCGGAAAATCCTGAACCTGCCAGAGACTCCAGACCAGCGGAGTCGAAGAAAGATATTCAGAGCGACATAGACAAAAGTGTTAGCGAGATTTTAGCCTTTTCCTCCACACTGGGCAAAGATAGAGCTGCAGAGAAAACCAAAACTCTTCAGGCTACAAACCCTGCTGCACCTGCTCAAAGCGGATCTAGTACAAGTCGAGCGTCTGCAGTGTGTCAGCCGTCCATCCAGCAGCTGGAGCTCTTGGAGTTAGAAATGAGGGCGAGGGCCATCAAAGCTCTGATGAAAGCAAGTGACGGGAAGAAAACAAATGTAACCAAAACTTTGTAACGTGGATTAATTCCTTTTAAAGGGAATATTACTATAAACTATCATCTTAAACATTAGTAAAGCATTAGTTAAGCCTTAATTTATTATCTTTTATGTATTTGAAACACAAATGTCATTTAAATGCACTGCTTAAAGTGCTTTATTGGGGCAGTTTCCAACACTTGAAAGGTACATTTTTAATATAAATGGATAAAATCTGAGTGGAAATCTGCCAGTTCTGAAGAAAAACAAACACTTAAGTTAGTCTTGTTTGCAAAAAACCTCCGCCAAGGCGTTTCCAACATTTCCAGGCAAGGTTTTGTCAACGACATGGAACACTGCACTCACACTGTGAAGAAATCCTTAAACTAAATTCCCCCTGATCCACCTCCAGATTCAGATCAGTACTAAAATCAAATCACCTCTCCCTTGTGCCATGACCAACTAAAAATGAAGTGAAATTCTATTGACAGCTTAATGAGATATTAGTGTAAAGGTAGAAAACAACTATTATGCACTTTTCAAAAATCCTTCAAAAAGTTCTTAAATCCGCACCCAGATCCAGATCACCGTCCTGTTCATAAATTATTTTGAGTTATCTTGTTAACAGACAAAACATAACCTCCTTGGCAAATGTAAGTATACATTTAAAAAAATTGAGACGGTTTACAAGTAAAATGTTCTTTTTTAAATATGTTTATAGGCATTTGATTTAGGGCAGAGAGACAGAGGTAGAGGAGAGAGTAGGGGAAGACGAAATGCAAGAGCCTTCATAATCTCAGGCAACATTTTGACCACTGACAGGTAAAGTTAAATAAACTCCAATCACCTCCTGTTAGCAGCTGTTAGAGGGCGGGACTTATTAGGCAGCAAGTGAACCGTCTTCAGAGTCGGTGTTAGGATGCAGAATCATGGACATGCAAAAGCATTTGAGTTTGACAGGGCCAAACTTTGATGGTTAAATGACTGGCATCTCCAACACTGCAGCTCTGCGGTGGTTGGTGTCTATCTAAAGTGGTCAAAGGAAAGATCAGTGAACTGGAAACAGGGTCTTGGGTGACCAGGGTTCGCCGATGCACTTGGAGAATGAAGGCTGGTTCGATCCAGCACATGAGCTACTGTTGCTCACATTGCTGAAGAAGTTCTAACAGAAGAGTGTCTGAACACTCAGTCAGAAAGGCAGGAGGTCAGTGTGTGATACATGCATGGTTGGTGCCCACTCCAGACGTAATTAGTAATGCTTTCAAGCGTCTTTACTGAGTATTTTGTTCTGCTTTAGTCAGGCAGTTAAACCTGTTTTCAAATGACATCTATAAAAGGACTGATGATGCTTCACAATTGATGTAGCAACCAACTGCTGGTGTTTTTCTAATGCATACTAGTGTTTAAGTATTGTGAATATTTACCTATTTTAGGTTCATAGTTATCTGAAAGATCCTGTTCAAAGGACGTTTATTTTTTTTAAATTTGCAACAAGTGCATGCTTTTCTGTTTTCTACTGTTCATTGACTGTTCTGTGAGAGCATGTTGTGTTGTTATTCCATATTGGAATGATGTTGCAGACTGTTTTGTAAATTAAACAAAGGCTCGTCCAACACCTTATCTCCTGAATATTTCCTGTCTGTTTGTAAATGTTGAATAATATGTAGTAGAGAACTTTTGCAGTGCTGCGAAGTGGTATTTAACATAAGACAAACCTTTAGGTAAAGACTTTTATTTTTTAAAGTAAACTTATAGTGATGTGTCTATTGTATCTTTGTGTAGTCTTTGGAGATGTGGAACTTCATTGGATGTTTTATGTCCCTCAGTTCACAGTTACCATTTCATTTTTTTTTCTTTTATATGTATTTTTTGGGCGTTTTGTGCCTTTATTGATAGGAGAGAGACAGTGGATAGGCTTGTGTCTGGTCACAGTCGAGATTCGAACCTGGACCGGCAGAAGCAAATACATGGGGTGCCTGGTTGCTAACCACTTCGCCAAACCAGCACCCCACCATTTCATTTTTTTACATAAATCTTCAAAAATATCTGTAATTTACAGTACACCTCAACGATCTCTTCAAATGTAGCTATCTCTCCGGTCACTAGATGGCAGTGTTTACCTGTCTTAGCTCATGGCGGTATCTCTTCCAGCAGCAGAGAGGAGGGAATGTGATTTATTAGCTCACATTACAGTTAAAAGACACCATGAGTGTGGAATTTTATTCAATATGATACAGAGTTAAAGAGTTTGACTAAGAATGGCGGAGGAATTCTGTAATCAGAGTTGATGCAGTCTGAGTAGGTGACAGTGTTTTGCTGTCTCTCTGTAGACATGCCTCTCTTCAGCAAACACTTTGGAGGTGTAGCTTTGCCTCAGCTATCATGCTCTGCAATCTCAAAACAGTGTTAAAGTTCCTCTATTTTATATGCACAGTATTTTCTGTAATTTATTCCAGGGCTTCTTTGTTCTTCTATAGGCTGGAAGGGTTTTTAGTGTATGCAACGACACGGTCATGCAGAACAAAACATCCTCCCCTCCACTGCCCCAAAGGAGACAATGAAATCTGTGATAAAAAGCCCATTTCCTCCTGGGTATTTGCATCTAAAAGGCTCATTTCATGGGAGGAATAAGGCTTTGGGGGTTAAATGCATCTTTCTGTATGTATTTATGTACAGGTGTCTTTGTGCTCATTGATTTGAAGGGGAAATCGTCCACTTT
This sequence comes from Scarus forsteni, assembly GCA_036419115.1. Taxonomy (NCBI): domain Eukaryota; kingdom Metazoa; phylum Chordata; class Actinopteri; order Labriformes; family Labridae; genus Scarus; species Scarus forsteni. The sequence goes on along the minus strand of JAZDUH010000544.1, from coordinate 22,157,527 downwards.
AGTGTGAAAGGAATACAACCGCTCTGAAGTGCCTGTGGCGTCTGTGAATCATGAGTATTTATCAGTGTCATTTTAGGGCTATTAGAACGCCATCATGATTTGAGGAGATAATAGGCTTTTAAAGGAGACCTTAGGAGGAGAGGGTGGTGCATGGATTGACAAGACCTGAGGTGTGAGACCTCAAAGAATTGCAGCTGTCGGAGGCGCAAACAAAGATCCACAGAAAGGTCTCAGCTCTGAGCTTATCTGTGTTCAAGATGTACCTGTTAGTTTTTTAAGTATTTTGATGATACCTCTGGTTTCTAATATTCATCACACTCAAGGTTTGAAACTTAACCTTGCATTTAAAACCTCTGAGAAGATGAAGGGTTCTGCCAAGCTATGAGGCTATTATGAAATTCTGTATTAACTCCGGAGACTTATTTTAATGATTTAAATTATCTGTAAGACTTTGGCCATGTCTACACGTGGGTGGGTATTTTTGAAAATGAAGCTTTTTTCTGTATGTTTTGTGTGGACAGGTTTTGGGCCAAACCTTGCACTGCCTGCCGACCTCCCCTCCAGGTGAGGCTACATTGTGCAGCATCATTACTGTTGGTCACGTGTACATGTCACTAGCTGCTATGAGCGTTGCTGACTGGACTATTTTCATGCACACATATTTTCTTTTGCTTCCTCACCATAATGCTGCTTGAAAAACAGTCCAACAAACATATCAAGGCATGTCAGTGTGCCCACAGTAAACACTAGAGCACAACACTGGGAATCAAAACCAAATCCGCCTCATGTGAAGGGGTGATTTTACACTACTCTTTTTCAGGATCATTTCAGAGGGCTTTTTAGACCAGTCATAATCCCTACTTAAGGCTGCTCAAATGGAACTTTTATTTCTTCCTGTTGTTTTATGCACACCTTTTGACAGTTTTTTGGATCTGTCCAAACTCTGTGCAATCATACAGACAAAACACATTGTTTTAAGTCTTAAAATCTGTCCTTTTGTAAACTTAGGGGCCGTTTACATGGCGCCGAAAACGGTCAAATCCGATAAGTTTTCATTGCGTTTTGGCCTTGGGTCTACATGGAAATTCGTTGAAAACGGAAACTTTTGAAAACAGGCTCCAGGCTGGAAAGTTTCCAAAACACTCTCCATGCATCCCCGTGTAAACCCGTATCGGAGCGTTTCAGGGTGAAACGCCGATGTCACAGCATGTGCAGTACTTTTTCAGATGAAGGCTCCGAGCGCATACCAGGAATAGCAACAGCTTCGGCCATCCGCCGAGTAACGTCTGAGTGTCTTTCCGTGCTCGGTTTGTTATCCAGACAAAACCGTCCAGACAGATTTGTTGTCTGAACTGATGTGTTGTCCAAAAAAAAAAAAACTCCTGCGTCTCTGTGCATCTGTTTGCCATTGTTGTTACTGAATATTTTAACACCCATTGAAGTCCCTACATCAGGACGAGACTGCCAAAACAGCTCCAATTATAATCATGTTTTTTGGTAAAATATGTAACCTAGAACTTCAGTATCATCTTATGGAGACTTGTTGATATTACTTTGTTTGCTGTTTATTTTTACAATTATTAGTAAGACTTGAAAATAGGTAATTAACTTCCAAATGGAAATGTGATCCTTTTTTGGCAATTTCGAAAAGAATGCAAAAGACTTTATTATTTCTAGTGGTTTTCAAGCTTTTTTGTTGAAGGCACACTTAGGATCATGCTATATCTTAAGGCACACCATGCTAATGCCATAACAGTGGCCTCTTGACATTCTGTTCCTTCTTCCCCTGCATGTCCTCGCCCATGGGCACATACTATCCAAAACTGATATTTTTCAGAAGGTGGAAATAAGCTCTATTACTGAAAGAATGGATGTTGTTTTGTTCTGATTGCCATTTTTATTTTTATTTTTTACTTTGATGTGGTTTCAGTTTATGAAACTCTCTCAATACAGAAGGTGAGCAATAACACTGTATGAAAAAAAGGAAATAGCTGATTTGTGCCTGACTGCGTCAATATTCTTATTTCTATCTACCAATGCCCACTAAAATTTCACTGACAGTATTGCTCTTGAAGTATTTATTTCATGAAGAACACATTTGAAAAATAAATGATACATTGAATCATTTTAGCAACACACACACGGTCAAGAATTCTAAAATTAGGTAACCTTAGAAATGGGGTAACAAAGATGCAATAATTTCCTCCAATTCTCTGTTTTTGAAAACATGTATTAAACGAGTATGTTCTGATTCAGCCAAAATGCAGTATGTACTAATTTAGTAAAAATTAGAAGTATACTCTGAACCAGTCTTCCTTGTGTACTGTCACCCACAATACAAAAAGCCAACATTTCAGGAGTCAAAATGGCAGACAACTGGCTTTAGCAACATTAGCATTAACATTGATTCTGTTACATTTACATTACAATACAGCAAATCAAGCTCAGTAAAACATACATTTCAATAACATGGATGTTATATATTTTTCATGTGTGTCGCAAAAATCAAGCAAAACCAACCAACAGAGTAAGTTAATTTAGTGTTGCTAGCCATTAGCTAAGCTACCGTTTACAAATATTTTCATAACCAGAAACAGAAACTTTCTAAATTATTAAGTTGGGGAAGGGAAACCACATATTTGTGTTAACAAGAGAAACACATTTTTTTCATTCGCGCAAACAACCGCAGACTTGCTTGAAAAGTAGGTCAACAAAACAAAGCACACCTGCAGTGGTTTTGCATCAGCCCTCTGCAGTTTAGGTATTTGTATTTCTTTTGAAACTTACATAAAATGTTAATCTTAGTATAAAAATAGATAACGTACCTTAATGCGGTAACAAGCTGAGTCACAACAAGCACACAGAACCGTTTCAAGTTGCTGAGGAGTTTGTCTTATGGCTGTATGGCAGAAGTATGCTAATGCTACCATTGACTCCCAGTGATTGAGTTAAGCTAATTAGCGCTAGGCGAGCTCTGCCCATCTCTTCCCTTGTTACTTTACACACAGTCAAAAGAATGGAGTCTTTCTGCTTGTCATGGGACTCTGGTGTGAGGCAAGACACAACAACGAATCCAGATGGCTTCAATTTTTAAGGCACAAAGGGTGGCAGTAATGAGCATTGTATGACATCTGCTACATAAAACAAAAAAAGAAAAGATGAATTATTGGCCTGGCCAGATGTAGCATACAGCAAAATAACAACCCTTTTGATAGTTATGGCCTAGACCTACTGCATACTGCTACCTTATATGCATAACCTACTGTATATGAGTTTGTGGCAGGCAATTTCAAACATCCAAAGTCTCCCAGATTACGTACTGCAGCTTTTGAACGTGTTTGATGATCACAGTCTTTGATCAGGTTCCTTCAACAACAGCCTATGACAGTTCACAGACCACAGGTTTCATACTTTTACTGCTCAGAAACATGGCGGCAAATATGATACATCAATACCACTGGAGGATTTCACTCATGTCCTTGTTCTCATTTTTTGTATTCAACCACAAAACAGAACTCATACTGGAAGGACACCTGTTGATCATGTGGATCACCCTCTATAATTCCTGCTAAAGCCCCCTATAATCATGTATGCTTTTTATTATTATCCTGTGATTTTAAAATGTACACCGCCACAGGGCTGATCTTTGGTCTGTGTTCTCCCACTAGTTAAAAACTGGTTAAGTTTAAAATTTCCCTAGTGTGTTGCCAGCCCTACAAAACACAGTAGTTTTTCTGGTTGCATATTTCCTGTTTCCTGGTGTAAGTGCTCCATTCTTCCCAGCTCACAGAAAGGATAAAATTTGCATTAGAAGCACACGGATTTTTAGAAAGAGATAAGCTGCCAGTCCAAAATAAAACTCAATTTGTCTCTTATGTACCACAGGGATTCACCAGAGGGATAAATAACGGTGGTGAAAAATGTTGATGTCACTATTTTTGGGAACACATCCTGTTTTGCATAAATAAAGTAATTCTCCTTAAATTTCCTCTGCAGTGTCTCTGTTCCTTCTGCAGCAAGAAATTAAATTGAACTAACAGCTCATGCTGACAGGCAATAAATAACTTAGCACCTCTGTATGACTAAATGAATTGATTTCCCAGAGCAATGACTCATTGGACACATTTCATTTTCTTCAACTTTCAGAATGTTGTTCTTCACAAAGTAGAGATTTTTAATGATAGATGGGGTTTGTTTGGATTGAGTGTTCACTTCTGTCTTTGCAGTTGTAATGATTGTCAGTCTGAGGATTGAAGGAAGAGGGAGTAGTAAACATTTTTTAAGTACAAATCCCAATTCCAAAAGAGTTGGAACACTGTGTGAAATGTGACGAAAATAAATACAGTGATTTTAAAATGTGTTTAAAAGTTATATTCAGTTCAGTAATACACAAAGACTAGGTTTTAGTCCTCAAACTCAAATGACTGTATGTATGAAATGCATGACATACTATGAAGTGCAAAATATGACAAAGGAAATCATTTACTGCTGACTAACTCAATTTGTAAGTCAGACAAGAATAGTAAATTATTTCACTTCACTATCAGAGTCTTAAAGGTGTAGTGTGTAGAAGTTGGCAGTATTTTGTCAAACAGAAACTGTTTATATAGGATATGTTTTTGAATGTAAGTCCATTGAAATAGGTCAACAATCATCCCCATAACACATTTGTTTTCTTTTAATTAAGTTAGAAAAAGCTTTTTAATATTTATGTACCGCGGGTCTCCTCTTTGCGGAGGCTGACATCCGCCATGTTGTCTACTGGTGGTTTTTGGGGACAAAAACAGTGAAACGTGATTTTTAAGTATGAGTGTGGCCGCCGCTCGCGAAATCTACCTGAATGGCATGCAAGGAAGAAGAGGAAGAAGAGATAGAGAACAAGTAATACAAGAGGAGAAGACAGTGCAGTGCTTGCAACTTATCGTAAATGATGCCCTGTTAAGGATCCTTTTTGGTCTTTACCAGCTCTAATTGCTTAGTGATGTAATGTTTTATTAATGAACGGCTTATTCCAATATCTGAATTCTAGATGTTGCTAAAATGCCAATTTCTACACACTGCACCTTTAATTCTGTATATGCTTAAAGATGGCATATTTCACTGCTTTTCGGCAAGCTCATACATGTCCCAAGGCCATTTTTTTTTTGTCCACTCAGGTGTCTTAATTTTGCAGGCTTAGACAGAAAAGCCTACTTTAGTGTAAATCCTCAGGAGGTGTGTTAGACCACACTTGTCTCAAGAATCAGTTGTGGGATTGTCTTGTCTGTACTTTATTTAAAATGGCTGTTTAGACTGTTTAGACTTATTGTCTAAACTAGTATATCTGGTAGATGATAGGATAATAATACAGTCTATCATACTGATTACAGGTAGCCTATCAGATAATGTAGTAGGCTGGCACTACTGCAGCAATGTATTGTACTACACATAGTCTAAGCCAGTCTGTAAAACAAACCCATCCCAAAAAGTATAAAAAGTGGAGCAAAGTACCTTTTTCTAGAGAAACTGTTGTGTTATTTGTTTTTCATTTATTAAAAGAAATACGGTCCACATCTCATAAAACTCCTAGTGTAGCTGTTAGCCTCTATGCTAAGAGGTGTATGAACAGTATTTTCCTGATGTCCTCATGCTCGTAGCTCAAGCCTCTTCTGCTCCAAAGGACATGGATTGGGCTGTGCTGCTTTGGGCTGAGCACAATTGATGTAAATTGGAGCTTGGCAAGATGGATCTCTCTGATTAGACATTTGCTTGTACCAGCTGCTGTTCAAGGTTAGCTGGCTACCTCTTTAAAAAACATGATATATCACCTAATGATGTCATGATGGGACATTTTCAAAATTACTATTGAGCACACATTTCTGGAGAGGTGAAACAAACGCGCAAATTTTACTTCACGTGTTCCTGTTAAGCCTGTTAAAAGGCTTAAAAGGAAAGATGAAAAAAGACATGCTCTTGTCCTGCTTTACGAAGGTATTTCAGACATAAAATTCAAATAGACCAAAACTTTTTTTTTTTTTAATGTATTTTTTTGGGCATTTTGTGCCTTTATTATAGGAGAGAGACAGTGGATAGGCTTGTGAAAGGGGGAGAGAGAATAGGGGAAGACACTCTGCAAACTGGTCACAGGCTGGATTTGAACCTGGACCGGCAGAAGTAAGTTCATGGGGTGCCTGGTTGCTAACCACTCCGCCAAACCAGCGCCCCAGACCAAAACGTTTTTTGTGTTGTAGCATTTAATATCCTTTATATAGATTCAAAATAATTCACAAATCACTTCTGTTTTAGTCCCATTACGTAGTGTCCCAACTACATTGGAAACCGGTATTGCATTCAAAAAATAACTAAAGAACTGGGAGTGGTTAAATGAAATTGTAAATTGTATTTGACAAGCCTTTGAGGTTTGAGGAATGGCTCATTCTGCTCGCTTAAATGTAAAAGATAGATGTTGGTTATTGGCGCCAATGTGCCACACGTCTGTTCCCTCTCACTCCATTCTGATGCTTCATACTCATCTTTTCTCTCAAGAATGCTTAAGTATGGCTGCAGACTCGGTGAAAAATGTGAAGTGCCTGATGTGAGTTTTGTGCTTTTTGGAAGAGAAGAGCTCCTTTCTTAAGTCATACTACCAAATCCCTGAAAGAGATTCAAACATTTGATATTCCTCTCCAGTGTAGTTTCTGCATTTTGAGTAAAATTCCTCCTCTCCACTGATTCCTCTGACATCTGACTTTCATATTCAATGCATGCTTCTCCCCCTCTCCCCGCATGGGTTTCCACCCCCTCCCCTCGACTTCAGGGTCTGCATTTAAATGGTGCATTAATACCATCAAACAAGCATTGAAATTCTGGCGTGCAGAGCGGCGAGCCAATAAAGCAAAATGCTTTTGAAGGATATCGGAGACATCAGGCAGGGATGGATGACCTCGCACAATCAAATCAGCATAATCAAATAAAATATCACAATATTACATCAAAGCTGACTCCGACTGCAACGCGATCAACAAGCTCAATCCTCGGGGTACTGCTGCTTCCACACAAATGTTTTGTTTGTGAGCCTGAAGTGAATTTATTTTACAGCTAATGGGGTATTGTTGGGTTTTAAACGTCCATGTAATCTATGGTTAATCTTCAATTAGTAAACATGAATGAGTCCCACTAAAATAAATATGCAGACTGCAAAGCTAATCTATAATAGTATGCAAAGATTTAGCTGTCCTTTGAGCATTAAGAATGATAACACCCAAGATAATTATGAGAGAGCCAGATCATATTTCTTTTCCTACATTAATAAAGCAAAACACCCAAGATAATTGGAGAACAATAACTCGAAAAGGGCTCGAATGTCAACTGAAAGGCAAGTCATTTTATTTTATAGAAATCTCTAACCGCCCCCGGTTGACTAAAAGACCGACTTACAGGAAAATATGAATTATATGTTTGTCCAATAAACATTTTAGAATATATTTTGTTGATAGTACACAATGCTGTTTATTTTTGATGGAGGGGGGCTGCAAAACTCCATAACTGAAACTTTGTATGGGAATAAACCTGGAATGTAAAAAACTGAAGGTTGGCCCGTAACAGGGATTTTACATTTACAGGAAATAAGTTTTATCATAATCTTGACTAAACTAACAGATTTCATGGCAGTATACTTGAGACTACCTGTGCTATTCCTAAATCACATGCATCTAACACAGTGCTTTCCATGGGTGTTTTGAGGTTGCATTCCAAATGTAGGGATGTGATGGAGGAAGAGCTCACTTAAACCCAAAGTTTCAGAATATTTACAGCTGCTATTACATCTAAAATAAATGATCCATGATAGATTTACCATCAAAATATGATTCCTTGACCCTGAAAACCCACACCTAGCACTCAGAATCACATTGTTATCATTATTAGACTGTTATTGAATGAAAACAATTGTTCACTAATGGTGGTTATCTGGATTAGCACCAAAATCTAATCATGTTTAAGTTGAGCCATGACCAACATCTCCTGAAAATTTCAGCAAAATCAATCCAGTTTTTTGCATAATCTTGCTAACAACACATTACCTCATGGGCAGAGGTAATAATGTATCTTAAAGCCACTGTATCTAACATGTTTTAAGCCAGAGTGTTGCTTAAAGACATAAACTAGAAGTGTTTCATGTGCACAAACTTCCGCCAAGGCATTTCTGATGTTAGCCAAGTTATCAAAAATGTGAAAACTAAGTTAAAAAAACTAAGAAAAGTTAACAAACCTTCCAATTTTCCCAGATCTGAGAAAACTGGTTTAGAATTTAGAAGAATAAATAAGTAAAATGTATATTTCATATTTATTTTGTTTGATTACCGTTATTTTGAGTGTCTTACTGAGAATCTGCATCAGTTTGTAACAAGTAAGACCCTCTGAAAGTAAGACATTATGTGGCCCTTATGGTCCCCAAGGCTGCAGATCCCTGAATAAGCCTGTTAAGAGTTTAATGTCTGAACATACTGTCCTACAAGAGCGTCCCAAACTTAACACATAAATCACCAACAACTCTGAGTAAAAGAACAGTCTGGTCCTAGTGAAAAATCAACTCTAAAGCCATCCCAAATCCACTTTCTTAAACTAATCCCACTTTCTATGAGGCTGAGCTTTAAACAGCTGCATCACTACAGCCCCAGCTGTCTCCTGAACAGCACCGGACCCCCAAACTGTCCCCTCGATGCATGATGGATCACAGCACACAGCCCTGCTAACTCGCACTTTTATGATGCTAGGTGAAGACGGCACCATTTGTGCTGGGGTTGGAAGACATTGAACTGTCAAAATCCTGCCGGGGTGCCCTTTATTTATTTCTATTTGGATGATTTATTTCCCTCAGAAGCACAGAAGGACTGAGGCGAGTAAATTACTTTTGTCAAAGTTGTGATAAAACTGTCAGATTGCTTCCCACCATCAGCTGGCGAGCAATTGTGTTACATAAGTAATTGTCAAAAGGAATGTCAGGAGAGGAGAATATCTCTCAGTGACTCTCTGTCTTTCTTTCACTCAGGGTTTTACATCCTGAGCCTGTGTTTTAATGGCCATGTTGTGTTTGTTTTAAATACACTGCAGCATAGCTCCTCGAGTCAAAGTGTAGTGGGAATATGAGTCAATTAAAGCCTCTTTGTACCTTTAATTTATTGTTTCTAAAAGTTTGACAGCTTAAATGCACAGATGCAGGGGGACCCTCAATCAAAATAATGACAACAGACTACAGGGAGAGACCGGCTGTCAGCTCCAACCACCTCCGCTGTGTAAAAGTTTTGAATTAAGGACTCAAGAACTACTCGACTCTATGGAGTAGGCTACATTTACAAATCAATCCATCAGTTATTTATTTGTGTTGGGCCAAATCATATCAAATCATGACAAATGTTATCTCAAGACACTTTACAAGCAAGTCTAGGTTGAAGCAGGTTGAAGCCGTACTCTTCATTTTTATATACACATACGCATATATGTGTATATATGTCCACTTTAAGCTTCTCTGTGTATTGTGTGGTCACAAGAAGGACAACTAACAGTACATAGCCGCTGACAATCAGACTAGTGAAGACTGTAACACTTTGTAAATGTAAACCCACCTACACGTGCAATATTTATCCCTGTTACGCCCTGTAAAGCTACTGTAGTGTACTGTCAGTCACAGAAGGGAATTTAGCATTAGCGCCTTTAGCTTCACACTGCTACGTCACCTCAGGCATTTCACAGACTGAAGCCCTGTAAGCACAACCCACCTTTAATATCACTGCTCACCTCGTCTTTCTAGTCCCACACAAATAACTACACTTATATTAACCCACCTACAGGACTGAAGAGGATTCAAAGACCTTCATTTTAGATTTCCGACTGTCAAGACGAGGGATGTGCTCTGCTCCAGCAGTGATGAAGCTTCATTCTTGCTTGCATTTCACACATGAAATTGTTCTTCAAGTCCATGAACAATTTCACTTAATGAGGGAAGAATCCTTTAAAAGTGTCTTTTAAAGGAATTCTTTGGTCTAAACTCTTTATATCTTGTTTTGATTTAGTAAAGAAGCCCCCTGGTGGTGCTTGCTTTCATCATTCCTACTTAAGCCTTGTCTTGATTCACAATAACAAGAAAGGCATTGTTGATTGAAGGCTTCAAACATATGAAAAAAATAACAACACTGTTTCTCTCTAGTCTTCATATTCATATAAGATCCCAAGATTTAAACATAATATACTGCCGTCAAAGCTGCTCAGCCCATTTTACAAAAGGCATGACTCATCGACCAATAAAGTGAGCAAAACCCCCACATCGCCACTTCAGCTCATCCATACTCTCCTCTTCATCATCTCTCAGTGCTATTTTAGTTTCACTTTCTGACAGCATGATTATAACAACAGCATGTGTGAAGCTTCCTCAAATTGGCTGTTTTTATCTCGCACTTTAACGGAAAGAGAGTTCACAGACGTATATTCTAAATGATATTTTGATGCAAAAACAATACGAAAGGATTCTTCAAGCATTTCTCACTGTCTTTATTCTTACCTCAATCAAGGAGGTCATCTCTTGTTTTGGTTTAAGCCATTAAAGGCAGATTCTGGCCACATTTTAAAGATGCAGTAATTTGGTCCAACAAAATTCCAGGCCTATCTTGCATTATGTTAGCAACAGTTATGGGTAATATTTCTAGCATCTTATCGAATCCGTACTACAAATAATTTAGGGAAAGGGGAGTCCAACCCTCTGACAGCAAGAGTACATAATAAATAGGCTTTAAAATCATATCATCTAGCATATTTGTATGATGAAGCTGTATGTCAGGAGGATAAAGACCTTCTTCAACCACACCCTCAATTACACCTCTTTATTTATTATAAAAAATAAAGTATGGGGAGGTATCTGAATCATGGCCACTGCTGGAGGGCTTTAAGGGTGACATCATTAAGACTATGTCCATGTTTACAAATGATATTTTCCTCTGTACCAATTTTTAAAGGAAACTTGAGTGGCATTGGTCTCTGTTGAAGATGAATTATGCTACTGTTTGAGTACATGAATCAAGAAATTTGGTTAGGCCTTTTTGAATTCATGAATCCACTTGGACATTTTCTTGATCCTACAGTGTTTGAACAATCTTATATATTTAACCGCTGCATCAAATTACCTCTATGCAAAAGCCCTGCAATGAAGCCTCATCATATTTACACCTCGAGACATTCACCTTAATTTCCCAAGGCTGTTGTGTGTGTCAATTTGATATGGCTCAGATGCGTGGGACATGATGTGTGACCCTACATATATTTAAAGGCAGAAGCACTCACTCACAATTTTCCCGCTGAGTTGCACGTCTAACTTTCTTCAGTACTACGCCTCTGGTGGTACTACTTCTCAAGATGGAGCAAATGACTTGTCGACTTTTCACAGTCCAGGATTTTGGAGGCAGAGCGTCAACTCTCAGCTAAAGGGGGTGGATCTACCTCTGTGCACTATAATCTGTTATCTACTTTACATATTGTATGCTTAGAATAACTGTTTTTCATTTGAAAACATGGTAACATCAAGACAAAAACACGGCATTGCAAGGGTTAAATTCTTAAAAATTCATTAGTATTTGGTATCAATAATTAGGTACATAAAAAATAAGCTTGAAAGCAGAATATTAATGAATTATTTTTTAGTACCTTGCTTGAAAATGCATATTTTCATACTAGGAAGTATGAGTGTGACTCATATTAGACCAGCCCTGAGGGCTAAATAGATCTGCGTGACCTAACTAACATTCAGCACGGAGCACTCTACATACCAGCTCATGTCAATCAACTGTTTACCATTCAACTCACAAACATGCAAAACACAAGAACTTAAACAAGCAAAGGGTCCTGAGAATCAATTTTTTTTCTGTTCTTAACAGCTTTGTAATAATATGTCATTTCATTTATGTTATTTCATTCTAAACCTGTGATGTTTGTACATTCAACACGTTCTCATGGGCGGTAGCATCATTACTGTTAAGTATTTTCTAGTTTTGCCCTCAGGCAAGACTTAAATTAATGATCTTCTTCTTCTATGTGTTAGATAACATGCCCCAGCATCTTCAGGCTAGAATATGTCTGTATGATTAAGATTATGCTTTTTCATTTATTTAAGTACTTAGTAGTGCAGTGATGTTTGGAAGTGTTTTCAGTATTTTTCCCATAAAGGGAGCAACTTGGTGTATGCACCACTAACATTATTTACTGTTGCTGTTGGGGAAAATTCTAGTATCTTCAAAATCAGTTATTTCAGGAAATAAAAAATGTATAAATGCTGTATTGCCATTGCGGCTGTTTGGTGCAGAGAACTGCTGGATTACCTTGTGGACAGACAGGCCTGTCTGTATGTTCTCATAGTGGATGTGTGGGAAAAAAATATAATAACAGTAATTGATATAATTGATAAAATTTGGTGGTGATCCCAATCTGGATGTGGATCAACAATATTTTAAAGGATGTGTTAACATAACTGGGTGGAAGAAGATTACTGGTTTGATCCCGAGTTGTTCAGGGCCTCTCGATGTGGAGATTGTATGTTCTTCCTGTGCATACGGAGGTTCTCGCTGGCCCTGTTTACATGGGTCAAAAAATCCTAATTACAATCAGATTGAAAGGTCAATCAGATTAGAAATGTCTCATGTAAACACCATAGTCAATCGGATTCACCCGGATCTGATTGTATTTTGGATCAGATTGTAAGAGGTAGTCTACGCCGATTGGTAATCCGCTCCATGCTTCATGTAACCGGCTGAGTGGAGCGGATTGGGTTGATTGAGAGGATTGTTTGGTCTGCGCAGGCACTCCGTAGTATGTAAGAGACATGTAGTGATGTTCGCAGAGCATGCCCAAACAAACATGGCAAACAAACAGAAGAACTGGACGGTGGAGGAAACAAACTTTTTAATAGAAACCTTATGAGAGTTAAAAATGACTTCAGAGCCTCAAATAAATGTAACCATAACACAATAAGTGTCCCCAACAAAACATGATGTGAATCCATCTTTCTAGAGGTAAACAGGAAGCAGGAAATGCACCTCGTCTTCTTTTTAACATTTGCAGGTAGTGACAGAGTGGCCTTCAGCGTATGTAAAAAAAAACAATACAATCGGATTCAGCTGGGGCCATGCGAACGCAGATTGAACGTGGATCTCTTTACTCAAAGTTCATGTACACAGATCGAATCAGATTCAGAGATTTGGGGCCTCTGAGCACTTCGGCTTCCCCAACAGACCAAAAACATGATCATTAGGTTGACAATGACACAAAAATGCCCTTTAGTGTGGGTGTAAGCATGAATGGTTGTCTGTCTTTCCATGTGACCCTGCGATTGGCTGGTGATATTTTTGCTCAGTCTCAGCTGGGATAGGCTCCAGCCCCCCCACAACCCCAAAATGGACAAGTGGGGGTGGTAAGATGGGTGGATGGATTGTTACAAGGGCGGGCAGTTTTACTGCATTTTTGACAATAACTTAATGAACAACATTAGTAAAGTTTTACACTCTTACAGCATTTGCAATTGGTTACTTTGTTGACATAATAGCTCAAAAGAATATGACTAGAATTTGGGGGAATTTTCAGGATTCATCAGAAAGGGGCCATGGACCAATCAACTTGATTCCAGATGGGAACCCTGAATCTTTATAATTGTTTGTTAGCAGTGGGAGATAGGGTACTGTAGTTTTCCACATTTTTTACTAAATCTGGCACAGGGAGCAGGCACAAAAAAGAGAACTTGGAGCTGGAAACACCTTGTTGAGGGTTTGCCTTCTCTGAGCACTTCTTCATGTTTGTAACCTTGCAGTGCAGATGAATGAGCCTTATTCAATGTAATCAGGCAGGCCCATGTTGCAAAGCTCCAATCTTGAACGTAAGTAGTCATAAGCTGGATGGCCCAATCAGGGTCCCTTGGAGCAGTAAGAGGAAGGACTGCTTGTACTGAGAATAGCATAAATGCTAACAGCTTCAGTCTCAATGGAAAGGATGTTTGATTCCAGTTCTGACATGTTTTGGAGACTGTTTTACAAAGTGGCTTATGTTTTGTCCCTTAACATTATTGCCGCCTACTGCATAATCTGATTGGCCCATAATGAGTGTGATTAATGAAAAGAATGTCCAGTCCCATGTCCGATTTGCTTTTGAAGGTTCTGCCCTCAACAAACACCTTCTATGGGCTCTTTGCCAGATGGACTACTGAAATATATTGAAAAGTGCACCTGGTATGTCAGGCTGACTTGTTTATCTGTTTTAACACATGCCAGTGAGTTAGAGTGAACTTAAATAAAGACAGTTTTGAGCAGAAGGGTAAAAACATTGAAAAGTATATGGGCCCTGTATTGTTCCCTGCAAAACTTCTCAGGGTGATTGTAATGTTTTCAGTCAAAGTTGAATTCCATGTAATTACTCAATTCTAACTTTAGCTATAGCTACATGTCCTTTGAATACTTTCATCACTTCAAGGTAATCTTTATTTTCCTTGCTTGATTAATGACCCTATGAAGTTTTGCCTTTGAAAGTTTGGTCATTATGACTGTTAAATTGAAGCCAGCAGAGAATCAGTAAGTGTTTGGGGGACAGATGTTAAAATGTCCTTTCTGCTTCGTTCCTCAGCAGGAACAGGTGTTTCTGGGCTGCTGGTAAATGAAGTTGGCCTGCTGGGAGAGGAAGAGGCGGCTGTTTATCTTGATGTCCGAGCACCTCGAGATTTTGGACCGACTCCAGCTCCTGCACGGCCTGCTTGAGAAGGTAAGTTTGCTTTAAGTGTTGATGCGAGTTGCCCTTTTGGAAATAAAGTGCTGCTGAGAGATGTTTGCATGTGTTACGGTTACAAATGAGACTGCAAACATTTGGTGCCACGTTGATGAGCGGAAATGTCAGAGTGGGATGAATCTGCACCTCTCTGGTTGTCATGAGCTTAGGAAATGAACTATTTGTTTGTCAGAGGCGAAAAATAGTTCAGGGCTTTTAATGATTTCCGCCAAATTAATCAAGGTGAGTCGGAAGTGAGTCCAACATCAATCAACATTCCTCTTGCAGCTCTTTTTTTCTTATCCGGTCCAAACCAAACTAATCAGTCTTAGGCAAACTCATCCCCCTTAAGACTTCACAATAGAGCTGTATTAACATTTTTCCTCCAAAGACAAATGGACTATCACTTTGCGCAATTAAAGGTCATATGGAAGTGATGAGTCACTATGAAAATCAACACGGGGAAACTAAAAGATCCATCATGAGTCATCCCGTATTCATCACAAAGGTCCACCTATTACAGAGCTGCTCGATATTGATAACCTCACCTCCACCTATTCCTCGGTGACTCATTAGTCACAGCGATAATGATATGTCATAATAGAGCAATCAGCGTCTCTGATGTGAGTGATGACTGCGGCTTTAAACATAGGAGCTATGATTCCATTCAAACCTAATTCCTTTAGAATTAGGACACTAAGGAATTAAATTTCATGGAAATGATCCAAAAGACAACAGTATTGTAGTTGGTACTTGGGAATTTCACTGGTAATTAAAAATACTTTTTCCCTTTTTTGGCTTATATGTTTAAAGTACGTTGGGACAGTGGAAACAAAAAGACACTCCCAATTTACTTCATTGTACAAGAGTGATGGCACTACACCAAATTGTGTGTAACGCATTACAAAGTAATGTGTTACAGTAACGTAACTTCTTTATCAGGTAAAACGTAAAGTAACGTTCCACTACTGAAAATTTGGTAATGAAACGTAGTGCCTTTTTTACTGCGGCGCAATGCTACTTTTCCCACAGGCAGATCTGACACCGAAGCTTCTCAGGTGCCTTCTCATTAGACACGGGCAGCATTGCCAAGTCCGCTCTTTATATGTTTCTAAGGGCCACAACTGAGTCACAGCCGCGGGTTGTGTTTTTTTGGGGGCTTTTTTCTAAACATGAAGTCCCTTCTTGGAGCTCTTCTGTTTGTGTGAATCCCCCTGATAATCTTCCAGCTCCTAACATACAGCAAAACACGACTGCAGTAGGCAGTATGTCCATGTCAGGAATTTTCCCTTTATAATCCTAAGATAGCTCAGTTGGTTCATACCTTTACCTTACATTTATTCAGAATAAAAATGACGAAAAGCAGCTGGATGCAATCAAATGGAGCTTTAATCCTTCTTCTTCTTGTCCGGACAAGAAAGTTACAACCAAAGAGTGCTAAAGCAGTCTGAGAGTTGAACTGAAAACTAGTACAGTGTCATCTCCTTTTATAGCCTTGTATGTGGTCAAGTGAGGGTGTTTTTGGTGAGAAAGATGGCCTTGCAGGTGCAATAGTTCAGCGAGTTCATGGGAATCACTCAGTTTGTGGGAAGAAAAGGTAACGTGAGGGCCAAGAGGTCTGTGTACGGTCATGTAGTGTGTGGGAAAGCAGTCTCTGGCAAGGAGGGGGCTATGTAAGGTCATGTACAGGTTATGTTAGGTCATGTCACTAAGCAATGATTTTACAGCATTTCAGGATAGTTCAAATACATAAGAAAAAACGGTATACAATATATACAAGAGTCAAATTGTTCCTCACAGTCCACTTCCTCGTTTCCTGGTTATCGCGCACGCCCCCAAACACACTCACGCACATGGCGCATGCTCCAGAGCCAAAGTTGCCAGGTCTGCTTATTATAAGCAACGTTCTTTTCTTGAATGGATGCTTAGCACTGGGATATTGAAATGTAATGCAGGTGAAAATTAACACACTTTATTTAGATTTCTCTTTTTAAAAAGTAGTATATCACATTAGGAAAGGAAATGGCTGGAGGCTGCTTATTTTGGGCTTGTTTTTATTGACCTAGTTGCTTATTTCAGCAGCAGAATGTGGAAACACTGGGCAGGAACTCTCATTCCACAGGGTATGTGACATTTTGTAAAATAAAGAGCACAAAAGAAATAACTGTTATGGTTTCTGTAGTAGAACTTTTTGTAGGCCTTCACATTTAGGAACAGATATGGGGTTCTGTCCAAGGTCGAGCAATGAAAAGAAATGAGTAATGCGAAAAGTTACTTTTCGTAGAGGGTAACTAAGTAAAGCAACAAATTACTTTTTTCAGAAGTAACGAGTGACGAGCAAACACTACTTTTTAAAAGTAACTTCCCCAACACTGCACTACACCCACTGAAATTACCAAGATAATTATGATGCATAACTTCAGTATATCCTCCCCAAAGCAAAAAGTGGGATGGGTATGTCAGTCCTAAAGTAAGCCATCATTGCCCTTATGGCCAGGGTTCATCCCCAAGTATGGAAATATCAGTGGTCGTTATCCAAGCATGGATACTTTTATAAGAGCTCTTTTGATATCTGGAACAGATACCAAGCAAGTACTCAAATGAAATATACACATGCTCTTTTTCAGACTTGTTTCAGTTGTTCTTTCTCTCTCTTAGTCAAGATAGCATCAAGTTCATGTGACTTTAGAGACCAATAAAATGCATGAAATGGCTCTCAGCTTTAGCTTTGAAATCCCACAGAAATATAACACAATTCTGTAACACACTACAACAGGAGAAAAAGTTTTATGCTTTGCTACACTCCACAAGATATTTTAAAGTAACTCTGAACAAGACTTGTGATTGATTTTTTGTTCTGTGGTTACCAAGATGTATAAATCAGTGCAGGCTCATGTATCTCATTGTTTGTTTTATCTGTCCCTTGGGGTTACTTACACCAAGGAGGTTATATTTTACCATGGTCTATCTATTTGTTTATTTGTTAGCAACATTGCATGAAAACTATGGGACAGATTATGTTAGTATTTTCAGAGGTTGTCAGTAAAGACCCAGCTTGAAAATGATTAGATTTTGGTGGTGATCCAGGCAACCACCATGAGCAAACAATTATTTTCACTCAATAATTGTCAAACTAATAATGATTTCAATACGGTTCTGAATGGGTTGTCAGGGTCAAGGAATCATTTTATGATGATTACTGCATCATTAACCTTCTACTTATCGATGTTACAGCAATATTTGAGCTACTTTGACAGAGGTTTTTACTCTCCAAGTGCTATTAATCGAAAATTCACATCACATTAATGTTTATTTGTAGAGTATCTCTCATGTATATCTTTATTTATTTTATCTGGACAAAAAACTTGAAATTATACAAATTTTTAAACCTGATATTATTGACCACATGTTGCCTTTGTGCACTTTTGGTCTTGAAAAACATTAATTCAGAAATACTCAGTCTCTATTTTAGGAAAACATTGATATCAGTATCATTGTTGTTATTGAAAAAGTATTGTTATGGCATAGTTTTGAAGAAGTAAGGTATTGCTCATCCCTATTGCCAGCAATTGAATCACATATTGTTGTTTTTTGGTGTTGTTGGTAAATGGTTTTTGATCTGCATGGCAGAATTTGAACTTGTAGATGTGGTGATGAACTGTGTTAATTGACAATGTTCCTGATGGTAATATCATTTATAGCATGATATTGATTTTTAATGCAGTGCTGCTTGTTTTTTTGTCCTTGCTGCGAAAATGCAGAAGTAGGTCCAGATTTGGTAGATGATGTTAGAGTATTTGCTCACAGAGTGGTGAATCCCCATCCTTGCTTGTTGACAATTGAACCATTCAGGGATGCTTCTTTCATCAGCCCTGTGCTCAAAATATTGATACGGCAAAATTCACCACAGTCTTTGGAGAGATGTTTTTTGATACATATTCTACAGAATTGACACAGCCTCAATGTTTAACAGTTATCGTCAGTAAACTTTGACACTTTGTTAAAAATGATTCAGTTCGAAAGTAGAAGCCAAGCTACAGTACATAGGCCCACCATCTTTAAGCACCTGAATTTAAATATCTTAAGTTATAAAATCATTCAAAACTTTTCCTTGTCTTTTTTCTTCTTGTCATAAAAAACAAAACTTGTCAGAAATCCTGCTAAAAGGGTAGTCAGTGATTACAAAATACATGTAATTTCGTGCCACGAAATTTTGCGAAAAAAAAAATGAAGAAATAAAATTCAAAGACGCATGAAATAAAAAACGCGAAGGGGCACGGCACACCACTGGGACTGGTGAATTTTTTACCCTCCTCGCCTACCGTAGCAAAACACTCGCTTCAGAGTGGAGGAAGACGAGGTCTAGGAATTAATTGACACTCCTTTGTCAAATAAATCGGTTGTGTGGACCTGTTTTGACTTCCCATGTAAAAGACGAGAGAACAGTGATAAGACTGCGGACAAAACAACAACCGTGTGCAAAATATGCTGCTACAGTTCGCTGTATACTGCTGCGAGTTAAACTATCATGATGTACCATGATACCCTTGAAAGGTATCCTTTTTTAAGAATATTAACATATCAAACATTTTGTTTTGAACTGGAGACAGGCAGCAACTGTATGTTTGTGTAAGTCTGCATGAAAAACAATATTTGATTTTTGCATTTACCCTTTAGGTTGACTGAATTTGATCATACTTGAAGATCGGAAATGCACTGTTATAGGCTAAATATTATAGTTCACAGTTCAGACATTCATAGGTCTAAACTGCAGCTCTGAGGACTGCTATTTGTTTTCCTTTTCATTCAAGAATGTACTTATCCTGATTGTTACAACAAAGCACTTTTTATTGAGATTTTATGTTTGTATTTGCAGTGTAGTCTAAATAAGGGGAAAAACTACAATTTTGTTTTATTTTCAAAGAGCATTTATTTTGTACTGATGCAGCAATATTTTTTGTATGTCTGCATTGGGAAGAAATTAAAGAAAATGAGATTTATGCACAGCTTCCTACTGTTGGGGATTTTCTATAATCTTAATTTTTTTATCGTGAGTATTTCGTATCGTGAGCCCTGTTTCGCATTGTTTCGTGAGTTGACCATTTCGTTACACCCCTAATTGGAATACATACTGTACTGTACTGTGGCCTCAGTATTGGGATACGTATCGTTTCATGAGGGTGCTGGAAATACCCAGTCCTATCTTTAACACAGAATTATGACACTGACTTGTTTCCAATTAACCTGTTCTCTGTAGAATGTTCCCAACAGGCGTTAAATGAGTGTTCCTTCACTTTTTTAAGTCTTCTGTTGTCCTTGTCCCATCTCATTTTGTACTAGCTGCAGGAATCAAATTCAAAATGAGCATGTAATTGCAAGCAAACAATGAAGTTTATCATTTTGAACATTCGATGTCTTCTCTTTGTTGTGTAGTAAACTAATGGTAGTTTGAAAAAGAATTGCAATGTTTTTCTTTTTTTTTAACTTAATACCACATCCCAACTACACTGGCATTGAGGTTTAATGTCAAATTATAAACCATCACATTCTGTTTATTTTTGTGATTGTGCTTTACACAATCCCACCTTTTTTGGGGAATGACGATGATCAAGGTTTGTTTGGTAGTTACCAGCCTCTCTCTTTGGCTTTTTTTCTCTCCCCTGAGGAAAACAAACAACCTGCCATCAAGAGCAGGCCTCCGCACCTTCTTTAAATTTATTTCAGAGTGCTCCGAAGTCATAACGGCCATGTTGGATGGTCTATCAAAGCTTTATCACCCGTACCCCAGACTCATTATGCAAGGTGCATAGACAGCATAATAAAACGTGACTTAATCAAAAGTGAGCAGCACCTCCAGAATAATGGCTCCCCACAGGTGAGTATAGGAAACAATTGGGACAGGGGCTTCTGTTGTACTTAACCTCATCAAGGTCCTCATTTAGGTGATGGAGGACATGGATCCTGAGAAGAGGGGGCTGCTGGGGGGGACTTTGTTATTTTCAATTAAGGCTTGATGAAGCCAGTCAGCAGTTTGGAGTGAATTCCAGTCGTACTTTTACTCTGCCGTTCTATATTTGTTTTCAGCTCCTCCACCCTCCAGAAGCCTCCTAATTTCCTTTTATATCTTGCAGGAATTAAACATCGCTCTTAAAAGCTCTAAAAAGTTCTAAAAAGTTCCCTCATTCCCTCGAGCAGGTAACACAAAGTCCAGATTTATTGCTTTGTATTCACTCAGGGGTTGAAGTATTCTCTCCAAAAGCTTTTCCCCTAAAATGATGTGAAAGTGTCTGTTTCTGTAATGGGCCATGCCATGGGGATGTTTCCATGGCAACGCGGCACAGGCGCCAGTACAGCTCGATGCCGCTCTCTGGGGAGTATCTGGGGAGCTTCTGCTTAGTGGGGAATGATGATAATAGTGCAGAGTGTTGGATAAAACTCAACTGGGGAAGACTTCCCCTTTAATACTGCAGTGAAATACAATACTGTTGTTTCATAGCTGGTATTTTTGAAACCAGTATCCATGACCTTCAACATTCAGCATTTGCATTTTTGTATTTTTTTTGTATCATTTTGTCAGGAAAAAAAGACCGTTTTGCTTCTCAGACTTTCAGATGTCTTCATGTAATTCTCAGCGTGATCTCACTAACATGTTATTCAATAAGAGTAGGTAACATTGACTTATTACGCTTTTCTTCATTTATTGCACAAACTGCAGCAGAGCAACAGCTACATCCCACTCAATACCATGTTTCCATTGTTCCGTTATCCACATGCACACTCCTGCTGATGCCTAAGTCATGCTTGATGCAAATATGAGGTACATTTACAGATCCAGACACAGCAGCTAATCCCATCAGTAAATTAAAAATGGGCTTTAGACATATATTTTAAAGTATTTTCTCATAAACAACATATAATTCTTCGTCTGTCTCCTGCTGCAGGTGTATCATACTCCCCCTCGTCTCCTCCTCTCTTGATTTAGTGGCTGTATAAACCATCTACTTTTCATTATTATTGCAACAGAATTACTAAACAAGGCAACATCTCATGATTCTTTATATCTTCACAAGTTATGTTTTTCATAAACTCCACTTAACCATGCAATTTTTAAGAAGTCACATTGTAAAGTTGGGGAGAATCTTTACCTCTTCACAGATTGTTTACATGCCGTGACTGAGTCTCAGGGTGAATCCCAGTTCTACCCCTTGCCTTACCCTTTACCCCTTGGTTTTTTGCATGTTGTCTAGTGAAGTGGTGTCCAAATTCTTTGTAGGGCTAAGTCATAAAGGCTAAGACCAAGGGCTACACGGCCCTTGCAACGAAGACAGACAGGGGCCAGACTTCAAATGAAGGGGATATGAGAATTTCCCATAATACAACACGCCCGCCGACATATATGGCAGAGTGGAGACTGAAGGACGTGTTATAATGAACACATCAAGTAAATATTAATCATATTTTGAATTGCTGGTTGTATTTTAAAATTTCTTGTTATAATGAGCTAGCTCTTGCAGCCGCCTTGTACTACTGTTGCGTCTGCCTACATCACAGCTAGTGAGCGGCTCAGGGTGATGACGTAGCGGGAATCAAGAGGGGTCTCCTTTCTCATAAGTGTGTTTTCACCCATTTCCCCTGGCCCTCAAAACAAAGAGCTAAGGAGAAGGGTAGGACATAGGGGAATGGCGAAGGGTTAGAATTCACCCTTCGCCAAGAAAATGCAAATTTATTGCCCAAAAATTCACATTTTCTGGAGCTGAAATGTTTATTTCACTTTCAACTGAAATCCTAAAAAATATCTAAAATTCCATGAAATTTAACATTTGTATATTTGTTGTATCTCACTTTGATATTTAAGGTGTTTTTGGCAACTTATAATCCATTTGAGGATATTTTTTATTATTTATCTAACTATATTCGGATGTTTTTTGGGTTATTTGTTGATCATATTGATTAGATAGAGGTGTCATAAAAGTATGTATCAAATATGATACAAAAGGCATTCAAGGGTTAAAGGAGACATATCATGCTTGTTTCTCCTTTTCACTATGCCAGACTAGGATGCCTGTAAAGCATTTCTGCCCTCAGTACAAGTCATTTAGTTCCTTCATTGCCCCACAATAGCGTTCTCAAAATCCTCATTTTAGGCCATTATCAAGCTCTCATTGAAACGCTCGGTTCTCAGACTGACCTACAGTAACCTCGCAACGTCTCAGCCCTTTGTGCTCTGATTGGTCAGTTCTATCGGGGGTAGAGCCAGCCTGTCCTTCTTCTTCTACTGTATTTTCTGGCAGGCTCAAAGCAGCGGCCGTGTATTGAGTCCCCCTACAGGCCAGAGCTGGTAATGAGTGAGTGTGAGCTAGGAAGCTATACACTGCTGCT
The DNA here is from genome assembly GCA_036419115.1 of Scarus forsteni. Classification (NCBI taxonomy): domain Eukaryota; kingdom Metazoa; phylum Chordata; class Actinopteri; order Labriformes; family Labridae; genus Scarus; species Scarus forsteni. Next base: position 22,134,382 of record JAZDUH010000544.1, on the reverse strand, counting down.
GGGTGGATGTGTTCCTTGGTGACGGTTTTTGGCTAATGGACAGTGCAGAGGAGGAGTTGTTTTATCAGATTACTCCAATAAAAGAAATGTACCTCGTGTCGTCACGGCGATTTAAATCTTGCGGTCATCTCGCAATGACCTGTTTTCAGAGGCATCAAATCTCGTTCAAGGATATCAGAAAAAATACAATATCTCATTTTTTGAAAATTAAGGGGGTGTAAGGTCTTGTTTTCAAATTTATTGTATTATATGTAAGTATTAAATCATGCATCAGCATGATATGTCTCCTTTAAGGACCCAAAAAGTGGTTACTATTCTTTAGTGTTGTTGTCCAATGATACTCACTTGTGCCCCTAATGCGCCCCAAAGCTAAAGTCTATTACACAGAATCTCTTGTAATGTTTTAACTTTTTAAGCAGCTGAATAATTAGGGAGCAGAATGATTGTTACCCTTGAGATCTGACTGAAAGGGGAGCATGAAGGAGGCAAAGAGAAGAATGTGATAGATGAGAAATTTCTTTTTAAATGAAGTGGGTTGTTAAAAACAATGGATTATATTACAAATTTCACCTTCTTTTGCTTTAATTTCCACATAGAGACAAATCAGACAGTGATAATTTCATTCAAGTTCAGGGCTGCTCATGAGGCGCAGACTAAAGAAACAAAACAAAAGCAGGCACGTTACTGACATGGACAATACAAAACTTTGCAACAGAACACCAAATTGTAAATGTATTTTTCACACTTTTTCTTAAATAAAACAATAAACAGGGGATAATAAAAGCACTTCAGCCTGGTTTAATAAAACAAACCATCGCAAGAGATGGAGAAGAGTCCATTGTGTCCAAAGTTCCTCTTGATTTTCCTGTGTTTATAAAATTTAATCATAGGCTACAGTTGAGAAAAGTAAGAGCAGCTGACAAAGTCCATTACTTTGCCATCCCATTCAATGACTAGAGCCAAGTGGGTCCAGATATCAAACTTGCCATTCTTCATTTTTGTTCTGCAAATCCAGCTGTGCAACGAAAGCCCACATATTTTTTCTGATTTGGCCTTCAGATCTGTCCTTCTATATAAACTTTTGCATCTACGGCGTGCATTCTCTGAACAGTTTGTAGAAAAATATTTGGTACCCCTCCAAAATTGAAAACTATCCATGCACAGAAGCTCTCACACTGAACTTAAAAAGTATCACCCAGAGCCTGAAAGCAGATTTGACCCTGTGACTCCTCTCAGGGTGAGAAATCTCTGCTCAAACCAGATACCTGTTTATTTCCCACCGGCTCCTCTGTTGCTCTTTTCCCAGCACTGATATGAGCGTGTTGTTCGGTGTTAGATGTCGGATTCCAGCGGCTTAGAAAACACGGCTTTGTATTAGATCACAACTGTGCATAAATTAGACCAGCGGCGAGTATTAGGCGCAGGGAAAGAACTGAAGACTGAAGCTCTTTGGAGTTGAAAATGTCACATTAATTTCAAACACATTACCCCCTGCTGGAAAACTTAATGAAGAAGCCCATTAGAATGTCATACCTGCTTACTGGTGAGTTTTAGAGGAAGTTTATTTGATATGTCTGAGTCAATTACCCAAAGTCTTTGTGATAAGGAACTGCTCAGTGAACCTGAACCCCCACATCTTCTCACTCGCTCACATATTTTAAACTGGCTGTGCTTTGAATAATTTCCAGGCTGAAATTCTTCCCTGGCAAGGCGGTCTATTTCCCTCCTGCCAGCTTAAAGGTTTTGTCCTTGACGTCACTTTGTAAAGCGAGTGCAACTGATATGAAAATAAAGACTTAAAGATCTGTTTTAAGAGGAGCCCAGGCGCCTTTTTCTTCCTCACCCCATGCACAAAGGAGCTGACAGGTTGTGGCCAAAAACGCTGTCTGGGTAATGGTTTCATGACTTAAATTCACAACAGAAATCTTCCTCCTCTTTTCCTCTAAGCTTTGCTTTCTGTTTTAAATAGTGATTTTATTCCATGGTGCCACACTGTGAAATTATTCTTCATGGTATAAAGGGGCGCTGCAGCCACTTAGCATTGACTTTACAGTGTTCAGGTCCCTGTGGAAAAGAGAGAAAGTTTAAATCAAGCAGCAAAGTTTGAAGTATTCTGAAACAGCTAGCTTGTTTTGACAAAGTGGCAATTTTTACTGTTAAGAAATGGGGTGAAATAGACTATTTTTTATGCTTGTTAACAGTGTGATGTCATCAAGTGGGCGGGACTGAGCTTGAGGCGAAACAATCCTCCATGAGTTTGGTAACACTTAAAGGAGACATATCATGCTTGTTTCTCCTTTTCACTATGCCAGACTAGGATGCCTGTAAAGCATTTCTGCCCTCAGTACAAGTCATTTAGTTCCTTCATTGCCCCACAATTGCGTTCTCAAAATCCACATTTTAGGCCATTATGAAGCTCTCGTTGAAACACGAGGATCTCAGGATGACCTCCAGTTACCTCGCAACGTCACAGCCCTTTGTGCTCTGATTGGTCAGTTCTACCGGGGGTAGAGCCAGCCTGTCCTTCTTCTTCCACTGTATTTTCCGGCAGGCTCAAAGCAGCAACCGCGTATTGAGTCCCCCTACAGGCCAGAGCTGGTAATGAATGAGTGTGAGCGAGGGATCTATATACTGCTGCTGGACGAATGTGTTCCTCGGTGATGGTTTTGTGGCTAACGGACATCACAGAGGAGGAAGTGTTTTATCAGATTACTCCAATAAAAAGAAAGGTACCTCGTGTCGTCACGACGATTTAAATCTCGCGGACATCTCGCAATGACCTATTTTCAGAGGCATCAAATCTCGTTCTAGGATATCAGAAAAAATACAATATCTCATTCTTTTAAAATTAAGGGGGTGTAAGGTCTTGTTTTCAAATTTATTGTATTATATGTAAGTATTAAATCATGCATCAGCATGATATGTCTCCTTTAACAAATTTCGGTTTACAGCAATCACTACTTCCCCTTTGGAGATCCTGTTCACATGCATTACCATCCATTTTTGGACTTCCTAAACTAATTTGACTGAATTCATCTATGTGAAGTCTCACTCCACATTAAGCAATATGTCTTCAGTGACAGCCTGTGGTTCATTTACGTCCAGCCAACCTCCACATGTTGGGAATCTCAGTAATAATATGAACCTTTGGAATTTCATAACTGGTTGACCCTCCTTTCGCAGCAATAACCTCAATCACAAGTTTCCTGTAGTTGTAGATCAGACCTGCACAATGGTCAGGAGGAATTTCGGACCATTCTTCTGTACAAAACTGTTTCACTTCAGCAATATTCCTGGGTTGTCTGGTGTGAATCATTCTTTTGAGGTCAAGCCACAGCATCTCAATTGGGTTGAGGTCAGGACTCTGACTAGGCCACTCTAGAAGCCGCCTTTTCTTCTGTTGAAGCCATTCCATTGTTGATTTACTTCTATGCTTTGGGTCGTTGTCCTGTTGCATCACCCATCCTCTGTTGCGCTTCAGTTGACGCACAGATGGTCAAGTTTTCCTGCAAAATGTCTTGATAAACTTGAGAATTCATTTTTCCATCGATGACAGCAATCCGTCCAGGCCCTGAGGCAGCAAAGCAGCCCCAAACCATAATGCTTCCTCTACTATATTTCACAGTTGGGATGAGGTTTTGATGTTGGTGTGCTGTGCCTTTTTTTCTCCACAGCGTTGTGTGTTCCTTCCAAACAACTCAATTTTGGTTTCATCTGTCCACAGAATATTTTGCCAGTAGTGCTGTGGAACATCCAGCTGCTCTTTCGCAAACTTCAAATGTGCAGCAATGTTTTTTTGGCTTCCTTGGTTGTGCCCTCCCAAGGAATCCATTCTTGTGTAATTTTTTACGTATTGTAGATTTGTCAACAATAATGTTGGCATGTACCAGGGATTTCTATAAGTCTTCAGCTGACACTCCAGAATTCTTCTTTACTTCATTGAGCATTCTGCGCTGTGCTCTCACAGTCATCTCTACAGGACGACCACACCTTGGCAGAATAGCAACAGTGCTGAACTTTCTCAATTTGTAGACAGTCTGTCTTACCATGGACACATGGACATCAGGGCCTTTAGAGATATTTTTTTAACCCTTTCCAGCTTCATGCAAGTCAACAATTCTTGATCGTAGATCCTCTGAGAGCTCTTTTGTGTGACGTATGGTTCACATCAAGCAATGCCTCTTGAGAACAGCAAACTCACAACTGGTGTGTGTTGTTTATAGGGCAGGGTAGCTTTACCCAACACATTCTGTCTAATCACATTGACTGGACCCCAGGTTGGCTGACTCATGGCTCCAATTAGCTCTTGGAGAAGTAATTAGCCTCGGGGTTCACATACTTTTTCCACCCTGTACTGTGACTGTTTACATATTGTGTCGAATAAAAACATGAAAACGTATAATTTTTTGTGCCATATTAGTTTAAGCAGACTTTAAGCAAGTGATGTGACTTAGATGAAGATCAGAACATATTTTTGACCAATTTAAGCAGAAATCCAAGTAATCCTAAAGGGTTCACGTACTTTTTCATGCAATTGTAACTATGCACCAGTGAGGTAACTGCTCATATAGAGATTAGCATTGATGCTATGAATGACCTTGTTGCTTTGATTTACTAGCGCAAAAAGCACGATTTTAAAGACCTGGATGAAACATACTATGTTGTACATAAAACATGTGAGTAACATATATATCTGCATCAGTATTTACACTGAGTTGACTACCTCCCTTGACAATTTAAACTATGGCAGTCATTTTTATTTGTCAGCATTTTTTGGGTAAATTCTGTCTCTCGGTGGACGTGGAGCATTTCATGTCCTCCACAGCCACACTGCTGAAGCTCTGGGACAAACACCGGATGAGTGACTAAGAAAACAATTCCCCTGGATATGGCTGTTGTCTCGCTCTTCCTCTCTGGCACGCTCCCTCTGTGTCTCTTCGGGGCTGAATCACATTTCTCTTGCTTCCCTCCGATGTGTCTCTGTCATATATAGGAGCAATGGGCACATGAGCACACACACAGAGGCTCACTCCCAGTCCTCTGACACACACACACAGTCTGACAAATCCTCCCTTCTGCCAAAAAGTCGATAAATAAATGCATTGTCTCTTCACTTTCTGCTGCTGGCATCAGCCTGTCTAAATTGTCTGAGAAGGCAGTGGAGTGTGAAATTGAGTTCAGAACTGTACGCTGTGCGAGGGGGCACAAGATGAGCGTATGTTTGCTTATTTATTCATATTGCAGCAGCATTCAGGAGCTTTCACAAGAGCAGGTCAGTTAAACACACTGAGGTGTTGTTGGCAGGAATATGAAGTTTATAGGAGGGGTCCTGGGCAGTGAGGCTGCCAAAATCTCAATACTTAAATACTTTTTGATACCAAATATTCAAACGTGATATCCTCCGTCATTGCAGACTGTAATAATATAAAAAGCATTATAGCAGTGAAATAGTACTATTTGAACAAGACTCAGAAGTTTTCTTCGAGTTTATCGATATTGGTATCAGTATTGGCAATAATGAGTTCGGAAACGTATGTGATATCAGATAATAGCAAAACTCCAATATCGTATGTCAGGGTACATGCTATAAAAATGCAACTGGTTATATAGTTTAGCATAAAAACTCAAGGGATACTTATTGGATTGAACTGATGAGGATAAGTAAAGCATCAGTAGAATTTTTGGTCGAGCCACTTTTCAAAACCAATTTATTATACAAATTCCTGTAGCTGGCTTCCATTAAGCAGACCATTACCATTTTTGTTGTTGTCACAGGCCTAAAAAACATAGGTAGAGTAATCACACTAAGATTGATTGGGAGAGTGGAAATAGTTCAAGTCCAGGAAATATACATGAACACAGTGATTAAGCACAAACAGGGGGACTAGTTTAATCATCAGCCTGTTGTGGTAGCATAAGCAGCAGTAGTACCTGACCTCCTTGTCTCTTTTTAAATCCAGACTCAAAACCCACCTGTTCCGAACTGCTTACTCCTTGCCATGAATATTCCACTCTCATCCACTTATCCATCACTGTCTGTTGCATTTTGCTGATTTTATAGTTGTATTGTTTTGTTGATTTTATTGTTGTTGTTTTGTCCTGTACAGTTTCCTTGTGTGTTTTGAAAGGCGCTTTTAAATAAAATGTATTATTATTATTAGCAGTAGGAATGATTGCAATATGACTACAAGCACTACGTTCACAATGCAAAAGTGGTCCAAATACAACTTTTTTTATATGACCCATATCTGATCTTTTAATGATAGTCTCAATTGCGCAAATTGGATTTTTTCAAATTAGACCCAGGCAACTTACATATTTGGTCCTAAATCAAACACACATCTGATGTTTTTTAAAGCATCCATTTCAAATTTTACATTATTGAAGTGAGACAGATGTCACAAATCTGCACTCAATTTTCTTTTTCTCCTTATAACCGTGTCATAAATTTGCCTGCCCCAAGTGCACAACATCATCAAGCTGATAGTCACATGTTGACATGTGTACTTCATAAACACAGTGTGCTGCATGTCCCGTCACTTTGTCTGCTGTGCATGTGAGTCACTTCAGGGCTGCGGATAGATATACTGTACTCTGAAGTCTGTCACATTTCAATTATAATGTGAACAACCACACAAATTAGTGGTATTTCAACAAAAACTCAGACCTGAGCATTTAGAGCTGCAGTGTGAACGTAGCCTTAGAGTCACTTTCTGTGCACAGGCACAACATACCATGAAAATATCAACAGGTTAACATAACTCGGCATCTCTGTAGCAGATAACTACATACTCCATAAGTGTGTGTGGGACTGGGATGGGCAGGAGGTCAGGGCCTTTTATCGCTCAGAGGCTGCCCTGTGCATACACCACATCCTCCAAATGCTCTCTGGTGGCTGTTACCCAGATGAACTCATGAAATCTATCAAATGGATATGTGCAACAGTCTCCCTGGTACACCAAAAAACATGTAATGAGACTCGGGTTAAAATCCTCTTAAACAGTTGTTGAATTTTCCTCATTAAGGATCAGTACCACCGTCAGTTGGGTTATGTTTTTCCCAGTGTTTGTTGATGTGTTTAACAGGATCATTCAAAATCTGATGAATGGATTTGGATAAAACTTTCAGGGGATGTTAACGGATGTGATTAGGTTTTGGTAGTGATTGGGATGTGGATTCAGGAACCTTTTAAAGGTTTTCCTAACATTGTTTGAAAGGGCAGTTCTCCACATAATAACACAATAAGACATTTCCAGGGTATGTTGGCACATGGGAGAGATGATTAAATTATTGGGGTGATCCAAATCCAGAGGTGGATTCAGGATTTTTTTTCAAGTATTTGTTTAAATTGCGAGAAAGGATGGTTTTCAACATTTCATTTTACATTTTTTTTTATTTTTCAATCACTCACTGAAGAATGTTGGAAATGACTCAGTGGAGGTTCATGCTCTTGGAGCACTTCCAGTTGATGTTTTAAATTGGCATCAGGCCACAGTAAGTGAGGACTGAGGCTGTATGTTGTCTTCAGGCTGCCGTTTCTCTACCCCTGGTTTATGAGAAGCAACAAAGAAATATTGAACTTGTTTGCATTAATTAGTCTAAAAGATACATCAACGTCTTTCAGTTTGTTTCAACACAGGCTTAAGTCCTCACAGGATCTTTGTACTAAAATTATGCGGAAACCTTGAGTACAATGAGTCTTTAGTCTTGTGATCCCCGCGACTTTGAACCAGGACGTCTTCTTTTGACAGTCTATCATTGTTCTAAATGCCATCCACACTGGTGCTCAGCAGTTGCATACAAAGCAAAAAGGTAATTTTACTTGAAGCGCTTTGTAGCGATTGAATAACTTCACAGTGATTTGCTCTCTCGGTCCTGAAAAGATGAATTTCTCTCTCAAAGCCAAAGAGTTCATGCGAGAATAATAGCACCTGCCTACACTAATTTGGCAAGAACAAATGATTTTTGCTTGAGAATGTAACTTTTTCTGCTGCTTTCCTGAGATTTAATCAGAGGTATTACGCAAACCTTCCCTTCCTCAGCTCTTTTCTCGGCGCTCGGTGATGAATGTGTTGTTACCCGATGATGTATGTTTATAGATTGCAGAGGATAACTGCTGTTTTGAAGAGTTATAGCTTCCCCCTCACATCACAGAAAGTGCCGCTGTGCGAAAATCATTCAGGGATTTCAGGTTCGTCTCTCAATTTCACCGAGCGCGACACATGATAAATGTGTATTTGTTAAGAAAAAAACAAAAGAAACAAAAACTCATCTCTTAACTTTGTTTCCAGACTTTTACTTTGTGACGAGGCTGTCTGAATGTCAGCCCTCTCTTCAGCCTGGCAGTGTGTGGAAAAACGTATTACATTTTTAAAAGATTAGCAGTGGTTGAAGTGTCCTTCACTGTCACCCAAATCACCACAATGGAGGTCATCCTCTTGAAGTTTTTCATTTTAGAGTGACAGAAATTGTAATGGCAGCATAAATCCAATCAAAGTCTTTGCATTCTCAGCATTTCATGAGAGAAGCATCCAGAGGTCAACTGACAGCACAGAGTCAGTGTCTGCACAGCGACACTTATCCAGACCCAAAACTACTCATGTATTAAGCTAATGCTCCACATATCTCCAAAGTAAGTGCTCTCTAGGAATCTTTTTATTAGCTTCATTGTCCGCAATCCCATATGAAAAGCTACTTTAAAGTTAGCATTAGAATACCTGAAATGTGCCTTAAACCCATAAAAGTAAAATACATGGTGAGTGCTTCAGAAAAAAAAACTCTCATCCTTCTTTTTCTAGAGACACACTTAAAAATGTGAAAAATCTGGAGTCAAGTTGAGTCAAGTTAGATTAATTTTAAGAGCACATTTAAGAACACCAATGTTGACTAAAGTGCTGTACAACCAAGGGACAAGTGATCCTGTTATCTGTTAAAGGGCAACTTGAAGATGTTTTGCCTCTCTTCCAAAAGGCTTCTTTAGTACTAAAGTAAAAAAAAAACATGTATTGAAAAATGTATAGCCCATGTTTGTCATCCAGTCACATTAGAACTAAAGAAGCCTTGAGGAAGAGAGGTGAAACATATTCAAGAACACTGAGCAAGTCCATTTGCCCTTTCTATTTGTGGCAACATAAAGACTCTGCTACCCATGAGCATGCACGGCGGCTGTCGTAATGCTGTGTTCCAGTAACCTCAGAACTGGGAGTGACATCATCTCCGACTTATCAGTGTTCCAGTTGAAGTTGGAAAAAAACATGCCGATCTACCAGGCTATTGTTAGCTGTTGTTAGCATGCCCTGCGTTGTTGTTCACAAACATCACATGAAGAATGTAATTATCACTATGGCAGCATTTTTGTAAATATAAGTCTAACAATACTATGTACACAGCTGATCTAGAGCGACACACTCCAGTCAGAAGTGCAAATAAATTGATTATTACAGGAGCTAAATAAGTGCGCACACTGGGGGCATCCATCTTCGATTGTCAACTCAGGGGTGGCGAAGTTTCACCAAATTCCCGGTAGGGTATTCCTACTTCGGGGGACATTCGAGTTGCAGTTTCCTACTCGGAACCCAGAAATTCATATTTCTGACTACAACTGGAACGCACTAAAAGACGTGACCCAAGCCAGAGCGTGTGTTTGTTGTGGTTGTAATGCAACTTGGACCTTCCTCAGAACTCTGCATTGCTTTACAACTTCTTTTTTCAACAACTTACAGGATGCAAAGCGACGAGGTAATGTATCTCTTTCTAGTTACGTCGCGGTAGTTTCTGATGAGCGACAACAAGTAATTTTTGGAAAACTTAGTATTGTACTTTTGTATCCGGCTATATATCGCTACTTACAGCCCGGTGCTCCAAGACGTGTCCGAAGAATATAAATTTGCTCTAGTTTTAATTGTCTTGTTCCCGAAGTTGAGTATCCAGGCCAGTCCAGCCCTGTCCGACCCGACCAGAAGGCTAAGGAATAGCATTTATAGATAACCTATTTTGATGCCATAAAACTCATCTTAAAAGTGTGTATTTCGATCAGGCATATATCTAAAAGTGAGACTTTTTTGTAATTACTTAGAAACTCCTCACAGTCCCTTTAAGTTTCAGTATAGGGACATCTAAGAGCAGCGTCACCCTCTGGCTGGAGGGTGATGCTGCAAAATGTCAAGAAAGTAGGAAGGTGATGATACATTCAAAGCTTCAAAATCAATCAGTACAATGTATTGCTAATTTTATTTTAGGTGATACAGTTCAGTACAGTGTATGAACAATTCAAAGGGTATAAGGTCCTAATACAAGTTATACCAGGTTAGTGTAGGTGTGAGTGCGTGTGCGCATTTCTTGGGAGGTAGGAGATGATGAATGGATTTAAGTGCAACTGAGATCAGTTAAGAGTTATATATGAAGAGAAAGAGAGCTTAGGCAGAAACAACTGTATTTACAGGAATGCAGATCATCAAAAGAAAATTTGAAAATAATGATAATTATAATAATAAAAAGAGAAAAGGAAAAATGGATTACCAGAAACATACCTCAAACATACCTTTCCTGCCTGTTTTGACTTTCGGCTGGTGCCCTTCCCTCCTTTTTGGTCTTTTTCTTCTTGACAAAGGCTTTATGATATTTTTAATCACTATATTCAACATTAATACTCCCAGTATTATTGCTGTCATCGCAACCAAAACCAAAATTAACATCATTTCCATTTTTCTTGATTTAATCTTTGGGCTTTGTTGAGCTTTGTTGGGGGTAGACAGTAGACTGAGTAACCAATTGAACAGGACCTTTGTTTCCACCCTCTGTTTTTCCTTTTCTTCCTCTTCCCATTGACTTCAATCAATCAGATGGCCAAGAGCATATGTAAAGTCAGTCAGTTGTGGCTTTCTAAAGACAATGACCTCTGTTTTATTTTCATTTAGATTCATGAAATTCAAATCCAATCATATTTTTATATCTCTGAGACAATTAGAATAGGCAGTCATTGTATCTCGTTACTTAGTTTATAAAGGCAGATACATTTTAATATGATCTGCAAAGCAATAAAGCGCATATTGTGTTGTTGGAAGATTAAGCCCTGAGGTAGCAAATGCAATAAAAATGGAACAGGGCCCAAGATACAGCCTTGTGGGACCCCACTGGTGAGAGGAGCCACAGCAAAGAAATATTTGCATAGCTGCACTGAAAGCTTCTGTTGAGGTGGCAGGACTTTTAGGGCTGGGCCTTTATGCCCTAAAGATACTTGAGTTGGGAAAAGGGGATCCTGTGGTTCCTTGTATCAAAGCAGTTGGATCTAACAGTAACACAACAGCAGTCACCAGAGGCACTGGCTACGTTGACATGAAAGCTTCAATTCCTCTTTAATTCTGAAAGAAAATGACCATTCCAAATGAAACTTCATTCTGAAGTAAGTGGTTGATTAATTCTGATTATAAATCCAGATTGAATAATTCCCTGATCATGTATATGCTCATTCTGTTCCATTTTCACTCCAGTCATTCTGAGCATGCTTGTTCCATTGTCCTGTTGCGATGACGCACATATTCCGCGCTGACAGGAACAGGATGGCCACCCGAAGCAAGCGTTGGACTCAAGACAGTTGATTTAATTATAGCCTAAGAAGATTTGGAAATAATGAAAAAGGTAGATGGACATAAGCATTAAAATGTGGACCTTTTTAAACTTGCAGCATCCAAGTTGGACAACATTTTCCTGACAAAGATGCTGAACTGGAGTTTCTTTTGTTCTGGTAGATGGACACACGTCACGTCTGCTCCCTGTCCAATCAGAACAATTCCCAACCTCCAGAACTTAAGCAGAATTCAATAAAGGCGAATAAACATGTTTTCCATTTTTAACCTCAATTCAGAATTACTGTTTCCATGTAAATGCAGAGAAGAATACTTTATTCCAAATTATTTAATTCTGAATACTTTTTCCGAATATAAAAACATTGTGTAAGTGTGGCCACTGAGAAGAGCATTACTATTTCAGTACTATTTCCAGGTTTTAAGCCAAACTGAAATTTTCCATGAATGCATGGCCCAAGTTCTACCCTGTTGTAAAGGTGACTAATCAGGCTTTCTGAAGATATAATATCCCATACCAATTGCAATCATTGCTTCTGAAAAATAACCAATAAAAAAAAAATCCTATTAAACTTCAGTTATTATTTTTGACACCTACCCTGCAACAGCATTTCTAAGAATCAACAATAATGTATTGTTCCTATCACATGATCAATAATAGTCTTGTTTGCTCTTGTTGGTTGTAAACATATATTGATAACCATTCTAAGTTGTTTTAATAATACTGAAATCTCCTCATAAGACTATAAGTGCTCATCCCCCTTATGTTCAGCTTTATGGCAAAATGAATAGAACATCTGGGCTGCATGTCTCCAAACATGGCTGCAGCTTTTTATACCCATCATCACTGATCATACTTTATTCCTCTCAATAATAATCGTTCTAATTTATGCATTACTCAGGGCTGTGTCATAAACCTTGATAAGCAGCATGACCATGACTGCCTGGAAAAAAAGTAAGCTCATTTTATGTTAATCATACTACCTTAAGGACATTCTGGCCTATTATCTACTTTTAAGCATCTGCACTCATTAACTCAGTAAATACACAATTACTGTCAGACTAATTAACGTGTCATTTGGCCCCTTCTTTTCAAAGACCTACCATAGCCCATTTGCAAGTTACTATGACACACAAACTACCAGAGAGATTGCACTTAATCTGAGAAAAGTCATTAGCCCTTCTCTTAAATGCAAAGTCATTTAAATGCGGCTAATGATGTAATTAGTTTAACTTGGAAAAACAAAAAACAACCCTCTACACGCAGAGCTGACATGGCTGTGCCTGTTTGATTTCCATAAACTGTCAGATTTAATGGTGGACATATTTGTCTTTACTGCTTGAGGCTTGTTTTGGAGGTGTAAATCTAAAATATGTTTAACCCTTAATGAACACTAAGTACAGCAGCAGATGTTGGAGAATGTTGATAGCACATATAATACAGACTTTTGAATTCTTTACTTGTTCTTTGCTTACTCATTGCTGGTTGACATTGCTTTTGAACAAAAAAACTGCTGATGATTGTAATTTTTACCTCTGCCAGAAGTTTTTGTTATGGCCAGCATCTGTTTGTTTTTTGTTAGTTGGTAAGTTAGTTTCTTTGTTAGTTTGTATGTTTGTTTCTGTTTAAGCAACACAGTTTAAAAACTTATGTACGGATTAGATTTGGGAGTGATCTGGATCACCGTCTGGATCCGCCATGGCAAAAAATGTGATTTTTCGTGAATAACTACTGAACTAAAATAGATGTCATGATGAAACCAATTGCTAATGGTATGTTTTCATGGTCAAGGAATCTAAATATTTGGATGAAATAAAGGTAGGACTAATATTAATGGTGAAAATCACAATATGGGTGAGGACTGTGGCGCTGGTAAAGGTCTGTGTTCTACGAGTGCTTTTCTAGTTATTACCTTTGATTTTTATAATGTTGGCACATTTTCACTGACTTCAGGCTTAATTAATATATGCAAAATATTCACTGAAAAAAATGAAAGATGGCGATATCAGAGGATGTTCTTAAAGCATATAAGGGCATATCCACTTAAGAAAAATAGACAAATAATGCTTTATTGATCTTGAAGAAAATTTAGGGTGCTTTTCACACCCATTATTTGGGATGTTCTTCTTGGGAGGGTTTGGGAGGATTGTTCCTATGCAAGTGGGAGTTCCTCTTTCTGGTTCATTGGTAATACATATGGATAAAACAATCAAACCTTTTTTAGGCATTAAGCAACCTTGTCAAGATCACTAGTCTTGGAACCTTTTTAGTCAGCCTGTCTAATAATATTAAAAAAATATTATGGCAACCAGGCAGGACTGATCTCTGATAACAAAGTCCTTCAGATAGCAATGTTTTTGATGTGCCACTTTCTGTGCCCAGGCACAAAGCAGGTCATCACAGGACTTGGCAGCATTGACTGATTTAATAACTTCTTTAGGTTACTTTCACACCTAAAACTGTTCAGACTTGGTTCAGTTTTAAAGTGACATTGCAACATGGTTTCATTTTTCTCTAACCCCTAACCCGCCTGGTTTGCTTTCACACTGCACTAAGACAGGCAACCCAAGCCTGTCAAATTTTGTGTAATCAAGCCTCCCACCACTAGTAGGGGCTGTAGTTGTGGTCTTTGTAACTACCATAAAATACAGAGCTGAATTTGGGCTGTATTAGGTGTAACTTGCAGATTGACTGGAGCAATAAGACATTGGGCAGATCTGTATACATTAATCGTGAAAAAGACCTGACACAGTCAGTGAGGGCAATGTTAGCTCACTTGTTGGTTCACTTGTCTTGTTTGTTTCCTCTTTGGTTTGGATTGCTATAAAGTACAGCTTGTTGAAGCAGGATATGAAATAGAAATAATCATTAAATTTACTACTAGCAAAGCCCTTGCACATTTTGTCTTCCATTTGACTCTCTTATTACCACTTAAATCAACTTGACATAACAACAAGAAAAAAATCGAATACAGGGAGCCGTATCTTGCCATCATTTGGTCACACTGCCAATTGTTACCTTTAAAACATTAAAGTTTAATTTTACAGTATCATTTTTACTAGCTGCACCATTTCAACCTTCTGTCATCATTGTTTTAATTGTAAATATATTGTTTTCCAAGAATGTAACTGGCTATGTTTTTATTGTTTATCGGTGTTTTGAAGCATTCAAGCTTGAAAAGTGCTGTATAAATAAAAGTTTTTATTTTAATGATTATTATTATTAATTACATGTATATTATTGAAGTGTATAATAGGGTTTGGGGGCATGAACATTTTACTCAGTCAAAGTGGGGGAGCCTGGCCTTAAATATACTCTACTATAGATGAGAAGTAGAGGATAGATGTTTGGTTCTAGGATGGTCTTTTAATATACATTAGTTTGATCTGTTTGCAGATGACACTACATTGTTCCTATATGCAAATTTTATCTTAAATCGTAAATAACTGACATTTTGACAGTTTTTTTCAAGCTTTCTATTTTCCCAAATGTGTGCCAAGAGGTGATGATGGAGTGTGAATGGTGTTATTGGTCCACTCCATTCTATAAAGGCTTACTTTTGACTCTAACTTGGACATTTACAGCTAAAGTCTATTCTTATTCTTCTACTTTGGATTTTTCTTGGCCATTATCTGTTTTAGACACTGTTCCTTTAAACCACCGCCATCCAAGAACAACCTTGAAGTTACTTGAATCAATATTTCAGTGCTGAATGGCAAGTTTGTCCTAAAACAAAAATAATTTTCTTTGACAACCTGAACAACCATTAAACCAGTAAGAGGAGGTTTGTCCTCCTCAGAACCCATTAAAGGCATTTTAATGAGGGAAGAGTGGAAGGCAGCAGTGGACCCCCCGCCAGCTTTTGATACAATGCACTGTCACCTCATTAAATTGTGATGGGTACAGCACTACTCCAGGACACTTGTGAGACCCAAGTGTTACTCTGTGGACACTCCCTCGCTGTGGGGGCACCGCTGGAGGGGGGCCACGGGTACCAGCTGGACTTGGCATCGCAGCTTGGCCCCAGACAGTGATAATGGCCTCCCTGCTTCTTGTTCACATCACATCCTTTGTCACTTTAAACTGCTCTGTAATGGCCCTTATGGCCTGCCATGAATCGTGCCATAAAAATAGGCTTGGAAGAAACCCAAACTAAAAAGTAAAAAGAGCAGGAGAAAGAGCTGGGGTGTTTTAAAGGAAGATAGACCAGAATGTTGAATGGCTGCTACACTGATGAGCCTATCTAGCTAATAAGTTTAGGCTAATACTTCGAAGACTGATCAAACCTAAAAGATTTTTATTAGCAGATTATGCTTACCTACCTTGCATTTTGAGTCAAAATTTTCGATAAATTACTGCCATGAAAACATGCAAAGTAAATATATATGACTTTAATTTGAAAAACCAGTATTAAAATCTGTAACATCTGGTAAAGTTGTTTTCTGTAACTTGGTCATCCTGCTCACATTCACAAGTGCCACTGATTCATGACCATATGATTAATACAGAAACAATGACTCAAAACTGGTCCTCAGCACATCATTTTGTTTAGAACTACACCAAGTCATGTTTCACTCAGCGGCAAGAAAACACCAGAACATTTTCAGAGTAAATTATAGAGACAAACATGGCAAGTTAGTAAGTAATCACAAATGTCATGATTTTTTGCCATTTTCCAGCATGCCTGGTTCCCTCTTAGTTCAGCCATGCACATTGAATCAGGGTTTGTGCATACCAGCAAAATGTATGCACAGAAAGTGGGCAGAACTGCAGTATGTGGTTTGATTGGTTCATAAATTTGGTCTGAAACACTGGGATTGGTTGGTGTTTACCCTGGTTTACCTCTGCTGGCTATTTTATGGCTCTCTTTAAGAACACATGCATTGATTGCCATTGGGGCTGAAAAGATCATTTTAACCAGTATTAAACAAAAGTGTATCTAAATCTGATTACCAACGCTGCCTTTCAGTTCACTTGCATTGTGTGTAATTCTTGCCACTAAGTAGAGAGAAAGAAAATCTGTGAAAGAGTTTAAAACCTTTTGTCACTTTGAGAGCTTTGACTCCAGCACATTCTGGTCCCTGAATCTTATTTTGAATTTGCTTCATATTCAGGCTGTATTGGTTTGAAGCCTGAAAAGTTGGTTCCAACTTGCAAACCGTAACATCAGTCATGGGCATGTCGTATTCTATGTTGATAGAGTGAGTTTGAGGAAGTAGAGGAAATAGGAGAAGAGTGTGCCATGGTCAAGTAAGGAGATGAAATGTTTGATGGCAATTTAGGCATCACCAGGATTTCAACTGTAGCTCGAGAGCAGCGCTTGATTGCTGGATGAAAACAAAACCCTTAAGTAAAGCAACGAGTGCTTTTAGAATACCAATGCAATCCGTTTTTTGTTGGTATGTTGTTTACTTTTGTCTGAGTATACAAAACAACACCCTCCCACTTTCATTTCACACAAACTGGTACAAATGTGGGCTGGTTTCCTAGATAGCCCCAAGGTTCTGTGAATCCAAAACAGAACTGGCTCAAGAACCAGAACCATGCCAGAGTGAAAGCCCTATCAGTGGTGCAACAATAGGCCAGTTCATGGAGCTGTATTAAAGGGATAGTTCAGTATTTTTGAAGTGGGGTTGTATGAGCTCCATATGGCCACTAAGAACATTAGATGAAGTAGAAAGCTCTCCCTCAGTAAGCCACAGTCTGTGAGAGTCTGTGATGAAGAAATAACCACTAACAGGAAAGTATTGTACCAAGAACAAAGGGTATTTTCTCCACCTACAAGAACTCAAATCAAAAAGTTATACCATAGTTCAAGAGTATGACACATACAAGTGTTTTTAAATGCATTAACCTTTCAGAAATATAAAGTTTATCTGGACCGAAGCCAACTCACGTCATGTATCCCTCTACCAAATCACTCGCCTCACTCTCAGCTGTTGTAAACATAACAAGCTAGCGTCTTCAGACGCCAGTTGTAGACTGATTGAAAGCACATTATATGGCAAATATTTCTGAGATGGGGTTTTTGTGATGCTTTCTTTGATGCAGTAACAAGGGCATGCAGTTACATCATATAGCAAATGCATCTCTCGTTACCTGTTACCAGACAGATTTTGTGTACATATCTATATATTAGAGGCTAATACACAGTAATTGTTGCATGTGTGTGCGTGTGTGTGTGTGAGAGAGAGACACAGACAAAAGTAGTCTGCACTGCTTTGATAAACACCCTTTAGATTTAGTGGAGGAATACATGACACGAGTTAGCTAGGTCCAGATAAACTTTCTATTTCCGAAAGGTTAATGCACTTAAAAACACTGATGTGTAGTGTACTCTTGAACTGTGGTATTACTTTTTGATTTGAGTTCTTGTTACCAAGAGAAAATACCCTTTGTTCTTGGTACAGTACTTTCCTGTTAGCGTCTATTTCTTCATCACAGACTCTCACAGTCTGTGGCTTACTGAGGAAGAGAAGAGAACTTTTAACTTCTAATGTACTTAGTGGCCATATGGAGTTCATACGACCCTACTTCAAAAATACTGAACTATCCCTTTAAGGCGGATTCTCCGGTAAAATCTTGCCATCACTGTGAAGGTGCCTGAGGTGTAATGAGGGACAGGTTGATCCCCTCTCTGTGCTCGCTCTGGAGTTGTACTGGAGTATAAACAACAGTACAGCAGAATCAACAGGTACTTTATGGAGGATGGTGGCGTTTTACTGGTCAAGCACTGTCCTCAAGAAGACAGAACAATAAGGCTGCACAAATTGTATGAGATGCTATAGAATTATTCTGTATGGAGCCCCTAAAGGGACATCGGCAGAAAGAAAAAAATATGAGTATCAGGTGCTCACCAGATAGTATCGAGTTCACACCAGATATTTTCTTGTGCGCATCACATACTATCTGGTGCTCATCAGAAATTTTAATTTGTTGTGTTTCTGCTGATGTCCCTTTAGGGGCTCTGTAGTTTTGAAGTAATGGGCTGACATTTCACTCCAGCTTCTGTCCTTTTAGAATTGTCAAAGCAAAATTTACTCAACATATATTTTATGCAAGTCAGCATGCAGCTTCAAAATTGTGTCTCCAAACAGTAATTCTAAACCTTTCAGTCTTGTTTGTGTTGTTAAAAGTATCTGACAGGTGCTTCTAGTTCCAAATAAATATAAAACAAGAAACTGCTTTTGTTTCTTTCCACTACTTTAACATAAAGTTAAAGATAAACTCCTTTTTACATCAATTTTGACAAAACAAAACAATTTAGATCCAATTTTCCTTGGCTTTCATCTAAAGCACACTATTTCCTTTGGGAAACTACGTGTTTCAGATAATCTGGGGAAAGTATATTTCACTCTTCTTTTATTTGTATTTATCCTTTCTGCACAATATAATGTTGTTTTTGTTTGAAATATGCAAAGTGACCTGGTGCCTGAAATTAAGAGCTCCTGAGCTTGAAGCGAAGCCTTTTTGCTGAAAACAAGCGTGGGGGAATCATGTCTCCGTTATGAGCCTATATTGTTTTTCAATTTGAATTAGTGCCTAAATGAAGCATTATGATACATGCGCACAACCCCCTGGTTTATTATCCTGGCCTTTTCCTGCAGTTGCTGTTATTTTAATCACATTGAAGCGTGGCTTAAGCCAAATAATAAAAACAAATGAGGAGGCTAATTTCTACAGCTTTCATTTTTCATTTGACTCAACCAGGAGTATATTTAAGGCCGCTTGTGAGTGTGTGCCTGTGTGTCTGTATGCATGCTGAGTGTTAATCTATTGGATTTCTTGAGGCATGCTTCAGACGTTACAGATTTGTAATCCGTCTTAAACTGTCACACACTGAGTTTTTCAATACAGGAATAATTTATGAGCTGTGTTTGGCTTTATGCTTTAAAAGCTTTAGGTTGTATACGCTCAGAGAGTATAGTGTGATATAATGCTACAGCAGGTACAGTTAACTTCTACGGACTGCAATGTATCGGCTGGTGTCCATATCAGGCTATCTCCCGTCCGAGAGGTCAGTCCATTTACTGGAAAACATATTTCCCTCTGCCAAGGCCCTCCAGCAACCCCATGTAAAAAAACCTTCAACGTCTTGGTCTTAACCAGTACGATTATGAATTTTGTATATCTGCCAGTTTGTCCGTCCTGCATTCATCTATCTGTCTGTTATACTTGTGAAAACAATATTTCAAGAATTGAGTTCATTCCCTCCTAAATATGGACCGATAACCAAAAAGACAAGAAGAAGAGAACAAGAGACAGTGTTATGGTTCATGATTCCTTTATCTCAGAAACATGGAAAGGTGTCCTCTGCAGACAAGACAGTTTAACACCCTTAAATACAGCACTCAGCACACCCTTAAATACAGCACTCACAACATCACATGACACAAAAATATGTATATATATTCAGACATTAGCATCTTGTTCAAGGGAGTAAATAACTCAGGGTACCGTATAAAGGTAGAACTTCATCCCAGGTTAAAATCGACCCAACAACCTGTTTGTAAGGGGTCAACAGTTGTCTAAATACAGACGTCAGATACCTTGGTGTTGTTTTACCCACCTCATCAAAATATTGCCAGAATGCTCTACAAGATGTTCTTCTAAATAAACTCAAATGCCCAACCTGGTTGAGGGATAAATAGGTCTTGGTGATCAAAAGTCAGAACTCAAGGTTATTGTGTTAAAGTTAAAGATATTCTTGAAACTTCGGACAAATGCCCACAGTCATTTAATGAATAAGCTGATTGGATTTTTTCATAGGCCAAATCCATGGGCCTCATGTTCGTCAATGTGAGACATAAATGTCAACGCTAACTTAAGTATGATTTGGTATAATGAAAAAAAGGGAATTGAAAGTTTTAGGGCAAGGGTCAAGGTCAGTGGGCTTAATGTCTATTTGTTGTTTGTTAATTGAATACGGCAACGATGCCTGTTGGGACTTTCTCTGGACTTGAAAAAGATCACTCTGACTTAAAGGTGTAGTCAGCGATGTGGGAGAAAACGAGCGGAGAGGTTGTTGATAAACGAATTTAGACCCGCCTCTCCCTTCATACCTCACCCCTGGCTCCACCCCCGAAAGCTGATGGACGTGCATCATCATGGAAACGGCTGTAGAAACTGCGTAGCTGACCAACGTAGCTAAGGTAACCCCGACTCGTCAGACAACTTGACTGCCGTTATTGATAACATCACAACAATAGTACATTCTGGCAGATTAGACAATAAGATGAATTCCCCACGGCTGTTACTGTTATGTGAAGCACCGCTAAGCTAATGTTGCTTACCTATCCAGCAGACAGACGGCGACATCCGCGTCCGTTTTCAGGTCTTTCAATTGCCGGAGTTCCCTCCACCGTCGGAAAGCAACACCAATGTTGACCCGGGTCTTCGCTCTTTCATGGTCATAGCCCTTCTTTTTCACTTTCTGCTCCTCTGACCTTTTCCTTTTGGACTGTTTTTTAGCCATTGCTACTGCACATATTGTATCTCTCTCTTACGCTAACTGCGCATGCTACGCAACCTACTACTCCCCCTCCCCCGTCTGTCTGATCTATGCATGAGTATACAGGGGTGTACCCTGTTTTGGTGACTCGGCCCGAGTCACAGTATTTACCTGCTGAAATTCAGAGCCAAGGCTGTGTATTGAAACCGGACTTTTTTTTCAACATGCTGTCAGTGGGGACATCTTGTGGATGGAGAGGAGAAATACAGTGATTTTGACAAATAGTGCATTAGATTAGAAGATTAGAAAATTGCTGACTACACCTTTAAGGATAAACTGGTTGACTAATTTTAAGGGTTAAATATCAAGATAATGGGACCGCATATAAAATATGTTTCTTGTGGATACAGCTCATAAATCAAAGGTCAGTGTCAGTGGGCCTATGTTCAGCCCTCACTTCCTAATGTTATATCAAAAACGTTGGGTGACATTTTCTGTTGGCTTGACAAAGATGTTCATTCTGATAGACCAGCCTATTGTTTTCTAGAGGTAAAGTTGAGAAAATTCAGCCTGAAGTTCCTCCCTGACTTTATATGAAATTTCAAGTTTGCTTTGAAAGACTTCGTCCATACTTTACACAAATGTCTAGACTGACTTAAGCATTAACTCATCCAGATTTGAAATTTGTTAGTGAGAGATCCACATTATAAGCCCCCAGTATTTATCATTAGCTTCACATTGTGATTATCAAGAATAATTCTAAAAATGTTCTCAAAACTTAAAAAAACGTTCACTCTGCTAAAGGATCAGTTGATTATATTTTCAGTTTACGGGTTAAAGCTTGAGTTTATTTAACCTTGGGTCCCTCCTTTGCTTGTGTGCACAATTTCTCTCTGATGAAGAAATTGTCTTTCAAACTTGACACAAATGTCCACTCTGACTCACGGATAAACAGAGTACATGTTGGAGTTGATGAGTCAAAGATGAAGGTCTTAGGGCCTCATGTTACATATTTGCTTGTGATATCGCAATAGTGCTTTATGGATAAGGAAAACACACCCCACCTCTTGTCTCTTGACCCTCCAATCTTCTCTTTTTTGGTAAGTGTATTGAATTTTTGGAAAAGGTGTACAAGTGCCAGGTGATTATTACCTGCGCCAAGGAGGTTATTTTTTTGCAGGTGTATGTTTGTCTGTTTGTTAACAAGATTACAGAAAAGGTTTGGCTGAAATTTTCCGGAGATGTTGGTAATGGCCCAACTTAAAAATGATTAAATTTTGGTGATGATCAGTTTGCGAGCAACAGTTTTTTTCCTTGATAACTGTCTTACTAATTATGATATCAACATGATTCAGAGTGCTACGTGTGGGTTTTCAGGGTCAAGAATCATATTATGATGATAACTTTATTGGCAACTATTGATTATAGATGTAAGAGCAATATGTGAGCTACCTTGGCTGAGGTTTTTGCTCTCCAAGTGCTTTCTCTTTCTCTTTGTAATTGTTAAAGATCAGTTGGAGAAGTTATATCATCCCTTCAGTACTTTTAATGATAAAGACAAGAGAAATATGCACTACATCCTGCTCTCTGGTGTGAACACAGCTCATTTTTGCCTTCTTTTTACTGCTTTACATGACTCCATTTTACCTGGATCCTGTTGTGTTTACTCTGACCAAACAGTCTCAATTTGCAAATGAAGTGAAGTAAGTTCTGACCTGGTTGACACAGTAACTTGTTAATTTTGTGTCAAAACTAGATTTCTTTGCTAATGTTATCAGTTACAGCTGGAAAAGTGGATCGGTGTGTGGGCATGTCAGTGCTGTGATTGACACAAGCCATGCCTTCATGAGACTTTTGGATTCATTTCCAAGATGAAAACTCAGATTTTCAGGTCTGCACTCACTGAGTTCTTCAACATGTGCATTAACATAAAACACCTCAAATTCCAACTCAAAATGTAAAAAAGTATTTGATTTGTGAAGGTGGTGCAGCTTTGCATCAAATAGCCTCTGATTTACCGCCGCCTGGAGTTGAACTGGAAGTCTGACACCTTGCAGCTGATTTTTTTTCAGACTCAAGGTTCCAGGTTTTATAACCTTACACTGAGTTATGACTCACAAGTGATTTAACACACTCAATCTTTCACAGCAATTTTGTGCAGCTCACAACACAGTGAATATTTCTGCTATTGCAGCACAGGGATGATATACACTGCAGAGACAAGAAAACAATCTTTACTCACAAACAAGGCTTTCTCTCCTGAGGTAAAATATTAATCCACTCATAAAACAAAGACAGGCGAGCCTCGCAAATACTGAGGCATCATGGGTAAAGGTGAGGCACACCATCACAATAAAAATAATACAATTCATTATATTGTTTCAAGTCAAACTTTGACTCAGACTTTGAGCATGCAATGTTTTTACTGAACAGGTCGTAAGCTGAAAGGAAGCTATAGAAAAGGGCTTTTTGTGGTAGAGGTTATTTACACTGGGAAAGTGACAGCAGAAGAAGTAGAGTAGGGGAGGACTCGATGTTGGGATTACAGTTGTGCAAAACAGTGAGAGAAGCAAAGCATCTTTGTGATTAATATTTTTGATTAATATTGAAATCCACAAAGAAAGACAAGACAAGCATTACTGAGCATTTCAAACTAGTTTTGACAATACCAAAAGTTCAGTTATGAAAGTAGTGTTTCTTAGGTTGTGGTTTATGGTACTCTAATGCTGCGTTCACACCGCAAGCGACCCAGCTACCAAAATCACGTCGTCCACTGACGTAGCGTCGTGCGTCCATAAATACCTCATTTTGGTCACCGTTGCCGTCGGCCGTCACATGCTGACATCATGTCTGCTCGAGTTTCACTGCGATCATATCATATATCATATAATAGGGTGTATAAGCGGACATTATTCCAACTGTATCCTTTTCATTCACTTATCAACCACAAAACACTGCAGCAGCATTATCTGTGAGTTTCCCGCAGTCCGTCTAGGAGGAACTCATGTCCTCACAGACTAATGTTTCCCACATGGACATAGATTGTTATTCTGTAGTCCGGATGAATAGCTGTCTGTCTAGGGTACCGTCACACGTGCACACACCTGCTGATTGATCAACTTTTTTTTACTTTCACATCACGCGACAAGCTATGTGGTAGTGTGAAAAGCAGCTGTAGCATCGCGGGAGGGTTAGCCCCGCCCCATCGCGACTGTACATTGACTTTGCATGGAGAGTGATCGCCAAGGTAGTACAAGTAGCGTCCGGTGTGTACGCACCTTCAGTCAATAATACTCTCAAATACTTCCCTACAATGTTAAAACATCTCAGACTCCCCTTCCTCATTTTAATAAATCCTCCTCTGATACAATCAGGGATGGGGAAATCGTTCTTACACATTAAACCACAGGAAATTCAAGTAAATAATCTTTAGGACCACAAGATAATCAGCCTTTGCTGACTGTGGTTGGAAGGAGGAATCAAGCCAAAAATTGAACCAACCATCCTGTAGTGTGTTCCTCTTTTTAGTTTTACGAATTACCTCTTTGCTAATTAACACCGTCAAATCCTGATTCCCTGGCAGTTGGTCTGGCATTTGCTCTTGAGTTAACTATAAGGTATCATCTGTTGATAAATACTTGCCTATGCCAGCATCAGAGTTGTTACTTACAGATTTATATTATGGTTTGCAGCAGATAATCAATTGCACTGTAGTTCTCCTTCCAACTAGCTATGTATACCCTGATTAATAAACAGTTATTCACTCAAATTCTTTAATAACCAGCAGTTATTACCCATGAGGAGGTTCTGTTTTTGCCAGTGTTTGTTAGGTAGGCAGACACAGTTCCCCATGTCAGAACTGAACAGGGAAAAGAGCATTCAGTTTTGCTGCCCCTCAGCATGAAACACTCTGCAGACCAAGCTGAAGCTGACAGACCTCCTTTCATTTGGAGCCTTTCGCTCCATCCTGATAGATAAACACTGTGAGACCATTGAGCAGTGTCTATGTTTCCAAATGGTTATTTATGTTTAGACTCCTTCGCTTGACTGGCAAGATACCTTGCACCTGCAAAAATTGTATATTGAACTTCCATTTTTATCTCTCTGTGATGTTATTTTCATGATGTGTGTTGCCGAACTCTTGGCCCAATCACCCTTGTGAAAGACATCTTGGTCTCAATGTTTTTTTGAATCTGGTTTAATAAAGATTATATTTAATAAAGGTTAACAAATAACAAAAAAGTCAAATTTATGAACAAATTTTGATGAAAGTTTCCAGGAATAGTGGTCTTGGCAAAAGACAGATGTGATAAGATTTTGGTGGTGATCCATTTCCCGAAGTTTTTGAAAGAATTTGAGGACACTGCAACATTGGACAATTTTCAACAGTTTTTGCCTCAGTGGAGGTCAGTGCTCTCAAAACACTTCTTGTTATGTTGAAATGCTGAGTCAGCATTTCAACATATTGTTCTCCCTAAACTCCATTTTGTTCTTTTTCTTCTTCCTCTTAATCCTTGAGATTTTGGCACCTTTCACAGGCTTCAAATTTGCAAAGATTTTCACAGAAAAAATTGACATATGCAGCATGTTCAGGAGAAGTGGGCTTGTATTTTTCACAGGTCTAACAGTTATACTTTTTACAGTAAAAAATAATTTCTGCATGTATTTTTACATTGAAATCAATAGGACATTTCCG
This sequence comes from Scarus forsteni, assembly GCA_036419115.1. Taxonomy (NCBI): domain Eukaryota; kingdom Metazoa; phylum Chordata; class Actinopteri; order Labriformes; family Labridae; genus Scarus; species Scarus forsteni. The sequence continues at coordinate 22,108,652 of JAZDUH010000544.1, read as the reverse complement.
CAGGTCTGCTGAAAACTTCGGCAACTTTGAAGCTCCACAGACAGGGCATGGTCTCACCTACAGACTTCATTCATGCTTTAAAAGCTGCACTGACTTCTCAGATATTTTTACATATCTTCAGCCTTTTGCTGGCGTCTACATTTTTTTAAATATGAATTTTTAAGCAACACCAACTTTTGAGGAAATCCTTCTTGTTAGAGCGCGTCAGACTGAAGACCCGGACAGACGAGTGCTTCACTTTGAAGCCCGTTTTTAACTCGTCACTGTATTAACATTTTGAACAGTACAGATATGAGAATTATATTAAACGTTTCAGCAGGTTCTTGGGATGCTCGCGGTGAAATTCTTTTCCTGATATCTATCCTGGTTTAGACACAGCAAGCATTTGTTTACCCGGAAGTACCGAGCATTATTAGAGTGCTCTATGAGACACAAAGGATAAGTACCGTGCTTTCCATAACTCAGCATATTTGGCCCTGTGGTTGAACGGATCGCGCAGCAGACTTTGGAGAGAAAGGTCCGGGTTCAAGTCCCGGTTGAGGCAGTCATGCTTTTCTTTCCATCCAGTACAGATTCTTCATTACAATAGCGTAATCATGCTTGTCTTTACACAGCCTTATTTTGGACGTATTACACTGACGGGCCACTTTATTAAGTACATCTACAGATAACAACACATTTAACCATGTTACAAAACAGTCATTCATTTTCTGCTTTCTTTCACAACTGCAAACAGTTTTTAGTGCACTTTTCACTATCTGCTACAGTTTCTGAGATATGACTGTTGAAGCAGTATCAACTTTTGCACTTTTCTTTGAAGTTACAGCGTGGTCACGTGACCTGCACACCTGAGCTCCAGTATCTATAATTTTCTGCAAACATTTTTGTTGCACATTTCACACATTTTCAGCCCCGATTTACTGCTTACAACTATTCATGTCACATTTTCAACTTTCTTTGCATTACTTTTAGCAATTTCATTTCACAGTTTCAGCAGTCACACACAGCATTTCAACGCATTTCCTGCATGGAAATGCAAATTCTCTAGTTGTTAATAGCATTTGAAGCTAATTTGTAGTGTACATTAACTGCAATTAGTTCCTCATTGACTTGGCATGATAACTATGACAGTTTCTTTATGCCAAAAAACTTTCATAAGATTTTTTTTTTCACCATCAGCAAACTCTGTAGTTTAACTGCCATTTTGTGAAAGATGCGTGGGCTAAAGTTTTGTTATCAGACATCTCTAAAGCCAAATTAGAGTCTGACTTGTCTCAAAAAATCTCATTTATTGTCTGCAGTGCGTAAAATCAGCAAATTTGCTTAGGGAATATACAATGGTCAAGTAAACAGTTAAATTAATGTGAAATATTGCAGATAGTGTGTTTTTGTTGACTCTTTGAAATGTCTTCCTCCTAATTCTTCTCCTTACTCGTATAAAACTGTCTCCATTTGACAACAGCCATTTGCCACTCTGGCATTTGTTGTTGCAATTACATATGACTCTCCTTCTTTTTTATTCCTCTTGCTTTCAGTCATCTGGACAAAGACAGAAGGAGCAGTTTTTCTTGCCATTCTGCATGCCCACTTGCTCACTGTTAGTAATGAGACTACTATTACTGTCTGCCAAATTACTGCTTTTTTTTCCTTCTGAAGCTCCAAACCATCATATGCCTATATTTGCCAGTGAGAAAGCGCTTTTGTCCTCACTGGGAGAGATCCGTAATTGATATCGTGAGATTCTTTTGAAATATGTATCTTGGCTGAGAACCTGTTCCTGGCTGGTGGAGATCTGATAAGCCTGCCGCCCTTTTGTCAAGTTGAACAGACTGGAAAGGAAGAGGGATGCACCCCAGGGACCAATGAACGGCTAAACAGATGACATGAATCCGTGCAAGACTTCCAATGAACTTTCTCTGAACTAGAGAGGACCATTGATCCATGGCCGTGTCTTTCTCCCCTGTCTCCTCTTTCTCTCCTGTTAGACTTTTCTTCTGCACCATTTACCATGAAGTTTGGTTGATTTATTTATTTGTGAATTTTAAGGGTAAAGTTAGATGGCGCCAACAAAGAAGAAAATAAATCACATGTGCAAGCTAGGGTGAGTTGACGGACCATAAAATCTCGTTGAGAAAACAGAAAACACCTGGGACATAACAAAATTACTCAGAACATAATATATGTTATAATTGCCTACCGTCATATTGGAGAATCCTTCCTCGTACACCACTGCCGGGATGAAAATGTACAGATAGATGGGCTGTATGAGTATTTCTGTTGTGAGTGCATCATTGATTCTGCTGTTTTGGAAATTAAGAGACATTGTTGTGTAACAAGCTAACGTTTGCTTTTTAGTCTAATGAACAAATGCTGGCAAATCCTTGACCTCCTCTGCCAAGGAGTTCACGGATTTGCCAGCATTTGTTCATTTACTGATCTGTTTGTCTGTGAGCAACATCACTCAAAAAGTTCTTAAAAGAGATTGATAATATTTTGAGGTTGGTAACAACACAGGGTACAAGTCAACACTTTGGTTGGTGGTCCCAATGTGAATACAGATCCAGGAATATGTTAAATATTTGTATATATTGCATGGTGGTATAGTTTTTCCCCAAGTTTTCACCAATACCACATCTGGCTATGTCAGAAAGGCTTGGTGGAAAACTTTGTTCTTGGAGCTCTTTAAACTCCTTGATATTATCTGTATAGCCAGCTACCACTTTTAATCAGTGTTTGGGCACCTATTTTATGTTAGGAATCCACAAACACTAATTTATGTCAGGATTTGGGGAAGTCTGTATGTATCTCATGTCCTTGTATGTTACAGATCCAGTGAAGCATCTGATAGCATTGATTGATCATTTGCTCCTTTCTGTGTTTCCTCTCTTAAATGGGGTACTGTCGGAGAATAATTATTGCTTGTCTCCTTATTTGTAAGAGAATTCAACTAAATGATAACAAATGTATGTTCATAAAATAAGAATTAAAACACAAGAGGGAATGTCGTGCTCTTTAGGGGAGCGTTTCATGAGTTTGTGAAGTCACACTAATACAATTAATTTGTTTTTATATGACAACCTGAGAGATACTGATAAAATGTCCTAAAGTTTTTTTGGCAATTCTTTATTCATGTATTCTTATTACCATTAAAGATAAAGTAGTAATATAAACAAGATATCAGTTTGCTACACCTTAAAATTAGAGTGGTTACATGACTAGGCTTTGAGGAAGTTGTCGTTTTTGCTGAAATTCATTTCCAGCTCTGGTTGATTATTTACAATGCAGGAGAGAGCAAGGTGTAGATATTCCAGACGCACAGAAGAATGCAAAAGGAGAACACATTTTTTATAATACCACTAGATTTTGTAACCTTGCTGCAGGGAAAACTGATGTGGTATCATCAATAAAAATCCCTGAGAATCTTGTTTTTCTCTCAATTATCAACAGTGATTATCCAATATCAACAGATGGTCTAAGATAGCACCATGGATTGTGATTTGTTTTATTGTTTTACTCCGTTCTGAAGCTCATTTACAAGAGAGGAGGACCTATTCAGGTCTTGAGACACATGTTGTGTTGCTTTGTTTCCCATTTCTTTATTTTATCCTATCTGTGTTATCTCTCAGCAAAGGTCTATGGTCTTCCTCGGTGTTAACCATTGCCATAAAAAAACAACATGTCAGAGTCTTTATGTTTGAAAATTTACTTGGAAGCAAAAAGACAACAAAACGACACTTATTCTTATACATTAAAAAATGTCACCAATTATGCTTTATAGTTAATTGTTCCAAGAAATTCTTAAAATTGGATTTTGTTTTGCATTTAACACTAATTTATTTGTCTGAAACTCTTTTGAATAAGTAATTATGCCATAATGAATTTACATCGAAAAGGCTGAAATGAGACAGCAATATGTACAACACCCAAGTTCCAGATCATTCTAATTCATTTTCCCCCAAATGCAGCTCTTCTGGTAGTTCTTAGGCTAAAGTCACTAACAAGGCGCCGTCACAGTGCAGTGCCACTTCGCTGCTTTCCCATCATGTGGGATTTTTGCTTTGAAAGACAGCAGTTCATTTTTCTAACGTGTGGGCTTTCACTCCTCTTTTTCTCTCTCTCTCTCTCCCACTGCGGCTGACCGGGACTCTTACCAGGCCATTGGTTTGATTTATCCACTTGGCTCAGTCAGTACGCAACAATAGAGCACATAAAATGAAAACTCTCAGATGTCTGAAGGCCGAGTTTGAGTTTAAGAAGACCAGATTTCCAAGTATTACATGATATCTTTGAATTAATCCACAGCCTGTGACTGTTCATGTCGAGCTCTGTACGGAGCAGGGTGCAGAGGTATGCTGTACGGATAGATAAATTACAATAAAACAAAAATGCTGACACTAATTTTTATTCACTCATCTTGATTCAAAGGGAAAGAAAGGAAAATATTTTCAAAGTAAAGGCCACAGTTATTTTTTACTACTGTTTTGATTTTTTTGTAACAAGAAAAAAATTTGGGCTGAAATGTGACAATAAGTAAAAATATTCTATACTCATATTCTAATAGAAACATATCAAAAGCTAGAGGGGTGGATCAACCTGCCCCTCCATCAGTCCATCCATCCATCCATCCATCCATCCATCCATCCACTGTCCATCTTATCATCCATTTACTAAGCATCCATTGATTTGAGTTTCTTTCAATTCCCTCTTCCATTCAATAATTAATTAATCCATACATCCATCTGTTCACCAATTCATCAAACTATTTACCCATCCATCCACTGTCTATCCGTACAACCAACCAACCAACCAACCATAAGTTAGTAATGCCTCTCATCCATCCATCCATCAATCCATCTAGGTAGCTTTAAGCCATTCTTTCTGTCATCTTTCCAACCATACAGCAAGAAACAACCATCTGTCCATCATTTTATCCACCGATCCATCCATCTTTCTGTCCATTCATCCATCCATCCTTCTATCCATCTATTCATTGTCTATCTGATCACCCATTCATGCACACAACTATCCTTTAATCTAGGGAGCTGTGTATCCATTATCTATCTATCTATCTATCTATCTATCTATCTATCTATCTATCTATCTATCTATCTATCTATCTATCTATCTATCTATCTATCTATCTATCTATCTATCTATCTATCTATCTATCTATCTATCTATCTGTCTGTCTGTCTGTCTGTCTGTCTGTCTGTCTGTCTGTCTGTCTATCTATCTGTCTATCTATCGACTTAAACTAAACTCTCTGAATCTTAAATATATGCAAATACTGATCCTGTTTCTTTAAAATGAAGGCTTAAAAGTGCTAGATCCATTCTTTGCAGTAATGGCAAAACACCACAAGCACAGACATGTTAAAAGCCTGTATTTGCACTGTTAAGTGCAACATTTACAGCCACAAACATGCTGAATCTTCCCCTTTTCTCGTCCCTGCTGCCAGCCATTTTCTATAAGCACTTTACCACTTTTGGCACTCAGCTGTGCATGCCTGTGTACCGCCAACAGGGGGCAGTGCAGGAATTCATAATGTTAATCGTACCTCCCTTCTTCCAAAGCAGTAACAGCCTCTCTGTCCCTCTAGATGCACAAAGGAGTGAGAATGCATTGTTTTACATTCATCGGATTTATCTCAAAATACTTTTCAAACACTCATGAATTCGCTGTCTCTTTTTGTACATCCACTGGCCATGTGCTGGAAATTCCATGTATGCAGAAAGAGACAAGATAATGCATTGCCCTGTCAATTAAACATAGCAACACCTGATGGTTTGAGTAAGTAGTCACTAGAGCTAAGTGAAATGCACAAAACTACCACCAATTTCGATTAAATGGAAACTTACATGTTGTATGTTAATATAAGTTTAAGCAGAGCGTCCTTCAGAGTTTCTACAGTTTGAAGAATTTCAGAGAGAGAAATTCAGAGATAAATTCAAATATAGGCAGCCATTGTGGTTAATGCACCCTGAGTGGCGACATCAAAAGTTGCATTGCTCTTTTGAGTCCATATTTTTCTCTTAAGTGCCATCCTAAAAGCCTTTTAGATTTGAACCTGAGTGCAGTGTTATCAAAGAAGTTATCAGACATGGAAAAATGCACTCAACTGCAGAATGAGGTTACAATTGAAAAGATTCAGGGAGAACAATACAACTATTTGTCAAGATTACCCAGAATGCATAGGTCAGAAGTTGCAGCCTACACTGTTTTCTTTAATATCTTCCTCTACAAAGAAAATATCTGTCTTTGTGCATCATACTTATAAAAACTATCTATAGATTTAATAAGGTCAGTACGTCTTTATAAGCAGGGTTCCTCTTAAATATATGGTGAGAGGAACTACTTGACATTTTCTTTAATGACTTGGTGTCTTAAATGAACTAGACAGTAGTTTTCTTATTGCATGGGTACTTGTGGAGCTTACCTGGTTGTATTTCGCTTTCAGGCTGCTTTGGTATTGTGTCAGGAAACTTGTAGAAGAGTTAATGCCTCCAGACAAACCTCGTCTATCTTACATGTCAATGACACATTTATTTTTTTAAGTTTTTAACCACAGAATGAAATGTCCAACATCTAATCAATGACTCTTACTCTGCTGTATTGAATAACCATGAAAGTATGAGGTGTGTACCGACTAAAAGCAGGGATGTTATTATAATTCGAGGGCCCTGGCAGAGACCATCACAATGACCTTCCCCTTTTGGCTACGGGCTATCGTAGCGAGTAAGGAAAATGAACTGAGGCCTTGAGAGGGACTTTTGAAAAATACATTTTAAATGATATACTTTACATTTTCAACCAAAAGAGAGAAAAATGCTGTCGAGGTTGTACAAATATTCTCTTGTCCAAACATTACTCACTTTCTGAATTTAGACAGTAAACCCTCTTTATTAAGCAAAAATTACACTCATATGATACAACTTAATGTGTGTTGTTTAGAAGTCTCATATTAACATGTAATTTCCTAATTAACTTTTGAATCAGCCACTATTGGCTCCTCCTGTCTATCTTTACTTCTTCATAGCTCTGTTGCCCTCTGTTTATTTTCACCCCAGGAATGTAAACAATTTAGCATTGAGTGATTTATAGCTTTCATCAAGCTCTCCTGTCGGCCAAGAAATTAGCAACATTATCGACATGCTTCTGGCAAAATTATTGTTTTTTTAAAGTAAGGGCTGTGCTGTGGTTGACCAACAGGACAAATACAGAGGCTTATTGGAGGAGACATCAGATGGTGAACATTTGAAATACGTCTTTGTAATCAATAAAAACTATCTGATGGGGCATATGTGCTTGGAAGTAACCAAAAGTCTTGCAGACATACAGCATTATGGTCAATTGACATACAGTGTTGTACAGAATGGTTTACAATGCAGAATGATATATGATAAGATATGGGATTTAAAACAACATCCTCCATTATGATTAAGTTCAGTACAGAATGGTATGGATCTACATAAGAAAGAATGTAGTTCCACTTTATGATTACCTCCGCCATGGAGGTTGTGTTTTCGGGAGAGTTTGTTTGTCTGTTTGTCTGTCTCTGTCTGTCTGCCTGTGAACAAAATAACTCAAAAAGTAATGGATGGATTTTGATGACATTTTCAGGAAATGTTCAGCATGGGAAAAGGAAGAAGTGATTCAATTTTGGTGCTGATCCGGATCACCGTCTGGGAACTATGCTGCTTGGCGGAGGTCTGCGCTCTCCGAGTGCTTTTCTTGTTCAAGATAAAACACATTAGACACAAAGTGGCACAGCAGGGTATAGTACTGTATATTGCTACACATTACAATGAAAACGGGGTGTGATATATCATATATTACAGTATGATGCAGAGTCAGGTTGTTTTATTTCCATAAGGAGCTCATTAGTTTATGGTTTTTGAACTGCGGGAAAGGTAAACTTGAAAAGTGCTTATGCAGTACCAAAAACTAGAAAAGCACCCGGAGAGCTCAGACCTACGCCAAGCAGCACAGTTCCCAGACGGTGATCCGGATCAACATCAAAATTAAGTCACTTCTTCCTTTTCCCATGCTGAACATTTCCTGAAGTTTAATTAAAATCCATCCATAACTTTTTGAGTTATTTTGTTCACAGACCGACAGAAAAACTCTCCCGAAAACATAACCTCCTTGGGGGAGGTAATAAAACCCTCTGGGCAGCTCATAATTGTTGCAGATTGGAGCTTGACAAGATGAATCTGTGTGATTATCAACATTGAATCATGCAGATCCAGCTGCTGCGCAAGCTGTGTCCAAAGTATAATTCTGTCATCTTGTTTGCTTAATCTGCAAGTTTTCACAAAGCAGTGTTTATTCTCTTTATAATGGATAATTAACTTACAAATCTACCATATTGTGTTACTTGTTACAGCATAGAGAAATTCTAAGTGTCCTAATGCTGAACTTTTAACACTCTGATGATACACTTCATCACTGTTTGACACTTTCAGATAAAAAACGATATGATGTAACATCACAGCAGAGTTTGGTTGGGTACAAGTAATAACTTTCAGTTAAGTGACAAGCACCAATTACTGGAGGGCAAAGGGAGTGTCAGCTAGCATTAAGCATAGCATGAGGGTGCACTTTTACAAAATGACCCATGTTTGCATCCCATAAAACCACAGAAAAACATTGAAATTTAAGTTCTATGATCTTTGGATGCTTTTACAGTACTTGGGATATTATTTACATTACCTGAAACAGTACAATTAGTTCAGTCGTGTTTGTTTACCACAATAGTGAAGAACACTCCCCCTTACATGACTGCCAGAATACAAAACTGTAGATATATCAGCATTTTTCTATTATTGATGTGTGTATCAATAATTCTGGTGTTAAATAATGAGAAGCAAGAAATTCATCATCAAAACATCAGCAAGCCAACATTAGCACATTGCTATTCATTGATAGCATTAGCATAAGGTATCACTTAGAGCCAGTGTTTTGGGGCTGTAGTTTTATTGAAGGAAGAAACGTTAGAGCCAAGTTTACCCCCCCAAAAAATCACCAGCAGAGGAGGTGATCTTTTGAAGCTGTATTTGTAACTAACAAATTGGAGCATCTGATAGCATTAATCCACTATTTTACCTCTTGTAGTTTTCTCTTTAATGGCTTCTATCCTCTTTGGTTTGTAAACATAATAAAGTTGCCATCTCTTCATTTAAAAAACAAGTAAAAATTCAACTTCTCCACAGTGTAAGGCATGGAGAAGTGTTTCTTGCCCAGGAAGTTTTACACGAGCATGTGATGCTATATCACAGTGTCATATTATATTATTTGGTATAATTCAATATGGTACCATGTTATACAGTTAGATACAATGTAGTCAAGTGATGAAAACTGGGGTAAGATTTTTTAATGCAGGAAAACCACTGTGAATTTGTAAGATGTAGTATACATTTTAGCTTTTCTGCAAATATCAAACCATCACTCTGCATTTCCTATACACGCTGTTTCTGTTTTTTACCCTCCATACATGCATCTCCAGTGGCTTTATAGGACTCTGGTGCCTTTTTTTTCTGTGTTTTCTTCCTGTACTGATTGAACTACAGACTTGCATACAGTAATCTATCCGAGGATTCTCACTAACAAATGCACAAACTTATGGGGGAGCAATTCAGAGCTGATTTACTGGCACGAGAAATCTGCACCTGTCAGTGCTAATGTTCAATGCAAGCGGTCCCTCGAGGTGAAAATGTCGTGCTTGTTTGCAGTTTCCCCTGTGTGTTTTACAGTTTGCTGAATCCAAGGAGGAAAACCCCCTAAAGAAATAGCAGACTGGTAAAATATTTGCTCATAATTCCACCTACAGGCACAAACAGTGTATTAAGTGAGACACTATAAGGCTTAATGATGAGTAGATGAATAGATAATGAAGTGTTATCCCACTGTCTGGCAATGAATTCAGCCTTGCATGCAGAGGAAGCTCAGTGCAATTATTAATCTAACTTAAGTCTTAATTACATACTGAGTATTGAGTCGAGTTTTCAAGGTGCCACAACAGGCAGATTATCCATTAACTGCCCATTACAGATTTAATTGTTCTGACTTGTTGTCAAGTTATTTTAATTATCTGCAAATGAACCTTTGCACACATTAAGCTGCAACCCAAGAGGCGATTTTGTTAAACATCAGAAGGCTTTTTTCAGCCCAGAATAACAAGTTTGGAAGTCATTTTGGAGTCAAAGTCTTTCTTATGACACTGCTACAAAAATAGGCACCCATTCAATGACTTTTGAGGTACAAAATTTTGTCTGTCCAAGCTTGAAGAAAATGTCCCAGCCAAAATGACAAAGCTGTTGGATCCAGCTGCAGCCCCAACGAAGTCCCTGACATGACAAAAGTATACCTATATGGTGGTTCAAAGGTGCCATAGTATGCAGATTACCCTTTAAGAGAGGTGTCTGTTTGCTGTCTTCAACCACCACCAAAATGAGAAGAATCCATGTTCTCCCTTTGTTGCTTGCCCCACGTTTCAGAGAATGTGTACTCATGAGAGAATATCACCAGAGAAAATGCCACCTGCCCCAAAAATGGTAGACATTCTTTTTGTTTGGTAAAAGTTCAGCTAACAACCAGCTCGAATGGAGAGAAGAAGGACCAAACAATTTGGGAAAAATATTTTATTGCTATTGTTCTGACTTTGGTATGATTTGTAGAAACAAATGCAAGGGCCTTTTTTTGATTGTTGTCTCTTTAATCAAAGTATACTAAAATGATTATTCCAATACCAAAAGAATGATTAATGAGTATAATTTTATTGGTAACTTTTGTACCAGTTAAAGTAACTGATTATTTCACGTGTTTATGATACATAGACCAGAACTCTGCTGTGAAATGCTTGAATTAAAATGGTATTTTGAAATACATATGACATTAAAGAAATGCCCCCTTCATCATACTGCAATCAATTGTTCAACCAAGGAAAGAACATGACCATGTTTTCACAGCCACTGTAAACAGAGTGCAGTTCTGGAAAGTTAGAACCACATGCGCCTCTGAAAAGGGGTATGGTTGGGCAATTCTCAAAGGGATCCACTCTCAAACAGCTTGTTTTGAGCAGTGCTGAAATAGAGTTTTTTTAGGCATGTCATAATACAACTTCTGACTGAATTTTTGGGCCGTTGACATAAAGAAATAATGTCTGTGGACCGAATACCTGTGCAAGCTTGTCCAAAGCCATGCTATCTTTAATCTTCAGGATAAAATGATGACATCAAACGTTCCAAACAGGTGCTTTTTGAGCATTCCTTAACTTTTGCAGACCTTTGTCCCAACCTTTTGGATCATGATTCAACCATCAGATTTAAAATGTGTGAATATTTGCAAATAAAAAAGGAGTTTATCAGTTTGAACATAACATATCTCATCTTTGAAGAGTATTCAATTGAATATAGGTTGAAAAGCATTCACACATTTTTGTATTCTGTTTTTATTTATATTTTTTGTAACATCCCAGCTTCATTGGGGTTGGATCTGTAGTTATAACTTTGTCATATTTTCTGAAAGCATTGTTTGGTATCAGTGGCTGTGCAAGACAGAATTAGGTCTTTAAAGTTGTTCCACTGCAGACAGCGGTGGCATCGTTATATCTATAAAGCTTGTTTGCTGTTTTCTGCTCAGATACATGATCTGTGATCTTTCCTGGGACCTGGGTGAATGATTTTTGAATTCTTAGTCTTTTAAATAATAATCATAGCATCATTATATTGTAGCAGCTCTATATTTGTCATTGATAAGTCTTTAAGAACCAGATTGCTTTGTATGACAGTAAACTTCTTGGACTGGCAATTAATTAAAAGATGCTAATTTCATAATTTCATGCATAGGGATAACCTGATGTGCAGTTTCATATAGATATCTAACAGCATTTATGATCAGACTGATTACAGACATCGAATCAGGTAGATTCAGCTGCACTGCAAGGTAAACAGAGAAGGATTATAAATAGGAACGATCATATTTCATTAAGTGAACTTTTATTAAGTCTAAATTGTGTCCTGAGAAAAACAAAGATGATTTTATAGCCCTGTTTTAGTTAAAATATAATAATTTGACAAATTATTAACTGTCAAAGAGAGTACCTACACGGTAAAAGTACTGCAGAAGAATGATAAGCAGGAGGTGATGAGGGAGGAATTATATCTTGAGGACATTTTCCCTAAAAGTCCCTTAGAAAACGATTGCTTAGCTCAGCTTCTGATGCTTTTTAGCTTTTCTCCCCATAGATACAAAGGAAATCATTACTTGGCTGCTTAGCAAATACTCACCAGTAAGCAATTATATCCCTAATTGTGATTAGACCGGGAGCTTTCTCCTAGCGTTTTGTTTACAGCACTTCGTATCAAGCATTTACTGGAAGGATGCCTCATGAAAAATTAAACAATACGACAGAGAGTGGTACATACAGACAGAGGAGTGCAGCTTTTTCCGACTTCCTGAGGCAACAGGAAGCTCTATTTAGGGGATTAAGTTTTCTTATCTACAGTGCAGAGTCGGCCTTTTAGCCATCTGGTACTCACAGATGAGATCTGGACCTCACTGGCTGACAGAAAGATTGGCAGTCTATATCCCTCGACTATAGACCTCTGATCCTCCGCCTTGTCATAACAGAATCAAAAGAAACAAACTGGACAACTTCAGGAAACTCATGCATTGCCAAAATCAGCGTGTTATCACACCAATACAGCTTCCATTACAATCCTGACTCCAAATGTATTTTGCAACCTTTTGAATGGAAACAGGGGAAGTGCTGTGGAAAAGTAGTTTTCTCTGTTCAACCAAAATATGGTTCAGGGTTTCCTTTAACCTTAGCATTGTCTACAGGCTCTGTCATCAGTCCTGTATTAAGATGGAGCTGTTTGACTATAGATTTAAAAAGAAAAGGAAAAAAATCCAAAAGCCATATTTATGTTGTGCATTAAACACTCTTGACGTTTTGTAATTAAAACATTTAGACAAACAGTACTTAATGTTAAATTCTTGTCAATTTGGAATTGATTCTTTTAAAAAGGGCTCAAAAATTGACTGATTCTTTGTTAGCTGTACTTTTTAGTTGAGCACTCACTTTAGGTTTTCAAATATGGAGAAATCCTTGACTTTTATAGATATATTAGGCTTTGAATGACAATGGCATAGTTTGCTTTTTGTTGCCTTGAGAATACAAAATAATGTGCGAAAGGCTTTGTGCTGCTTACTAGTGTTACTTCACCATTTTTCCCTTCCTGTGGTCCATTCTGTCACCCAAACTTCTGTAGCATGTTGACTGGAGGTCCGCTATCTCCTTCTTTGGCATCCATTGTTGCCACTCTTTTAGTTTTGAGGTGTCTGGTCCACAAAAGTCATCCATTAGATGCATTCACCACAAAACAAACCAAGGTTTAAGTGTGACATAAGGAGGGAAAATGCCTCCAAAAGTGGGCTTCCTGATCCATATCATATTGGGACAACACCCTCAAAGGTACAGTAAGAGGACTGTGCTCGTGACAAAGTACCAAATCTAAGACAGTAAATACAGTATGCAATCATCCTACATTGTTTTTGTGGGTTGTAACTCTCCTTAAAGTTTTTCACTCCTAAAACTCAGAAGACTTTGGTGCTGACTCAGGTGAAACTGCAGATTTTTTTTTTTTTTTGCATGGTTTAGTATTCTTTCACTCTGCAAAGCCTGTCAAAATGTTGTGCACAATAGCCAACCATTTCAGGTTGGGGCGGTGTTTGCAGTCTTTGTTTCTTCCATCCAAACTGTACAACTGGCTTTGAGTAAAAACATTTAGCTTGAAGGAATACATTTTGTGCACTAAATAAAGATAAAGTTGCATTTTGGATGTTTAAGATAACATTTGCATATTGACTGAGGTACTATATCCCCATATTCAACAGATGTTACTTTATTAAGAGGACTGAAGCCTGGTAGTGCTAACAGTGCCAGGCTAATGATAACTTTGGTCCCTGTTTGGTCTGGTTGGCTGTCACACCTGCTGAAAACTTAACTCCTGTCTGCTTAAAGGATAACCAACAACCGTGTTTTCAGGTGGACCAGATCTTGGTTCTTTGGACCCCACCAGAGTTTGTGTGAGCTTTAACACCACCCAGAATTAGCCAAACTTTCTCAAAAGGAGAATAAGAGTTTGTTCAGTCCAGTCAAATGTGAAAGCACCCTTAATTTAGCTGTTGTCCCCGTCTGCAGTATCAAATGGCCCTAGCTTCCATGCTGACTCTTGCTGTACTTGACCAGAGCTGATCTATGCCACAATGGCAAATGTTTATGTTATTGACATGTACCTCAGCAACCACACTTGGAAACTATCATTTCAGCATCAATCAAACATACTGAATGCTAAGTGTAGTCCATGTTGTAAACCAAATACCTAGACAACCATTTTGCATAATTATCTGCTTAACATAGTGTTAATGTGGTAGCACAAACAAGAGGGCTCAGTCTTCTTTGCTGCTTGATTTCTTTCACAGGCTACATAACTAAGTTTTAATTGCTGACAGTGGGTGAGTTTTAAGCAGCTGACCCTTTCTAGTTTAAAAAGATGCCACAGTTTTAGACAGCCTCTCTCAACAATCTTCTTAAATGTGCAAAGAGATAGTTGAATCAGCTCAAAATGAAGAAAGTCCTCTTTGAAATGTGTCGTCTGAAGATAGTTTGTTATTATCTAAAGCTGCAGTCACCCATGGGTGCCAAGCACTCAAAATTATTTACTGACCTTTTCTCCACATGTTCAATTATGCAGCCATTCATCCAGTCATATTCAAGGGAGCTAAAAAGAAGAGGTAATGGACTTAATGGTCGAATTTAAGTGCATTTTCCATTTATCTTCAGCTCAGGCAGCCTATTTAGGTCACAGGGTGTCATTTCCTGAGTTGCACCTTCAGCGGCTAACACCGGTCTGAATGATAACAATGAAAAATGTGCTTACTCTTGATCTGCAGTCGCTGTCACCTCCAAATCCATAGTCATTTTCTCCCGAAAGGAGATCCACATTAGTAAAGTGAGTGATTTATGAACTTGTCCACAGAGCTTTAACTACTGAATCCTTGTGGAGGATGTCCAATATCCTCCATTATATCCTTAAAAGAAACTTTCAAGTCATGGGTTCACACATCATTAAGCCATGGATCACTAAAGGGTACTTATCAATGGAACCTGACACTATTTAATGGTGGTTCAGCTAATTTTACTGAAATCAGGTGCCCTACTTTTAATCCAAAAAAGAAAACAAAGGTTAAATATTGTGAATATTTATATTTATGGAAGAAAAATACTCACGGTCAGAAAATAAATATTTGACTGAGGGTAAAGAAATTACTGTATTTTAAAGTTATTGATGTTAGACTTGCAATTTGACATAAACAGTAGGTTTTTATTGTATAAATCTAAACTCAGTATACATTGAACTGGGATGCCAGTTTTTGCTCCTAAGTTCTTATGCTTGTGCAGAGTTGAATCTCTGCCTTATTTCTATGTCAGAGGTATGGCATTTTGGCCTTTTTTCTTCCATGAAGACCACCACTTGACAGCCATTCACACACTGTGGATGGTTGTACCTGGTTTCCGCTGGCTTTGTTCAGTTCTGAGCTAATGTCGTTTCAAGGCTCAGTTATTTTCTCGCACAGCTGCGTGGACAAAAACTGCCTCTGACTCATGATGCAAAAACGATGTGTTTGTATGCTTTGTGCGTCTCCTATTGACAAAGTCCAATATTCTCCTATACGTCATGGGGTGATGTCTTCAGAAAAGGCTTGATTATTGCATGGTACGACTAAAGTTGGTGAAACAGACAGCTTGTCAACACGGACAACCATGAAGAGAAGTTGTGTGTGTGTGTGGGGGGGTAATATATCTGTAAGGACAATGTCATAGATATATGAAGACATTTGTGTTGAATATGACAATGGATTTAAAAAAAAACCTGTCTTTAGCCTGTTTATGAACAAATGGCAGTAGTAGATCCACAAATCTATCTTGTTTGCCATGGCATCTATTAACATTTTGGGATGCAAAGCCGTGAGAAAATCTGCCTCTAGTGAAGGCGCCGGTCCAAACATGAGGTCTGCAGTGACCTTGCAGATGCACCATGCATAGTAGAGGCATAATTCCATGTCCACACATATGTGGGCATTTTTGGAAACTTATGTCTTTCCCCTCCATTTCCAAAAGGAACGCTGCCAACATCAAAACATTTCAATTTCTGTGGGGACTGGTCAGTTCAGTGCTGCTTGACACAGTATTGTCAAGAACTCTGCATCCATTGTAATGTCTAGGCTCTGCAATGGACTTGCTACTGATAACCACTGAGCTAAAACTGACCATGAAACAATGATATGACATCACACTGGTAGTTCTACTGAAGAGGGCCTGGGGAATGACATGTTTTAGGCAGTTTTGGGGGAGAAGAACTGGTCTTGATGTCTTGGGCTTTATGTTTTGTCCACAGAGGTAGTCTTGTCACTTGGAGAAGACATGTTTAAACACTGATGGGCATTTAAAACTAAAAATAGCATGATATGAACTTTTTAATGTGTGATCAGTGAAGGTATCATTGAAAAGAAGTTACTATTGTCATCATTTAAAGGATCCACTGCACAACACAGGCCCTTTATTTGCTGAAACACACTCGTGCTCACATTCGTCACACTGACTCTCTTTTACTCCTTTCTTTAACTTGCACTTGTTCTTTGTGTACCTCTTCTGTTTATTGTGAACTTATGATGGTGTCAATTGACATTCACAAAATCAAATATTTTCTACCTCTGTTGCTTTGCTTTTTGCAATGGTGTGCTTCCTGTGATGTCAAACTGTCTTCCACAGCCTCACCTTGGTGGCAGAGCATCGCTCTTCCTCATTCAGTTTTTCACCTCCTACAAAGCTGTTTTAGTGAATGGCTGTATTTCATCCTACAAATAAAAATGCTGATCTTTAAGACCTGTTTGGTATATGCGGTTCATCATACTTCCGAATATGGTCCTAATAAGTTTGTGAAAATTCTTCAAGAGGAGTTGATGCTAGTTTAAAAGCAAAGTGTCATCCCATTAACTATTGAATTGATTGCATTTTAGTTGCATTTTAATAGAAAGAAATATTTAAATAGCAAAATATTGAAAACGCTCTTAACGTCTGCACAGTAGAGTAAGTCAACAGGCATTTTAAAGACAAATTAAATCTTCATGTGTGAGCAGTTTTTACAAAAAAAAAAAAAAAAACCACTAGAAGGATCTTTGTATCAAATTGCCCTTTGGCAAGGAGAGAACAAGTCAAGAGGTAATTACTAAATCAAGACAAATAGCAGGCCTTGCAATTGGCTGCGAAAATTTCAAAAGAAATGCCACAAATATAAATGTAACATAGATATACAACAGAGCAGCATCTGAGGCTCAGTAGTGAGCAGGGACGGCCCTGCAGAGGACGCTGCCAGGAAAAGCGAAGCATCAACATCCACCTCCTGTTCACACAGGGAGCACCAGACGTCCTGGCAGCTCAAATTAAGTTTACTCAGAATAGGTAAATCCGAAGCAGCTGAAAGGAGCAACCAGTGAATTCAGAAAGAAGAGGACACAGTGAAATTGTCTGAATTATGAAGTCACTTTATATTTGAGTCAGAAAAATAGAGAATATTTAACGTTTATTCATTTCTTTGATGATTCTGAATTTGTTTGACTAAACTGCTGTAGCTCCGACACTGCCAGCCTGTGATCAATCAGGAAATCCAGTGACTTACATACAATTAATCATCTGTACACTTAATGTAAATCCTCAAATACTTACCATTACCTTAATTTAAAAATTTGCAGCAAGAACTAGGCCTTTAAATGAAGGAAGTTTTCTATTGGAGGCAGCCTATAGTGTCTTTCTGCCTTAGTAGTCATTTTGATGGCTACCTCAGCCAAACAGGTAAAATGTATATCAACAGAGTGAAAAATACTTTGTCCTTCAAATATAGAAATACAAAATTTTGATAGATTAAAACTTTTTATGTTTGTTTTGGACATAGACCATTTTTTTGAGCTGTAAGATAGAGGTTAAACATCTGTTATGTGCGCGTTGAGTTGTGAATAAAGAAATTATTCACTCATTACTTTAAGTCTGTTCATGAACATTGGTTTAATGCTGCTGGCTGTTAGCTGAGCTACTGTTTGCTTTTGTTTTCTTCACCAGAAACAGAAATCAGCTAAATAATTGGATTGGAGAGGGGAAGCACATAACTTTGTCTGTGAATTAAAAGAAACTGGATTATTGGTATGTATTTTTTTTTAATTATTGTAGTATGGTTGCTCCGATCCTAACATCAGCTCAGTAGCTGATTGTAATGCACCTTATACTATAGTTTCCCCCCATCCTGGAACAATAAAAATGAGCTCAGAAAGGTGTAGCGAACTCATACACAGCATTTGCAGTCATTCTACATTCTACTAACAAATACAGTTTGCAGTTTGTAGTAGGTGGTTTTGAAAACAGCCCAGGACACAGCAGGTACATCTGAGGTGTCATCAAGGTAGGAGCAGCTTATAATTGTGCAAGAGTGTGAGAATGGACATAAACAGCTGGCCAAAAACTCCCCAGACTGTTGTTTTAGGTTCACCTTTAAGATGTCTTAGATATCAGATGGAAGATTTCAGTGGAGGCTATTGGAGCATTAACAGATCTTCTGTCTCTGTCTGTTTCTACCACTCACTAGGAATGCATCCCCTGAAATCAAATGAGAGAATTCAGATAGCAGCTCCTGAAAAAAGCTTCATAAATTGGGTAGGGTTGGAGGGTTCAATTGCACCTGATGTGAGATCAATTGCATTGGAGTGCGGCTCTAACACTCATGGTGCTCTTTGCTGTGGGGTGGGGGCGGCAGAGCCCTGTCTGACAAGAGGACAGAAGCAGGCGCAGGGTAGCAAAAAAAATAAAAATGCTGATGAAAGACAAACCATTTGTGCCCACGACAGAATACTGAAAGCTATATTTTACGGCTGCTTTTCCACCAAATTGCTTTTGTGAGTTGGGGTGGCTTTTTAAATAATGCAATCGGTTAAAAGCTCTCTGTAAAGGCTGTGCCCATACAGCGTGGGAAGCTGGAATGGAGAGTGCATTTTTAGGAAAGAGGGTTATAATTTATGCACCGTTGAAATATGGCCACTTTTGTGTATTTCTTTGGCACTTTAATTCAACAGGGTTCAACATGCACAATATCTGTTTTAAGATGAGCTCAGGGGTCCTTTTGTTCAGGGAATTTAATAACCAGGCAAGTCTAGACTGTTTTGCTTGGCGGGTTAAGAGTATTATGATATGATGATGCTTGGATGGCCAAGTACTTATCTATCCATCTTCAATTATACTTAACCAAAACCTGCCACGAACAAGAGGACTTTACAGAGACTTTAAAAAAAGACTTTAAAAAGAAAGCAGTCCTGCACCCTCTTTCACCTTGAAGAACCAATATTGTGCTTTTTTTTAGTTTAATATGCCCTTCAGTGGTTTTACATGCATCCTCATTGAGATAGAGCACTTCTGTGAACAAGACAAAAAGTCTATGATGATCCAAGAACACAAGGAAAGATCCCACTGGCTCGTCAAGGGAACTCAGCATTGGCCGACAAAATTACATCATCCTTTGTACCACTCTTTTGCTGACATGTAACGAACATGACATCATTCAGTAGCTGAAGTACCACTGTGGCCAGCAGACTGTTATGCCTTTTAGACAGTTTGAGCATTTCTGAGTCACTGAAAGTATCACTGATATAGAACAAAAATGTTGCTCTGATTTGTTTGACTCAGTGACTCAGTCTAAAATCAGTCAACAGAAAAAAAGCTGGTCTGAAATAGCCGTGCACAGCAATCAGACGGCATGTGGGTCGCCTGTTTACAGTGAGGCTCAAGACAGGAAAAACAGCCACTGCCCAGTGAGCTCATTTACGCTAATGCTATGCATTGCTATACATGATTCCACTGTAATCCCAAGAATTGTGAGAGAAAACAAGCCACAAAACAGCATGGGGTCAACACATGTTACAATTTGCTTCCAGCACTTACCTTTCCACTACCAAGCTACTTTGATTCAGCAATCTTTTCAGATGTGGCACAGCTGTGTCCTTCCATCTGCAGAGTATGGATCAAACTATGGTCTTCATTGTTCGATGTTTCATTTAAGTAAAGTCCTCATTGTTTGGAAACTGCTAAAGTGTTGCACAGCCTCATTCCAGTTCCTTCATCCATCCTGAGCTGATCTGGACTGTACACAAAGCAGCATATCACAGACCTGACACAAGGGATGGATTATATAAACAGAATACATGTGACCAGCCCATCTGTTCAGAAACCCATGGAAAGTGGTTGAGTAGGCCAGAAACATTCAAAAGGATGTCCATCAGGTGAATGGATTATCATTCCATCATTCACATTCATTATGGTCCAATCAGATGATGCAGTAGCTACTACCACAGCAGAAAGTACAATATATGAGCTACTTCAGAGAACAAACTCACCCTAAAACATGGCCGAAGTATAGCAAAAAGACACCAATTTCTCAAAATGCTTTTAGTGTTGTAATTTGTTTTTCATTTAATAAAAAATGCAGTCTAGATCTGATAAAACTACTACTGAAGCTCCACCAAAGCTCCACCAAGCATCTATGCTAATTTCTGTATGAGCAGTCTTTTCCTGCTTTGGTCTGGCTCAAGCTCCCATCTCCTCTTCCTTTTATGGATGATTAGGCAGTACCTCTATGGGATGAGCACAAGCGTTGCCCCTAACCATGTCTGCCCCCAAACTCTCTCACCATTGAAAACGCTTTCATAAATCAGATGTATGCTGACTAGACACTTATTAAAAAAAATACCTTGTTGATCCACAAAGGTAAAAGTTACTGCCTCACTCAGTGATATTACATTGATATGGAAGCTTGCACCAAACTGTCTTCAGCAGTGCTCTGCCTGAGGCATTTCTCTGGATATGATCATCATGGCTTGCTTGCTGTGAAAATGAATAAATGCATATATATAAATGTTATTTTCTTTGTCATTGTGTGGGACAGAAATTACTACTGGTGGCCCAGGTTTGGTCACGGGCTGCTATTTGCCAACCTATGCTCCAGGCCGGGGGTTGACAACTACATTTGTCCAAAGACCAGTGTTTAGTTGTCAGATGATAAGGGGGCTGGCAGTTAAAGCCAAGTTCCAGCCAAATATTAGCCAACTTCCTGCCACAGCGAGGCCCTCCAACCTGTCTATGGGCCAAAACTCCACCATAATCATGCCTTAAAAACATCAGTCCAAAATAGCCATAGAAGGCTAGTAAATATTTCCCTTTAGATTTCTGTGGCTGTCATGTTTTTCATCTCAGGTCTTCACTCTCATTGAACTAGTTCAGTTGATTAAATACTGGAGAACAAGGGCTTCCAAGTGTTGGATCAAACATGAACTCATTTCTGATGAAACTCTTTCAACTGCAGCTATTTTGGGGGTTGGATATATAGTTAATGTAGTTCATGACGATAGAGATTGAGTTATAGGGGTGTAATGACAAAAAAAAAAATCCTCAAAACCTCAACATAATTTTCCTACCTCACATTTTTAGAATTTGTTCATGCTCTGTGGACCAGATTGGGGGCTGTGTGGGGTCTGATGTAGCCCTCAGGCTGCTAGTTGATGGTGATCACTGCTCTAGACCTTGCAATTTTTATTTAATGCCATTCATTTAGACTGAGTATTTTTCGGAGTGGAGCTGGCGTTGTATGAGCTAAGTACCTTGATGAATAGCCCTTATCAATCAAAAGTGTACTACTGCATGATACATTGTTGTTAACATAATGATAAAGACTTTCCTAAGCCTTTGAGCCATAGTTAATCTTACATTACCTCTTTATTGCCAAGGGCATTACCATACAACGTGCTACATTTGAATGTTTTTACTAAATAAGCAAGAAATTAGAAATCAAGGGTAACTGGCAAATTGTTGGAGTAATTAGTGTAAAAGTTTGAGCACTTGTATTAAGAGTTGGATGCATCTCTTTCACCCCCACCTTTTCCTCTGCTGTAATTAAAAGCAGTAAGTGGCTGTTGTTAGCTTGATCACACATTCATCAGACAGACATTGCTTGTTTACCCTCCCCACCAGTGTTTCTGCTGTGTCTCATTGGCAAAACACACGGTTCATCCTTCGGACAATGGCTGACAAAATGATGGATCAGTTCTTCTCTATTGGCTTGTTGATCCATGGTCACCCCTCTCGTCCTCCCTCCTGCTGACAGAGTGGATATTGGCATTTGCCACTCAAGCTGCTGCGCCCCCGAGCCCCATAACTGCTGATTAGTCAAATGAGTCCCAGCCTTTGGAATAATTAATGTTTAACACTGGGGTCTTCACTCTGGGGATGATCGAACGGCACTGAGGTGAGCGTGGTCATGGAGATTGGACAGCGGGGGCCTGGCATCAGGTGCAGAGGGAGGCTGCAGTCTGATCGGTGTTAATGTTGGCCTGGGCTAACCTGAGCATGACTCTGCTGATAGAGAGGAGGGGAAGATTAGCGTCTGAGACTCAACAATGAGAAAGTATCTTTAGATACATTAGAATGAGCAATAACTACATGTTGTGGAGAACTCTCTTTCTTTCTGTCATTTTACATATCTAACAATGCCGACTTAATCCTAAGACCTATGCTTACAGAGCTTTATCTCCCAACCCTTTTCAGATTTTTCCCTTATTCTGAAAACAGACTGTGAACTTCTCTCCATGACTTTAAAGTGAACCCGACCTTTCTGCACAGTAATGATAGTGAATCACATTTCTGTTTCAAAAGATTTGGAGGACACATATTCCAAATATGGAACAAAATATAAGAAACAAGTAAAAAATAACCTCATGGTATTCCTGACATTAGACCTAGCCTTGTTGTGAATTCTAGCAGTGTATCTTAATGCCCCTTGGAATGACTTGCAGGTATGTTTAAATTGGATGTACTATTTTTCATTTCGAAGTAATGAAATATTTAAGGGGCAGCAAGAGGTCTGTGCAACATGCTTGACCTTCAAAGCAGAAAGTCGGCTGTGTTATTACAGTATTAATGTGGCCATTACCCAACCATGCAGACCCTGATATAAAAACATTTAATTATGCAATTAACTGAGGTAGGATACAACTCTTGTAAGACATGGATGAGAAAATAGGGCGCACAGAATGAAACAACATCCTCAAAGAGAATAATCTTTTTAATTATGATCTAATATTATGTGGTTTGTATATTAAAATCTTGTGACATAAGTGGGACTAAGCCCAGAACTCTACTTAAAAGTCTAATTCAATTAAAATTGAAAAAAGTAATTAATCTTATGCTATGTTTGTTTTTTTAGGTTGAGTAATTGCATTGTCATAAACAAATACTTTCAGCAGTTTTAAAGTTGGAGAGATCATTCATTTTCAAATCATACATTCATCAGTTATTGTAGCTGCTGCCATGCCAGACCTGCCATGACAAGACATGACATGTTTAATAGTCCCACAAAGACACTGGATATTACATCACACGGTCCATGCCCAGTCTAGTATTTTATCAGCCCGCTGTCCTTGCTTCAACTGAATGTAGTTTTGGGTGGTTAAGCCATAGTTTTTTCTTTAAATCCTTTTAATGCAAGTGATATTCATACAATGCATGACAATTAAATGTTGTTACTAGATAAGTACAGATAACCTGACACACCACATGAACTGGCCAATTCACAAGTCCATCGAGCCCACAGAAAGTGTTTGTGAATGGACATACCCATTCAAAGCATATCTGGCAGGTGATTGGATGATTGGACTGACATTCATTATTGGCCAATCAGATAATGTAGTAGGTGAGTGTTATTGCTGTGGCATAAACTGGCACAGACTTTCACCAAAACATGTTGGAAGTGGAAAAGCCTCTATTCGAATGAGAAGCTTTGAAGGTTGATATTTGTTTTCATTTAATAAAGAAATGTGGTCTAGATTTGATCAAACTGCTACTCAAGTTGGTTGCATTCATGCTAATGTCTGTCCAGGCTGTCATTTCCAGTTGTTGTTTCACTTGTAGTTTGAACTTTTTCTTACTTTAAAGAGGACATATCATGCTTGTTTCTCCTTTTCACTATGCCAGACTAGGATGCCTGTAAAGCTATTCTGCCCTCAGTACAAGTCATTTAGTTCCTTCATTGCCCCACAATAGCGTTCTCAAAATCCTCATTTTAGGCCATTATGAAGCCCTTGTTGAAACACTCAGTCTCAAGGCTGACCTAAAGTTACCTCGCAACGTCACAGCCCTTTGTGCTCTGATTGGTCAGTTCTATCGGGGGTAGAGCCAGCCTGTCCTTCTTCTTCTACTGTATTTTCCGGCAGGCTCAAAGCAGCGACCGCGTATTGAGTCCCCCTACAGGCCAGAGCTGGTAATGAGGGAGTGTGAGTTAGGGAGCTTTATACCCCTGCTGCTGGATGTGTTCTTCGGTGAGGGTTTGGGGCTGACGGACAGCACAGAGGAGGAAGTGTTTTATCAGATTACTCCAATAAAAAGAAAGGTACCTTGTGTCGTCACGACGTTTTAAATCTCGCGGACATCTCGCAATGACCTATTTTCAGAGGCATCAAATCTCGTTCTAGGATATCAGAAAAAATACAATATCTCATTTTTTGAAAATTAAGGGGGTGTAAGGTCTTGTTTTCAAATTTATTATATTATATGTAAGTATTAAATCATGCATCAGCATGATATGTCTCCTTTAAAGGACTCTGGTTAGGCTGTCCCACTTTGTGCCACTCACAGCCATCGCAGATTGGAGCTCAGCAAGATGGATCAGACTGGTTACAAACATTGAATCAGGTGGATCCAGCTGCTGCATAAGGTTATTTGAATATAGTGAATTGTTCAAAGAGGGGTAACTGGCAATTGCAATAGTTATTTAAAACGTCTGAGCAGTAAGTGGCTGTTGTTAGCTTGCTAATGGATGTTGCATCTCACCCATCATGTTAAGGACCGCACCATGTCGTAGGTACACAACACTGCTGGGAGTCCATCAGCCACTTCACTGACTGTTGTTAAGTTAATGACACAACCAAACTTAAAAAAAATATCATTTTAATCATATCAACAGGCATAATGCCATTAACCACACTGACATTTTTAACCTTAAATCTTGATGATTTTCCCGGTTCAGATATTTTATTTGTTTATTTATTCATCTGTTCAACATGGAGTGCAGATGCGTCCTCTTGTCCTTCCACAGTGAGCCTCAAGTGGACACACAAGAAACTCCAATATTTTGCACTTGTATTAGGGCGTAGTTTTTACTTATTTGGATATTTTAAACACTGCTGTGCTTCCAAATAAACACATTAAAGTATATTCCCTTTTAGCATGGCCACAGGGATTTAGCCATCAAGTTATCCATGAAGTTGTGGGGAAAAGAAAATTTGCAACCCAGAAGGAGGCTAATTTTGCCATATTCAGTACATAAAAGATTGTTTATCCTTTAGCTACACTGAAATCACTTGAAGGACTGCACTGAGAGGGACTACATCAGCAGCTTGGAATAAAACTTTTATAAAGAGCAGTTTGGCCCATTCTTAATGCTCAAAGCCTTTTAAAAGTAAAATACTGAATTTATATTTAACTACACTTCAATAAGCAGCCTCAGTCTGCCTTGTCCACTGAGCTCACAGGAAGTGAACATATTTCAAGATAAAATACTTGAAATGGTTTAATGCAGCATCAAGGAACAACAAACAATTGTGTACGAGTTTGAAAATACTGTTGAGCTGGTTTACATTCAGAGTTAATGGGCAAATTAAGCATGCACTTTGATAACAAATGACAATAATAAAATTAACAATGTTAACCACAGTCACAACAAATTGAGAATAATAATAAACATTTATAGCAGTGCGATAATAATAAGAACAATAAGAGTTATAGTACTATTATTACATTTAATTATAATAAAGATAGCAAATATTACAATGAGAACATCAGTGATGGTAATAGCAACAACATATATAACAATGCAAA
The DNA here is from genome assembly GCA_036419115.1 of Scarus forsteni. Lineage (NCBI taxonomy): Eukaryota > Metazoa > Chordata > Actinopteri > Labriformes > Labridae > Scarus > Scarus forsteni. The sequence continues at coordinate 22,082,623 of JAZDUH010000544.1, read as the reverse complement.
GAAAGCATTAACGTTTGTTAAGCATATATGTGGAGCAACAAACAACACCACCAAAAATATTAAAAGAAAACAAACACAAACAACAATCACCACAACATATGACAAAAAAGCAGTAAGCATAAAAAAAACATAAAACAAAACAAACAACAGTAACATAAAACATACACATTCCAGTGGAGTTGAGAGGTTGAATAAAATTTAATTAAAATAAATGATTTGTAAATTGATTTTGACCAGCATTCAATTTTATACATTACAAAGAAAAAAACCATAATGTTCAAACTCACTAAACATCTTTTTTTTTTCTTCAAATATTCAATCATTTTAAATCTGATGCCTGTAAAACATTCAAACAAAGCTGGGACAGGGGCAACAAAAGGCAGGGAAAGTTGAGAGCTGCTTAAAAAAACACCTGCTTGGAACATTCCACTGGTGTGCAGGTGAATTAAAAACAGATGAAAGTGATTGGGTATAAAAGGAGCATCAGTCATCACGAGCAAGGACGTGGTGAGGCTCGTCGCTTTGTGAACGACTGGATGATCAAACAGTCCAGCAGGTCCGAACAGTGTTTCTCAGTGTACATTTGAAAATAATTTTGGGAAAGAGACAGAATCTGAGAATCCAGACACATCTCGGCATATAAATGCCAAAAACCAACATTGAATGCCAGCGACCTTCCATGCTTCAGGTGGCACTCCACTATAGACTAACATAATTTTGTTAAGATATTACCACAATTTTGAGAACCACTGTCAGTTACTACAGGTTTTCACTACATCTGCAAGTGCAAGTCAAAACTCTGCCATGCAATACAAAAGTAATTCATCACTGACACCCAGAAATGCTGGCATGTTTTCTGGGCCTGAGCCCAAATCTGAAATCTGAGGCCCTGTTTACATGACAGTGTTGTCACCAAAAATGAAGAGGTTTTCTTTTGTATTTTCAGAAGCGCTCCGTGTTCACACAGACACGCGAGTACGACTGAAAAAGCTGTTGCATGCATGCCAGGCCAGTAGTTGGCAATGCAGGTTTGTCGTGAAACAACAGTGTTACAATATGTGTAAGCTTTCCAGTGAAGACAAACTTTTTATAAACATTGGTGAGTGGATGCACAAAAACACAGGAGTACCTTGTCTGGACATCAAATCTGTCTGGATAACAAACCGAGCACAGTAAGCAGTACACATGTTGCTCAGTAGATGGCTGAAGCTGTCGTTGTTGTTCCTGGGATGAGCATGCAGCCTTCATGTGAAAGAGTACTGCACATGTGCCGCACATCCGTCTTTTCTCTGGAAATGCTGATTCCTGTTCACATGGATACAAAAACATTTCCAGTACTTTTCACTCTGGACCTTAGTTCCCAAAGTTTTTGGTTTCAGATACTCCGTGCAGTGTTCTTGTGTAAACGAAAGGAGAAAACGCAATAAAAACTGTTCATTTTTGGTTGTTTTCAAACAGGGCCTGGGATGAACTGAAGCTTGTCTGATGAGTCCACTTTACAGATTGTTTTTGAAAATCATGGAGGTCATGTCAGCATTTCCATCGTCGGTGCATTGGTGGCACAGTTGGATAGTGCACTTGGTCAGTGTTTGGGAGATTGCAGGTTCGAGCCCAGCTCTGGGCGACACATGGCGATGTGTCCTTGGGCAAGACACTTAACCCCAAGTTGCTCCCACTGCTGCGTCAGTGGTGTGTAAATGGGCATGAAAGGGCTTGTATTTGTTAGAAATACTGATAGATAACTAACATAGAAACTCTGAACCATCAGTGAGTGAATGTGAGAGTGAATGGGTGTGAATGGGTAAGTGTGGCGTGCGGTGTAAAGCAGCTTTGAGTAGTCCAACACGAGAAAAGCGCTATATAAGCTCAAGTCCATTTTCCATTTTCCATTTACCATGTCCTCTGGAACAAAGAGGAAAATGAGCATCCAGATTGTGATCAGCGCAGGAGTCAGCGTTTGTGATGGTATTCTGTGAAGGCAGTCAACAGTTCCTTAGTAAAGCAAGGGTGGGGTATTGTCTTTCGAGGACACACACTTCACAGTCTGTCTTTGACTTCACCAGTTTTGTGTAACTTGGAATTGGTGCCGAGGTTGACACCAGATAATGCTACCACTCTGTTTCCAGTTGCAGGGTATTTTTTGGGTGCTAAACCACTGGTTTAACTGTTTCTCATTTTGGAAAAGCACAAGCCTAGCAAGTTGTACCTTGTTGTAAAGGTACTAATCTGGCATATTTAACTATACAAAATACCATAAGATGATGCAATTGATACTATAAAAGAGGAATAATAACTGACCAAAATAATATCTACATACTTTTTTTTAAGAGACAATATTCTATTTAGTATACATAACTTTCCATCTGGTGTGTCAGGTTTACTGAAGCTGGCTAACTGGCCTCTTTGTGGTAATATGGTGCCACAGAAAATGTACCTTTATCGACCCGCTGCCAGAGCCAAGCTGCACTGACGGCTGATAACCAGGAGTCCTGTTCAAAGTTATTGTATTCTGCAGCTCTGTAAAAATGTTACATATGACCATGGACCACTGCTACCAAAACATTTATCTGGCTTGGAAACCTGTCAGAAATATTTATTGTTATGTAAGTACTCTACTAAAATGTATGCAAATTAAAGATGAAGTGATGCTTGTGATTCAGAAATTTCAATAAGAGTATTGCACACTTTTTAATTTTGAAGCTCTGATAAAAAATTAAGAGACAAACCAGGAAGATGATTTGTGTAACAGCATACAGTGCCTCACTTGCACATTTGGAGGGCAGTCTTTTCTGAGCCAACGTGTTTGGGAGGACTAATGCCAGACAGCTGTGCAATTACACCTCAGCACAAAGCTAAGCCAATCTGCTATAGACAGTAATGGCTCGCGTTGATATGCCTGCGTCTGTCTGAACAGTACCCACACACAGAATTGTCAACATAATGTCACACTCGCATCTCAGGTTGAGCGCTGCAGCCCCTTCCTCGTTTCTCTCTCTCTCTCCCTCTCCAGTGCTTGTTACTTGATAATGAAAGCAAGATGATGGCAGCGAAATGCACCCATATTAATCCCTTAGCATTTTCAGCCATGACAGCACAATTTTCAGTGGCTTCCCGGAATGATCAGCTGCCTCAGAGTGCATGTGCGTCTCTCTGAGCAGATGCAGACCAGGCCTGCATCACCTAGATTCAATTGGATACAGCATTTTAGGTCTGACATTGTAAACAAGGAAAGATAAGAGAGATGGAGGAGGATTACATGAGAACAAAACCTAAAAAATATGCTTTTCCATATATTTTATAAGTTTTTCCACAAACTGGAGGTTATACTCCAGAAACCATAAGATGTTACGCTGTCAATTTTAATGCACTCTGTTAATACTACTTCAAGCTTTGCATAATGTCTCTTCAGACTAAAGGACAGATTAGAAGATTTTGGTGATACAAGGTCAAACATTTTTTGCTCTCATGACGGCCCACTTCTTTGGGGCAAACTATCAAACTTGTCAGCAGCAAGTCAATGTATGGTTTCTTTTGGCCCTTTTCCACTAGCACGCCATGGCCCTACTCTACTCAGCCCTACTCGATTTGCAGCGTGTTTCCACTAGCCTGGTACGTCCTAAAACAAGCTAGTTTTGGTACCTACTCCACTCTGGTTCCAAATGAGCTGAGTCGATACTAAAAGATGACGTCACCGACTGCCGGCTACTAATTGATCAGACAATGTTGTCATCGATGAGTCATGAGCGCGACCACCTAGCATGCTAGCGGTAGCTACTATTAGCTTACCCTCATACGTCTTTCTTTGCAGCTCGATTGCTCTCGTCCTCGGCTTCATTCTGTTGTATAGCTTCCAAAACTCTCCTTTGCTTCTTCAAGGGGTATTTCTTCTTGCCACCTGCAGCCTTCTTCTGCTTTCCTTTTTTACTCTGTTTGTGGCAAAAAGCCACAGATTGTTGTGTCGTGCTCAAAATGACGTCACCGCAGTGCCGCTCAGCTGTTTACAGCGACACTGCACACCATTGGGCCGCCGACTGGGGCTAATGGAAAAGCAGCACAAGGCGAGTAGAGTAGAGCTGGGTAGAGTCGAGTAGAGTCGAGTCGGGCTAATGGAAAAGGGCTATTAGTGAAGCAAGAGTGTGGAAGCGGTTTTCTTGGGGATTGGTTGTCAACCTCGATGGCGCACTATCATTCTAATCCACCGTACATACCGTCATCCTGTAATACCAGCAGTCATATCCCTATGGCAATCGACTATTACTCTCTTCTCTCAAAAGTTCCCCCATAAGCCCCAACTGGTTCAAAACTCTGCTGATCACATTGTCACCAGAACCCCCTCATACCATCACATCATTCTCATCCTACCGCAACTCCACTGGCACCTGGTAAAGCAAAGAACTGGATTTAAACTTCTTCTGTACACCTTGAAGGCCATCCACAACCTCGCACCTCTGTTTCTACCCAACCTCCTTCTCATTGCCATTCCAATCTGCTCACAAACTCACTGTAGCCATCCTGGCCTGATCTACTTTCCTCCTCCTTAAATTTGAGTGTCAAGAGCGGTACTTTTACATAAAATCTATTAGTATGATTATTAATTTCTACCTGGGAAACCCACTTCATAGTCTGTCTCTGCCTCAGAAGACTCACAGAACTTTTTTTGTGTGTGTATGTTTGGAAATGGTACCAGGACTGACAACAAAAAATGTTGCCATTCTTTGTTCCAAAACACAAGTTCCCAGTTGCAGGAGATTTTGGAACTTTTTTGCTCGCTATCCACCTGTGTAGTTGCTTTGCTCATTCCATGAGTGCCTCATTCTTACAAGTTGGGCCTTGTTGTAAAGGTGAATAGTCAGTCAGGTTTTCCAACAATATAAAATACAACCACGGGAAAAAATCAGCCAAAATAAGGTTTCTAACCTTTTTCTGCAGGGTATTACTGAGTATTATAGGGTGAGAGAGGTATAGTCATCTTATATTTACCCTTCATCGTGACAGGAAATTAACTGTAGCTTCAGGATCTTGAATCAGACTATGTTTGTTTACTCTGAAAGGTGGAGTCATTGTTGCATTCAAGGTAAAGTGCATTAAAATTCCCACCAGGTGGTTTATTGTTATGCAGTCTTGCTGATTTTACTATCATGCAGGACAAGACATCATTTTGGCTGCTAGTGAGTTACAGTAAGGAGGCCAGCAAGCACACAATGAAGTTTTATATGCCTTATTTTGAGCAAGTTTGCTATTATTACGAATGTTGTTTTTCCAGCTTGCCCACTTATGGCAGATCTATTTTCTGTTCTATTGCTGCTTTTGTGAGAAACACTGAATGCAGTGAATGCATGATTTTCATGGCAAGCAGGAATAATTATACAGCTGACATCCTCTACACATGAGCAGCTGAATGTACCGGCGACATGACATAGATAAATGTCATTACAGCAGATACACATGCACCTTGTAATGAGAATGGAAAATTTACATGTGATAGTGTTTGTCTGAAAAGAAGTTTACGTTTGGAATAGTTATAAATAGAAGGAAGTTATTTTCTCTCTGTACAAATATGATTATCTATGTCCCCACTGCTTTTCTCAACATTAGATTTTTTTTTATATCTGTCTACTCAGGCCTTGTAAAAAACGTCTGCAGCTGCAGAGGTACTTTGCAGCTCTGTGAGTAAGGAGGGGACAAGGATGTGGCGTATCGAGCAATAAATGGCTGTGGTGTCTCCTTGAAAGCAGCAGTAGCTGTAATATGAAGACAGCTTCAATAGTCTGCTTTGTCTCTTATCTCAAAGCTAGCAAAGTTAGAGTGTCTACATCAGCCAGGAAAGTAAAGTATCCGTGTGTGATGGTTAAGGGGCATTTTAAGAGAAACAAACAAAAACTAAAACTTTTAAAATGATTTTAAAGGCCATTGCTGGAAAACAGCAGAAAGGAAATGAAGAAAATTTCAGGATCATGTCTGTTTTTTTTTTAAATATTGTTTTTGTAATTTACAGATAATGTTTCTTGAGCAATGTGCAAAGAGAAAACCGTTTAATTGCTATTATCTGTTTTAGGAAGGTGGGGGATTCATTAGAATGTTCATTCAAAAAAAGGAATATTTCACAGGAATTCTTTTTGCCCTTTTCACAGTTTTCAGGAAATTTTGTTGCAAATATCTGTTAATTTACAGTTGAATTTAGGACAAATTTAAGTTAAGTTTTAAACCTTTTGAAATTTTTCAAAAGTATTTTGGACACAACACAGAACAATCATCATTGCACCCAGGAATGCGAAACAAAATTACGATGATTTTTTTTTTTCTATGAAACTGTTAAAGGAATACTACACCCAAACAACGATTTGGCCTCATTTTCTACTCACCCTCATGCTGAACAACACTGTGGAGTACTTTTGGAACATCTAGGATGCAGCCGGAGATCTGGGGGGATACTTGCTGTCCACTGACATTGATATCATGACTTAGATAGGAGCCTGAACGAACAGTGTCCTTAAAAGTCCACAAAATGTCAGCAATATTCCTCCATACTGCTCGTGCGCTGTAATCCAAGTGTCCTGAGCGGGTAACGTCCACCATTTACTCGAAACGACATCATTTAGCACATGTTTATAGCCTAAACAGTACTACTTCGCATTTCTATGATACACTTACGGGTGCCTACGGGAGCCGCAGCTGACCAAACCAAACGAATGCGCACTCTGCAATAATTAGGAGCGTAGAACAAGAAATCCCACATTCTGCTGTGAGCGACGGAGCCGTGGACAGACACAAGAGGGGTCAGCAGAATGTGGGATTTCTTGTGTTCTTGTTTCTTGTTCTACGCTCCTAGTTATTGCATTGAGCGCATTCGTTTGTTTTGGTCAGCCGCGGCTCCCGTAGTCACCCGTTAGTGTATCATAGAAATGCCAAGTAGTACTGTTTAGGCTATAAACATGTGCTAAATGATGTTGTTTCGAGTAAATGGTGGACGTTACCCGCTCAGGACACTTGGATTACAGCGCACGAGCAGTATGGAGGAATATTGCCGACTTTTTGTGGACTTTTAAGGACACTGTTTGTTCGGGCTCCTATCTAAGTCATGATATCAATGTCAGTGGACAGCGAGGATCCCCCCAGATCTCCGGCTGCATCCTAGATGTTCCAAAACTACTCCACAGTGTTGTTCAGCATGAGGGTGAGTAGAAAATGAGGCCAAATCGTTGTTTGGGTCTAGTATTCCTTTAAGGTCAATTTACTGGACATTTCCCCTGACTCTTTTGGCAGGAAAACAGTAAGAACAATTTTGTAAATTTCCATTTCATCTGTCATTTTTAAGAGTTTATCAGGAGCTTATCTAAATACTTTTCAGAAGTTTCTTTTGTGTTTCTCTGATTTTCTTTCAAGAAAAGTGGGGAAAGAATTTGCGTTATTAATTCAACAAATTTCAAATGTATCCAGGAAATTTCCTCTGAGTCTTTCATCAATTGGTTTTTGGAAAATCAGTAATTTCTCATAATTTTTTAAATGTTTTTCAAGACATTTTCGCATATTTAAAAGGAACATCTAGACTTTTTCACAGGAATTTATCAAACACTTTTTTATTTTAGTAAGACAGGTCACTATTGTAAATGGGATTCCCAATTTCAATGAGGCTTTCCAGGTTAAGTCAAGTTTTAAAGAAAAGAATTATAATTAATTGTGGAAAACTGGGAAAATATATAAACGTTCTTGAAAGAAAATTTTCAACAAAGACATTGGAAACGTTTACAAACCTTCAGGATTATTTTGTGTAAAATGATGAATCTCTATCTTTGAAGTTAGTTATTTCGTCTGTCCACGAGATGGTGATTGCTCATGTGGGTGAACTGTTAAAGGGTCGGACAGAGTTGTTTCTGAGTCATAGATGAACCGGGAGTTAGTGAAACTTAAGTGAAGCCAACATGGTTCTTACAGTTATGATGCAACAACAATCTTCGACCAAGAAATCTGGATTTATGTGATCACACTATCAACATAGTGAATGTTTCATCATCTGTAGTAAACACTTCAGTTAGACAAACTTATTTAATTTGATTTTTTGCTCATGTGTAAAAACCTTTCCATTCACCTGTGCATGTGATTTAAAGTTGAGACATTTGAACTTGTGATGTAGCTTCACTTTAAAAATGTTGGAGAAGAAGAAAAAGACAAAGAAGGAAAACTTAATGATTTTATAAGCAAGCATACTATGAAACTGTTATCTCTTAGTGGTTGGTTTATAGTCTCCTGGCTGTTCATTTGAGGAATTGAAGAAGCTTAAATACTCTTTACATCTTTGTGAGTAAAGAGAGAAGAGGCCACGGTGTCTCCTTGAAAGTAAACGCATGCAGCAGCTGAGCTAAAAAGACCTCAATGTACTTACATACTTTAGCTCAGAGTTTGACATTTATGTTATGGAGGTAGATAAAGTTAGGTTCACGTTTGGAAGTTCAGGGGAGAGACCAACAAGACAAAATCACACTTCTTAGTCAGGTCAAAATTGCTACAATGACAACCTCAAGTGCTCCTAGACCGCAAACCCAACCAAGACAGTTCTGACATTTTTGGCTAAAAATGTAGAAACTTACATATTGCAAAATATTTACAAAAAATATGTTAATAAGTCCCTCATCCACATCTGGATTCATATCAGCACCAAAATCTTCTGCCTTGTGTTATGGCCAACATTTCCCAAAAATGTCCTCAAAATTTATTACAAACTTTCGAAGCTATCAAATATTTAAGAGAACCGATTGACAGACGGAGTTGTATATGAACACTCAGGTGCAAAAACATAATTTCCTTAGCAGCAGTATGACATTCGATATTGTTGAAAACCTGGAAAGAACCCCTGCCACGCATTCCTTCACAAGGCAAAACTGGGGAAATTTTATTTTTTAATTTCCCCCAAACGGTCGATATCTCTAATGAAAGTTCAAAAAAAGAAAAATACAGGGAGTTTTCCAGAATTATTTTCTCTCCTGTTTAATTTTGGACTTTTCAAGTAATGTAATGATAATTTAACATTTTTATAAGGTTTTTGGAACCTTTCAAAAAATGTACATAAAATATTTTTGAAACTTTAATCAGCTGAAATGTGCAGACTTTGCTTGTGTGTTTTTGTTTTCATATTTTCAAGAAATTTTTGGAGGACTCTCCAGAAATGTTCACAGATTATCTTCAAGAAAAATTGTGGATTTATTTCTTGAAATCTTTTGGGAAAATTGAGTATTTCTTCAGAAACAATATACATTTTCCAGGATTTCTTGTGAACTTCAGAAAATGTTCCAAGTATTCTCACTAACTACTTTGGAATATTTGGGATTTCTTTCTGGAAGTTATGTTTGGGCACTAAATGGGTATGACACAGAAACAGAACACATTGTGTGATTGTAGGATAGGAGGAAGGGTGCTTTGTGTCACTGGTGGCTAGAAAGGTAGTTGGGGGCCATAAGATCTGGTCTAGCCCCTATATCTTGGATCTGAGTGTTTTTGGAATCGTGTGTATCCCAAACAAAGTCATTTTAATAAATCTGGAAACTGTTCTACAAGTATTGTTTATTGGGATATGATCAGAATCTTTTGGTATCTGACTTAAAATCTTTTAATGACCTTTTGCAATTTAAATGGAGAAATACCGAAGACAAAAAACAAACCATTTATGGCTTTGTCCACAAGTAAGCAGATATTTTCAAAAACTGATGATTTCCCCTGTTGTCAAAAATAATCCTGTCCTATAACATCCTATCTATTCCAACCACAAGTCTGAGGAGTGTTACGGTTTGATTTGTAGCTATATTTACTGGTATAAGTAGGTGTTCTGAGTAAAATTTCTTTGCTTATGTTTCAATCTGAGACATATATGATTAACTGGATCGTAATCAGAGGCCGTCATTGGTACTCTTGTTGGTTTCTGCTTGGTAACCACAGACTCAGGTGGCAATGGGTCACCAGTCAACACAGTCACTTGTGAAACTGTAACACTGGGTCTCATCCTAAACAAAAGCAGCTTCTGTATATTTCTGAGCAGCACCTAAGTGAGGAAGCAGCAAGAAGTATTGACATGTCAATTGCAATTTAGCAAACAAAAGAGAGTTTCACATAGAGTGAAGTCAACATGTGGGTTATCTAAAATGTTTACGTGTGCACAGATGGACAAAAACTTTTGAAAACCAGACAAAATACCCGCCTTTATGTGGACATAGCCCAAGTCAGCGCACTATTAAACAGCAGTGTCCCTGTGGTGCATTTAGAGAACTGAAGCTAAGGAGACATTTTACCACTTTGTTGGTGAGGAGGGACAGGGACGAGGTGTGCAGCGTTAAAAGCGGCCATGGTTTCTCCTTGAAAGATGGCATATAAGCAGCAGCAGCTGAAATATAAAGCTCTGTCGTTGTGCTCCTCCTGCTTCGTACCTCAAAGTTCACAGAGAATCAATAAGAATGAGGCATTTGGGTTTAACAGCGCCTCAAATAATGTCCCACACACACATTAAGGTTCTGTGATTGGCTTTCTGTCTTGGGCACAGGCGTAAAATATGGGAAAAGGCTGCAGATATAAGGAGAGAGCAGAGTGGGAAACAACAATAAAACAGTGCTCTGACGATGGTGATATTTCCAATAAAGGTTCCTCTCTTTGTTATCTCCTCTTCCTTACACTCCCTCTCTCACACTATTTCCTTGGACCATTTTTCTGACAGGAAACATTACCACCATTACAGATCACTAGATACTGCTCGCTGGATGTCAAAAGAATCGGATTGATCACACGGCACGACGGAAGTGTTTCGCCGAGGCATAGGGGACAGTCAGATGGGAGAAAATAATGGGGTACTTGCTAGGCCTGACAGATAACTTGGAGGGAGCCATACAATAGGCGAGCAACATGGCTGAGGTGCACAATGGAACGAGCAGGAAAATGGCTTTTTGCATTTCAGCCATCCTCTCATTTCAGCTGACATCCCAGATAGCATATGTCACACTGCAGAGAAATATCCACACATGAATGTGGTGAATCATAGCTGCAAGCACACGGCAAAACTCCCATCACAGCCCGAGTAACTGCGAAATGAGCAGATAGAAGAGAAAAGAGCATGCTTATTCCTGCTCGATTCCAATACAAGGCCCTCTCCTGATTTATGCTCAATTAGCTTTTAATTAGAAATCAATCTCATTTGAATAAAAACATCAATCCTCATTCAAAATAGGCAATTTATCTGCAATTAGAAAATCCATTAAAGCATAATTAGACTTTCACACTAAAAATCACATTAAGAAAAAAACAAGGCATTTCTCAGGGTGGATTTTCAGTGCAGAGTTGTGTTTTTGTGCAAAATAAATGGAACTGAAATAATCAGTTGGTGCATTGATTATTTGTTCAGCAGGCTGTAAATCAGCAACAGGGCTGGTGACTAATTGTTGCTGTTATTTTCAGGGATGCTGATCACCACTGTCCTAAAAATGACCCCGTAAAAAAACAACAACCTAGATTTGAAGATTAAAAGTGCACTGATATAACCTGCTTGGACTGGGTTTGATCGATTTGTAGCCTTATAAGCCCTGACGAGTGACCAGCTGGTCCTCACAGGCATCGCCAGTCTGTGACAGGAACCTTTTCGTCAGTGCAATCAGAGAAATAAACGTTACAGAGGCTGCTGTGCACCACTTTTGTAACAGATATGCAATGCAGCAATCAGTGAATCCAGGTGGCAAATGGAGGTCCATGCAGATGTGTCGAAATATATAATTCCTTGAGTGTCCACTTGAGGCCTGATGCAGGAACCCTGTAGTCATGCTGAAAGATTTATTAAAAGGGCACAACTCACAATGTTTGTGCAAACATTATATCTCTCAAATTACTACTTTTTCAGGAAATACTTGAACAACTGGATATATTCTTCTAATTAGATATAGATTTTTTTGTACAAAAGGGATTTATAAAATGCACCTACCTACAAAAAAATGTTTTTTTGAATGAAAAAAAGGAAATCATGAAAATGTAGATATATATTTTTTTCTTAATAGGGATGATGAACCAAGTTAAGACAACATATTTGGGACTTTATATGTAAGCTGATGTTGTCTGACATTTCATCCAAAAAGAAAGCCAAAACATTTATGATGTTTGTAATTAAAGAGCTCATATTTTGCCTTAACTCATACACTCATTAGTGAGTATGTTCACAATCTCTTATGCTGAAAAGACCTTGTTTCCACACTGGGTACCCCTGATCCCAAGCTCCTGCCCCATTTAAGATCCCTGCCCCTCGTTGGACCAGTCCGCTCTGATTGGCTGAAAGGTAAACTCTGTGGTGAATGGTCAGTTCACCGCTGTGCTATGGTCGACAATTCTGCTTATATTCTAACATCTCTTCCAAGCCTGAGCTAATACATTTAAAAGAAACACAAGATCCTTATGTGTTTACAACCTGATAGGACAAAAGTATAGAAATATAAGCGGTCAGTGAAGAGACCCCTAACCCCATATTTAGTTTCTGCATACATTTCTGAGGACTTACCTGATCAACTGCATGGCCCTTTGTTGCTACCTTCTCCTGACCCAGGCCTCATACATGCAAGCTCCAGGTAGTGGCAATGCTAATACTGTCTACTCAACCACACAGCCTCTTACTGGCCCATCAATTCCGCTACATAGATTGATTAGTAGCAAGAGCCAGAACAGACCTTCTGTCACATGTATTTGTTTGTTCAACCAGATCACACACCTCCGAGAGGCTGGCCAGTTAACTTCAGTGTCTCAGAGCCAGCCCTCTACGCCAACTCTCACCGCCCACCATGCTAGCCCTAATTGCGACTTTATACTACCTACCTTACCACATGGCCAAAACAACCAAAGCAGCATGTCACCTTCAACAGACCCAGGCTCCATACAAGCAAGCTCCAGATAGTGACATGCTGATACTACCTTCTCTAGTCCATAATCACCAAACTTATAAGCGAAAAATGTACATTTGTGTAAAAATAGTGGTTAGACTGACGATAAAGCAATGGTATGATGTCACACCAGTAGGTCTTTTCAGGTGGCTAGGGGAACGGGCCATTTTAAAGACCTCCTGGGGCCTTAAAGAGGGGTGAAGGGAGACGTCCTGATTGTTGCTGACTTTTTAACTGCTTTCACACTAAAATTAGCAGGTCAATGCAGATTTTTTCAACATGGTTCAACCTGCTTACAATCAGCAAGTGACTCCTTTCCCACTGCCAGAAGACCCAGGTCTAATTGGCAGCAGACAAGCTGCATGGCTGTTTTTTTTCCTCTGGTGCATCAAGCTGATGTCATCACATTGATGATGTCATCAGCATGCTGAAACACGATCATGTGAACAATGGAAAGGAGCATGGGCATGTTGGTCAACTGTTTTCTGTACTTTGTCCCTCGTAAAAACAAAAACTCAGTGCAGACTGAATGAAATTCAAGCGCTGACGATACAAAGGCGGATGGAATTGGTTGGTGCGACGGCAAAGAGTCACACAAGATACAGACAGAGGGGATGGGCGCCATATTATGCTGTGGGCTAGCTACACTGACATCATGACGTAAATTAGCCGGTTGACCCACATGAGATGTTCTCACGGAAGCGGATTGAAGGCGAGCCGATAAAAACACATGTTGCTTGCAGGGTCAGTCAACCTGGGACCCAAATTAGACCCCGATTAGACCCTTTCAAACCACTGACAGGAGCCAATTGTTACCAGGTTAAAAACTGTTTTTGGCCAGTCTGAAAGACGTATTTCTTTATTCATACAAGTGCTCTATCACCCTGAGGAGACATGTTAAACTCACTAAAGGGAATGCTAAACTAAATAAAGCATAATGTATGCTCTTTTAAACTGAATTTTAGCCTCACATTTAATTTCTTCGCCAGGGAAGTTGTACAGATAATAAGATTTATAAAATGATAAGTGTTCAAGACAGTATTGCACATGCAGCTGCCAAACCAAGCTGAAAACTCAAGAAAACAAATCTTTGTTGGTAAAGCTAAATGACCATTGATTTCCATTCAAAGTTAGACGCTAAAACAAATGAACAGATCATGAAGCGCTTCATCTGGTGAGCACAGTCAATTCAGCACTCTGTATGAAATTGATCCTGCTCTTTGTTCTGTCTTCTGGATGTCTTAGCTCTCATGTCATGTCTATATGTGCCGTGCATTTATAGGGGCAGCGTGTCCTGCAGTAAAACGACAGGATTCTCTGTGTCCTCGTATATGGGCGTTGTCCCCTCCTCCTCCTTTGCCATAAAAAGAACACACTGCTAGCTCTGTTTAACCTTGAGCTGCCGCTGCTCGGGCACATATCACCTTTGCAGCCCCCTCGGCTACTGATATAAATCAAAATGTCCGCTCGCCGTCTCAGGATGAATCAGCAGTTTTAGGGAGGGATTGATTGAATTTTATCTTGATTTCATAAAACATTTAGACAAACCAATTAAAAAGGTGGCTAAGTGCAGCCACCAGCACTTAATCCATCATGCTGTCACAGGAGTAAAATCAGATTGACAGTAATTTAGTCAATATGTTGGTTGTTTTGCAATCCGGCTCCAGAAAGTGGAAGTTAATTGGAGTAACTCCAGATTTGAGTCGTTGCTGCACTCTAACAAAAGGGCTGGGATTATATAAAGGCGTGAGGTGTTAAATTTTAACTATGTTGGTTCATCATGCACAACTTCACCGTCCCCTTTGACTCGCCTCATTTACTTTCCTATGAATTCCCCCTCACAATGCAGCAAAGACGATGAATGCCAACACCGTGATGCTGCACTGCGGCCCAAATATTATAATAAGATGGATGGCCACTGCACATTTTCTTGAAAGGGCAGCCCTTTCTTGGCCTTTTCCTGGACTTGTCCAGAAACTGCAGGTGAAATACAGCAATGTCATTAACATGCAGAGGTTCTCTCCAGAGTTAACAGCGCACTCCCACTGAAGTCCTTCTCCTTTTGTTTTAAGGCAGCCTCTTAATTACTAGCTGTCCCATTCAGGTTGTAAATGGCCCTTTATTGCAGCTCTGTAATCAGAATAAATCCAAAAGCCTATTCATTGGCCTGATGCCCCTTCATTGATTTACAAATGACCCATGTATTATTAATCTGATGTTTTTCCCCTTTTTCCTCTCATTATGAGCCCTATCTGTGAGTAAAGGGCACTACAACTTTATCACACATACTGCTGTTTTAGCAGGACTATTCTCTCACGCTGCGTCATGTTGATAACAAAAGAATAGGCCAATGGAGAGCAGTGATACCAATCCACCTTGGGATTAACATGGAGTAAATCCCCTCTATCTACTTCTTTTGTGCATTTTTCTTCTGTAATCTTTGGAGGAGGCAAAAGTTCACAGAGATACAACAAAGCAGAATAAAATGTACTTTGGCAGGAAATTAAAGTTATGTGAAGGGTTTGTAGATCAAACAAGAGAGAGGAAGCCTATTTTTTTGGATCAAAGTCAGCCATACAAATCAATCACAGGAGTAGGTTGTGACTGAATTCCCCTTGTTAATGTAATAAAATTTCAGGCAGATATATATAATGTCAAAAACAACTTGGGCAACAGCAAGCCTCCAGGACAGTCTCTGACATTTCTCAAAAATCTACAATATTTAGGGGACTTCAAGGTTTGGTTTGCAAAAACTGCTTAGAAATTTCCAGAAAACTCATAAGAATATTTAATCAGTTCCTGAGAGTTCATGAGAAATTTGAGGCCAAAGAAAGATCATGGATATTTCGGAACATCTCATGTTATTCCCCACTTATTTAACTTCAGAAATATTGATCAAATATCCAGAACTCCATAAGGTATTTATCCCCAATAATTGGAAAAATACTCTAGGAATGTTTCTGTTTTTTTTCCAGAAAATTCCCAGGATCACCCTCAGTTGATGACATTTTTGAATCTTGAATACTGAGGGATTTTTGAGAGCTTTTATGCATATCATTAAGAAATTGCCAAAGTCTCTGGGGTATTTTTAAAACTTAATGCATTTTTTAAAAAGCAGTTAAAGCCTGAAGGAAAATGTCTGACTATAATCAGTGCATATGCAGGATCAGGGTGCAACGGGTGGTCTCTCTTAGAAATTTGTCATTTAAAACCAAACAAACATCTCCAGCACATGCTGTGACAGCAGCTTTACAAGCTCACAAATGAAACCAAAGATGCTTATCCAAGAGATGTATTTTCAGCTTCTCCAACCTCTGAATGCAGGCATAAAATAAGATGCTTTTATTGACCCTTTAGTTTCACGTTACAGCCTGTAATGAGATCAGAGCAGTGATAGAGGCTCAGATCAATGCCCCAGTGGAGCACTGATATTAATAAAAGTCACAGCTGTATTGATAAAGCCTCTGACAGATAAAGGCGGAGTGGGAGACGATCACAGTAAATATAGTTCATACAGTCAAAGCCTGCCGTCAGCCTGTGCTAGCTTGTAACGTTTCCTCACAGCAACATGACTCCACTTTTAAGTATTTTGCTACTATTCAGATATATGACAGATTGAGGGTGTAAGTTGGAGAGGAGTTAAATATTGAGGAGATTACACACCAGCAGGATCTGCAGCACTGCTTCACTTCACTTTGAACACCATTATTAGCTATTAGCCTGTTAAAAAACTGGAAGATGGTGGTGTGGGAACATTAATACTGAAACTGGGCTAAATTGGAAGGTTGGGCCTCAGTCCTTGATAATTAGGATGCATACGATAGTTGAAGAGGTGCTCAGTGTACCAAACTCACTCCAAAAAGGGGTTAGAAAAGTACTGCAGTTTGTTGAATGGTCACAAAAATCGTCAGTTCCCATCCAACAGCAGCTTAAACTCAAATACAAACTGTACCATGTTCAAAAAGGTAGTGGATTTAGAGTTATTTGTTCTCTGTTCTTTCTGTGAAGAATGCCCTCACATAATAATCCTCCTTGGAGTACTGGGGTCCTCCATTGTCACCCTTTGTTTGACCGCTGCACTGTGCCACATGGCTCTGACATCACACATTTAGGGAGCAAGTGCGACCCTCAAATTCTAGGCTCACACCCCTGCCCTCAAGTGAAGGTTCAACTGGAAGTGGATATACAAACAAAATCAAAGTTCACCACTCCAAATATACCAAACAGTGCTGAATCAAACTAGTCAAAGTATGCATGTCTGTCATATCAGTGTGGGGACTTCATCAAATCATGGCGGTGGGCAGGTCCCAGTGTGTTTTAGTCACGTACCACCAGAAACTCAGTAAAGAAAAGTGGAAAATAATTAAAGCAGCTGCATCTGTAAATCACAACAAGCATGTATTGCTTTTGCCGTTATTGAAACTGCCAGTAATGTCTGTGTTTTGCTTCAGGGAGTGTCTTTTTCAGTGATATAGAGCCACATCTGTTTTTATACCCATATATTTTTATTATGTTGTGTTCTTTCTACCAGCATTCATGTGCATCTGCTGCGATGTACCTGTGATGTCCTCTCCAATTTGTCTATTTCTTCTTGAAAGCATTTGGCAATTAAGGCCCATTGCATCTCGAACTTCAAGAAAAAATGCCACACTATTAGTAATGTTTCTTACATTATATAGAAAGGAAAATGCGGCTGTAATAGGATTTAAAGTGAACTTTGTGTGATCAAACTTAATACAACATTTGTTGACAACACCAGCGATGCTCTACAGTGGTTTTTGTTGCTGCAAAGATGTATAGACATTGAATTCAGTCATCAGTTCTACTCAGCGTGCTGCCTTAACTGAATTGTGCTCACAATTCCAGTTCACATCTCCTTCAATTACCATGGAAAATTGGCTCTGAAGCCCAAGAGTCAACTAAAGCAGTTCATTTTAAAGCTGAATTTGAAGGCGGGTTTGGTTTGCACAGATCACATTATCTAACTGATTATCCCTCATGAATGTGAGGAAGTTCTTTTTGTTGTATTTGATTTTACCTGTAGCAGACTTATCCTTAAAGAGCCTCTGTATTTAAAGACAGGAAGCGTTTGTTAACATTGCACACCATGTCTTGCTGTTGTTCAAACAATGAATAACAAAGAGGGCTCAAGGAATTTTCCAAACGGAGAGCAAAGAGAGCCGAGACGCTTTGCATATCCACAATCTGTCAGAGAAATAAATAAATTAAACCCCGGCGCTGGCTGCTTCAAAAACAAACAGCTGTCAAAAAGTCACTCAGGGGCAACTCACGCACACCTCCTTCCCCCCAAGAAATCAAATCCAGCAAAGAGGATTCTTTTATTATATTCTACTATTTTTTTTTAGCTTTCCTTGCCTTTGTATGCTTCCATCTGAGAAACAAATCAAGCAAATAACACCCTCGGAGGTGTCTGTGTTTTAATGTGATGTCTGCCGCACGCTGTCTCACTTCAGAGTCATCCCCCTCTAGCCCAAGGATGTGCCTGTGATCTCCGCTTTGAGAGAGCCAAAGAGACTTAGCAATAAAAAACGTCATTATTATCTTGTAGTACCTTGTGCTAAATGCAAACAGCATAAATTAAAGGGGGAAGGAGCCATTTGTAAACAAAAGGGGTGAGAGATGAAAGCATGGAAATGTTTCCTCCTTTGTTTCCTCTGCTTCTGAAGGGAGCGACTGCATAACAGACACAGGAAGCTTCTTTTTCTTGACATGCAGAATGATAAGACAAACACTCCGTCTTTGAATTCTTGCACAGCTGTCCTTCCTGAACGAGGGATTTCCTTTTCTGATGTCACTCCTTAATAAACCAACAAAAGGGTGCCATGTTAGGCAGATTATAAATCCTTCAAAAGAATGTGGGACCCTTGGCTAGGAAGAAGTTAGTTAATCGTAATAATTTTCTGGTCTGAAATAAACACTGTTTCGACTGTGTGCTAATTAGCTGTCTTTTCAAGTCCAAAATTTTAAGTAGCTCTGCCTTACATCAAGTAGATTATTGTGAATGTATATGATAAAAACATCTCTTAAGCTTTCAAGAGATGTACAAATAAAAGATGGAAATGACACTAAATGACTTTTTATTATTATTTTTTTATGTATTTTTTGGGCATTTTGTGCCTTTATTGATAGGAAAGAGACAGTGGATAGTCTTGAGAAAGGGGGAGAGAGAGTACGGTAAGACACTCTGCAAACTGGTCACAGACGGGATTCGAACCTGGACTGGCAGAAGCAAATACATGGGGTGCCTGGTTGCTAACCACTCCACCACACCAGCACCCCGACACTGAATGACTTTGACCTTTACCCAATAACTACTGAAAGTTGAAGATCTTGACAAGGGACTTGGGGTCCATGATCTTCTTCCACTTCTACTTCTTTGTGTAACAGTGCTTACCACCTTACTGTTCTTCATTTCTTTGTAACAGTCGCTTAATTTCAAGTATATCCTGAGGTATAATACCTCAGTTTTCATTGCGTTTTGGCCTTGCTGTTACATGGGTACTCTAAGCGGATTGCCCAAATCCATAAACTTTTGAAACCAGGCTTCAGAGTGGAGAGTTTCCAATATGCTCTCCATGCAGCGCAGTGTAAACCCAGATCAGAGCGTTTCAGGGTGAAACGCTGACGTCACCGCATGTACGTACTCTTACATGAAGACTAAGCACGCATATCAGGAACAACAGTAGTTTCGGACGTCTACCGAGTCACATTTGTACTACTATCCAGACAGATTTGTTGTCCAGAAAAGAAACTCCTTCTTCTTCTGGTCCACTCCCCATTGTTGTTTGTGAAGATTTTCTTCTTCGTATGTGTGTTGTAGCAGCGCTGCTTCTCTGCAAACCTACACCGCCATCTACTGGACCTTCATGCATACTACAATGGTTTCATTCGTCTCCAGCATCTCTGTCTGACCGCGAATCAACTTTGAATACGCAGAGGAAAAATCTTTGCGTTTTAAGTCAGAGAGTGTCCGCATAAACGTAGCCTGATCCTTGCATATTAATAAGTTTTCTCACAATACCTTCCTGCAGGTTATTCACAGAAGCATTATTAAGAAATGAATGGTGTATGCTTACTGAAACAGTAGAGGGCTCATAGTCTGAAGAGGATGCAAGTTTGCACAAATTTAAATAAATAAACTACAGGGAAACAGATGTTAAAAGTTCTGTTACTTACCCTCTGTAGTTCAGGTGAGTCACATTTGAGTAAAATAATGATGTTTTTAAAAATGTCATAGGCTCTTTATGAATATTGACCCCCGGTTGAGAAACACTGTTTTAAGCTCATACATTCACAAGCAAGGTACCAACAGTGGCCCAATAACTTTGACTATGAACCCCAAATTTAATCAAAGTGTAACCCCTTGTGTTTTTTAAAACCAACAATAAGTGGTGCTGCTTATAAAGCTGTTTTCCTCTTATTGAACTGCATGAAGCCTTTGTTGGCCATTTTGCCTCATTGGACACTGTATAAAAATGAGCCCTGACCTTGAAATTTAAAATGTGACCTTAAAAAAATTGAGACTCATCATCTGAAAGTTGAAGCAAGTATTCATCAGAAGTTCAAGACAATCTCTTATTGTGTAAATGAAATATTGTGTTCTAAATGATAAACATGGGGCTCTGTGACTAGGGATGGGTACCTTTCACATTTGAACTGATACCATACTGATGCCCGGTACCTGGGAATTGGTATCGGTACTTAACGGTACCAATTTTCGGTACTTTTGCATGTGTTTATGGGGTAATAAATATTAATTTGTTTAATATTAAGATCTCAAATTTTTTCAATGTAAATTTATTTCTCAATACATAAAATTTGACAGATATATATCAAAACAACATTCAACTGTTTGTATTGTAACACTGTAGTTGTCTCAAAAAATTCTTCAATATGAACAACATGCTGTGTTTAAGTCTGGTATGGAAATTCACCTACTCTACCAAATAGTATGCCTGCTTCTTCCACTCCCTCACAGTCACAAGGATGTGTTTAGGTACCTAAACATGACACCTTTTGATTTTACTCGAATCGGTACTCGGTAGTACCTACAAAATTTGGTCGGTACCTCTTAAAGTACCTAATTTGGTACCCATCCCTATCTGTAACCTCCAAATTCTACTCAGCTTGTCAATGGGTCTGGGTGGACATTTATACAAAGCTGCCGGAGGATCCCAAGAACTCCTTGTGAGATATTGTCTTCACAAGCAAGGGCTTTGAGACTCCATGACCTTAATGTTTAGCCCATGAGCATTAAAGTCTTCTTACATTATCTCTAAGACAGAAAAGCCATTTGTGCAAGTTTCATTGCATTATCTCAGTTGTTCTGAAGATATTGTTTTAAATATAACTAAACAGACAGACAACCTAGAGACAACATGCTTCTGATGCAAAGGCATGAAATACAGCACATCTAAGAACCTTTATAATAGGCCATTGGTACCACTCCACTGTCTTAACCCAGTTTCCAAGGTGCCTTTACTGACATATGTTGACTAAAATTCTGCAAAATTAAACCTTCGGGACTGATCCTGATTCCACAGCTCTGCCTGATTTAGATTTAATGCATTGAGACACTCTGACAAAACCCGGTCTGTTTTGTAAATGTGTGCACATCTGAAAGGTCACACACATCAGTCTGCAGCACTACAGCGTCCTGACTACATTATTCTGCTTCGCTGTAAGAAGCTGTGTAAATATCTCAATCCAGTCTGACATGATCGTTTCATCTCGACATGACTGCTGGGCTCTTGTGGGCTTCAAACACCTTTACTTAATGAAGTCATGCATCCAAGAGAAGCTGGGTTACTGGAGCAGTCAAATTCTTTCATACTTTTATCATAAGATGCACGGACGATCTGTCTGGAGAGACAGCGGTAAAACAGAAACGCTGGATTTTACTAGCAGAATAGTCAAAACAAGAGTGATGTCACAACAGCTAGTTTCATGTTAGATTACAGTGAGAGTTACGACACAGATGTTGAACAGACAGTCTTGAGTTTACAGAAATGTTTCTCTTCAGTGCAGTTAACCTAAGGGATTGGCATCACAGCAGAAAACATCCTGCAGTTCTAGGAACAGTGGCCTATTTCTTTATTTTTGGCTGTAAATCTCCATTAAAAATCAATTAAGCCGTTATCATTGTTTCTTCTATTATCTATTTCAATAAAGAAGAGAGTTTGACATATTTAACACAGGTTAACCATTATCAGTAATCATACTGTTACCTTTTTATATAAAACTCATATGTTGTTCAATTTTGTAGGCCCACTGTGTTATGGGATATTAGTCACACAGAAATGGGTTGCCGACAATGACTCACAAAGTCATTAACTGCCTCCAGAATGATGAGACTGAAAAAAAAATAACGACAATAAAAGCCCACAGGTACATTTAGGTAGTGTTCTATGAACGCTAACTCATCTGCTATGATCAGGTGGTAAGACAGCAAATAACATGAACTAATAATGTGGCAGGGAAGTAGATAATGGTCAACATTACCAGATATTTTTTTAAGCATTATATAAAATGACCTATTTAAGGCTTAATCTCTTAATAAATATTGTGATAGCTTGGAATAGTTTTTGACAAAGTCATATATCTTATACATTTGACCCACCATGCTTACTACTAAAAACATATGCTAAGGCCACCATCCTTATCTTGAGCAGAAGCAACTGAAATTTTCTCATGTGCTCAACATGATGATCAATCTAACTAGAAGTTCATTTAAAAAAATTGCTTTGCAAAAACAGCTAGTGTTAGCAGCTAGCCAAGTAGTCAACAGTAATACAATACCCAAAACCAGTGAAGTTGGCACGTTGTGTAAATTGTAAATAAAAACAGAATACAATGATTTGCAAATCCCTTTCAACCCATATTCAATTGAATACACAACAAAGACAAGATACTAAGCGTTCGAACTGAGAAACTTCATTATTTTTTGCAAATATTAGCTCATTTGGAATTTGATGCCTGCAACATGTTTCAAAAAAGCTGGCACAAGTGGCAAAAAAGACTGAGAAAGTTGAGGAATGCTCATCAAACACTTATTTGGAACATCCCACAGGTGAACAGGCTAATTGGGAACAGGTGGGTGCCATGATTGGGTATAAAAGCAGCTTCCCTGAAATGCTCAGTCATTCACAAACAAGGACGGGGCGAGGGTCACCACTTTGTGAACAAATGCGTGAGCAAATTGTCCAACAGTTTAAGAACAACATTTCTCAACGAGCTATTGCAAGGAATTTAGGATTTCATCATCTACGGTCCGAATATCATCAAAAGGTTCAGAGAATCTGGAGAAATTACTGCACGAAGCGGCAAGGCCAAAAACCAACATTGAATGCCCGTGACCTTCGATCCCTCAGGCGGTACTGCATCAAAAACCGGCATCACTGTGTAAAGGATATCACCACATGGGCTCAGGAACACTTCAGAAAACCACTGTCAGTAACTACAGTTCGTCTACATCTGTAAGTGCAAGTTAAAACTCTACTATGCAAAGCCAAAGCCATTTATCAACAACACCCAGAAACACCGCCGGCTTTGCTGGGCCCGAGCTCATCTAAGATGGACTGATGCAAAGTGGAAAAGTGTTCTGTGGTCTGACGAGTCCACATTTCAAATTGTTTTTGGAAAATGTGGTCGTCATGTCCTCCGGACCAAAGAGGAAAAGAACCATCCAGACTGTTATAGGCGCAAAGTTCAAAAGCCAGCATCTGTGATGGTATGGGGGTGTATTAGTGCCCAAGGCATGGGTAACTTACACATCTGTGAAGGCACCATTAATGCTGAAAGGTACATACAGGTTTTGGAGCAACATATGTTGCCATCCAAGCAACGTCTTTTTCATGGACGCCCCTGCTTATTTCAGCAAGACAATGCCAAGCCACATTCTGCACGTGTTACAACAGCGTGGCTTCGTAGTAAAAGAGTGCAGGTACTAGACTGGCCTGCCTGTAGTCCAGACCTGTCCCCCATTGAAAATGTGTGGCGCATTATGAAGCTTAAAATACAACAACGGAGACCCTGGACTGTTGAACAACTTAAGCTGTACATCAAGCAAGAATGGGAAAGAATTTCACCCGAAAAGCTTCAGAAATTGGTCTCCCCAGTTCCCAAACTTTTACTGTGTGTTGTTAAAAGGAAAGGCGATGTAACACAGTGGTAAAAATGCCCCGTGCCAACTTTTTTGCAACGTGTTGCTGCCATTAAATTCTAAGTTGATGATAATTTGCAAAAGAAAATAAAGTTTCCCAGTTCGAACAGTAAGTATCTTGTCTTTGTTGTGTATTCAATTGAATATAGGTTGAAAGGGATTTGCAAATCATTGTATTCTGTTTTTATTTAAGATTTACACAATGTGCCAACTTCACTGGTTTTGAGTTATGGTATATCAGGGCTTTGTTGAACATTAAAATCAAAATTCATAATCATGATCATTATAGCTTACATGGCAACAAATGGCTTAAATCCCTTGCCTTAAAAGTAGCTTATACAATATATTGTTTAACTTTTTTTTAGCTGACTCCCACTATAATCTCAGAAACAAAGGTGCAGCAGTGCAACATTCAACTGCCACCCTGAGTTTTAGTTTGCAGCAGCAACTAAATAAACAACAACTACAACTTAAACCAACTTTGCAGAGTTTAAAAACAGCTAAAGTCAGTATTAAGCTACAAAGGCTCACTTGATAATGCTAGCTATAGAGTTGTGTTAGCCTAATATTGTTTAGATTATTCAAACATGGTGGTATGAAAGGCAGAAATTTCAAAGCACTATTAACATGAAGTTAAAACTTACTAGTTAAGTGAATATGAGTTCGAGTTAGGTAAGACCTACTGAAATAAAAAGTCTAATCTTTTTTTGTGAATTAAGCTTTTTGTTGATGTGCCATGGTAGGACAGCTAACATTAGCCAACACTACACCAGAAATTGACAACATTTAAAGCAACTCAACAATTATTTTGATTTGTTGCATGATTGTCACACATCCTTCCATGATTTTATCTTCATTTATTCTGGCAGATCCTTTGTAGAAGCAATGAAAGCAAATTTTATCATGTCCAAAAGTTGGTTTAATAAAGGGGTATTTTAAATATTTTTCAATGGCATCAAGCTTGATCACATTTGTCTTACCTCGCAGTGGTTTTCTGTTAAGCCTCACGCTACTTAGTGACTGTTAGGTTAGACATAATTGTTGTTGCTGGTCTCCCTCCCATATGAAACAACTGACAGTTATTCTCTTTTCAACAGCTTTGTTCATAATCAGTTTGATTCTTTTTCAAATTTTGACTAACTGTAAGAATAAGGACAAAGCTACAGTAGTGTTTACAAGAAAAATCTAAATCTGTATGATTCTGTTAATAATGAAAAATATAACTGCATTAATTTAGACTATTCCACACAGAAAGTGGTTGACTGTGTAGCCAGACACCAGTTGCTGAGGTGTATGATCAGGAATTTTCTGACTGGCTGATCAGTCAAACAATCAGGCAATCAACAAAGAGTCAATTGACGGTCCAGTTTGGCTGGAAACACCCTTTGTTGGATCGTGCACTTCACTGCTCCAGGCTGCCTAATGTGCTGCAGAGATGTATAGTCTACATTTGAATGGATATTCACAGCTTAAGAACAGATTTTAACCCCCATGTTTGAACAGATCTTGAAATATCCAGTATGAGGTGAGAGCCCTACAAACTAGATACCATAAAGCACATGAGAATCAGAAGAGCAATATTAAAACAGCACTCTTAATTCCAAGTTGAAAATACAATACTGGATTAAGGGTTATTTTACAATTAAGATAATTTTGGTTGGTAGCCATACTTATGACTTTTAATGTTTTATCGTCTTTTAATTTTATCATACATACAACCATACGCACCATAGCTTAGATACAATTTGCAAAGCAGCTCTGCATATGTGTGCTATCTGCCTTTTATATGTTGAGATCCAGTCGAACAATGGTTTCTAATTAAAAGAAATGGCTATTTCAAGGCACTGCTAATTGAAAATGTGCGGTCTTACACTGTAAATGACTCACTCTGCATGCTGGACCACATTGAAAGATTATTAACTGTGGGGGATGCCAATTTAGCTCCCAGCTGATTCTCCTAATTTTATTCCTCCTAAGACTGGCTCAATTTTCAGCTGAGATTTACACTGAATGAATTTTACTTGCTATTTTACATACTGTGTGTAGCCCAGGCTTATTACAATCAGCTAAAAATGTATTTTATCTTTTTGTATTAAGTTCATGTCTTCCATTTTAAGATACACAAAAATGCCAAACCAGTACAGCATCAACGTTTACTATAAGTTTTTTTTGATACAGAAAATGAATCAACTTCTGTCCTCACCTTGAGATGCATCCCAGCATGTACTGTAAAGCAATTCTCCAATGTCACTCCATCACACTGTTTCCTTGCTGGGTGCCCCGAGCAGATGGGGAGAGGGTTGCTTATGCAGCGGACTTGTGCAGGGTTGTGTCCAGATTTTAAGAAACTGTTGTGCTGTGGCCAGAGGGAGGCATATTGAATTATGGATTTCCCACCAAATATTTGTGCCTTTTTCATGACTTCATGCAGTTTTGGCACTCCATGTTTGACAATGGTTTGCATTTAATCTGTAGACATGAACAGGTGGGAAGCACGCTCACTTTGGGGGTTACACACAGTTTGGTTCTGTGTTAGCTTCCCCCATACTGTGCCACAATGATTACTATGTCAGCAATAAAGAGTGGGTGACAGCAATTCATCAAACTCTGTTTTCCAAAGAAAATTAATTATTTTAAGTGACTTCCGCAATGGGAGGCAGAATTTTGAGTCTAATTTTCTTCTAATGCAATTTTCTGAATTTGTTAAGAGTTAAAGCAGTTTCAATCTGTTGGATAAATTATTGCTTTGCAGGCACTCCAACAGAGGTCCTTTGTTAAATCACTTTAATATGGATGTCTGATATTCTGAAAGTTAAAAACAAACATCAGAAGATTTAAAAACACAATGAAACTGCATGGGGCAAAAGTACATCATTGTTAGGGGTGTTAAAAATATGCATATATCTGTATATTCAATGGCTAATTCGTGATCCAAATAAGATAGATTAGAACTCAAAATATTTATTTAAAATGCTGTCTATTTAAAGCAGCTTTAGTTTTGAAATTCCCACAGCACACATGAGTTAAAACAGTCCGGCTCGGGAGTAACAGAAAACATGTAAAGGGATTATGTAATTAGGATATAAATATAAGGTAACTGTATTCCACTACAGGTACAGAGAGAAGGGTGTGCTCAGAGAGCAGGTACATTAAGTAGAAACTGGGATTATTTTGCAGGATATTTTAAATTCATTCATCTAAAATGGTCATGATGGTGCAATGTCAATAATCTAGAGAGTAGGCCTTCGTGTTTTGTGTTGTTTGAAAGGAAGCACATACAGTTACTTGTCTATTAAAGACATGATTTTCTCCCCCAGCTGTGCGTCTGATACATGTCCTTTCACTTGAGCTTGTTTTGGGCATGGAACCTTCTCATGGCTATGTCAGAGCATCTTGGCACTTCTACCCCTGCAGCACAGTGGAAAACACTGCATGGGTTTTGCCATCCTGAAAAAAAAGCGCTGTAAAAGCTCTGAGTAATTCTGTAGTCCAGCCATGATGCTATAGCCTGTCTCTTGTTTTCTAGAAGTCTCTGTAAAGTTAACTTCCGGGTCACACAGCTTTTGTCGGATGAAAACTTTGAAATCAGATAAAATCTTATCTACTTTTCCCATTTGTCACTGAGCACAAAAACAGAAATCGGAAAAAGAGTTATCAGTGTTTTCATTTTCGTTTTAGAGAAGAATTCTGTGAAAACAAGTTGTTTTCTGTATTAAATCAGAGGATATTGTGTCTGCCATGTAAAATAAGCCATTTTAGTTTTGTTTAATAAACTATACCATGAGGTCAAGCCGAGCACTTCCATTATTGGGCTGTAGTGCAAACTCAGGCCTCATCCACACGAAGACAAAACGCTTAACAGTTTCCAAAACGATCGCCATGAAGACGAAGGCGTCTCAGAAAATGTGTGCGTCTACTTGAATGCACTCGATACGCATCAAAACGCTGTAAAACACATGCCAGACCTCTAGGGGCGCTGTAACGATATGACGGAAACAAGCGGAAACAGACGAAAAAACAGTGGGCATGCACACTTGCGGCAAAAGTTGTAAACAGAGATTGTGATAAAGTGATCATAAAGTGCCATAATGTGTCCTCGATAATTGTTTGTTCAACTCGATGGTGATTGAGAAGAAGGAGATTTTGCTGCAACAGGGATAGTAGGGTCACTAGTTTCATCAGCACATACGCTTCACGTGTAGCGTGTGGTGTCAATGAAGATATGAAACTATGACGTAAGCGTATCTGAAAACTTGCGGAGAGCCAGTAATCACGGAGCTGTGTATACGGCATTTCAAAATCTTTCCATTCTGGAACCTGGTTTCAAAAATGATCGTTTACAGACCCCCAAAATGCCGTCTTCGTATGGATGATATGCAGATTTGGCAAAAAATGTATGCGTTTAGACCTCGGTTTGGCTTCGTGTGGATGGGGCCTCAGTTTCCTCAATATCTTTTACAAAGTTACATCATTCAGATGTCTTACAGCATACACCAAAGTTAGTGATTTTATTTATGTTTAGTTTCTTTTGTTTTATTAGCATATTTAGTATTGAAGTAATCCAAAAGTAATCAGGTTGCAATACTTTAATATTCTGGTACTTGGATTACATTACTGACTACATTTTTAAACAGGTGACTAGAAATGGTATTGGAATACATTTTTAAATAACTCTCCCAACCCTCTCTCACTGTGTCTCATGTGTCTTTTGGATGCTCTAAATGTATTTTTGTGTTGATTAGTCTAAAACATGAGCTACATAGAGGATAGAGGGTCTCTATTGCCCTTATCGACTTATGAAGCCACTCTGTATAAAATATTACCCCAACCCCTCTGTCTATTAAAAGCAAGATACAGAAAATACATCTAAATTACAACATCAGCATACATGTTCCATACCGATAATGCCCCAATGTAACAATAAACACAAACTACATCCTATTTGTAGCAAAGAATAAATGGTTTATTAATGCAGAAATTACTATTCTAGATCATAATGTATGTTGATATATTCAATTCAATATTAGAATTAGAGAAAAAGAGAGAACTTGGATTTTAATTGTTGCTAAAAAGAAACAAACACTTGAGAATGATCAGAGTATGAAAAAGACATTTCATTAAGAGGACAATTGTTTGGTGCCCCTATTTCAAAATAAAAACCCACAGCGATATAATGCAAATGTTATATCAGGCTAATTAATTATTTACTATTTAAAAAAACAGTCATAATCAAACAGCAATTATCAGGTACTTGAACAGTAAAAATAATTTAATCATTGATACACATCATCCCAATTTCATTGGAATTTGTTTTTCTTGTAGTGGTATGTAAAGTGAAAAAAACATGATAGATTTACTGCGTTGATACAATATGTTAAAGTGAGGTCTGAATCAAATGTAACTCCTAAATTCCAGGCTGTGGGTCTTGTATGAGAACTCACCTATGCTGGATTGTATGAGATGGGAGGATATTTGTGTGTAGAATAGAATTATTTCAGATTTTGAGGTATTGACTAGAAGAAAGTGATTTGCTTCTCAAAATTGCTGCATGCTTACTATTGTTGGAGCATTATCTCTGCTTGCTGCTTACAAAGTAGTCCTACTTGGCAAAGTGAATTAATGAACCCACGTATCTTCTTTCCAAACACACCAACTTCGATGACTGTTGTGTTCAAACTTGGCTACATTGGTTACATTTAAAAACAGTAATTAGCCTCATTTTCTGACATGCTTCACTCCCAAAAGAGGCCTGTTTATACACCAGAGTGGCAATTATAACTCTGCACCCATGACATATGATATCTATAATCCAAATGGGCTTGGGCAAAATTTAATTTCCAGTACTGTGAAATGGGTTGGAGGCAAAAAAAAAAAAAAAAAAAAATCAATGGAGAAAATGTGAGGAGGAGTGAGTGCAGGGCCAGGAAGAAAAAAATTCAAATAAAGTGAAAAAAGTTCTGGAGCATCAATCGTCTTGGCCAGCTGTCGGAGGTGACATTTCATTAGTACACTTTGTCAATAGAGAAATGGTCTGCAGAGAGAGCGGTGGGGTGTGGGTAACAAGGAGGGACAGGGGCATGCAGAGATAGGAAAAGCCTATAAAGATGAGGGAGAAAGCACAGTCCTTTTTCATTAGACCCATCCTGATTTCAGCCAAATTAAAGACACTGTGGCTGAAGGTGTGATGACACAGGAGGTAGGTGTCTCTCCTCAATGTTAAGTCCCTATCAATCATCCACCTTTCACTTTTTTACTTCTCTCCTGCTGATGCGGTGCCACTGGCCCATCTCTCTGCCAGCTTGGGGTCCAAGAAAGTTACTGTCCATTCCTTCTTCGATCAGCCGAGTGGCGGATACATTTAAAGGAAAATCACCGGCGTAACGACTCCTGCCATTTCCCATAACGTCCTCATCCATCAATTAAGAGGTTTCCAGTAAGTGGGAGATGGATATGGCAGAATAAGGCCAGGCTTTTTGATGATTGTAGTACTGGGAGAGAATCAAGAACCCTACTGTTACCCCTGTGTGGACCCTTAATCACAGCAGTGGCCTCAGGCAAGAGCTGTAGTGTGGATAGCAAAAGTTATTGGCACATATGCTAAATATAACTCATTCGTGCAGCTATATAATCTTGCAGTGCAGATGGATCTGCCTGATTGAATGTCTGTGATCAGACTTCTCAATCTTTCCAAGCTCCAATCTACAACAATTGTCAGTGGCTTTTGGACCATGAAGAGGTGGGAGCAAATGCTAACAGCCTCACTTGCATTTTTATCAGATATGGACCACCTTTTTAACTACATGAAAAAAAAAAACCAACATGACAAGTTTCTCTTTCGAAATAATATTTTCACTTCACTTCTGACATGTTTTTTTTGAGCTGTGGCTTATATTCTGCACTAGCACCCACCTCGTACATTATCTTATGGGCCCGTAATGAATTTGATGGATGGATTGATCGTCCAATCACTTACTGGATATGTTTTTGAAAGGTTCTGCCCAATCCCAATCACATTCTGTGGGCTCTTTTACATGAAAACTTGCTAAATATTTAAAATGGTCCATCTGTTGTGTCAGGTTAACAGCTTTAAGACCTCAAGAGAAATTGATGTCTTGTCAAATTTGCACTGAGTCTTTTTTTAATGCTCTGCATCAGTTTTTATTTTGCTAAATCTTACAGTCTTGTCTTTGTTGGGTCTTCTGCAGGTTAAATCCCCAGTCCACTTGTTCTGTTCTCTAAATCAGAGGCTGCACTACAAAGCAGAGAGCAGTAAAGTAAGATTTAAGACCAATTTAAATCACCATTTTGGGCCATAACTCAGTTGATAGTGTTGAAGAAGGTAAATGAAATATATAGCTCTATTAAAATTGATGGACAACTATAGTGACCAGGGTGTGCCTCACTTTGAGTCTCTTCTTGCAGACAAAAAGATTTATAGGCTGCTGTTGGGCCTGCCTGTTTAAAAAAAATCAGTCTCAGGCTTTGTTAAGGTTTTCTCTCCCACTTTCCATGAAAAGTGCCTGGGAGATCTGGGGATAAATATAAATGCAGACGTTTGGGAGGAGAGCCTCAGCAGAGTCTGATCATGTTCCATCAATGCGAGACATCAGCTGATTCAATTCAAAATGATCCACAGGCTTCATTCTTCTAAATTTAAAGTGCACGATTTTTCCCTGCCATTTCTTCTTTCTGTGATTGTTGTAATTTGCTGCAGACTCTCTCTCACCTTTTTTTGTCCAAGACGTATATTTATTGGTGTGAGGTATTCTACTGGTTTGCAGGAATATACAGCTGAGTGTTTAAACCTGACCCAGTGATGGCATTATCTGGATACTCTCCATACTTACAAAACTAAAGTCTCTCTATACAAAGTACAATAATGTTTGAAATTGTAATGGTAAGAGTGTTCACTAAAACTTTGTGAATTTGAAAGTTCCTCAGTTTAAGATCTGGCTAACTGTCCTCACTTTACTGTACATAGAAAATATTATGCATGGGATGAGGGACGATCAAAGAAATTTAATAATATTTGACAGCCATTTTTGGATCATCTTGGTCAATATGACAGAGTTAATGAACACCAACGGATTTGATAGTATACCACTTACCTTACCCTTTAAACCTTGGTCTTGAGATACACAGTATTGAGACAGTTACGAAGTGTAAATGTCTTACAATTCAAGACCCTATTCATTTATTTGTTCATCTTTTAATTTTATTTTTGTTGTAGTTATTTTGTCTTACTCTTTTGTTTGGTTGTTCCCTTGCATGATAAAACATGAAAAAACGTAATACAGGTATCTGGAAACAATAAAGATTAACAATATTGTACTTCAAGAACTACCACTGAATATCTTTTTGTTGCATCTGTGGCTTGGAAGTAAACAGAACATTAAACCTGGTATTCCTTCTGAGATTTAATATTGCATAACTAATCTTGCATGTGAAAGCCCTTGCTTGAACACTTTGTGCAGTATCTGTACAAGTGCTTATCTAAGGTTCCTTTTAAAGGGGAGCGGGGTGATAAAATAAACTACTAAAACAATTTTGAATGATTTTGGCACAATCTATTACACATTTATCACAAACATTTTCTTGAGTTAGTGTGTTCTGTCTGTCAGTCCAAATTGTAAATTCTCACATCTTCTGAAATTTTATAATACCATGTAATTATTGGTTGGCAATAATTAAAAAAAACATTAGAAGGGACATGATGGTGTGATGGAGAAAAAAAACAGGTAAAATTAACTTTTTAAAAATGGGATATAAACACAATTTCATGTTTCAAGCTCTTTAAATTAGCATTTTCTGATTGCTTTTAAGTGGTAAATAAATAAATCTAAATTTACCTTATATTTGTATGGGATAGAGTGGCATTTGAGTAATTGGCAGTCGTAAAGTCAGGCCATATTTCAATCATTATGCTTCTGGTGGAAGGACCGGTGTGTCATGGTGAAGCAGTGGCAATGTAAAGTGGCTCGCAAGTGGAAAAGTAAGGGGTTGTAAATGATCAGTGTGTGTATTGTAATCATGCTCCAATGTTTTTGTGGCTTGTTTTCACTCACGATTTTAAAAATTATTCAGATTCTGTGGACTTATCTCTCTTGGAGCTTTTGCTTTGATGAGTTTATGTTGACTTTCCTTTTGAATCTACTAAGTTTTTAGTCACAAATAAAGAGCAATACAAAGTAGCATGACAGAACTACTATAGCTACTAGAAAAAGCACATGTTGCAAACATGTTCACCCGAGAATTAAACAGCTGTGCAGGGAAAAACTCAAGCGTTTCTGTTGCTTTTACTTTGACTCCTGTTCCGTTCTGCTCTTCTTCAGACTCTTACAACTGTAACTCTATCCCCTCTTCAGGATCACCCCTGCCCTCTGCTGGACAAAACTAGCAACTGCATGTAATAAAACCAATGCTAAATATGCTTGAAAAGGGTTATCTTCAGTGGTACCAAATAGGAGTGAACAGCTTAACACTAGATAGATGGATAGAAAGGTAGAAAGATAGATATGGATTTTTTCACAGGCTGTCAAACAAGAAGACATACATTTACAAAACATATACACACATAAAAACAAAAAACAACATTTGAATACATAAAAAGAGAACGTCTCGTCTGGTGGTTGTTTAACTGTTTTGCCAAGTCTCACCCAATATTACGTCAAAATCTCAGTCCTGGAGTCTGTTCTGAAATGATATTCAACAACATTAGGTGAACT
Source organism: Scarus forsteni (assembly GCA_036419115.1). Classification (NCBI taxonomy): domain Eukaryota; kingdom Metazoa; phylum Chordata; class Actinopteri; order Labriformes; family Labridae; genus Scarus; species Scarus forsteni. The sequence continues at coordinate 22,048,826 of JAZDUH010000544.1, read as the reverse complement.
GAAGAAAAGATTAAAGACAATTAAATAAAGTACATAAAAAGTCAGAATTCTGAGGTAAAAATCTAATAATTCTGATTAAAAAAACGGATTCCTAAACTATAGTGAGAAATCTGAGATTAAATTTAGAATTGAGAGCAAAGTAGCCTGAAGTCACATTAAAAAAGTAAGAATTTAGACTTTTACTCTCAGAATTCTTACTTTTTATTCCCAGGAATATTTTTCTATTTCATAAGAACCTGCAGCACTTCACAAATTTCAATTTTCAAAGTCCTCAGGAAATCTTTTTTGTAAATTATAACCATCTATATCTCGTTGTAGCAGCTGGCATGACAGACCCAACATGACAAGCCCCAGTATTTTTTACAGTATTTTTTACAGTTTCTGTAGAAACTCAGTTGACTGTTGTATGGCTGCTGCTCTACCTCTGCATCTGATTCTTATTTTGTGTTATTGAATCCCACCTAGAGGACCCCGCCTTGCACCTGCCATCATCTTCTTACATTGCTAAAGCTATCACCATAACATGACTCCATTCATATTTGACAGTAAAAGAAGTCACATTGAAAAAAAAGTATTTCAACATGTATTATGCACAGTTTTTTCACTTTCATTCATCAAATTCATTATACTCTAATCACAACCCCTTTTACAGGTTGGATTATAGTCAAAATATCTGAGAATAGATGGATTGCAGCATAGAAGATGGGTAAAAAAGAGGATGTTGCTCAGGAACACTCCCAAATTAGTGAATTTATTCAATTTGAAATAAACTTTTGATGTCTACATCTTCAAGTATTTTCCTTCTGTAGCTTCTTTCCAATGAGTTCTAAAATTAAGTGTTAGGAGTGTTTTCAAGCTCTTTGTGACTTTGGATAGAACCCTTCCTCAAAATCAGAGACCAGGCTTAGCCTCATAAACTTTGATCAGTCATGCAGTTTAATAAAACTGACTGTAATACTCTGAATGACACCATCTTTTATACATTTATAACCATCCAGATATGCAAATAGCTGCGTCAACCTGCCAGATTCCACTTCCAGCAGCTCCAACCCTTCACAGCCCACTTAGCCCATATTCCCCAAGCACTTCAAGCGCTGGTTCAACAGGGATCCATCGGGCTTCTCGATGACTTCTCCTGCAATGCCTGTGCTCAGAAACTCGCAACACGCACATCACAAGCAGCGAAATGGGATAAATCGTCAGTTTTGAGCCTTTTAAAGTGCAGAGCAGAAATACCTCTGCATGCACCGTGTGTTGACGTTTGCAGATCCAGACGTTCCTCCTCACTCCTCATAGCACTTTCATGTCAGGCCCTGAAGTTTTTTTTCTTGCTCTTGTTTGCCGATCATACTCTGCAGGGTCTGCATCATGCAGGGACACCCAACATAACAGATAGAGGGAAGTCAAAATAAAATAGAAGTGCTGAAAGCTTTAGTGTAATTGTTTTGGATTTGGAGCCTGGATCGAGGGGTGAGGACAGAGTCTGCAGATAATTAAAGCTTTTGGGGTAAACAAACACAGAACTCCTCTGGTTTTGGAGAAACAGGGAATGTCTACTATGTTCATTTGCATAAGAAGACTGAGTAAATAATAATTGAGTGGCAATAATCTGGATAAATCCATGAGATTTATGTTATCCCATAAAGGCCTTAATCCATAAGTATTTACATTTATTGCTGCAAGCTCTAAAAATACATCACTGATAAAAACAAGTTTTGACATTTTTAACTGGGAACAAATAAACATAAATAAATATAATAAAGGGAATAAGGCATCAACACAAAGAATGTTTTTAGTTAAAAGGACAAGTTCTCTTACAAATAATTGGACCTTGGACAGAAAAAGTAGTGAGCCAGCTTTCACTGTTTAAATTAAAAACTGGGGCAATAAAAACATAAAAAAAAAACTGTCTGGTATTTACAAGCACCGCTTCAGTGCATAGGGAGTTAACTCCTACAGCTTAAAAAAGATAAAAGTTAGTGAGAAGAACTGCTGAAATTGGGTTTTCTTTATGATAAGTGAGCTGTGTGCAAAGTTTTCCGAGGGAAACATACTTATGCCAAGGCATTCCCGACATTGTTGAATGATGGGAAGTGATGGGAAGTTCAGCTCTGTCCAGAGAGCCGGATCTTTTGGCTTATCTTACAGAGAAAAGCCAGATCTTCCAGCTCCTGAATGGCTCTTCATCTAGGATCTATTGAGCTCAATATGTAACCTTAATGTAGTAAAAATTAAGTTTTTTTTGTGTAGAAAACCTTGTTTGTGTTTAGTGTTTTTATGAAAGTCATTACAATTGCCTAATTTTAGCATTAATTCTGTTACAAGACCAATCTTTAGCCAATATCTTTACACTGCAGCCAGATGCTGCTTCGCTCTCGAGTCACTCATAGTTATACTACAACACAACGCACTCACCCTCTCTCCTCACCACTGTCTGCTGTCTCACACACTCCTATTTCCTTACATGTGATCGTCCAGATGGTCGCTATGCTGGCTAATCAAAAAGTTCTAGTGTGAGCAGAGCTGGGGCTGAGCACCGTGAAAAGTAAGCGGGGAAAGGAAAAAACTTGCAGTATGTACAGTCTCGGCTCTCAGAGCCTATTCTTTTGAGCATGACACATCACGAGCAGCTACACTTGGTAATAAGGTGTATGCATCCACATTAGATGGCATTTGTTGAGTGATGTCACAATACATTTGTTCAACTCTCAGCAGCTTCAAACTTGCAAGGCCAAAGTTTCTCTAAGCTGAGCGTGCTACCTTTATGAAAAAGGGGTGGGACTAGATAAGTTTGTTACTTCTTCCTACACCCTTTTCGAACTGAATCTGTTATAATTTCTTGTAAATATTAATGACAGTAGAAAAAATGCTGTAATTGCTATTTGCCTTTGCTTACCTTTTATATTTTATTTTTGATGGATTTGTATAGAGATATACATATGTACGTTTGCCATTTTAAGTTCGAAATAAAACATTCATACATTCATTTGTTACGTCTTCACCGTCAATTAGTCCGGAGGCTGTCGATAAACATCATAATCCACCAGCGTAACATTTCTTTCTATTTTAGATGCATTGACCTGTACTGACACAGCAGAACTTGAGCCAGGAACGCTTCAAGGACTTGTAAGGATTTCTCAAAGTTGACTCGACATCAGCTAATATACCCTGATGTGTGAATGCAGCATCAACCATGGGTGATCAGGTTATTAGCTGACTGAGACTGTGTTCACACGATATGTAAATATTGGTTTGTTGCACAACCAAAAATGACATTACAGACATTACAAGCAGAGGGGACCAAACGTCACTACACACTGGCATCCGACCTCAGCATTGTTATTTTAGTGTTCAGAGACTGAACTACAAAAAATGGGGGGCAAATCGTGGAAGAGTTTTGAGTACCATTTTAAACCAAGCTAACATTTACTACGCTCTTTCCTTGGGTTGTAGTGTGAATAAAGTCCAGCAGCATGACAGCAAGCAATGTAAACTCAAGGAGCCTTGACAACAGAGGGATCATCTTGTGAAACTTTCCATAGCTGTGTTAAAAATCGCTCACTATCACGGATATAGTGCACTATATAGTGTGTTCGCTATTTTGTAGTGTTGTTCGAATTCTCAGCAGTTAATTTCAGTAGAAGTAGAAGAGAAGGAAAGCTGTTAGGCGCTGCTTTCATTCATAAATGTAAAAAAAGGTGAAAGTATCTTTAACACGTTCGTAGCGTAGCTCTTTAACGTCTTTTAGCGGCTGTAAACAGCTTGGAAATTTGCTACTTATCTTCCCGAGTGCCTGGTTTGTTTACCTGAATTTTGGCGCGTCCACTTCCATCACAGGAATATCCAGTTCATCTGCTGATGCTACGACGTTTAGAAAATTTCAGTGTAGTGTCTGAAATGTCATTTGGTCATTCCCTATGTAGTTCACTATTTCACTTACACTACATAGGGTATAGTGAGTGAGTGGATGATTTCGAACACAGCTCATGTGTGGCTCCAAAGAATGTTATGGACCATCAAGTGGATTTACTGTATCCGCCCCTTCTCTTGTTCCCTTTGGCACATGAAGGGAAAAAAGTCCCTTCTTGACCTGTAGAGAACCCCCTGTAATTAGAATTTGCATACTTTGCTTTTCATTTATATCTTTATCTTTTAGTTATTGTAACAACACTTCATGAGAATGAGATTAGTTCGACTCTGTTTCAGTTTGGTATCTGAAACACAATGCTCTGCTTGACTTAGGCCATTTAGAAAGCTCTAGGTATTTCATGTTTGATTGGAGCTGCTTGGTAAATGCTCAGCACAAAACAAGACAAGATAAACAGATTTAGATTAACTTTCCCTTCACTCCATTTCTACCACCATCCCTAGGCAAAGAAATCACTCCAACTGGATGAATGAGCCTCTGTCTTTGAGACAAATGTGCAACAGGATAATGTTTGGACTGTGAAAAATGTTTCCAGAGTTTGCACATTGTGTTAAGCCACCATTTAAAGCCCTGTCAATACCTGCAGCTAAGTATTGATCCCTTGAGTCTTGGTGAAGGCCTGGAGCTTTGCAGCGTATTGATATATTATGTAGATTCACTTTGCCGTGCTTGGAAGAGCTGTCTGTGTGATGATATAAGACCATGACAACAATCTCATCTATTTATGTGACACAAGTATTATGGATTTCAATAACACCTCTGGGCTGCAGATACATTTTAGTTTAGGGGATGTTCTGATGAAGGATGCATTATTCTGTTTGAAGAGTACAGTCAAAAAGCACAATATGAACTGTGGCTTTAAATATCTAAAGTTACCAGTCAGCTTCCTGTTTGTAATGCAGGTGTTGATGCTACTTTGAGGGGTAAACAGGATTAGGGAGTAAAGTAAATTGCACTGTCACTTTGTGATGGGTACTGAGGCTTTTTCCCTGTGACATGACTGCTACAGACTGACTTAAACACAGATGACAAGGTGTTGCTATGGCGACCTTGGAGAGCAACCTGCAGCAGCCTATTCATGGACGGTTTATGCAAACACAAAGATGAGTGTATCTATGGCACAATTTGGTGGTAAAACATCAAAGAGAACGAGGTTAAACACTCAGAAACATGGAATATTTTTATTAAATCAAAGGAGCAGTGACTTGACTATGAGATATAAGTCTGATCATAAGGCATACTCAGATTACTGCACCCTTAAATGTGAAAGTTCATTTGAAAGCCAGTGACAGTTTACATATTTTTGGTCGACATTTTTCTAAAGTTTAAGTTTAAAATATGACATTTACATGGAAAGACATTAAATTGATATTTCAGCACATTTTAAGCAGAGGTGTATTTGCTACTTGACAATAGTCAGTGAAATGGCTGATGGTGCTCACATTGAGTTTTACGTAAAGAAGATCCACAAGACTATGTTGGGTTGAATGTACAATTAGGAAATACATTTCAGAGCATGTTTTTTTCCTCCAAGAAGTTTCTGTGTTTTGCACTATTTTACGATGCAGCAAAAGGCTAAGTCTTGAGCCTTCAGAATCTTTAAAAAGTACTGACATATCACTTTAAAAACAGGCAATATCAGATCAAAATAGCATTTTGCTATTTCCCATTTATCACATCAAAAATCGTGTGTGAGTGTTCACCACAAGTATTATTTCAGGTATTATTCTGCCATGGTTGTTTTAAATCCCATTGACTTCGGAGGGTTGTGCACCAGTAACCTTGGATCTTCCTGATTTAATGTCTGTAATCAGATAGATCCATCTTGCCATATGCCAATCAGTACGGAGCCCAAAGTGTGACAGCCAAATCAGCACCCTTTAGAGCAGGTGGGAGAAATAAGGGAGACGACAGCGGGAAGTGATTACTCAAAAAGGGATTAGCATAGATGCTAACAGCTTTAGTCGCAGTTTAATCGGTACTTGATGGCATTTTTTAAGAAAAAATAACATCGCAAACTTTTCAATGGAAACAACTTCTTTTGCTCCTCTTACATGTTTTGCTGAGAGGTTTTTCTGCGTAATGGCTTATATTCTGTCCTTTACACTGCCGCAGTAGCGCCCACCTGCTATATTTTTTTTTTCCCATTATGAATGTGATTGATCAATCAATCTTCTAATTACCTGCTAGATATGCTATGAAAGGTTCTGCCCATCCTCAAACACTTTCTATGGGCTCTTTCCCAGATGGACAAGTGAGGTACTTTGAAAAGTTTGTCTGGCGTGTCAGGTTAGGCGAAGGGTCCGTCCCAATTGTACCCCTTAGACTTTTTCTTACCCCTTACCCCTTGGTTTAAGGCGTTCACGTCTAAGTGGTGTCCCAATACACCACAGGGCTAAGGGGAAGGGCTAAGATCAAGGGCTACACAGTCCTCAAAATGAAGACAGACCAGGACCTCACTTGAAACCAAAGGATAAGAGAATTTCCTATAATACACCATGCCTAGAGACAAGAAGTAGAGCACCAAAGGAAGCACTTAATTATTATAAGTAATTATTTTTTCATCAAGTAATTATTAATCATGTTTTGTTGCTCATATTGTAAAATTTCTTGTTTCAACAAGCTAGCTCTCACAGCCGTGGCTACGGTTATTGTGGCGTCTGCTTACGTCACAGCCAGCAAGCAGCGCTGGGTGATAACGTTGCGGGAATCAAGTGGCGTCTTGATTCTCAGCTGTTTGTTTCACCCTTTCTCCTTGGCCATCAAAACAGAGGGGTAAGTAGAAGGGGTAAGGCGAAGGGGAAGGGCTAAGGGGTAGAGCTGGGATTCATCAACTCAGTTCTGTGATTTTGGTCTTACTCCAAACCACTCAATGTCAGAAATACCTTGGTAGAGGTTTTTACTCTCAAAAAACACTTTTACTTCCAGATTGTATTTACAAATTTTAGCAACATTTGTAAATACAACTACACTTGAACTTGAAAGTTAACCATTTTTTAATAACAGATTACAATAATCACACATGTAGTTCCATTAACTTTAATCATCAACTTGATGGCACACATTAGCTCGATTCAAACATAAACACCAATTACATATCATATTTTCATTGATCGCACCACCACAAAATCCACACAGCTCTTTCTTCCTACTCTCTATCATCAGGTGACTGCCTACTTTGTGAGTGCTTAAAACCACCAGAGAGTAATTCTAGCTCAATTCCTATAACTGACAGAATAGTCGGTGTCATACTTTATAATTGAGACATCAGTGGTGCAAGGCTCGACTACTTTAATAACCTCAGATTGAGTCATTGAACCTTTTGTACTGGTCTTTTTAAAGAACTTCCTGTTGTGTGCTCACGGCTTCAGACGCGTCATCGTGACCCACATAAAATAGAGTTTCTGCATCATTTCTCTTTGTTGGTAAAATGACCTAAAAATTGAATAATTTTGGAAACTATGCAAATAGGCAAAGCAAATGACCATTATGATTATGCATCATTGAAATTCAGATGAAAAAGATGAAGCCCCTATTTTGTAACATCCATCAATATGGTAATTTTAACATTTACTCCCCCTGTTCTCGGCTTTCTTGCTTCTGTACTTTCTGCACTCCGGGACTTGAAAACACACACACACACACACACACCAACAGCAACAGAATTATCCTACTTAGGTGAAGTTGCTTTTTTCCTCCTTGCCTACTTATTCTGATATTAACATTCCAAGATATTAATTACCAAACTATCTTTGTCACGAATTTCATTTAATGTGCTCCAGGCACCCCAGTCTCCAGACACTCCCTCATGCTTAACCAAAGTATGCAAATTTCAGAGGACTCCTCTAATAATTAACAAGATTTTCAAAAAGGCTAAACAAGCCAAATCCATTACCATTAAATCCTTTTCAAGCTTTTTTACCCAAGGAAACTGAGAAGATTAGGCACATACAATACAGCAGACAGGTATTTTTGAATACTTTACAACACGGTGGATTTTCTATAATGGAAGTATTTTTAGTTTTAGTATATTGCTATGGGTTTGAATTTTAATGACAGAAAATTTTGGCAGATGGAGTGTTAGGTTATTCCAAGCTTCTTTTTTGAAGAAATATGTTGATCAAAAACAGAATAATCCATTACCAGTCGTTAAAATGTCAACACATGGAAAAGTTACATGAGCCTATATGCTTAAAATTGATGTTTATTGACACCTGAATTGTTTCATAAATCATTACTTAACATTAAATAACATTGTTTGTAGCTTCAGATGTATAACTGTGAGAGGAGTTGTTTTGTCAAGTGCTTTGGCTCAGAGGTATCCCTCCCAATGGAGGTTCAGACAGTGCAGCTCAGAAATCCCCCCCCCAAAAATGGCATGTACAGTTTATATGTCAGCTATCTATCTATCTGTCTGTCTGTCTGTCTGTCTGTCTTGATCACTTTTTGTGCCCCTTTTCCATGTGGGCTGGTTTGTTCTGATTAGATTGATTGGTCTACTCTGAGCATTTGTCAGTTTAGTGCCATTTCTGACAGTTTGGTATTCCTGTTGTCTTGTTTTCAGCTAATAGTATGTTTCGTACATCCTTAAACTCTATCACATCATATTGTGTCGAATATTGCCATGCTTATTGTCAATTCCTTCGCAACCATATCATACATAGTTTCATCAAACTATGACATACTATATCATATCCTGTATTGTTTTCTGCTGTCACATTAGATTTTGTTGTATTCTCTTGTATTATCCTGTCATTCCCATTCCTGTGATTTTACCTCACAAGTGCACAGTTTCATTGCCCATTAGCATATAACCTGACATGACTTTCCTTTGTAGCAGTGCAATTTTCAACAAGCTCTATTTCAAAAGCATTGCTGTTATTTTTGTCATTAAGTCAGCCTCTTCTACGTAAAGGAAATCAATGTTCTGTATTATTTTTCTGCTCCAAAGCAAGCTTAAGTTTATGCTTCAAGGAACAAAATCAGCAATTTCTTGATATCCATCAAAATAAAACCAAACAGAGAGCTGAAGCGCTGCCGGGAAAACAGTGGCTGTGTCTGCAAAGCAACAACACACAGTTTAGGTTTCTCCTCGTCTGCCTGCCTAAAAATAAAGCTGAATTGCAGCCAGGGAAGGTCAGTATGGATTATGGAACGCTGCGCTCCCCGCGGAAAAGAGTTGTTTGTTGTCCGTCCCAATGTCAGATCGAGAATCAGGAGGGAAAGTGCCTCTCTCAGCAGGTCCAGACTTCCTGTCAATGATAATCCAATGGAATGGCTGATCTGGGCCGGATGGAGCCATGCCAGGAAGAAAGGAAGGAAGAAGAAGCTTGTGTGGTGTTAAGAAAGTGTTCAGCCTGATGAAGAAAGTAAAGGAAATCCATCTGCATAAAGATTTTAATCTGGATATTGCTGTCTTTTAAGTAATTCTAAATAAGGCAATTACATGACGGAACATTTAGTTAATTCAGCAAATCTCTGGAGCATTCTTTGGCAATAAATCTTTAAACACACATTTTGTAATTTTCACATCCTGAAAGAATCAATCAAACACAAGATGACATGCCAAGACACGCTGTCAGCTCCACCTACCTCCTCTTTCTTCTCTGTTTGCTTAAAGTTGAAATGATTTATATTCAAAAACTGCATTCAGTGCTGCTAACACAAAGAGTAAACCACTGTGATTATTTCATGAATAAATACAATGAAAATGGTATTGGTTTATTTCCAACTACTTTCTTTTAAGCAACGTTTCCACACACAGTCTTGATATAGTTTATGATATACAAGTAATAGTAATAATAATGATAAACATCAAAAATAACACTTTCGGGTGTGTTTTACTCTGAGCTAACAACTCTAATTTGATTTGGAGCAAAAATAAAAACAAGTTTGACCTCCAAACAACTGTAATTCAAGCTATGAGACAAAAAATACTTAAACACATCATAGTGAAATGTCATTTACTTGTTCATAATTCTTCTGAGCAGTTACTGAACAAATCATAATGTAATTATTGAAAATAGATAAAAATAAATGCATAATGTTAGCAATTTGCAGTTTATCTATACAATGCAACACAACTATGGATAAGAACATCAACTTAAGTACAATATGCAATTTAAATGTAAAAAAAAAAACAATATAATTTCACCCCTGTTAAAGATTAGGCATTAAGGTTTAAGCCAGTATCAGCATTTCCATTTCTTACAGCTAAATTTGATCCAATAAAATACTTCTCTTCATTAAATAATCTACTTTACTATGCTATCATAAATGTATCATTATGTTATTAACTGGACCTCAAACACATAAATCACAGCATGTATATGTTGCATAGCATGTGTAGCTCACAAAGGATAATTTAATTACCTTGAACAATTTGCTTTGGTGATTCTGTCCCAATGTGAACTTTTACCTAGATTTCAACACTGGATTCAAATTTTTGACCAACAGGACTGAAAATATATATTTTTTTACAAAACGTTCTTTAAGAGGTTGATTGACTAACAGAAGGAACAGACAGGCCCTCACTTTAAAGGAGACATATCATGCTTGTTTCTCCTTTTCACTATGCCAGACTAGGATGCCTGTAAAGCATTTCTGCCCTCAGTACAAGTCATTTAGTTCCTTCATTGCCCCACAATAGCGTTCTCAAAATCCTCATTTTAAGCCACTATGAAGCTCTTGTTGAAACACGAGGATCTCAGGATGACCTACACTTACCTCACAACGTCACAGCCCTTTGTGCTCTGATTGGTCAGTTCTATCGGGGGTAGAGCCAGCTTGTCCTTCTTCTTCTACTGTATTTTCCGGCAGGCTCAAAGCAGCGACCGCGCATTGAGTCCCCCTACAGGCCAGAGCTGGTAATGAGTGAGTGTGAGCTAGGGATCTATATACTGCTGCTGGACGAATGTGTTCCTCGGTGATGGTTTCGTGGCTAATGGACATCACAGAGGAGGAAGTGTTTTATCAGATTACTCCAATAAAATGAAAGGTACCTCGTGTCGTCACGACGATTTAAATCTCGCGGACGTCTCGCAATGACCTATTTTCAGAGGCATCAAATCTCGTTCTAGGATATCAGAAAAAATACAATATCTCATTTTTTGAAAATTAAGGGGGTGTAAGGTCTTGTTTTCAAATTTATTATATTATATGTAAGTATTAAATCATGCATCAGCATGATATGTCTCCTTTAAATCAAGAAGTAATCAGCAGAGTTGAGCAGAGATCACAGTGTATCTCCACAAGTCATCTTTTGATTTAGTCCCAAGTTTACAAAAATCCAAAATGTTAGCAGTAGAAATGGGTGGAGCTCTCCTTACAAGTTTTCTATTTATTTATTCATATTTGAAAGAAGTGTCTTTGTTAAGGCTCCCAAATGGGCAAATAAGTAAGCAGCAGAGGTGGGGGAAACAATTATTGTAATGTAAAGTGTGCTTGTTCAGAAAATAGTCAAAATTTTGTAAAAAGTAAAAGGTCTGCTGCAGAGTTAGGCAGAGCATACTGTGCTACTGTTATGATGTGTATTGCCTGTTAAACATCCTAAGTTAAAAGAGGTGAGGTGGGCAGAGATGAACAGCATGTCTCTTGACTTTGTGGTGTGTTGTTTGGCCACACTGTTATGGCTATGGGAGGAGGATGGGATACATGGCATGGGGGCGTGGCAGCAGCACAAAACAATAACATAAAGCTCCAGATTGATCCAGTAGCTATGCCCAATCCTTTATAAAACTGTCTTTGCCATAACATCCATGACATGTCTTGTCATGGCAGCTCTGTCATGGCAGCCACCACTGTGAGACACAGACTGTTACAAAATAAAATATGATAGATTTCTCTGGCTTTGAAAACTGTCAGAAATATTCAAGGTAATGCAAGAAACCAACTTAAATATAAAAATGACTTATCATTAGTGATTTTTATGGTCAAAAGTTATACATTTAAAAAAGCCATAAGATGTTTCTGACAATAGTCTATACTCTCCCTCTGTTAAGAAAGTAACATTTCCTCTTTGGAGGACAAAACCACATCATGTCTCCATACTGTGAAGTCTGTGCTAACACCTATTGGCCCCTGAACGCTGCCTTGGGAGGCCAAACCTTGTTACTATTTTTACAATCTCTTAACTTGATTCTAGGCCAACAGGAGTTGTAGTGGAGTTCTATTAAGTTGTCTGTAACGGGAGGAAAGAGAAAACTTTCTGTTAGGGGACGTGAAATAACATCAAAAGAGAGCTTGGCAGAGATGGAGGTCACACCTGAGTTTGCTGACAGAACAGTGTGTTCCTTCTTATCTATCCAGATGGTGGAGTCTCATAGAGGTGTTAGGTGAGTCCCAATTACCGGAGCTGTGGAAAGTCCTTTTTTGCACCCGTGTGCTTTTAAACGGAGTCCAAGATCCATCCTTCTGTGTACGCTGTGGAATAAGTACAAACACCTGGTGGCAGTGATGCTTCAGCTCCTTTGAAGGTCTGAAACCAGGAAATTCTTGCTGCTACATAGAGGTGACTTCAGATGAGGTCAAAAGTACATTGTCATTTTTATCACTGATGACTTAGTTAAACTGTAATTCATGAAATCTTTCAACAAATCAAGATGTATGTAATATACAGACAACCACTGTGATGATTTGTTTCATCCCAGTCTCCAGTTACTGCAAAAACCTGTTGTATAAGACCTACTCTTTTAATACTAAGTGTCAGCTATTTTCCCAAATTAACGGGATAGTCAGGCTTTTCCTTAAGTAGGGTATCTTGAGACCTGTAACACTAGTTAATATGATTTAGTAAATATAAAAATAGTTCTAAACACAGGGGCTTTGATGAGTTAAAGTAAAATGAAGTAAAATAAATGTCTTTCTATTGCATCCAGTCAATCAATTGTTCTTTGCTTACCCTAAAATATTAACTACAAGGCTTTTTGTGGCGTTATCAACTGCTGTGTATCGTCTTGCGTCCATGACCTGCTCTCTTCCCTCAGGGACAAAGCTTGCAAATGGCTTCACTCACAATCATATTTATTTGTGCCACGGGCCTCAAGCAACCTCACTTAAAAAAACCTGAAGTATCCCTTTAAGGGGACAGCAAATAGAGAACGATAATAGGAGAGGGAGTTGGGAGTAACAACCAGAAGGGGTGTCAGAATTTAAATGTAAGCCAGGATACAGCCATATGGAGTACTGGGTTACCGCTGAATCATCATCTTCCTCAGACCCATTTTTACCACCTACTTTTTATCTGAAAGGTTAACCTGGGAGACAACACATACCAGCATAAATATGTCAGTAAGGGCCCCTTAACCCTGTACACCCTGTACAAGGCTGACAGAATCACTTTTAAACTACATCTGTTCCTCCATCATGTATTAAGATAAAATATTAGCATACTGTCAAAGAGGCAAACCTTGTGATGCTTGCATATTTCAAAAGACTGCTTATTTGAAGACAAGTTACCAGCAGACGTAAGAACGCTGTGAGTCTAAACTTGACAATTATGGACATGGCTAAGAGCTCTGCTACAGCATAATAAGAGTGCAAACTCCACATGGCTGTACAGGAACTGAACTTGTGGAAAAATGGTTCTGTTGCATAGGGTTCAGGTTTAAAGTCTGGTCATCGTCCCAAAAACCTCAATATTTTTGTGGTTTTATTAAATCAACAAATGAAAAAATAAGGGGGCAATCTGAGAGAGCTGATCATTGTCAATAGCTGGACTTACACACTGATGTTTTGGCCAACTTTTGCCTCGTAAAAGGACTCAGTAATCGTCTGTTGGGCATCACTGATGTTCATCATTGATGTCTAAAATTTCATTTAGATTAAACATTTCCAACATTAAATCCCGCATGCCCTTAAGTGCAGCTGGTTAACCTCTGACCTTCACTACCCTCAGTTACAGCTACACCTTTGTCTGTGCTGACTCCAGCTCCTTCCCTCTCAGGACTGGACTTCTGTTGTACGACATCAGGTGCCCTTTTGGGACAGCTGACTTTTGTCTTTTAGGCATACTTTTGGAGTTCATTGAGTGATGTTGAATTATGTTTGTACAAGGTTCACAGCAGTGCCAAGCTCTGTTAAGCCAAAGTTCACCCAAGTTGAGCGTGATACCCATGCTTTACATCTACACTGGTGAACTTGGAAAATCAATCTATGAGTCGGGGGCCATAAGGAAATGTGATACTCCACCAGCCCATTTCTCTCCACTTTGTCGACCCGCACTTACCACAGCAAGATTTATCCTGGGAACATACTTCCAATTAATTTTATGACTTCTCAACATTGGTCATGGTGTTGCAAAATGTTCTTGGGCCTTTGTAGCTTCACATGAGGAAGTAACCGTTGACTTTGCTCTCCTTTTGAGCTTGTATGCCATACCCCCTTACTGTGGGCATAGCTCATTCTGTTAATCATGTGTAAAGGGCCTTGGTCCTGATCTAAAATAGAAAAGTATCTGATAAAAAGCAGCTGTTCCCACAGTCAAAAAGCCCTGGTTCAGGTAGATGTTGCACTTGTATTGTAAAGAGCCCTCAACACACAATGGGCAGAATTGTGCTTTCAGCCCCCCTCTGTCAGAAAACCAGCTTTCTATTCTTCAATTTTACCAGATGAGACACAGATGAGACACAGAAAAGTCACAGTGTTGATGCTTCGAATGGAGGCTCGGATAATTACACCCAATCTGAGGAGCACAAGTGAGTCATTGAATAAATTATGAGCAGAGCACCCATCACCAAAGCAAATGAACACACATAGGCACTTACCAAGCTCACCTCATTCTGGAGATCGCCTTTCATCCTCGTCTCCATCACTTATGTTGAATTATTTGACTTCCCAGCATGACACAGCATTAATGTCCATAGTTATTGGCAGTGACGTTAAAGGTGGCACTGCCTATTTGTGTTCACCTAGTTTGATCCAGCCACTTAAGCAGCCACCGCCTGTTTCCTTGTGCTGGAGAAAGAGCGGTGTCATCACATTATTGAGTTATGCTAATGCATGATTGACTGACTCTTGAAGAAAATCAATGTGCCAGCTAGAGTCACAACAGAATAATAGTCCTTAGGGATGGGAATCGAAAACCGATTCCTTTTGAGAATCGTTAACAGCTGCATCAAAGAATCGGTATCATTAATTTTTTTGCTAATCAATTCCTTATCAATTCCATCCACAGACAAGGTTCAGAAGCATCAGCATTGTAACTTTATTTTAATTGCACCTACTACACAACCTTAAGTGAGTGGACACACCAGCAATTTGCAGAAGCAGTTATCTATGCTGTCACGTGTTTGACATTATTGCCACTGAAAATCAAAGCAACATTCGCCCACATTGAAAATCTGCAGGAATTGATAAGGGAATCGTTAAAGCATTGGATCAATTAGCAGGATCGTTAACAGCATTGGTACTGATAAAATCTTATCAGTTCCCATCCCTAATAGTCCTTGTCTTGTTTGATATTATGTAAGATAGCATCTAAACTACTTTGATGTTGATGCATCAAAGTATACAGTAATTGTTGAGGCATAGTACTATAGTGTGATGTATCTGAGAAAATAGGCAGATTTTCCACTTCGATGTACACACGAAACTTTAATTTTGCTTGACTGACCGGTCTAACCATCAGAACAGCTCAGGAAACATGGAACCAAGCATCTACATGTAAATATTATGAAAAAGATTTGCAAAGTGTAGCTTGCATTGGCATTGCTAGAACTGCTGGTCTTTGATCCTCTCTGCATATATGTAAACATTGAGCGGAAATATGAGAGTTTAAGCTGGCACAGCCGACATGCAACCTTACCTCCATTTTCTGTACATTACCAAGCAGTCCAGGTCCTATGTGAAGCTATCAGTACTATTCTTTCACTGTGCATGTTTACATCTAGATAGACGAGCACTGAGGCAGCTCAGCAGTGGCCAGCTTTTCTGGCTCGGAGTGACAGGTTGTGGCATGATGTTCTTGTTGTTTGGCTTTGCATTGGCCTTTTGCATATGTGTTTGTTAAAATGACTACAACTAGAGGACACATCAGAAAGCTCAGGCTGTATACTACTTCTTGTTTGGAAGGATGTAGACTACAAATGTGACAACAGTTAGTTTGATTACAGGTTAATAGCAAAAATGATAGAAAATAAAAATAACATCAGATTAGCATAATCCACTACTGGACAGAGCACTCCAGAATTATCATCTGCACTCTTGTTTGCAATGATTTTCTCCAAGACTGGGTGCTACTGTTGGGGTTTCGGTTTAATGGGTGACAGTGTTAGTTGATTTCTTAAAGTTGGCTATATCAATATGTGCTCACTTTTGCGTATGTATTGTAATGTTTCTGTAATGTTTGACCTTCATGTCAGCTGTTGATACTGGGAAAAAAATAATTTCAGCCGGACTGATAATAAACTATTTGGGCTGTTGTACCAGTGCTGTACTGGTAATGTGCATCCTTAATAAAAGGGTTCTAGAAAGCTACATTTAATCAGGCCCAAGTTGATCAGTGGCATATATAGTAAGAGTTGTTGAATGGGTAAGTGCAATCAATAGTGCTTGAGTTGTCAGATGAGAAGAAACGCATTGTAAGAGCTCAAGTCCGTGTACTATTAAAGCTCGGGTCTACGATTTGAAACCGCAGCCTGCCCCCCCCTTCCCTCACCTCTCTGCTCCGTGTTCCAAGATCCCGCCCCCAGCTCGTGTCGCCTCATATAACAGCAAGCCCCCTCGGGCAGAGCTACGAGCGACTAGCACAATATATCAGCAGCAAACTCAATCAAAAACAGCTCAGCTCAACTGAAAGTATCAAACACGACAGACATCTCCCTTGTAACACACAGCAGTAGCCATTTCAACTGGACCGGCGGCAATGCGGGTCTGGCGCCGCCAGAGCGGAGCCGAGTGTGGGGGAGGATTTATCTTTCTCAGCCTGTCCTCCCCAGCTCAGCTTACAGTGCTAACGATTAGCGGCTAACAGGCTAACCCGCTCCCCTACAAGTTATTAGCCCGTGCAGGCACAAACTAACCAGAGTTATTCAGCAGACATCTCCCACTGTAGTAAACAAAGCCATTACCTGATCAACCAGGGGCGAAACGGCCGATACTGAAGGTCTGACGGCCGGCTGAGGCCATTCGTTAGCCGTTAGCCCGCTAACAGGCCTCAACCCGCGGGCAGAGCTCCGTTG
Organism: Scarus forsteni; assembly: GCA_036419115.1. Taxonomy (NCBI): domain Eukaryota; kingdom Metazoa; phylum Chordata; class Actinopteri; order Labriformes; family Labridae; genus Scarus; species Scarus forsteni. Next base: position 22,031,720 of record JAZDUH010000544.1, on the reverse strand, counting down.
GGCCCCGCGGGAGAGGGAGGCGGCTTCGGTCTCGGCGCTAGGCTTTTCCGGCTCCATGATAGTTCAGTAGCTAACGCTGCTAGCTGCTCACTGGAGGTAGAGGGGAGGAGGCGGGACCATGGGCATGACGCTGCGTACTACGTAGCGAGGGAGACGAGGATTGGATGGACTCACAGACCAACTCACGGACCAATTAATAGTCGCAGGTTCTTAGGTTTGATTGGTCAGCTAGTATGCAGCTTTTCAGCGGATATACTGAATGGATTTTTTTCGTTCTTTTTGGTCTTTATACTGTGTAGATAGGACCATAGGACCATAACAGCCTTATAAACGGTGTTATTAAGATGTACAAAGCTTCCAAATCGTAGACCATAGCTTTAACATATCCTACCAAGACTCTATCATTTAGATGACCACGCAACATCACTGATGTGTCACATGCACTATCAGTAACAATTCTTCAAGTATAATGCAATTAGGTTTGGTTAAAAAGAAGAAAATGTATTCTTTTTTCACCAGGACGGATGTCATATCTCTTGCAAACTTTAAAAGAATCTTGGGATCAGTTGAACTAGGAAAAAGTGAAAGGTTCAATAAAAAAGAAACAGAGCCATAACCCAGCGTTATGGTTTTATTGTTGCTGTTATACTCTCTGTATTAACAATAAAAAGTAACAGTGTCATCAAACAAAGCATCATAAATGTTCAGGTTAACCAGAGTTCATGTGACGATTGCTGTGTTTGGCCCCCTCTCTGAGCTGTTCTCTAACATCAGTGTCACACATGATGGCAGAGTCATCCCACTTTATGACAGGCAGCCTAACTCCACAGGACAGCCGGCACCATATTACCCATCACCTGTGATGAGTACTGAAATTACACTGACCCATGATGACCATTCCTTTATGTCTGCAGTAATTGTGCGTCCGTGTATCCTCAGGTGGCAGCTTTAATTGTAGACTGAAGAGGGGGAAAAAAAGCCAGTCAGAGGACAAAAGTTGAATCGTTTCCTGAAAGCAGGATATTAATTATGATGTGCTGTAATTGCACATCTATGGGGCAGGCCAATTATCAGATTGAAGCCAGAGCTGGCAGCCGGGGTCCCCTGTGTTTGGAAAGAAGTGACACGACTAACTGTGAGATCGCCACTGCTGAGACTGAGTCACATCAGATCAGATCATATTTACCACAAATAGAGTCGGGGTCATCAGGAGGTACGAGGGAGGAAATGAACACATGGCATGTTAAGACATTGTAGGCGCTTATGTCCTCATTCATCAATGCCTTATTTAAACAAGTTGGACTTTGACACCTTAAGTTCTGATGGTGATTATTGTGATTAATCTACCTTTACAAAATGAGAAAAGCTTGGAGTATTAATGTTTTTTTTCAAAATAATAATGTGGCATAATAATAGTAATCTGGTTTATATACACTTAAAAATGAGATGGTAGGATTGAATATTTTTGGACTTATCTTGCATATTCATTATCTTGTATTTTCCATTTTAAGTCCTTAAAAAAGTCCAATAAACAAGGGAAAAAATTATACAATACAGAAGGTAGATAATCAAGGCAGATTCCGTTTCTTAAAATTTGTGTGAGAAAGTGAATAACAGACAAGAAATGCATCAGAATTAATAATGTACATGCAAGCTCCAGCTTGTGACAGTCAACCTACCTGATGTATGATCCCGACCTTCCACAACATACAGCATAGCTCTTCTAGGTCTATACATTATGCCTGGAAAAGAATAAAAGGAATACACAAGAGAAAAATAGCAAGATGTCTGATGAGAGAGCTTAGTTAGTGGACGGTGGAAGCAGATCCTGGGTGAGGACCCTGTCTGGAGCTAGCACTCATCCCTGCCTAACTTTTCTTTACCTCCTCCTGCTCCATAATTTTCATTCTGCAAGACAGGAGAGAATAAAACTGAAGAAATTAGTCATTTTCATGTACTGCGACTTGGCATAAGCCCTCTTTATTTCAAACTCATCAATTGGATTTCCTTTGTTGTTATCCAAAATGCCCTCTGAAGTTGGGACTCTAACTCGTAAAATTTAAAGATCCAAACCTCGTAACTGGAACCCAATAAACTCAGGGACGTCATTCCAAAAATGAAGTCTGACACCTGCTGTAAATCACACTCTCCTTCACTGCTTTATACGGCATCTTCTTTACTGTCCTTTAAAAATGATGTTCCTGCATTTTCAATTCTCTAAGGGCATCTTCACACCAATCACATTTAGTGCGCACCAAAGAAGTTTTGGGCCAGGGTTTGGTACGTTAGTATCAATGTGAATGTAACCACCGCACTTTGGTGCACACCAAATCAGCCGGTCTGAGACCTCTATGAAGGGGTGGTCTCGATCCGCTCCATCTCCCTACATTTGGTGCGGTTTCACTGGTGTGAAACAAAGTGTTCCAAACTGATCTACTTTGATGCATTACTTCCTGTTAATCCCGCGGATGAATCGTTTGCTTACTTAATTTGTTGATTTGTTTATTCTGGTTGAGGATTTCGATGATTTACGAGGGTCCAGAAGGTTGCTGATGCCATCTCAAACACGATAAAAAAACACACTTGAAGGAAAATGTAGAAGAGAGCGAAACGTAAACATTGGTTGTTTGGTGTAGGTAATGGTTACCATAGTAGTCTCTTCTTCGTTCTCCTCTGTAGCAGGTTTGGTAACCAGTTACGTGCATATCGCCCCCTGCTGTTTCAAACTGAGTAAATACACAAGTGGGTCCGGGCATGGTTTGATATTGCCAGTGTGAATGCAAGCCAGCAGGGGAGGGGGAGGGGGAGGGGGCGAACCGCACCGCAGCACGGTTCGAAACAAGTGGACCTAATGTGAAACGCCCTAAGAAATGATATTGCTATGAACCCTCTCCAACCCACTCCTCCAAGTCAAACCCTAACTTTCCATTTTTTATTGATGAGCTTCATCTCTTTAACCTGTGTATTAAGGGTCTCCTTCACATAAAGTTTAGTGGACCTATTGGACCTCATTTGGTTTGGTGTTCTTTCATACTGTACTTTGCTAGGTGGACTAATGTCAGTCAAATGAGTAATATCACTACCCCAACTATTTGGGGCTGTAGCTGTGGTTTCTGTTCCTGTCATCTGGCCTATTATTGTACTACAGCCTGGAAATACACAACCAGTATTGAGGAATAACATCAGTTCGCTCAAACCAGATCTGACCTGTTACAAAAGGATACAAAGTTGGGGCTGTGTCAGAAGACTTTGGCATATTGATTGGGGCGATGTGTTACCATCAGCACAGAATTGTAGTCTTAAAGACACAAGGGTTGGCACTTAAAAGTGAATGGAGACTTTATTTTCAAGCTGATCAGAATTTGTTTCTTTGGTCTGGACCACAGTTCACCTGAGCTTTGGCACCATCCTTTCTGGTCACCGTTAAATTCCCTAAAATGAACCATCCACAGACTTGCAGTGCACAAAACAGGGATATTGATCAAACATTCTGTTTCAAAACATTTTGAAAAGCCAGAAAAAGTCCATTTCACGTTCCATTATTTAATTTCAGTATTATTGCTCCTTTTTTCCCTGAATAAAACCCTCTTCATTTTGTTCATCGAGACCTTGGATTGTCTCTTTCTCACTTCATACTGCACCAATCACGAACTGTTGCACCCTCCCTACCTTGGTCACCATCTTCTGCTGATCTTGATCTTTTTTTCTATCTACCTTTGTTAGTGTTATTTTAGTCCCAGTCAGTCTTTCTCATAACATTCATTAAAGGAATCAATTGTCCTCATTCAGTCCTCTTTTAGTCAACAATAAAAAAACTATTTTGAAATTTTGTATTGGTTCCACAAAAAATGGCTCCATTTTTTGGCTGATTCATTTTCCATTTATCCCTCAATTAGTTTACTCATACTGATCTTTTATGAGTGTTATTACACAGATTGCGTCAATGGTCCTCTTGTCCTTGAATGTTCCTGACCTACATGCATCAGTGAAGCAGTGATGGGAGGGGGTCATTACAGCCTTGTTCCTCGACATCTTGTGACCTTTTTAAAATTTGTTGAATTGGGCTTCTGTCCAGTTGTGATGGGAGGTTATCTGGTCTCAAAGAGAGTCATGCTGCAAATTAAAGTGGGGCCGTGGCACATAATTAGCCGAGAGCTATATAAAAGATAAAATGAAAGACATTCAACAACAAGCAACCTGTGCCAAGATATCTTTTTCTATTGCTTGATCATCTATGTGTTAACATATTTAATCTGTCAAACTGCTGGTAACGTCATCCTATGCTAGCACAACCAGGACTCTCGCACATTCAGCAGTTTTTGGGATGACCTTTTGGACAGTTTTTGGTTTTACACAGTTGCACAACCTTTTTCTGGCATGCTAATATATTTTTCATTTTGCATCTAGAGCTTATATTTTTTAATCAATCTCTCTTTTCTAAAAGCTAGGCCAAATCATGTCATAGGAGACTGCCTGGTGCCCTCTGTACACAACAACTGACATCAAAAATCAAATATAAGGTTTATTCTGTCTAACAGATGCATGGATCTGAGTAGAACAACACTGTGGCTTTAAGCCATCCATGAGAGGATGAGTAGTGTGTCACCTGTCAGATTTAAAATCCAAATATATATTCGACTATACTCATGATAAGGACATTGATGCTTGATTTTCAGTGTTTCTATTTCATAGTTGATGCAATTTTGCTGCCCCTAATTCCTATGTTCATAATCAGTCAACATTTTTTAACTCTTGGACACAATATAAAGTGTTTCAACTATGTCTATATAACAGCTTGTCTTTTACATAGACTACTGTTTAAAAGTAAATTGGTCAAAGTGTCCTCAAAATTAAAAATATAAGGAAAGCAAAGAATTCTTTAAATTTAGAATCTCGTGATATAATATCACTGTCCATTTGGGCAGCATAATGCAACATTCCCCTATTTAAACCATTTAAATTGTTATAGTGCCACATTACCATTGGATTAATTGATATAATGTTTAGTTTAATTCATCATATCCCTGTAAACATGATACCATCTCTTTTCTGGCAATTAAAACATTTGAAATTGAAATCTAGGAAAACACTCTGGCCTTATTGTGGTATTAAACATCCATTACAATGTGAAGACAATAACCCAACTCTATTTTTCTCTATTGATAAATCTTTCTTATTTAATTGACAGTAGCAACTCAAATATTCAATTCTATATCAGTGATACTGTATGTTATTTTCATGGTGTGAAAGACAGCTTGAAAGTATATGCATCAATAGTTTCCAATCATAGATTTCATAGTATTACAAGAGGGAGGAAAAGGATTGTTTATCCCTACACTAATGCCCAGCCCCAACTATAACATAGTGCTGAATCTACAGAGCAAGAAGTAGCTAAAAGGCTTGAATTAGCTTATTAAAACTGCCAAGACACATATTTTCATTTGGCAATGGCAAATCTGACCACCAAAATTGATTTTTTTCCCTTTAATTTGTGTTATCGGTATTTTATTAGATGGTGTGCTGTGTCTGTAAACACGCCATCACCAGCTTATCCCTACGCCAATGTTCAATTTTAAGTGATGGAAACCATGCTGTCCCAGGCGGCTCACTTAAACACACTTGCCCTTTCAGCCTCCACTTACCTAATAGCTGTCGACACATTGATCAACCCCCGTGCTGTCTGTCACCTCCAGACGTCCGCCGTTAGCACCAATAACACGGGATGGACAGCATATCTCACGTGGCTTTCCTCACACGACATCCAAGTCTGTGACCTTTATAAGTTAAGCCACAATTTATTGAAGATTAGTCAAGCTCAACATTAAACTTACTGGGAGAAAGGGCAGGAGTATCAGTTTATCTTAAATGTGGAAATTCAGTTCTTCATGATAGAAGAGTGTAGCGGCCATGAAGTGCAAAACACAACAGCGATAACACATAAGAAATCATAAAGCACATCAACAAATAGTAAAGCACAGTGACAAATTATGAACTACAACAACATATCTCAAAACATAATTCAAAAAGGAAAATTAAAAATTAACAAATACAGTGACACTTGAAATAAGGAATTACAGAACACACCACAAAACTAAACACAACAGCATTAAGAAAAGCTCAACCTTGAGCAAACGAATGCTAATCATACCTTTGCCAAATTTGTTGTGCTCAAGATCTTGATTTATGATTTGTTGTTTTGAATTTGATTCGCAATTGCGTTTTAGATACAGTCGTTGATTTGTTGACTAATATGTTGTGTTTCTGGTTATATGTTGTCTTTCTTATTATTGTGTGCTTGAGATTTTTTGTGTTTGTTTGATATGTGGTTGTTTTTGGAATTCTTCTATGATGGTGGATTTGTTCTGATTAATATTTTAGTATTTTTCATTTGTAGTTTTTTTCATTGCTTTTGAAATCTGTAGTTGTGATCTTATACTTGGTTTTCTTAATAGCTGATGTTTTCTGACTCCATTTTTCTCATTTCTTATCAGCTGTTTTTTTTCCTTAGATGTGTATTTGATAAGTTGTTGTGCTCCCCCCCCCCATCTTTTGCATTTTTATATGTTTTCATTGTTTTCTGTTTTCTTATATTTTCTTATTTCTTGTGCTTTCTGATGTATTATTTGTTGTGGGTTTTGTTGTACTTTTGTATGTTTTCAGTTAGTGATTGTGGTTTGGTTTTTATGTGTTTATGAATTTGTCTTATATATCGTTGCATTTTTCATAGTTTAGTTGGGTTATCTTAGTTGTCATGCTTTTATATATATTTTTTTGTGATTGGCTTCCCTCATACACATATGCTGTTTTCTCCTCTTTGATTTTTGGTGTTATTTTGATTCATTGCTGTTTTAGTTTTTAAGTTGTTATTGTGCTTCTATTTGTTTTAGATATGTTAATCTGTTGTTTTCTTATTTGTTGTTGTGTTTGACTTCACAAGGCCACAAGAAAAAATTACTAAGATTCTTTCTCCAAAAGAAGTTGTGTTTTTTTTTCATTCATCTTTAGCCCCTCCCCTGACTTTACTGCTCTTTTTTCATTTAATTTAAATTACTCCTAATATCTATTTTTGTACACATTAATGATTTCATGTTTTCTCTCCTGCATCCTCTCAACACTCCGTTTTATGGGCTGCTGTGCTTAAAATCATCCCTTTAGTCCTGGATACCAAAGCATTGATATGCTCTCCCCGTTGGCACAATACTTTTTAAACCAATTAGGTGGCCATGCCTCCAAAGACATCACCATTGACAAGTAGCCAATGCAATTTCCATAACAGAGCGATTGGCACCCTCAAGGGTAGCCCTGTGGCACTGTGGGGAGCGCCGTCATGCATCTTAGCGGTGTTTGGAAAGTCACACTATCAACAAGCCAAAGACTTAAATGTCTCGAAAGACTCGAGTCAGCAAAGTTTTTAGATTAATTTCCGGGTAAGTAATAATGTGGTTGGCATAACTCATGAATGGCTTGAAGCTTGTTCCTCTACCGACGGTGTTTCTCAAGGACAATTATCCAGTTTTCCTTCCCCTCCCAGCGTCTGAGAACACTGTGACCCCATATTACGGCAATGCAGTGAATCAGCTTTATTGGATTACCTCCCAACCTTGACCCCGCCTCGCCTGTCTGAGGAGGAGGAGGAGGAGAGACCATCTCAATGTGAGAACTCATCTACTTTAAACTGCTTCAACAAGACTCCAGGCCACTGTAATGTATTTGATGCTTTGGGCTCTGGGGGTTGTTTATATTGACCTCTAACCCTGCTAAGATCGTATAATGGATGTGAAACCTCCAAATGGAAGGATGCAGGAGAATTATGATAAAGCAGACATGTATTTAATCATTAAAGAGGATTTAGCATCGATGCAAGGCACTATTTGCAGGCTGTTTTGGTGAGAATTGTGTGGTTTTATTGATTCTTTAAGCTTTCGCGTTTGCATTTTTCCCTTCTTTTTAAATGATGAGAGTTTGTGTTCCTGGCATGGTAGAAGACAATGAATAAATCTGAGAGGTTGAGTAGTGTGCTTTCTGTAAGAAGCAGTCCTGAAACCCCTTTTACTGGTTTAATCCAATCAGCTCGAGTTTTGGACAATTCATACTAGTCACCTTGAGCATGAAAAGTTATTAAAAAACTCAGCAGTTATCAAAGGATGTGGCAAAGGCCGTGGCTAAAGACTCAAAGTTTGGAGGGCAATCTGTCCAAAAAATGAAAATTCTTGTAGTTTTCTGCTGTGTCTGTTATGTATATGCACACACACACACATATATATTTAAAATAAAGAAAACACATTGAATGAGAAGGTGTGTCCAAACTTTGGCCTATACTGTATATATATATATATGTTAGGGCTGTCACTTTAGTGCATTAATTACATTAATTAATTACAACGCAAATTAATGCATTATTAAAATTAATCGCAGGATTAAACATAGCACATTAACATTTTAATACTGCCCAGCTGGAGGACCCGTACATGGCAGTGGCACGTCACTTCGCACATGCGTCGCTAGTCAAACCAAACAAAGCTGAGGTGACAACAGAAACGGTCTATTTGAGACTCTGCTTTATTTTATTTTTGAATCAATTTATCTATATTTGTACTGTATTCTTTAATAATGCATCAGGCCTAATTGGTTTGCTAGATGTCCTCAACCTTTTTCTTGTTTTGAATTTGATTGATGAAACACACTTAAAGTGTAATTTGAGTTACCTGATTGAGCTTAGAATTTGGACAAGTTGCCCTGACTTTGGTTTTATTTAGTCACCAATAAAAATGTAGATTTACAATCTTCTCTTCTTTGTGTTTTCATTTGATTAGTCATCCACTACAATTTTGTAATGTCCGAGAATTCAAATTCTTTTTTTGGGTACTTTAAGCAGATATGAGATTAAAATGTGATTAATTAGATTAATTACAAATCCTGTAATTAATTAGATTAATCTTTTTAATCGCCTGACAGCACTAATATATATGTAATCCTGAGTCACTCTTTATTAAACTTTGTGCTTTGTTCATCTTTAACACCCATCCTCTAAAATAGTCATGCAATTACATCCATTCAACCGATTTAAATGTCATTCTTCTTTCTTTGTCTTATGCTGCTATGTTTCATTTACAAACTCTCCTGCACTATGGACGTCACCTCTGCTGACCTCGCTGGTAAAATGACTCATGATGATGCCAGCTTAGCAGCACTATCTTGAGGATTTTTATAGTAATTATTTTTCCATAGAACTATATGCATTGTTAAATTTTGGAAATACATAAATGAATCGATATTCTATTGCCATGCCAAATATCACAAAATTATCCAGTATAGTCATTTCTGTGTGAAAAACCCTGCTGTTTGCTGTCACACAAGGAATTTCAGAATTGTTTCAGCACTTTCTTGCAAGTGTGAATAAGGTTGATCTTTCTTTGCTACGTGCCTTGCTTGACATGTTTTAAAGAGGGCTTACTTTGCTTATTAAAGATTAAATGTAATAGCAGTTGTTTAGCCTTCCCAAATGTATTTTAGGAAGATTCTAAAGGTTTGTTGATAATATAACACAAACTGCCAACTGCACTCTCCTTTTGTAGAAAGTAGAGGTGAAACATTATGACTGAAACATGCCTTGTGCTTCTCCATGGTCACCGCTGCCCTTTAAATGCCTGCAACACGTTGCATTCACTGCCTCAGACTACCACATGAATAGATGTCAGGAGATGTTATCACAAACATTTCAACCTTTTTGAAGTATCAAAAGGCTGCCTAAACACAGCTGAACATGAGGCTGCATTACTTGAGCCTGCCAGGACCCCTCTGATGTCCTTGATGGGATGTGATATCCGTGTAATCAATCCCGTATGGATGCCTCGCGCTCACATCGCTCCTTGCATTGTAATTTCTATAGATATACAATCAGGGTGACTCAGAAGGGGACAAAGGAGAAGATGAATGTGCAGCATATGGAATTTAACATTCTTTGTCCCTTTCAAACATGAGCTTTGAGATAAAAAGGGGTCTTATCAGGGGTGGGTGCCGTGATAACAGGGTGCTATGTTAAACCTGTCCATTGGTTAAACATTAAAGGGTCTTCTGAGGCAGAATATCTGATGTGAAGGAAGATGTTTCAAGGGGGGGGGGGAGGAATCAGAATATTTTTGACTGAATAAGAGGGGTGGGCAATAGAGCGATGCAGGAATGAGGTATTTTTGTTGCCAAGGTGGAAGTTAGCATCATGCTTGGCTCTCTTGACTCAAAGTCTTCGGGATTTTTCACTCTGTTTTTGATCATTGCTGATGATTAAGTCTGTTGTTAACATAAGATTATGATACAAACATGTTCTTTTTCATCGTGGTCTTAACAAACACACCTTTCCACATTTTTTAAACTTTAAATGAAATTTACTGGAGTAAAAAGATATTAACCTAATACAGAATCAGAACATGGCGGTGCAACTTTGAGGCAGTTACAATATTTCCAGTTCTTAAAGTTGAGTTTCCTCCTCCTCATAATCATAGTTGCCTTGCTCATAGACACTTAAAACAGACAAATTATAGCTAAAACATAACCTCAGTTGCAGGGGACAAAATCCCTTGGTTTTTATTTGAGAGAACCAAACTGGCCTACAAAAATGTGTCATCTCTGCACATCTCTGCCTATCAGTTTTTTGGACGTATTTTACTTTCATATAGATATTGGGTAGGAAAGTACTAGATAATCTTGACTTTGTTTGGATCACTGATGATTTTGATAAATTGGTTTTCACTGTTTAACCACTATCATTAAGCTGATCCTGAATCAACCAGCTGGAGGCAATCTAAACAGACATTTTACAGTCACATAATCACTGAAAAAGAGCTTCTCTATAAAACTGGTCGGGTCATGTCGCTCTGCAGCTGACAGAACACCAAAAAAACGCTCAATTGAAAATCATTTCAGAACAGCAGGAGGCCGATACTGCAGCATCAAGAGAAACGCCTCTGCTGCCACCATTGCTGCTGCTGCATCCACGGTCTCCAGCTCTCCAATTGAGCCTCTCTAGTCACGTAAAGAGCGTGGGTGAGGGAAAAAGGCTCTGGGTTTTTTTTTTGTCTTTCGCTGGCCTGTCGGTTTCATCAGCGGGTGCACCGCTCTGTTACTCGACATCCTCCTCCAGAGAAGACACCTGCTGTTTTCATCTCGAAATCTCATGTTGGCCTTGTGATCAATCACTCCCTGTCAAGAGAAAGAAATATTGATCCGTTTGGCTGCTGCTCAGAGTACTGGACTTGTTCATGGTTTGTTCAGGGCTTTCCTGTATCTTTAGCAGCAAAAAATCAGGGATCGTCTCGTTAAGGAGCAAAAGCACATTTCGGAGCTGCCAGCTTTAGCCTGCATTTCTTTGCTTCTGGAAAGACAGAAAAAGGCTTGATTGGAGCTAACGTAGAGCCCCTTATGTGCCACAAGAAAGAAGCACGAAGTATGTGAGCTCTTAAAGTGGCTGACTTTCCTCTCTAATGGTGCTGTCAGTGGCTAATCACACTGTCAGCTACCATTACTGTTAAGGCGTCTATCTTGTCTCTGTATTTTGCTTTAGCTTGATCTTTAAAGAGCTTCACTTCTTGGTTGGACACATTTATACCAACCTTTGTGCACTCAGTTCTTTTTAGACATCTATTTTGGTGAACTTTTGCATTTTTATGCCTTTGATATAATGACAGCTGAGACCCAGGGCATCATGTTTTTGGGCTGTCTGTCTGTTTGGGCCATACTTGTGAATTCAATATCCAAAGAAGAAGAACTTCTACACATCTGCTTTGACTCAATTAATGGCTACTTTGATTTTTGAAAGGACAGACTACTGGTAAATTGGGTCTCATGTTTATCCCTTGCATGTAAACTCAAGAATACTTCATTTCAGTATGCTTTACAAAAATTTACTGTGAATCAAGATTAAACTGACCAGATTTAAAAGGTTATGGATCAAATGGATGGTCCTAAGAAGTCTTGGAGAATATAGGTCAAGGTTTTACAGTATGTTGTTTAACTTGAGAGGCCCTAGGTCAAATTCTGGTCCCTTGGGTATCCTTGCATATAAATGCAAGAGCACTGTTTTTTTTTTTTTTTCTTCAAATTTTGCAAATGTCTGCATGTGAATCAAGGATGAACTGATCAGATTTGAAAGCTAAGGGCCAACTCAATCTTCATCTGAACTCTTGGAGGTTATAGGTGACATGTCATGATCATCCCTTGCTTGGGAATATTTGGAGGTCCATACAACGTTGCATTTTGACGTCGATCCGGCCGTTATTTTATAACGTCCATACAACAGTAGAATTTGACGTCCATCCAACATTACAATTTGACATCTATATAGCGTTACATATCGTCCATCTGATGTCACATTTTGATATCTATACGACTTTACATTTCAACGTCCATACTGCGTTGCATTTCGTCATCTATCCGACATCACAATTTTACGTACATACAACGTAATATTTCAACGTTATGTTTTGACGTCTATACAACCTTACATTTCGACGTCCATACGTTACATTTTGACTTCTATGTGACGTTAAATTTCGACGTCTGTACGTTACATTTTGACGTCTATACGACGTTACATTGTGACATCTATATGACGTTACATTTCAACGTCTATACGTTACATTTTGACGTCTTTACGACGCTACATTTCGACATCCATGCGATGTCAGAATTTGACATACATACGACGTTATATTTCAACGTCCTTTCAACGTTACATTTTGAAGTCTATACGACATCCATCCGACTTTACAATTTGACGTCCATACAATATTACATTTCAGGTACATTTAATGTTACGTTTTGACGTCTATATGACTTTACATTTTGAGGTCTATAAGACGTTACGTTTTGACGTATATACGTTACATTTTTAAGTCTATACATAACATGTAGACATCCATACGATATTACATTTTGACGTCTATACCACGATACATTTCGACATCTATTCAACGTTACATTTCAACGTCCATACAATGTTACATTTAGACGTCTTTTCGACACATTTCGGCATCCATACGACGTTCGATTTGACTTCCATCTGACGTCACAATTTGACATCCATACAATGTTATATGTCGAAATCTATACGACGTTACCTTTCGACGTCCATCCGACGTCACAATTTGACTTTCATGCGGCGTTATATTTTCACGTCCATTCAACGTTGCAATTTTACGTCTATACGACATTACATTTCAGCGTCTATATGACATTACATTTCGACGTCCATCCCACGTCACAATTTGAAGTCCATGCAACGTTAAAGTTTGACGTCCATACAATGTTACATTTTGATGTCTGTGTGACGTTAAATTTCAGTGTCTATACGACGTTACATTTCGACGTCCATCCCGTCACAATTTGAAGTCCATGTAACGTTACAGTTCAACGTCCATACAACGTTAAATTTTGACGTCTATATGATGTTACATTTTGAAGTCCATAAGACGTTACATTTTAACGTCCATACGACGTTGCATTTCAACGTCCATTCAACGTTTCATATTGACGTCTATACGATGTTACAACTTGACATCCATCCAACATCACAGTTTGGTGTCCATACGATATATTTCAATATCCATTCAACGTTATGATTTGACTTTTATCCAGTGTTACATTTCAACGTCTATACGACGTAACATATCAAAGACCATACAACGTTATATTTTAATGTCCATTCAACATTACATTTTTACGTCTATACGACGTTACATTTCAACGTTTTTTTGATGCTACCGTGTTTGTAGTCGTTCTCGTAAATCTGTGTGAATGTGCAATATTTAACACCATCTCCATGTGAATGAGGAGTGCTTTTAAAACGTAAAGGAAAACCTTTCCTTTTCTGGTGACATCATTGTTGTGTAAACAGGGCCTTAGTCAAGTAGTGCACTAGTCGACTTCACTCCAATGCCAAAACTGTCACTAGTAATACTAGTACACTTAAAAATGTTCACTAGCACTACTATTAAGCCTTATATACTAATAAGGAGGTGGGGAAAAGCAAATTTGGGCTTCCCATTGGCTTTCTAAAATATTACAACCAAACAGTATGCTGAATTTGGTTTGAATCCTTCCTGCTTTATTTAAATTATTTCTACTAGTACTACAAGTTAATCTTTTGTTTTTACTAGTACTACTAGTAAAGACTTCAAAAGGTCATGATATTGGATTTTGAGGTCTATCAGGGCAAGAACGCATTCATTAGCTAAAAAGTGGGAATTAGATTTGCAACGCTCTTACGAAATTTGTGTCCTTTGGTCATTTTTTCATTTAGTTTTTTTTTTTAATCAAATTGAATGTGTTCTTGACTTAATATCACTCTAAAAATATAATTTGCTAATTTTTTTCATCTTCTAAATTCAGTGCTATTTTCACATGAAACTCGTCCTGTTGTCCCCCTCAGTGGACATGCTGTGAAATTAAAATAAAAAATATATTTAAAAAAACCAAAATGGTAAGGTGTTTGTTTCGGTCCAAATAGATAGAAAATCACACACAAAAAAGAAATTGTAAGACACTTTTTTTTCTATGGTTCTCAGGAGGATATGGTATCTCAAGAGTATTCTGACTTTTCTGCCCAAATATCCGATACACTCTGACAAAGACCCAAACTCCTTAAATTTCGGACTGAGGTAAAAGTCAAGAGGTCTCATGTTCATCTCTTGCTTATGAATACAATATTACAAGGCAAATGGTAGGATTTTTCTTGAACCATGCACTGACGACCACTCTGATATGAAAATCATCTTGTTTGAGTTTAAATTCAAAGCTTAAGATTGTGATATCATAGGAACATCTGAGAAGATCTAAAATCTGACTTGGTGAATAGGTAATTTTATTTCTGTTCTTACAGATTAGTTTGTCTCTTGTATGCGAAAAGATTCTGAGTAGTTTACCACAAATCCTTGTACAAATGTTCATTCTGACTCAAGGCATGACCAGTTGTGAAACTTTTTTGTCAAACTGTGTCAGCATATCCACTCTGAAAGACAAGCTAAGCTCTTTAATTTCAGAAGTCATACACAGAGACCCATGATCAGCATTAACTTCTGAATATCGGATCTCAAGAGCACTTTGCTTTTACAAACTTTAGTCAAATGTCCACTTTGACAAACGGCTTGTTAAATCTGATTTATATCTCCTTGATATTTGAGAGACAAGGCCAAAAGTCATGATGTCAGATGATCATCCCCTTTCTTTTAAGTGTGATATCTCAGGCATTCTTTGAAGGATTTTCTTTCATTTCCATAGTGTTGCACACATTTTCACAGTGACTTAAATATGACAGAATATAAAGCTCATTGAGGCCCATATTCTTTGCCTCATTTTGTATCAAACAATATCATTAAAATGCAGCTCTTCAGTTTACCAATCACAGTACTTTGCAGCTTTGTATACATTGTAGTGGCATGAAATTGCCAGGTTTTAGCTCCAGATATCTTTGTGTCTGCCTCTTTTTTTGGTTCTTGCTGTTTCTTGTCTCAACATTTTTTATCTTCCACTCAGTATTAGTCAATGCTCAAGTTCTGCTTCAAATTATGATGCATTTTAGCGCCTGTAGGGAAATCTGTCCTGCACTTTTGACCCTTCCTGGTTAAGTATCAGCAGGGTGTGGATTAAGTGCAGCTTCGAGGGTCAAGGCAGAGACGGAGTCTCAGTCAAGGGCAAAGACATTACATGTGTGTCTTTAGGGTAAACATGTGGGAAACATGGGAAAAACATACACAGAGGGCCCAGTCGACCTCACTGGGTTTTAACAGCAAAGACAGTCAGGCTGTGAGGCGACATGACGTCCCGCAGCCTGTCATGTACACACATATAAATGAGTGTGAGAAGGTTGTAGTAACATGCTGTAGGCGGCGAGGGTGCAATAACAGCTGAGAATGAATGCTTTTATTACAGATATGTGTACGTGTGTTAAGGAGAGTGAGAGGTTTAGAGAGAGAAACAACATGCATGTGGTGATTTTCATATTACTGACTTCACACAAGTCAAAATTGCTTATTATTTGTTCAGTTTAAGGGAGTTTTGGGTTTGTTGTTTCTTCTAATGACCTGAGTAGCTGATGATGGAGGGTTAGCAACCCCTACATTACAACATGCAAAAGATCTAAACAGGGTCTTAGTTATGGGATAATTACTTTGCTTTTGGTGGGATAGTTTACTGCTACATTGCCTAGCATCTGCTGGATATCTTCCTTCAGGGACAGTGCTCACAAATTGCCTTCGTGGCAATCATTTTTAGTGGTGCGATTGGCCTTGGGCAACCAAACTTCAAAAATCCTGAACTATCCCTTTAAGGCTCCGTTCACACTGCAGCCCTTAAAGGGCAACTTCGGTATTTTTCAACCTGGGTCCTATTGCCCCAAGTGTATGTGTGTATTGTTTGGCTGTTCAGATCACAACTTGTAAATGTGGCTCAGTATCAAGGGCGGATGCAGCCGGCAGCAGAAAGCTAGATAGAGCAACTGCATCCATATAAGTTTGAGCATTAAAAGTGTTTATTTACGCCACAGACCGGATCGGCAACAAACTAGCTCTCTAATTAGCATTGTAAGCATTGTGTTTTCCTACACGTTGTCTGACCTGTGTGACGCCATCTGTGAGCTTGTTGCCGGAAGAAAACAGAGGAGCCATGCAGCGCGCCGAGCTGCTTATCCCGGAGGACAGTTGGAAGTTTTACTGCATCGGTATCATGGCTGAATATTTACCAGATTTGAGAGTGAAAGCGAGCCTTTTCATTCTGACGGCCACCCGTATTCATTTGAGCCAGAGTATCAGACGAGGAGCTGCTACAAACTCAAGAGCTAACGAGGATAGCAACAGAGGGCCACGAGCAGGCGAGGATGAAGCAGTGGCGGCATGAACGCTCTAGATTGGTCTCCGACACACATATTTACTGTTGCCATAAATCCTCTTCACTTTTTCCTCTCGTCCAGCCAGTACAGACTTGTGGCCTGCTGTGTTACAATGCTAATTAGAGTGCTAGCACCGGCGATCGCAACCGGTCTGTGGCGAAATATAAACACTTACACAACACATACAATACTTATACGTATTGTATGCATAAAGACATATTAGTTATACTTACTTGATGGATAGTTGACCATTTGGTCCCTGTGGTTTTTGCCTCCTTCAATTTATTTTGGGTACATGAAAAAAGGTATCCAGCACTGCCCTGTTGATCAGAGGGGGGAGATCCTCTAATGTAGTTACACAGCGTCGGGTACTTCCTGTATCATCCCACGACACATCGAGACCACGAATATTGGGCAACAGGTCCCACTCGTTACAACACAGACATTCTTCCTCTGTGGGCATAGAGTCACAGCAACCACAGGAGCACCACCAGTCCTCAGAAATTCGCGTTCGTGCAGCCGCTGCTTCATCCTCGTCTGCTCGTTGCCCTCTGTTGCTATCCTCGTTAGCTCTTGAGTTTGTAGCAGCTCCTCGTCCGTATACTCTGGCTCAAGTAAATACGGGTGGCCGTCGTAATGAAAAGGCTCGTCTTCACTCTCGAAATCTGGTAAATATTCAGCCATGATACCGATGCAGTAAAACTTCCAACTGTCCTCCGGGATAAGCAGCTCCACTCTGAGCGGCACGCTGCATGACTCCTCTGTTTTCTTCCGACAATCGAGCTCACTTAGCGTCACACATTTTGTGTCAGAGTAATCGAAAGTAATCGGATATCTTAATGCATTGTGCTCAATGCTATTTTTTTTAACATTGAATCACTATCACCAACCGGTCTGTAACCCGAAATAAGCACTTTTAATGCTCAAACTTATACGGGATGCAGTTGCCCCCTATCTAACCGCATATGCGGCTGCATCCGCTCCTTTGATACTGAGCCAATTTTAAAACGAGTTGTACCCGTCAATCGTATACACACATACACTTGGGGTAATAGGACCCAGGTTGAAAAATACCGAAGTTGCCCTTTAATGCTCAATTCTGATTTAATGCTCAGATCTGATTTTTTTGTTTGGCTGTTCAGATCACACTTGTAAATGTGGCCTGACTGCAGACTGTGATGTGAACAGCTCAGGCTGCAGAAGTGACGCGCATGCTCACTTTAACATTAATGACATCAGGCACAGCACGGTGTGATGAGGGGCAACAAACAGGGACCAAACTGTGCTTTACAACGCTGGAAAGTTTGTTTCTATAGTGCAAAACCTGATGCAGTAGCTCACCTTGAGTGAGCTCTTATTAAAGTAATAATGGCTATATTTTATTTCTTAAAAACCTTAAGGCGGATGCTTTCTCCTGCACCGGGGTCTCTCCCGCCGACCCTACTGATGACAGATCGCTGTGAGACAGCTAAACATCTCAGAGCCGTAGCGCGCTGAACAGGTGAACAAAGAGGCAAAAACTTAATTTTGTCATCTGTTCTGATGTTTCGTAGTTTGTCTGAGAGCAGATCAGACAGGAGCAGACTGTTCACTGTCTGGCGCTGTCTCGTTGGAACATACAGCAGCGCGCGAATACGCGCGGATGAGATGGACAGCAGTGCATCATCAGTGTCTCTGCGTCCCCTAAATTCTTATTTTAGTCTGATAAATCCATTCAAAAAGTCGGCAAAGTGTTTATAAACTAAGTTTATCATAGGGCTGCCTGATATTGGAAAAAACTGACATTGCGATTTTTGGGGGGGTTGCAAAATATTGCGATATATATTGCGATATTAAGAATAGAAGAATTTTCACCAGATGACTTGAATAGCTCTGTTTGGGGAGATTTGGTTGACTCACAATGACACCATTGTATTCATATAATACCATTTAATCCAGGATAAGGGGGTTCATCTGTGAATGATGAAGATTGCTGTATATAAAAGGGATCCAGGAGGCCATGTCTCTGTACAAAATAGAATAGGTTTCAATTTCAGTTGCTTTTTTTCCATTTTCCCAATAAATGGGGGAAATGCGATAGTCACATTGCATGCGCGATATGGCTATTGCGCATGCGCACATTGCGATGGCGATGTTCAAACGATATATTGTGCAGGCCTAGTTTATCAGATATCATAATTAGAGCTGCAGCTATCGATTTTTTTTGTAATCGAGTACTCTATCAAATTTTGTGTCGAGTAATCGAGTAATCGAGTAATCGGATAACGGCTACATTGTGCTCAATGCTATTTTTTTTTTAACATTGAATCACTACACATTATTATTATTAATAACACACAAAGCAGAAAAGCCAGGTCACTTAAATTAACAACTTACTTTTATTATTTAAACATTCTGAGCATAAATAGGATCTCAAAATCAAAATCTATACTTTTATTGTTACTCTGGGCCATATCTTGCTTTTTTAAGTAAGTATTTTTTTTAAGTTTGGTTATTTTTTATTTTATTTGTATACATGCTTGTCTCTTTTTGCTATATTATTGCCTTTACTACTGTACCATATTGATGATCTTATTTTGTTTACTTTATTTCTAGGACCAAATAATATCATACTTAGATACTAAGATCATTTAACTAGCTAATGTACATTTCTATAACATATGAAAAGATTCCCTACACCTGATTCATCTACTCACTGTCAGTGTTTCTGTTCTACTCCCTGCGATCAAATAAAATGTAAAGTTATTGGATGTGAAAAGTATGTGAACAAAATACACATGATTCTGGGCAAGTAGCCTCCGCATTGATTTACGTTCTGAACCAGCCTTTACACGGAGCCATAATCAAAGTAGGTTATTTACTCGCCCATATCTCAGTTTATTGGTCATATTAGCTGCTTCTGCTGATGTATCGCAAGTGTCACCCTGCAGTGTAAGCTCTGTGATGCACAGACGGATGTTTTCTGCTTACCTTGAGTGCCCGGCGTCGCCATCACGCTAAGCTACGTGCTAAGCTAACTCCGTTTGACATCAGACATACTGCACTGTTTTCTTTTCGTCCCTTCTTGTAGTGACCACACACTTTGGAAACTCTCTGCAGTTGCTAATGCAGACTCTCTCCTTTCTGTCCGTCTCTTTTCTCTTCCTTCATGATTTTACAAGCCGCGCAGCAGCGGAGGTAGCAGGCGCGTTGTGCCACAGAAATTACCGTCCGTGTCAAACACCGTGCGCTGTACAGTAGTCCAGATATATATTTTACATGTATAATTATATATTAAACGAGGCTTCGAGGCACAAAATTTGCTTCGAGGATATTTTGTAATCGAATACTCGAGATTATTCGAAGAATCGTTTCAGCTCTAATCATAATACAAACGTATGATTCATTCACGTTAATCGTTTATTGTGCATGGAATGGAGACGCCAGTCGATCGCCCCAGCACTCGCTCTCTTTTTCTCATGACTCCTCCCTTTCATGCATCATTTAATCAAGCGTGTAGCTGAATTAACAACTAAAACTCTTTATTTTAGGAAAAAAATGCATACACTTTTTAATAATCATGTCTATATTAACCTCTGATTATGTTCTGTCTACGAAGTGACTCTGAAAACATTTGTTCCGAGGTAAACTGCTGCTCCAGTGTGACGTCAAAGTCGCATTGAATGCAACCTGACTATTCAGACCGCGGTCGCATTCAAGAAAATCGGATATGTATCTGATTTAGTACCACATTTGAAAGTGGCCCGAATCTGATTTGAAAAGGTCAGATTCAATGCGACTTGTGCTGTTCACACTGTCAGAAACAAATCAGATACAGGTCACATTGGAGCCAAAAAATCCGATTCAGGTCACTTTTGACTGCAGTGAGAACGTAGCCTAAGACAGACACATAATCAGAACTCAGGTTTTAACAATGCTCCAATGAGTATATGAGAAGGTTCATTGTCATGTTGTAATTGAATGACTTTGCACCTTGCTGCTCTTGCGCTGATTTTTAAAACCGAGTCCTGCATTAGGTGATGAATGAGGCCCATTCAATTTGAAATATAATGTATCCTAATAAGTATGACCAGATCAATCACACTCATAATTAAAATGGAGTATGTTAAGGCTTTTTGCTCCCCCAAGCACACTTCGTCAAAGCCGACCGTTAATAGATTCCTCCCCCAAAGAAATGCAAATCAAACATGGCGGTTGTTGTTTGTCAGCGTGCTGTCATTTGTGTGCTCTTATTAATCTCTGTAATTTCAACAGACATAAGTGAGCATGCTATCGTTTTTGTGTCACGGGTCGCACTCTGCAGCATCGGCTTATTGGTTATGGTTGAATAATTCATTTGAAGCTCAGGATTGCTGCTTGGCTACGTGGTCCATGTCAATGACTGTCCGTCAGTTGACAGGCTGAGTGGCGGCGAACGCTACGGTGACAGAAGAGTGAAATGATCCATGCTGGGTGAAGAACAAGTGTAGCATTTCTGCTGATGGGGTGAAGTTAGCAGGGGGGGCATGGATCTTGGCCTTGATCCACTATTGCTTTTTTCATCAGCAACCATATTGCACAATAAAACATTTTTCTTACACCCTCAGATATCTGCTGATGAATTGATCCCTTCCACTGCAGTAACATAGCGGTGTGTCACGATGATGCATGTTTTGCCGGGATTGATCCTCTCAAAGCGCTTAAGCTGAGGCAATTTATGCCAACTCTCTGACAGAAGCATAGATCCAAAGGTCTTCTTTATACAGGGAAAAGTCCCTGACAAGGAGGAACTGTCACTGTCTTTGAGATGAAATTTTGATTGTGCTGGTTTCTTTTCATACTTTTCTACTTTTTGACAGCAGAAATGATAATAAGGAGTCTGAGATTAAAAGCAAAATTGTCTCTTTGGTCACGGTAACCTTTATGGCTTCTTTCTTAGCAGAAAAGTTGGTGGCACTGTTAAAAGAGAAAGCCTTAGAGAGGCTTCAAAAAGTAGACAGATGATAAATTTGGTCTGCAATCTGAAATTTGTGATCTTTAATGGCTGATAATTAAAATACTTATAGGCAGGTGATGGACTGATTCCGCTAAGGTATTTTTTCCGTGGCATTTAAAATGCTCCAATGGATGTTGTGGACAGGGCTGAGAGGAAGGAGGGAGAGGACACACCCAGCATGGCTGCTCAAGTGGTGCAGGGTTGAAATACAGTAGTTTTGCCATGTGCAGGTTCCCTCGACTGCTAACCCACTAAAAGTCTCTGGGATTTTTTCACAATGTTTTGGATCAGTGCTGATAATAAGCCTTCAGGAAAACAAAACCTGGTTGTTCTCTGTTTGTTGTGACAATCTTCACAAGTTGACCAACTTTTCATGATTTTTATGGCTCTAACGTGATCCGTGCAAGTAAAAAGCTGTTTGTAGTTCTATAGAAGTGTGGTCCTTCGCACCAGAAATAAAGACGAGCGAAGCCAGGCAGGGTTGGCAATAGGGGGCCATAATAGGAAATGGTGGTGAACTCCTAATGTGAAGCTCCAAAGAATGTTATGGATCATCAAATGGATGTGTTTCTATTTTGGACTTTTCTGTTTTAGTTTCTCATGTTTGAGAACAGAAGACAGCAACTGGAGAAACATCCATCATGGTTGATCCTTAACGAAGGAGGAAACTCATGTTAAGCTTTGCAGAGTTTATTTTGTTGGCTAATTATGTTCATCATAGATTTTGGCCACAACCCCTTTCCCCTGACAAAAACAAGCAGCTAATAAAAACAAGTGCACATAGACAAAAACTAAACCCAAATTAACTGGCATTTTTCCTCAACCATTAAAAAACAGTTGACAATTTTTGACAGAGACAATCCTATCAGACTTAATTTCATCACGTAGAAAGTAGGGACAAGTTAAGAATACATACAATCATAGCTACTTTGGTTGTGTGGAAAGATTGGATGAGTTAAGAGGGACATCCAATCACATCTGCTTTAGCTTCAAGGTGGCAGGATAAGTTGGGGAGCGATCCAATCAGAGTTTCTCTCTTTATGAATTGATATATTTATGTAGAGCAGGTTCACTATTTGTTGTCAATTCTGGTATTGTAACAGAGATGCTCTGCCAGGTAGCCTAAATAAAGGTGACTGCATGATGCACAACAGTCAAATTAAATTTGGTTTGTTAATATGACTGTAAAAGTGTAAAAATCAGAAGTTTGGAGCTCGATGACTTGTAGTTTTTCTTGTTTTTGTTTTATCCACAAGAAAATTCTCAAGAAATTTCTTATTTTTATTTTTGGGTAACATAACACAAGTAATTGTCATAGTGTCATTTTCCAGTGACCAAGGGGAAATTATTTTAAATATCATTCTAAATTTTAAATCATCAGCATAGATCGCTCATCGCTCAGATATGTCATCCCTGATATTTTTTCCTGAAAGACCCTGACACTGGACACCATACTGGAGTGAAGCAGGAACATAGCTGAATTCTCTTTTTGTTATTTTTTCGACATTTTTGTCATTATTACCCTAGTTTTCTAAATGAACATCCATGTTGGCACTGTCATGAACGTTTGAACAGAGCCTTGTCCCCATAGGCTGACTAAAGCAAGGGGTTGGCTGCACCCTTAAGCCCCCCAGTGAGATCGCCAAATAAAACGTAATAGCCCCGGAGCCGATGATTCATGTCCTAAACCCTGCAGCTACATTAAACAAGCATTGATCGTCCCCCGACGCCCACCCTAATCCTAATGCAAAAAATAAATACCGTGTAAATTCCCCCAGCAGATATCCCTCAGTGTTCTCCGGGTGAGAGCGTGGCGAGTGTGCGCGATCGATACACGCTTTTGGGTGTAAAATAACCTTTTGATGACCAGTGAGGAAATGCAAGCCATTCAGAGCATTTCTCACACACCCTTATTGATTTACCCATCTGTGTGTTTTTTTCTTCTCTCCCCCTCTCTCTCTGTTTGCTCCAACACGTGGGCACGTATCTACTTCATGAGTGGAAATCCTCTTACTTTGCAGCACATGTAGGGCAGGGAGTTTGATTGCACATGTTGTCATGAATTAAGGCATTTTCTGGTTTTAAAGGTCAGTTTGGCACATTTGCTTCCATATTTTGGGGTGAGAAATGTGTCTGACTCTGACATTTCAACACTTTCTCATGTAAAATGATCTCTTTTTAGGTGAATGCTGTTTGTGAATGTGCAGCTGTAGCTTATTTGTTTGATTAAAAAAGATCTCAGACTGGGATAATGTGGAGAGCAGCATTTAAAAGAGGAGAGCTGAATATAAGAAAATCACTCTGATTATGGAAGAACAAGTGACTGCACCTGTGAGAAAATGGAGTCAATGAGGGTTTTGACTGAAGCGCACTAAAAGATAATCAGAGCAACTTGGGGCAGATTCTCTAGTTCTGACTTGCAGGCTAGATTCTTCATGGCACCATTTACTACAAACTCATAAGGCTCTTGAAGGCACATAACTGCAATAAAGTAGAAGTCAAGAAGAAGGGCTGGGGTGTTTTTTGTGTTAGTATAAATGTGGAAACTTAGTTGCATTTATGATGTAAGTAAAAAACCCAATTCCAATGAGGATGGGATGTTGTGTAAACCAATAACAAAAACAGAATACAATGATCTGCAAATCATTTTTGACCCTAATTCAAATGAATACTCTACAAACACAAGATGACATCTTGATTAAATTAAGTAGACCAGGCGCAGGCATCATGCTTAAGGGGTGTGAAAGCGCCAGCAGTTCTGTAGCACTTCCTGAAGCATTACAACTGGGCTACCTGCCCATTATGTTCAAACGATAAACTTTGTCTTCATCATTTTTCCATTTTTACCCATTATTGTTGAAAAATATCTCTTATTGCCTCTGGAGAGGGAGGAGAAAAGGTGTGAGTGGGTTTAAGACAGCCAAGTGTTGTCTTCACCAATCAAATCAACGCCTCTCCTTGCTTTTAAATGCGCTGCGGCCAAGGTGCAGCGTCTGATTGGTCTGAATGATCCCCGCCACTGCGGAAACAGTGTGCTGGAAAGACCCGGTAGCGGAGACGGTCAGAGCCGCTGTCCCTTCAGCAACTGAGAGAACGGACTAGCCATCGGGGCGCGCATGGAAGGCCACAAAGCACGTCACCGTGTGGGCCAGCTCCCGGGACAGATGTTATCTGTTCCTTTGTCATTTATAGGAGAAAAAAATCAAGACACAGTTAAACAGCAGCTGGCTTATCCATTCATAATGCTTGTGATCCACCTGCACTCCTGGTTTATCATCGCCAAATAGCAGAGCCTTTAGTGATATGCTGTATACTCTCCCGGTGTCTCCGCCTCATCCTCCTTGCAATAATGTACTGCATCTTTGTAGATCACATAAAAAATAAAAACTAAAACAGAAAATTATGGGAAATCACAGGTAAATCCTTAGTGACATATTTTCTCTTTTTCTGTCTTTTTTCTCCCTCTTTTCTTTGAATTTCTTTAATTGAGAGAAGCCAGATATATACTCAGTATCAGATGTTAAGGCTGCTTATTGTTGACTTGTAAGATGTGCATCAAACTTCCAGCTGCCCTCAGGTTAAGTTTCCATTATGACAAACGGCTTCAATCCGACATCAGATGTGACGGGACAATTAATATAGATACAAATGTATATGCTGGTTCAGATGGTTACATTGATGACTGTGATTGTTTATTGCATTAAAATGTGCCTGACACTCTGGAAACCTGCCTCTGAGGGTTTGGTGATGTGTGCGCACATGAGCGCCTGTCACCAAATTACAGCTGTGGAGGGTGCGCTTCGCCTGCGCATGCAATAGACCAGATTGGAGCTGGCAAGCTTTCAGCGCACCATGGCGCACATTTTTTTGGCATGAGATTGTCACTGCGCCAACATGATCTGTCGGCACCTAACCCTGGTGGCCCCCCCCCCGGTGCACCGTCACACCCATCTCTGCACAGACAGTCCACCAAATTGGCAAATTGGCAGTGCACGGCGGTGCAACGGACGAAATTACCACTGCGCGTGGTGCGCCAGCTCTGTGCACCCTGAACTGTGCCACGAAATTAGAGCCCATTATGTTCAAACTGATAAACTTTTTTTTGTTTTTTTGCAAATATTCACTCAATAGGACTTGGATGCCTGCAACATGTTCCAAAAACTGGAGCTGAGGCATTTTTTTAACCACTATACATCTACTTCCCTTTTAAAAATACTCAAATAGCATTTTAGCACTGAGGACACTGATCTTTGTGGGTGATTTTTTTTCCAATTCCTACTTCCACGACCTCATTTGTTCAACATGCAGAGCTGATCTCTGTCACAATGGCTATATTTCAGTCTTATGCCATGTGCATCATACAACACCACTTCAAAAGTCCCAAACTGCCCCTTTAACTATAGTCTACATTCAAGCTCTCCTAAATAGTCCATTTTTTACTTCCCGGTAAATTCTCCCCAAAATGTCCAAACTTCAGTATTGCTTATTGATCTTTTCCATCTTCAGCCATGTTTTTTTACTCTGATGTCTGAGTGGGACATTTTGAGTCCAGGAAAAACAAACCTATCAGTGTGCTGTGTGGTGATGTTAAAATTGTGGAAATATGTTTGGTTAGGCTTCAGAAAAGACAAATCTTTAATTTACTATTAGATAAGATAGGCTTGTTTTGTAAAAGCAGGTTTAAGGGTAAACTTCAATTCATTTAACCCTTATGAAAAGTAAAATACTTGCAATATGTATGTTAAAGCCAGAATTCTAAAAAGAAATCAATTAAAATGACATCTTGATACATTAAAACATTTTAAAAAGCAAAGTTCTTAAATCTGAAGCATTACAACTGGGCTACTACAGGAAACAGGCAGTCCCAAGCATTTCTGTCTTCATCATTTTCCATTTTTTACCCATTATTGTTGAAAATATCCCCCCTTATTGCCTCTTAGAGAAGATGATGGTTTCTTCTCTAAAAAAATCTGGACTCACTCACGAAAATTCCCCAAAGAAACCTCCTGCATGCAAATATCCTCTCCCCGCTCCCTCTGTGTTCAATATATTTAATGGAATATGTAAATAAATCTCCACGTTTCCACCAGAGTAAGCAGCTCGGCTGCACACTCAGCTTTCTTTGTGGACTTTGGCGCCGGCCAAATAAGATTTGTGCCCTACATGCTGGGCATTTACTTTGTCTGAAGGCTTATTACCGTGCCCATGTTGCAGCATAATCTATGATGGGATGGAGGGCTAAGACTAATTTGGTAGGTCGTTAAGTTAAGGGTGAATTTATTACTGAGTGAGTGAAAATACATTTGATATAGAGTTTAAAAAAATGAAAAAGAAGCAGAAAGGAGGGACTGGTTTGAGTTTCATATTCAGCATTTGGACAAGTCTCACTATGAGTTCCTATGACAACAAAATGAAGGTTTGTATCACTTTTTGGAAGGTTCAAGGCAGTTTATTGTTATTCTTGAAGACAGGTGTTCAAAGAAGAGTCTCTATGGGTACTCAGATTGATTTAAAAGAAGAAGCAACTAAAGATTTATTATAAAAAAACATATTAAATAATGTCCGCCAATGAAACGGAAAGAAAAAGAATGCTAGATGGGGGCACGTTTTCTCTTTAATAAAATATCCATGTAAATTCTACTCACCAACTGGCCTAAAGGTAAGAAAAGACAGAAAAACAGCAATTTTAACATGGCTATCTGAAAGTTTGCAGCACATCATTGCTAAAGCTGTTAGCAGAGTGGAGCTAATTTTAGCAGCGCAACACCAACCCTTTGTCCTCCTTACAGGTAAAAGTCCTGTACATATACATTTTATCAATAATATACATTTTTGATAGTGAAACTGCAACAACATTAGTGACTGCTGTATGATTTGGTATGTTTCGCTTTTACTCGACTTTCTTTTCTTGAAATGTGCTCATTAGCACATTAGCTCTCACCAACCCATTGATGCAAATGTGATTCGTCTAACATAATGATTCACAGTAGCAGCCTGGGTTAAAGTATAATTTCTGGCACCTAGATGTAATATAAGCTATGCTAAGTTAAGTCTGTTTTAAATTTCAGTTTTATCGTCAAAAATGAAAAAAATGCAAATACAGAAGACACAAATTTAACTTGCTTAAAGTCAGACCACACTCTGAAGTTAGATGCACACAATGTAAATACCAAAATGTGAAAAAAGGCACTGTCACGCTGTCAGCTCTACCCATCTTCAATGCGGGGAGAGCGGAGCATACAATATGGATTTAAGTCTGTTTCCTTGTGTTGTGGTGGTACTATGTCAGCTTAGACTGTGGCTGTTGTTTGCAATACATGACCAATGTGCACATTTTATATTATCTACTGTTGTATCTCTTACACTGCATGACCAATGAGGTATGGTGTGACTTCAGAGTCAGTTGTGTGACCCAAAATTTGTGTCAAAACTTGTAAAAATTACACAATGTGAGCTTTGTGTAATTCCTGGTTTTGGACTTAGCACTTAATAAAACAAATAACTGCATTCCATGAGGTTTACTTACTAAAGCATCAACAAACACACATATTTCATTGAAAAATCCCATATGGGGAGGAAAGCTGTTAAAAGGGGCTTCCTGGTTCCTGCTTTGGAAAGCTTGTTGATTGTTGAAGGTCCAAAACCTCACGGGAACTTTGGTGTTGACGAATGAACTGAGCTCTGGTGCACCTTATAACAAGTCTCTGTTGGCCATCAAGCAAAGAAGAGTTTAGTTTTTGGTTGGTGTGAAAGTCATCTCGACCAACAAGAGCCAAAGAAGACAAGGAAACCAAAAAGCAGTGAAGTGTGGCTTGAATTTGGCCAATATAACAACAGCAAGCAAGCTAAGCAAGCGTTTATTGATAACATTGGCCAGAGTTTTGCTAACGTTAGCATGGCAAGCACCGCAAGCCTCTGGTCCTCCACAAAGTAAAATCTGCAAATATGTGTTGAATATGGAAACACTTCACTCTGTTCAATATGCCAGAGCTTCCTGAATGCAGCTTTATCTCTGTTTCATGGCACATAATACTTCCAAACTGCTTTGAGCTAAACAATGTTTTTGGTAGAAGCCAGTTGTGTATTTTTGAGTAACAATAGGAGAAACAAGGACTGCAGCTATATCTTTAGCCCAAACAAGTGGCAGGAGGCTATATTACATAAAATTTGACAGGCCGTAGTCTGCCTGAAAAGTGGAGTGTGAAAGAAAACCAAGCCAAGTGAAAAATAAAATATTGAAACTTGATGTCTAAACCAAGTCTGCAAAATTCAGCTGTGAAAGCAACCTTAAAAGGTCTGACTTGTTCTGTTACAAAGTTCTAAGAATGGAGTTACTTGTTATGTGGGATTTGATTAATATTGTGGACAGCAGTCAGTGAAAAAAATCATGGTCAAATACAATCACAAAACATGAATGGGATACATGAATGATGCCTCTGCATATTTGTGAAGAAACAGTAAACATTAGAGCACAGCGGTAGAACACTGGTGCCACTTCCATTTCTTCAAAGAAACATGGTCTGATACAGTTCGTGAAGATTCAATATTACATACACTAAAGCAGAGTTTTGGGCAGGGTTGAAACAGGGGTGTAAGGGTTTACCAAGATCTATTTTTTTAATGGATTTAAATGCAAAAAAAACTGAAAATATTTTCTAATTATCTTTTGGTCAGTATTGAAAATAGACAAAAACCTGGAGCTGCAGTGGGGAACAGCACAAGCTTGTAGCCACGTTAGCTTTGCCCCAATTATTATGTTACTTTACTGTCTTAAAATCAAAATAGATGACTTGGCAAAGCCAAACTTGTTTGAGCTATCCATATCTGTAGCCAGTCCATTTGTGAGTTTCATCTAATCATCAGTGAGATGAACCTATGACACAGCATTTTACATTTTCAGCCTGTCTCTGACTCTTTTAGCTCACCGGTGGGGGAATCTTTGGCTCGTGTCTCTTGGCGGATCCATCCCCGCAGCAGCAGCTGTTCCAAGACACCGTCATCACTCTCCCAGTAACGAGCGCAGGGTGAGATGGGAAGGTCGGGCGGTGCGGGTGGGTAGAGCTGCTCTATGCTGAGGATAAAACCCTGCAGTGACACAAGCTGTCCACTCGGACGTGCATTTGAGTGCCAGGCTCCCAGAGAATCCTCAGGTGAGCCGATGAAACGTCCTCATTTATGGACTTCCACAGAGATCTGACTTTATTTGATACCATAAAGTTTTCATGTGGGTTAATGTCACACAATTTACAGCAAAATATGATCCCACAGCAAGAAATTACAGCAGCCATTAATAACCTTTTAGAGAATATGACAGCTTTGCCATGGCACATCATCATTTCATGCCCTCTCTTTCTAAATCACTTTGAAGCAGGAGAAGACCCTTAATCATCTGTGATTGTTGTTAATCAGCGTAAAAATCCCTACATTTCTTGAATGCTTTTCTTTTTCTCTCTTCCATTCTTTCTCAGGAACCTGCACAGAGAAAAAAAGGCAATTAAGCTAATGCAGTACTGGTGTCATAAGGTTGTAGATATTTCTAGAGTCGAGCAATTTACCACTTGGAGAAAGAGGAGAGGGCTTGCATAAAACCTTCCACTCTCCCTCAGATTTATTATGCTTTTAGTTGTGTTATATGTGATATAATTAGCACAAGGTGCCAATACGGCTTGCGGCTCAAGGACGTGGTCATCGCCTGGCCATCTGTCATTATATGCATTCTCTTGTTATGCAGCAGGCGGAGAGACAGGCAGGCAAGCAGGAGGGCCCGCGGGGAGGAGCTGAGCTGTGTGTCACGGGACACATCACACCACAGGTGTGGATTGAACATTTATGTCGCTGTGGATTTGCGGATCAGAAATAGGACGGTGGACTTGTCCTAGAAACTGAGGACTGACCCTGAATGCTCTAAGGGCTCGACAAGTTCTTCAGGAATTTTCAGATAAAAAGACTTGAAACAACATGTACTGCAGAATGTTATATACTCAATGGCCACTTTATTAGGTACATCTGTTCAAGTCCTACTTTTCCCTCTGCACAATAGATGGGAAAATTCTCTTATCATCATGGCAGCTTAAATTTCCTTCTTCCCTCCTGGGGGCCAAAATAATGACACATCATGGATGCTTCAATCAATGTGTTCATAACTCAAAATAACTCTTAATGTCCATATTTACTTTGTGACAAAATGAAGCATTGAAAAAGAAGCCTTATTAGAGTTTATAATACTACCTTAATAATACCAATGGTGATATCATTAACTTATATCCATTTTAGTGATGATTTTATGATTTTTTTTTTCATAAATCAGTGCTATTGGTCACTTAACATGCTGGTGAGTGAGTTTTATATATTTTGATAAAATTAAAGGACAAAAGCAAAGATATGTTATAACTCCAATGCAAAATATAAGCTGAGCAAGTGAGCAACACTGAATTAAAGCCAATTCAATCTGACATTTTGAAAGCTATGAACATTTACCTGCCATTGAATATTCTTTGCCAAAATGTTTTTTTTTTCTTAATGTACCTTCAAATGTTAAAAGTATATTACTGGAATAATTATACACAATTACTTGCTGTAACTTTCTGCAAAGAACAAAACAAAGCCCAGTTCCAATAAATTTAGGACATTGTAAAATGTTAATTACAAAATGCAATGATTTACAAATTGTTTTCAATGTATATTCAATTGGATAAAAAGACAAGATATTTGATTTTCAAACTTTTAAGCTTTATCTATTTTGATGTCTACTCATCCTTTTGAAGTTAATGCCTCCAGCATGTTCCAAAAAAGCTGGGACAGGGGCATGTTTACAACTGTGTCACCTCACCTTTCCTTTAACAACATTCAATAAGCAGTTGGGAACTAAGTGCACTAATCATTGAAGCTTTGAGTTTGGAATTCTTTTCCATTCTCGCTTGATGAACAACTTCACTAACTCAACCATCCGAGGCTAAACTCAACTGTTTATGTTGCTCATAAAACCTGTATGTACCTTTCCACATTTATGGCACTTACAAAGATGTGCAAGTTACCCATGCCAAAGGCACTATTACGCTCATATCATCACAAATGCTGGCTTTTGAACTTTGCACTGATTACAGTCTGGATGTTCCTTTTTCTTTTTCGTCTGGAGGACACACATTTTAGCAATAATAATAATAATAGTAATAATAATAATAATAATAATAATAATAATAATAATAATAATAGTAATAATAATAATAATAATAGATAGGGATTGTTCGAGAGTAAATACATTGATGAAGAAGCCCATCAGCACTGGCCCCCTTGTGTTGGTACCTCTAGGTAATAAAAACTTACAAAAACCCAGCAAATATGGCCCAGCTCAGTAGAAATTTACTTTTGGATCAGTTATAACCATGTGTATAGACTTGCCAAAACCACTCCAGAGCCCATTTATGGTCCAGTTATGTCTGTTTGCCCTGGTATTGAATAGTTGTAATATTATCTTGTGTCTTTGCCTATAGCAAACATAGCACCAAGTTCATAAAAGAAGAAAATCAGTTAATATGAATTCACTTCTTTCAAATTGCAGGACATGGTTTTGTTTAAATGGGAAGGAGACCAATAACAA
This sequence comes from Scarus forsteni, assembly GCA_036419115.1. Classification (NCBI taxonomy): domain Eukaryota; kingdom Metazoa; phylum Chordata; class Actinopteri; order Labriformes; family Labridae; genus Scarus; species Scarus forsteni. The sequence goes on along the minus strand of JAZDUH010000544.1, from coordinate 21,999,272 downwards.
AAGATAATGTATCTGATGACCCATGATTACATTTAACCAAAGAGGGCGGGGCTTAACTATGTGCCAATCTAAATATTATTTTTCACGATGTTGAGGAAGCCTACGAGCCCATTAAAACCAGCAGTTGCCACATCTACATGCCAGTTTTTACACGTTTTCAGCCGACATGCTGTGTCCTCCTCATCAAGAAGCACATAGCTGAAGAACTGCAGAGGGCAGCAATGACATATACAAGAAAGCCCCCTGAGTGCCATGTGAAGAGGGAGGGGAGACCTGAGTGCAAATTTACCCATGATGCTCACATAAAGCTGTACAAGAATGACTCATGTGTGCAGAGCAGCCTCACAGACTTTTAATCTCCTTTTTTAATCAAGAATCTGGGCCCGTCTTGTTTTATAGGTGTTGTTTTACAGCCTTTACATTAGCGTGCGGTCTGATCACAACACACTCAGAATACAGAGATCTTATTCTCCTGCTGCTGCAGTAATGGACATGCTTCTTTTTCATTTCTGGAGAACGCGGCCGATGTTGGTGTTCCCAGTGCTTTTTAACAGCTTGTTTCTATGCCCAAGTGGCGTGACAGTAACACCCTTTATCAAGAGCTGTTAAGGTGCGCTGTGAAAATTTAAAAGCAGGTGTGAAAAGCTCCTTATAGGTCAAATAAACCCAGTGTCAGGCTGATGTGCTACACTCTGCAGTCTTTGAAAGCAGCACTGAGTACAAGGGGAGTTCAAACAGCAAGTTACATGTATGTCGCTCAGAAAATTCACTGCAAAAATAAATACGTGTGAAACACCAGACACCTCTGTGAGGAGTTTTGAACAGCAATGAAAATGCTCCTCATTCATCATCATCTTTTATTATTTGAAAAAGTGCAAGTAAAACATGTATCTTTGTCTAATGGATTATACTGATGATTAAGAAAAACGGACCATAACTAAGAAAATGTCAAACTGCTTCATCGAGAACCCAGTTTCATGCTGCTGTGGACAGCACCGCGGCCTTTAATTCTAAAATAATAATGAGGCAAGCTCACCAGCCTCATAAAACACCCAACATGAACACAGAAAATTACACTTTTTTGGGAAAAAATAACTTCATATTTTCTTATTTTGGCACTAAACATAAAATTTCCCCTGAGACAACAGACTGACGTTGAAAATAATAATATTCTTGGAATACTATTCATTTCCCTCTCTGTGTGCCTTGTGTATAAACTGCTAATTAAGACAAATCGGTCTGCTAATAACATGGTGAAATAGAGTGCGACTGGAGAAAAATTTAATTATGAAAGCTTAATTTTATTCCAGAATTGTGGCTTAAATTGTTAACGTAACTGCGATAATTTAATTAAAATGAAAAAGCTTGGTTTGTTGCACTTTAATTTACAGAAGCATTATAAAATTATAGATGTTGAAATAATGAGCATCTTTTTTACTTTTTGTACTAAGAGAACAATTAATTCATAAACAAAAGATAACTTTAAATTGATTTAAAAAATCCACAGACACATATAATTTAGACACAGTAAAAATACTTATCCATGAACTCAAAGCAGTGTAGTACAGTGTTAAATGTCTAATGTTAAAGCTCCTAAGAACTTATTTATCCAGTAATAAGGCCAAATGGACGACATTTCAAATCTTTTATTACAAGAATTGATAGGGCAGGCATACTTTCATCCATAAATGTTCCTAACATAAACTTAACACAAATAACTGTTCATCACTTTTTAAAATGAATGGTCTCTTTTATGCAAACTCTAGTTTATTCCATTGATTATTAATCACAAGGGATTTACAAATAACTGTATTCTGTTTAAATTTGCATTTCGCACAATCTCCCAACTTCATTGATTGATTCATTCATTCATATTGGAATGAAGGTTTGTATGTCAAGATAACTGAATTTGTTAATATGGCAGAAAAAAAAGAAGTATAATTCTTAAGCTTGCAGTGCATGAACGTCTTGCTTAACACATGAGGAGTCCACACCCTCTAACAGTTTGTCACTGATGTTTACAGGCTTAATGGGATTAGATCTAAATTTAGAGCGAGCATGTCTCACATGTATTTAAAATTTGGATGGCACATACCTGGGAAAATTGCTACTTTGCATTGCTCTCTGACAACGTGTCATGACAAGGAAGACTCTCTGCTGCCAAGGAGGGCATGAAGCTCAAGGGGTTTATTTGGAGAGGAGGGGGAGCAGTAGCCTTGCCCCCCCTCCATCCTCTCATCAGCGAGCACGAGTAAAAACAAGACGGCACCCTGTGGTGCTGTTGAAGGACAGGTGGGAAGATGAGTTCCTGACACACTTTGGCGTGTGTGCGCGAAATCGGCCGTCATGTCAGGCCTTGACAGCGTTCATTTTGTCGGCGAGTGTTTGACGTGACAGGTTGGCAGAGATGCAAATGATCATTTCCTGCGCCTACTTTTTCTCCCTCTAGTTCCATAAAAACCAAAAGGTTGGCAGGAGGAAGTTGCTTAAACATTCAGGGTTGAGAGACGGGATGTCTTGCTCATTTTTTGGGCGGAATGATGGACTTGTGACTGACAGGGTTTGATGACTGAACTGGCAGAGCAAACAAATAGACAAGGTCAAAGTTAACTTATTTGAGATGTTCCAGGTCCGGACAGAAACGGCAGTCCTTCTGTTTAGAATCAGGAAAATAAAGGTCCTAACATGACTTCAGCGACATAACACTGTAACTGTTTATGGTGTATATCCCAAAGTTCTTCTTTTGATTTGATTTAGAAATCATGTAAATTGTGAATTTTTAGTTATTTTAAAGATTTTGTCAAGTGGGATAAAGAAAAAGCAGAGAAAGGCTCACTGATGGGCCAGGGCAACACCATCTGCTCTGCTCTGCATATTCTCACCATTTGAATTGCAGATTGGAGGTAAACAGAAATATTAGGATGTGAGCTGTGGCAGCCATCCCTGGGAAATGTATGGTGGCCCTCACAAACAAAAAAGAAACAGTATCTGAAGGGAAAAATGCATTTAAATAAAAAAAATAAGGCGAAACAACAAGACATTAGGCAATATAACAAAATAACATTTTTTCAAGCCACAAGAAAAATTAACATTAAAAAAATGACTTATGGACAATAATAAAACAATCAAAATAAAAAAACACGAAAAAGAAGGAAAATAATGAAAAAAGAACAATACAACTACAACAACACAACCAATGAAAAACAAACTGATCACATTATCACAAATAGTATAAAAATAATAATTAAAAAAAATCATCAATTCCATCTGCAAATCAACAAATTTAAAAAACACAACAAATTCAAAAGAGGGAACAACTAATAAGAACACCGTGAACCTCTAACAGCAAATGAAAAAGACAAAATAGTTGAACAACAGCCCAAAAAACCCTTTAACAAAGAATACTTACAAACAAAAAAATTGAAAATAACAAATTAAGAATTCACAACAACACATCACAAAACACAGCTATTTTTTAAAAACCAAGAAACAAATGGGAAATTTCATTGACATTCTGACTACACAAAAGCAAATTTAAAGATGCTATGAGGAGTTTCTCAGTAATCACAAAAAAGTCTCACTTTTAGATGTATGCCTGATGGAAATACACACATTAAGATGAGTTTTATAGCATCAAAATAGGTTATCAATAAATGCTATTCCTTAGCTTCACGGTCGGGTCGGACAGGGCTGGACTGGCCTGGATACTCAACTTCAGGAACAAGACAATTAAAACTAGAGCAAGTTTATATTATTCAGACACGTCTTAGAGCACCGGGCTCTAAGTAGCGATATATAGCTGGCTACAAAACTACAATACTAAGTTTTCCAAAAATTGCTTGTTGTCACACATCAAAAACTACCGCTACGTAACTAGAAAGAGATACATTACCTCGTCGCTTTGCATCCTGTAAGTTGTTGAAAAAAGAAGTTGTAAAGCAATGCAGAGTTCTGAGGAAGGTCTGAGCTGCATTTATTAGTATCACAACACACACACACGCTTTGGCTTGGGTCACGCTTTAGTTAGACTTATATTTACAAAAATGCTGCCATAGTGATGATCCCATTCTTCATACAACAACACAAGGCGTGCTAACAACAGCTAACAATAGCCTGGTAGATCCGCATGTTTTTTATGACTTCAACCGGAACGCCGATAAATCAGAGATGATGTCACTCCCAGTTCCGAGGCTACTGGAACGCAGCATTACGACGGTCGCTGCACGTGCTCATGGTTAGCAGAGTCTTTATGGGCCAGGGCAAATAAACTCTCCTCATAGCACCTTTAAAAAGCAAACCAGTTGATCAGGAAACACAAAACACAGTTTAAAAACAAGTTTAAAGATTAGATAAAAATCCTGGACCAAACACAACACTGAAAGCAAAAAATGTAAATCGCAATTTAAAATGCACCATATCCAGTGGAATTGAAAATAGCAACAAAAATACTCACGATCTGAAAACACAACTGATTTAATATACAAAGTAAAAAACACATCAACAATCAAATACTAAAGCAATAAACACAAGAACTACGTGAAAATGAAAAACAAGAAAGGAAACAACACAAAAATGAAAAAAAAAAACACAACAATCACAACAGAATTAAAAATGGACAAACTGCACATAACAAATTAAGAACACATGACAAATCAAAATTTACTGTTGAGTTTTTTTCTTGTTGCCATCATGATATTTCTATTTTCAATCTTTTTGTTGGCTGCTTTATTTGACCCAGTTTTGCACTTTAGGGCCACCATAGATATGACTCAAACACCCAACTGGTAAAAGACGATCGCATTATGTTAAAAAAATCAGCTTTAACCAAATGAAGAATGTGGCTGTAGCTGCAAATTTTGATCCTTTAAGAGCAGATATATTGTTAAAAAAAGTATACTTCCTCTCCTAAACAAATACGTCTGAAGATAAGGTCGAGTACAGTGTCTTTGCCAAGAAATACACTTATTGAAAATGAAATACTTAACATCCTGCTTGAACAAATACAACCAGGATAAACTGTCTCAATAATGACAGCATTCTTTATCTGGGTGGTACCTTTAAGCTTAAGACCTTTACTTGTTTCCGAAGTATCTCTCTATAAAACTTGCTTGCTCACTTTTAATATTTTCACTTTAGATATTGCAGATTTATTTAAAGGAACTTCAAGCTTGTGCTCTACATCTGTACCCCTATTAAACCAGCTTTTATCGCTCCTCTTAATTATTAGTTTCACTTTCCTGATGAGTGCAGACCCGAGCTCCCCCATCGTGGACAATTTCAAGGACTTTGTTTTACCTAACATCTTAAAAAAGTCAGCCATAATGGGCAACTGTGGTCGGTGTTTATGAACGACCATAAAAGCGAGCTTAGTGTAGCATCAAAGCCAAGCCATTACACAATAAAAGTTAACATCCATGAAGAGAAGAGAGGAGAGGACAACGCAGACATTAAAAAGGAAATTACTGCTGTGTCACTCAAACGTATGCTGTGCATTACAAAAGCACTGTATTTCAGAGCAGCACATCCAGCTGACAAACAGGCACAAATGTTGTTTTTGTACATCCAGACAGGAAGGACAATGAAAGTATAACAAACCTCAAGAACATATTGTTATTTCTCAAGAACAAAACACTTAATAGCACCCCATGACTTTTGAAAAAAATAAAAATATCTGTGGAGTTGTTTAGAGATGGAGCCAGAATATATGAAATTCTCAAAACTTGGCCACTGACTCAGAGCAGACACTGGAAAAATCGATAGCAGCAGATGCCCTATTTTCCCTTCATCTAAAACAGATTTATGTATAAAAAAAACCCTATCCTCAAAGGTTAATGCTGTTCTCTCGGCCCATGTAGGAGTACTTGAGCCTGGGGGGCTCGAGGTCTGCTTGAAACAGGGGACCAGGATAAGAGTGCACATGATCAGGAACATCTCTAGCATTTTTTCCACCTCTGGAAGTGATGCAACCTTGCCCTGGCATTACTGTGCTCTGAGAAGATGAATCAGGTGTAGATAGAGCATTTGAGGCCATAAAAGTTGTAGTATAGAGAGGGGATTCAAGTGGATTTAGAGCAAGGTCAGTGTTGGATGGTAGCATGTGACAGATGCCCTGCAAGGTATACAATATGAAGAGAGTCTGGTATGGCACGGTGAAAAGGGATAGTTCAGAGTTTTTCAAGTTGGGTTGTATCAGGTACTCTGACCAGTGAAGTGGCTGGAAGGGCTCCCAGCAGTGTTGTACCTTTCATGCCTAAGTCACACATTCCCGTTTCTCATGGCGATTGTGCACGACTGTACACGATTGATGATGCTGGTGTGATCGCTACGATACGGGATGAAATGACTGTCTCACCCCTGGACACACCCCGTAACTACACCGTCAGTAGCGCTTCTACAGCGCTTCAGGGGGCGTTCGTCCCGCTCCAGTTAGGTTAATACAGTGATATGATGAGGATTGCATGAATTTCCATCCTACTGATGCAATGTCAGCCCGGCTCGAGCTCAGTTCGCGTCACGTAAACCCCGACTGAGCCCCGTTGCTTGCGCCGTCTTGAACGGGACACGGTCGGGGCACAAACAGATACATCCGCGTCAGTCGTCCTCATAAAGCTTTCAGGATTGAGCTACGATCAGCCCGACTGAGCTCCATATATGCCACACTAATACCGTTCGTTTTAGGACTGAATTAGGCTTCCACCCCGCTGTACTGAGAGCGGCGATTCTCCATGACAGTTTTGAACAGTTCAAAACTGTCTGAACCCTTCCACGTGCCCCGCCGTTCATATACGACTATACAACTGTGATCCAGACCAAGTAGCGCATGCACCACGACCACAGCACGTTTCATCAAGATTATGACAATTGTGCACAATCCCCATGAGAAACGGGAATGTGTGACTTAGGCATAAGGAAAATGAGCTTGGACTATGAGTACCATACTCTGCTATTGATGGACACAGTTACAGCACAATTGTTTGTTTTACGTAATAACATGCCACAAAACTATGTTGGGTCAAATGTGCAGTTGGGGAGAATCATTCAGTGCACTTCATATCTCCTCTATGAAGTCTCTTTATTTGGTACTAGTTATTGATACAGCAAATGACTGTTAGACATATACACATTTGTTGTTTCGCTCCATGAACTCAGAAAGACACAATGACAGAGGAAATTAATACTGAACCAAACACAGTTAGGGTCCATCCCCATTGTACCCCTTGGCCCTTCTCTTACCCCTTACCCCTTAGTTTTGTGCGTTCACGTCAAGAAAAGGGGTATCCCAATACTCCATAGGGCTAAGATGAAAGGCTAAGACCAAGGGCTGCAGAGCCCTCAAAACAAAGACAGACCAGGACCACACTTGAAACTGAGGGGGTAAGAGAATTTCCCATAATACACCGCACCCGCCATCACGAAGCAGAGCGGAGACCGAAGGAAGCACTTAATTATAAGTAATTATTTTGTCACCAAGACAATATTAATCATGTTTTCAGTTGCTGGTCACATTTTAAAATTTCTCGCTATAATGAGCCATCACAGCCATGGTTATGGCGATTGTCGCATCTGCTTACGTCACAGCCAGCGGGCGGCTCCCGGTGATGATGTAACGGTAATGGCCTCTCGTTTCTCGGCTATGTGTTTCACCCTTTCCCCTTGGCCCTCAAAACAGAGGGGAAAGGGTAAGGGGTAAGACGAAGGGGTATGGCTAAGGGGTAGAATTTGGATTCACCCTTGATTTGATTTTAGCAGTGATGACATTCCTTCTACTTTGGAGGATTAGGTTCATAAACAGTAGAAAACGGAAGTAGTTGTTCACAGGAAGATTCTGCTGGTGTACACGCAGTCATATGCTGCCTGTGAAAAACTGCCAAACACTGAGACTTCATGGAGAAAAAACAAAACACTCATATTTATTCATTTATTTTACCTAATTTTGCCTTGAAATAACATATATTTGGGACTTGTTTTAATGCAAAATGAGAATAACTGTTTTCACCAACAGTATGCTGGTGAAGCCACTTCACTGACTATTGTCAAGTACCTGATACAACACAACTTTAAAGATACTGAAATATAAATCCCTTTACATGGGGTACAGCACCATTCCAGACAAATTATACATTACAATACAATAGGATTGGATGCAGTACTATAGGATTCCAGTGAAAGCTCTCAAACATTTGACTGGGTCAAGGGCCAAGGAGCAAAGGAACCATTCATCACTACATGGAGCTGTGGAACTATTTTTCTCTGTTTACAGCAACTCATGTTTAAAACTGTTAAGAACCAAAGAAAAGCAAAAGTTTATTTTAACTGCAAGCTTAAGGCACTTTGAACTCTTTGCAGCTCCTGAGATACTATTTAAATTCCTTAAAACAGCCAAGTCCTTACCAGGTCAACAACTGATGTTCACTTGATAATGGGGAATACTTCCCCTTACACAACTGCCAGGATCAAAGTCTGAAAAAGATACTCTCTTTTATGTGTTTTGAATATGTTTGGATCAATTGTAACTTTGTTTTGAGAGTAAAGCAGAACAATACATTATGATTTATGTATGGATCATGAAGCTAAAATTAACTCACTAAAATTATTTAATAGTAGTATCAGGAGAGCAGCAGCTGTCACATTTAGATAGTACCACGAGGTACTAATATTTTTTTATTGAAGCCATAGATTGACCAAGCAAACAATATTTTATGTATTAGGGGAAGTCTGTCAGCTGCTTCTGTATTCTGTTACCTACAGTCACTGTAAAATGTCTGACCACATTATTCTGATATTTCTCCTTCTAGCAGACATTGCAGTAAAATATTATCAACACTGTGTTGTGCTAACATTACAATATGGTTTTACTAAGTTTTAAGCATAATAGCTGCCTAAATGATCTGTTTAGCTAAGTATACAACGTAGTTACATCAATATTACATTATTCTAACCTTTTTTTTTCAATAAAATAATGTCACTTAGTTTGATATTAGCATAATGGCTACTTAAGTTTAGCTTGTTAGCTCACATTACAGAAGAGTAATATAAGCACTAGATTACACTGTCATTAGTAATGTGACATTAATGAGTTTGCTGTAAGCATTAGGGGAACTTAACATTTGCACATTTGCTAACATTGCATCATACCAACATGCATCCTGCTCATGTAAATACTTGCAAAATGGCAATGGGAGCCCTTGAGCTTCATGGGTTTGCTGCTTCAATTTTGCATAATGGATACCTAAGAATAGTAGTTGTAACATTTCAGCATAGCAACATTGTATGAAAACAACATTATGACAAAGTTGCCACCAAAATGATGTAAACTTGCTTGTAGTGTCTCTTCCACAGTATCAAAATAACTAAAATTTCAGACAAGCAACACTAGCATTGCAATATACAACTAAGTAAGCAATGTTATATTGTTTAAATTTACTGTTACTGCACCTTTGACATCATAGCTTTGTAACATTAGCATTTTTTTCTAGCATTAGGCTATAGAATGGCAACATCAACATATCTGTTACTAGAATTTTAACATTAGAAAGTCTTGTTTGGATTATACCTTCGTATTATTAGCTAAGTGGCTTATTCTACAGAACTGCAATGTCAACATCACATTATGTGACTACTGAAAATATGAGGCTAGCAAATTTTTTGGGTGTCTTGCGAGTTAGTAAGCTTGTGTTACAGAATTCCAATATCAACATAGCAATTGTGCCATGACCAGCAATGCAGTACTAACTAAAAGCATTTAATTGCATTGCAAAAGCATTTTGTGTATTAAAATTAGCTTATTAAATTTGCAATATCAACATGACTTTATGCTTCTGTTAGCAGTAATATGATGTAAGTCTACTCTAAGTGTTGGAAGCTATACCAGTTAAAATAACAGAATAACAATGTGATAATTGCTCATATGTCACTAGCAATAGGATGCTAGTAAGTTTGCTGTCAGTGTCACAGTTAAGAAACATAAAGTTGATATTACACAATCACATCAACAGTATAGATTTTGTTCATGTTATTAGAAATCTTACGTAATTGGGTTTTCTGTTTGCATAGTAACAAGGCTTCACATACTGAAGAAATTAAAAAAAGGCTTTCCTGCTTTTAATGATTTTCACTGTGTTCAGTTGGGGCATAATTCTGTTACAGCAAGAATGACATGTTTAATCAACCTCTAATTTCAGTAATCATATATCATATATTAGTAAAGGACTGAAAACCTTGGGTCTTCTAGTTGGAAATTAAGGCTATAGTCCCTTCATATATGGTATTTAGGGGCTATCAAGTTCTTTTACAGACCATTTTCAGTCTTGTTCAGAGCACAATCCTTACATAGAAGACATCAGAAAACTGTTGGTTCTGTGAGTAAAAACATTTTCTTGCCCTTGACCTAATAGCCTTGTTGTGTTAAAGTTGCACAGTCAGAGAGGTTAAAGTCCTAAGATGTCTTATCTGAATGAGTATCGCTGGGCTCTGAGTGGGCTGTGCCAATTTGATGTGGGTGGCTTTCAGGAGGCAGCACTGTGAAGAATGCGCTGCTGCTGTAACGCATCAGGTACAGGCGTTAACTGTTTCTTCGCCTCGGTTCAAGGTCCCAGCCACTGTACGCCTTCGTGTCTACAGTAACTTCATCAAAAGAGCTTTTCATAACATATTTGTTGGCCGATTACATAAAGTATTGCAACCCACGCTCCCAATGGCAGCTCCAGACCACCTACTTGCTAACAATTGCTTTGGGGAACGACACTTTTAAAAGAACAATTATAAAGCACCTTCAGTATGCAAGAAATGATTATATCCTTTGTTTTTCACACCAGCAGTGCGCATGACTTTGACTCTTAAAGCATTCTGCACAGAGGCAAACACTTACAGCAGACAAAGACAGGAGAGCAGTCTGACCTCAGAAAGGACACACAGAGAGCTGCCATGGACAGCAGATTACACTTTATCACATTTAAAGGACTGGGACCTTGAAATAATGCACCTTTAATATAATTACCTGCCAATAGTGCAAGAAAGGACAAAAAGAATACTGCACACATCTTTTGAGTGTCACTTCATATCTACCCTGACCCTTGCTGAACCACTCAGAATTTCTGCTGGTGTAAAATCATTTTGTCCCACTAAACTTGATTTTCCTTTCAAACGCTGACCTCGGGTGATGTGACTGTTTAATCTCTCCGTGAATGCTTTAATTAGGTTTTCTTTCTGTGTGTTTTTTGACAAGGTGGGTGAAAATGGTTAAGGAGATATATTGATAATTTTAGGCATGGAGAAATGATCATTTAATATGTTTTACTTAATGAACCCTCTTGCAAAGTATGACAAATGTTGATGTCAAGGGTACTGAAAGATCCTGGGACAACAGAATGATATTACTAACAATATTAGTCAGTAAGTTAAGAAATAATGCCAAAAGTTAAGTTGACACCTTGTAGTTAATGGATGGCAAGTGGATTTTTGTCAAACCAATCCATTAAGCTTTATAAAGACCTCTACAAATTAAAATACATTTTTATTTTTATACAAAATAATACCCTGAACAGCCACTTGAGGCTGGCTGAAGGAACCCATATGACTTTACCACCTGTTTACTAAGGGTTAAGTCTACCATATAAAACACCTATATGTTTTCTAATGTCATAACTGTATTTTTTAAGGATTTATTGAAAATTTCTGGTTTGGAAGCATGAAGTCGCTATAATCTGAACACGCCTCAACATGAGACCTCAGTCTGTGAATTGGTTGATATAATATTCAGCTGACATGACATGCAGTATGGCATCCAAAGCATGAACATTGCATAACTTTGACCTGTCCTTTTGTAATCTATGCACAGATTTTGGTATCCTTCCCTTGTTTGGCCCTTGTTAGGTTCTGATGGCTTTCACACCTACTGTGATTTGAACCCTGGTTTCTGGAAACTAACTGAGACCTCTATTTTCAGGCGGACAAGGGTTAGATTCTTCTGTCTGCTCCAGTGTTTATGTAAGCTCTCACACCACTAAAATCAAACAGTCTAAAGCCATGGGAGCAAGCGAAACCACTTTGTGTAGCCATCAGAAGGGGCCAATTTACACCACACTGCAGAGAGGCTGTTGTAACGCAATGAGGGATACATTCAACAATTTAAGCTCTATTTTGACAGCATGAAGTGTGTTTTCTAAAGCATTACACTCAGCAGTTGACCTATACTCAATTGTTTTGCCAATCAAAACCAGGCACAGGGCATGAAGAGGACAAATCACGCATCTTTTTTAAACATGGATTTGCTTTGGATGTAACATAGATCAAACCAACCAGAGTGTCTTCTCTTATTCTCTTTAAATCAATTCATGCGAGATGGCTCGCTTTTTACACAGCAAGTCTCAGTTTTGGCTAGATTATTTGGTTCCCTTCCTTGTATAAGTTACTCAAAGAACACAAAGAAAACACTAGATGAAATAGTATAATGCTCAGATTAAAATGACATTTTTAGGTGAACAACCCAAATCATAACAGATGAAAAAAAAGATAAGTGATACTCTTTCACATGAGCGTATAAGTGGAACCTCATTGATAACGAAAAGCAGCCTTATTTTCAAGAAAGACATTTTAACTCTACATCAAACAACGGCAGACCTTATTCCCTTTTCCTCTTTCATTTTCTCCACAGTAATTCTTGGCTCTGTTCTCAATGCCTTTCGTAAAAAACACCAAATAGCTCTGTGAGCACAAATATCTGAGATTATTTAGAATGTATAAAAAATTACAAATGTAACTCTTTGTTGGATAAAAATCTTCATCCATGTGTGTTTTTCTTGTTTCTGGGAGTATTATGTACACTGGAGTGCATCCAAATAGCACACTAAGAGAGGCTGCAGAACAGCCAGGCTGTCTCTCAGCTCTCTGCACAGCCCTAAACTTTAAGCTCATTCTATAAACAAATGCTTTTGTTTTTATTGGTAAAGATGGACTTCTGTGAATACTATGCGAGTGAAACAAACAGAGTGTGTGTTTTGATTGTGTAGATGTGTATCAGTCTCTTTGACATTTCCTCAAAATAGCAGAGACACCCTGGCACCCAGATATTTTGGCTAACTTTTGCTGACGCACAAGGAAACGTCATCTGGCATCAAGCTAAGTGATGCCATACAGAACTATGTTAATGTCAGTTGGTCAATGCCAATGTTTGTGGTGTGCATAAATTTCTTTTACGCATGCTTAAAAATTACTACATTTGATCCAACATACTTGTAAACTCCACTAACAGATGACCTCTGTTTACCTTCGCTATCCTCAGTTACAGCTGCGTTTGTCTTTGTTGGTTCCAGATTCCTCCTCCTCATGATTGGACTCCTGTTGTTCAAATTGAGTTGTCCCTTCTAGGAGCCATATTTACTTTACTACTTTTACTTAGTGGCTGTGTTATAACATGTCCCTTTATTTTTGCATTTTTTAATAATATATCTGGAAAACCGTATCCTTTTAAAAGGACTTGTTAACACTAGTAACACTATATGCTGTCAAGTCAACTCACAGCCTTTAACTTTTAACCTTGAACATTAACTTGAGCCTTTTTTATTGTTTTATACAGCAAACACTTCCAATATAGTTCCAAGCATCCTTATCCTAATGCATGTCTAGAAAGATTCAGTTCAAAGAACAGCCAGTACAAGGTGAATGCTCCCCCATTAATGAAGAACTGAGAAACATTAGCCTGCCTCTGCCAAGCCTCGTGTACAAGCTATTGCTGTTCTTGTTGGGGTCAGCTGGATGTGATTGCCTGGGCCAGATTATAACTTGATTGGCTCCCTTGGTAATGATCTGCATTAGCTCCATTATTGGAAACTATAAAAGTCAGCAGAGAATGGACTGAATCTTGTTAATATCAATTTCCTTAATGTTAAAAGCACTGAGGTAGATATCTAAGGGGGGGGGGCGTTGTTGGGTAGAGACAGACAGAGAGAGGGGGAGGGGGGAATGAGATGTTCTGATGCAGTGCAGCAAAGTGAATGCGTATCTAATCTGACACCTAGCACTCCTGGATAATGCCTCGGTAGGGCCTAAGTGGATCATTTCTGCCCTTTGGAAAATTTTCCCTGGTGTGGTTGTAGAGAAAGTAAAAAATCCCTGTGCCTTTTTACTGAACTGTGCCCTCTTTTTCAACAGATGGTGTAATATTTTCAGCGTCTCCAGCTGTATTGATTTAGGATTACTGTTACTTTGTGTTTCCTTGTGTCCAGCTCTTACAGGGAGACTGGAGTGTAGGTTTCCAGCTCGTCAAGCCCTAGGGCTGTTTATAGTCCTTTGTGGTATCGACTCAAATGTCAAGACAAATGTTTACACTGGTTTGCCCTGTATTGAGAGTTTTATGAGGAATGAGAATGCAATTTGACCAAGGAGGTGGGTAGGGCCCAAACATCTTTTAATACTTGCTTCATTAAATTAGTACACTACTTTTGGGTAGTTCATGACATGGGCGTAGGTTTGATTTTGACATTGGTGGGGACATAAAAGTACACCAAGATGGCACCTCTGAAAGTTGATGTGTTTTTTTATTTATGACTGTTTTTCAATGTCATGTAGAGCTAATCAAACAAACAAGCAAACTATCATATTCAGAAAAAACTATTCTACTGATATATACTTTACCTCCAGCCTCTCCTCCTAAATCTCTACAATCTGTTCCTTGACACAAATATAGTGATGCTTGACATATGAACAGTGACAATTTGGAATCAATCAGAAATTTTGATGGTATGGTAATAGTCTGAAAAATATATAACCAAAACAGAAAAGGACTACTGATATTCCCAAACAAAATAAATGTATAAAGTCATGTTTTCAATCCAAGGTTTTATTGTAGTTTTTCCCCACAAACTTTTATTGTTGTTCTTAAACAGTTGCTGCCTTTCAATACACAAATAATATGTGGATAATAAATAAAGTAAACAAAATGTGTATCTCTTTGCCATTAAATATAAGCATTTTTCAGTTATAACATCATATACATGATTGTGTTTTGTGTCAGGGACCATGTGGAAGTGGCATAATATTGATAGGGAAGTGTCCCTAGCGTCCCTACCCAATTCTACGCCCCTGGTTCATGAATGAACTGGCTCTATATGCTGACTTTATGTGACATTCAGGAGCAAATTTATCAGCCCTCTGACTGGTTTGCTAACCCACCAATGAGAGAGCCCCTTCTTAAAGCAACTGCTGTTCAGTCTTGGTCATGTCTTTGTATCAAGGTGCAGTGGAATTATGACATTGATTTTGTCATTTTATATCGGGGATTTGCAACAGGTGGCCTGGGGGCTGCGTGCAGACTTCCACCTTACTCATTGCAGCCCACTACTCAATTTCAAATAAAAAAAATGTTTCTAAAAAGTTGGCAAAACTGGTTCCTGTCCTCCATTTACTTGAGGTGGAAGTGCAGCTATGTGTTTGTTGAGTAGAAGAGACCAATGGTCTGGTAGGTTGCATAGTGTGGACCCCTCTTTCGGAGACTTCGGGCAGTGCAATACTACAAGCACCCTGATGTGTTCCAGAACTGTACATTTTAGATTTGAATGTCTACTTACAGTTTAAATACAGAGTTTTACTCCCAACAGAAAATTGAATATTCAGTGTAAGGTGACAACCGTATTATCCACACAACTTAAAACAATCCTTAATTTTATTTGTGATGTTGACTTACATACTTGCTGCAAAAAATGCAAGTCCTGCAGCATTCTACTTTTGTCAAGCCAAAATAGTAACAAACAGAGCTGTTGGGAGGCTGAAAGGGCCAATTTTTATTTCTGAGCCAAGTGATCCAGATCACCAAAGAGAGCTGGTATTCACATCCCTAAAGTGCACCCATTGACAAACATGCGTCACAAACTCTTTGTCCAGGCTTTTCAAGGTCTGGATAAAGGCAACAGTATATTTGAACCATTTATAGCTGGGCTATGAAGGTTAAAGTCCAGACAGCTCGCCAACATTGCATTGTTTTCCATATATCGTCAGCCGTGACTCACACCTTAAA
Organism: Scarus forsteni; assembly: GCA_036419115.1. Classification (NCBI taxonomy): domain Eukaryota; kingdom Metazoa; phylum Chordata; class Actinopteri; order Labriformes; family Labridae; genus Scarus; species Scarus forsteni. The sequence goes on along the minus strand of JAZDUH010000544.1, from coordinate 21,983,263 downwards.
TGCTTTCACATGTAAATGCTTCTCCAATACATCATTTAGAAAACAGTAACCAATCCTTTTAGTGTTTAATCACATGCAGAAAGCAGGGTCGACAATGCAACAAAGCTGCAAGTCCACAATTATCCACAAATGGTGGAAATGACTGGGTGGACACCAGCCTCTTCTCATGTACCCACTAGCCACGATTGATGAGTTCATTTATCACTCCCTGGCCCGTCTTCTGCCTTCTCGCCCCCTCTGTTGTGATGAAAATGAATAGCCCTCTGGTAAAATGGAGAAATCATGCCCTGGAATAGAGAAAAAAAAAAAACATCTTTACAATACCACAGAGGCATATTTATTTCATCTTAAAGGGAAGGTTTGAGGTCACCCTCCAGTCCTTCCCCAGTGACATTTTCCAACTTGACATTCTGTGACATTTCCAGTTAAATATTGCTGATATTCCTGCAGAGGAATTAAAAGCACGTCTAAAGGGGACACCAGCACTGAAGCTCTATCATCCTCACTCACTCCCTCTCTCTCTCCACGGTGAACACGCCCCCCCATGCAGCACCACAGGCTTACATGCTCTACCTCCTAAGTGTGGTTGACTTGCATCTGCAGGTATTAGGAGAAGTCATTTTAATCCAAAAGGATTACCAAACATTCTATCACCCGGAATATACCACAGACAGACACCAAGTGTGAGTAGAGACAGCTTAACCGTGCTATTTTCAGCAAAAATTCAGAGATTAAATTGAACTATAGTACCAAGCACATGTGTGAAAAAGATATAAGAGCCTTAATCAAGTGCCCGACAAGGAAGGGTGTTAAAATAGATTAAAACAATGCAAGAGATGATACAAGAACTAAACATGATTTAATGCTTTCGTCATGTTCATCAACCAGACATTTAAGACACAATCTTAACCAAATGAATGTGAAAGGGTTTCTCTTTTTTCTCCACTTGAGAACAATGAGGTGGTTGCACAAGCTCTTTGTAAAGTAGTATTTCTATTAGTGGTAGTATTTCATTGCACCGGTTCCCTTGAGTGAGGTCACTCTCACTTGTCATTGGACCAAGTTGGGTTCAGGGCGGTTATCATTCATTTGTTTTGGTTTTCCGACATGCCACTGTTTGTCAGTTAGACCAAAACCAGTCAAATTATGCTAAAGCCCGCCACAAGCCATTAGGTGGGGCTATAGTGGTGGTCTTCGTCTCCGGTTTTAAACTGTAAACTGTGCTGACAAATATACCATTGCTAACTTTAATTCACTGGTTTTGCCAATTACTCCAGTTGTACAATTTTGCACATGTATAGGGAATTTAACTGCTTATTATACCCCTTTCAGACTGGCCAAAAAACCTGTTTAAATCAAGTAACAATCAGCCCCTGATGGCAGTTTGAAGGGGTTTGATTGGCATTTCAGCCTAGGTCGACTGACCCTGCAATGAGACTGGTTTTATTCGGCTCACCTCCGATTGGCTTCAGTGAGAACGTCACACCGGGGTCGACCCGCTAATTTACGGTTGACACAGGTGTAGCGTCCCCACAGCATAGCATCATGGCCGCCCCCTCTGATGCTAACTTTCATGACTCTTTGCCATCTCAGCAACGAATTCCATCCGCCTTTGTATCATTAGCATCGAGTTTGCACATTTTTATATGGGAACAAATGTACGAAGTAAAGAAAACAGCATTCACAGCCCCCATTCTCCTTTCCATTGTTTGCATGGATGTGCTTTGTCACACTGGTGTTGTCATCAATGTGATGACATCAGCTTGATGCGCCAAAGGAAAAGAGATGGCCACACAGCTTGTCTGCTGCCGATTAGACCCGAATCTGCTGGTCACTTGCCAAATAGTCACTTGCCAAATTTTGCCGGGTTAACCTGTGTTGAAAAACCTGGGTTATTTTATGGTGAAAGCCGTACTAGTATCATCTTAATTTTCAAAGGAAAATAGAAAAGTTAAAATATAAAATGCAAGCCACCAGTTAAAAAAATATACTATGCAAGGTATAGCTAGTGTGTGATGCTAAAGTACCCTCCTTTAGACACATACTGCTATAACTGAGGGCAGAAAATATGAGAAGTCAACAATTAGTGTTCACAAGTGTGTTGGATAAAAAGTACTACACTTTTAAACGTGTAAAATATTTCAGTATACCAGTGAGCAACAGCATTGCCCAACTGCTGTAACTCAATTCCGTGAGGCTTGATTTAGCTCAATGTAGCATGATGTTCCCCTCTTCTTTGGCAAAAGTTGACTTAAATGTCAGGACAGGGGCGTACTTACCATTAGGCAAACACAGGCAATTGCCTGGGCCCCCAAGATGTCCAGGGGCCCCCAAACATCTCACAAAAATGTATTCTTAAAGTTTTCTTTAATTCAGAGCAGTTATTAGTATTTTAGTCTTAATTAACACGCTGTGGTATGAAGAAGAGGAGATCAACATCCATATTTTATAACCATTTTGATAGTAGACCTCATACATTTGATGTCATTGGCTTTATGTTCAATCATGACATCCTGTAAAATACTTTAATTCATAACTTTTCAAACTATATGACACTTAGTATAAAAAAGCTTAAGGCCCATGCACTGGATAATTTTGCATGTGCATGATAAACTTCTTATTTATTTTTGCCGATGTCCCATTTAGATTCAAAATCTTTTTTTGGTCCTAAATATTATTCCCTGGTTGTGGAGGACATATAAACATGTAACTTAAGCTGTCAGATGACTGTAACAGATTTCAAAAGCAGGACTAATTAACATACCCGCCTTCTGTGAAAATTGAACTAAATTACAGAATTTAAGGAAATTCATTTCATTTCGTTATGTTACCTGGTACAAGATTAAAATAATAATACAAATGTATTAGCAAGCTGAAAACCAATGAAATACTGAGTTATTGACCCTGTTTGCTTTTCATATTATTATTTAATCTAATTTAATTTTAGTTATTTTTTATTTTATTTACTACCCTCCATTTCTTCTTCTTCTGCCCCTTTTTCCCCTCTTCTTGTTTGATGTCTGTACTGTAAGTTCCTTGTTTATTTTTTCTCTGCACCCTTTCCATAAGTTGGAAAAATGAATAAAAATAATTTAAAAAATGTATCAGCACAGTACAGGGAAGGGCCCCAATGACTGGGTTTGCCTTGGGCCCCCATATGACTAGATCCGCCCCTGTGTCAGGATGTAAATTCCACTTTACCAGCTCTAGTTGGGTGCTGCTGTAAATATCTATAGGGCATTGTTGTTACGGCCCACGTAGAACAGGGTAGGCTGCTATTCATAGGCTGACTATATAAACGTTGACGTTCACCTGTTGAAAAAAAGTCTTCCACTTCATTTCCTCCTCTAGGGTTTTATTTTGTTCGTGTGTCCTATTGATTCAATGTACCATTAGCTCTGACACACCAGAGAGTCCATGAAAGCTATTAGTGACACACTATCAACCGTCATTAATTTAGTCTAACAAAACACCTTTAAAGTCATCATGATTCACATCTTTTCCCACGCTAATGTGATGTGAACCACTGCTCCTGCTTGAGAGTAAAGTTTGTATGTCACAACATATTAGGTGGGCTTTTTGTTGAAGGTGTTTTACTATCCAACTGAAAAGGTGGAAGGGAACTGTACTCAGTTTATTTGATGTTGGTGTTCCTCCCTGGCTTTGTTTGAAGTAGGTGTTAAATTGTGCCTCTTTTATGTTATCAGAGTAAGACAGGACTGCAGTATTTTCACAATAATGGGACAGTAAAGCAGGAATAATGTGGCAAAGTTGTTTAGCCAGTGAGTTGCCCTTGAGGTTGAAATAAAATCAAAAGTCATAAGCGGCAGTACAGAGGTTTGCCAGCGTTTTTTAGTTAAAACATATTGTTTGTTGATAGCTTTCTACTATAATACAGCTTATACTCTCCCAAAGGCTGTTTCACACTAGATGAATTTTGGCTGTATGATGGAAGTTCGAGCCTCCAGACTGCCTGCACTAGCACCATGTCCCAACCGCAGTAGTGGGCTTGCCTATTTTAATAATGAAATGGGTGCTTATGCCAGCAAAAATGGGTAGACGGATGATAGAGAGACATTTTTATATTGCTTGGTGGAAATGTATGTCCAAATGGATGAGGCCAAGAATGCAGAAGTAAGTTAGCAATTTCAGCAACTGTGGTTCCCATGGACGAAAGTGCATGGAAGATGATTTTTAGAATTGCCTAGAAAAAGGATAACTTTCCCAAGGCATTTTCAACAATTTCAGGTGAGTTATTGTCAAATATGAGGAAAAGTGCCTGATCTTGTACGAGTACAAAATCCATTAAATATCCCTGGATCCAGACTTGGAATCCAACAAAAGTTTTGTCATATCTCCCTTGTGTCATGACCAATATTGCCAGAGAATGTCTTGAAAATCCACTGAGAACTTCTTGCCTTATTTGGGAAAATGTGGAAAACTGTCCTATCTTGCATTGATGAGAAATCTTTAAATTTGTGGATCCACATCTGTATTTGGATCACCACAAAATCCAGTCTCTTCTTCCTTGTCTGTGGTGACTGAATGATGACAAGATTACAACATTAAATACTTTTTGCAATGTACAATGCATTTTATGTGGCCCTACCCTTGAATTTTAAAGCCTTATTGTTTTTTTAAAAAGATGGTTGCAGAAGCACTCTTGAAAAAGACGACAAAAATGACTGAGAACCATTATTAAATCATTTCTTATTTTTGTTTTAATAAATGAAAATACCTACACATAGCCACAGCCATGGGCACCAACTTGATCGGGTGTTTAGATGCCAAATAGTAAGGTGCTATTATACGTTGGAAGTGTAGTAACTGCCCCTAGTATGAGCCGCCATATTGTTGCCGTATACAACCCATGCCAGTTGTGCTTAAGCCTAAAAACCTGTGACAGGTTCAGTCATGAAGATTATCATTATGAACATAACTGGAAAGTTTCCTGATTTTTGTTTGTCAAGATCTAAATATCAGCAATGATCCCAAAACAGTGAAAAAGTCCATTGACTTTTAGGTGAAGGAACCAGCACAGTGGTAACTACCTTGTTAGTCTACTAAAATACATCATCCTGCACAACTCCATTAGTCGACTGTCACAGATAAGATAAACACAGCATGGTAGCACTCCCTGTTTGTGCTTTTTAGAGTTAATTCCTGGTTTGCCATTTTATGTAGAAACTCTAACTTTCTTAGAGAATGTTTTTATTCTGAAATCTTACAAGTTATACAATAAATCAAGTAATTTAAAAGGAGGCATGCAGTTCATCAAAGCTATCTATTTTTTCAAATCAGAATCAGAATCAGCTTTATTCGCCAAGTATTTCCAGGAATGCAAGGAATTTGACTCCAGTTTAAACCGGAGAAGTACAATTTATTCTATTCTACTTTTTCTATTTATTATCCTTGGATTTTGAAGTAAATAAAATAACGTATATACACAATTCATATATACTGTATATATATACTTTGTACATACTTCAGGGTCTGCATTAAGGTAAAATTTATAAAGAAAAACAGGGCTATGGCAGCAGGGCGGGACACAGACAAAATTTAGCATGCACTTGCCTGGTCTGAAAGCCATGAAGTCACAGGCAGGGGCTGACACTTGTGAGAACTTCAATTTAAACCATATTTATTATGTATTGATTTAATGAAACTGTTGTGTTTGGCCCCAGTGCACTTGAGGATGCCTCTCATACAGGCCTGGGCTCTTTAAAGACTTATCTTAAACTAGGGATGTAACGGTTACCGGTAAAATGGTAAACTGTGATAAAATTTCCCACGATAATCGCTACCGTGTCCAATTAAAATTACCGTTATATCGTGCTTGATCACCACACTACCTCAGTAATGCACGGTTATGCTACTCTTTGCCTGGAAAAGCCAGAACTGTGTTTCTGTCCTCGATTAAGGAGCCTCACGCGAGGTGCACATACTCAGTTTGCATTGTTTGGCCTCTGAGTCTGACACATTTATTGACAAAAAAGACAAAAGAACTGTTATGAATATAACAATAAAGGGGTTAAATGATTTCAATTCTGTGTAAAAGTACTTTTAGAACATTTTGAGCACACTGCAACAATACCGCGATAATAATGATAACCGTGATAATTTTGGTTACAATAACCGTGATACAAAATTTCCATATCGTTACATCCCTATCTTAAACCCACTATCACCAAACTTGGTGTAAAACCCATGGCTCCCTGTTCAATTTAGAATAGGAGGCTATTATTTTTTAAAAAACTTTGCATGGATTTGCACCTTATTCCATCTTGTAACCGAGTCTTTTTCTTTGGTGGGCTCTAAAATATGGAATGAGCTACCTATTGACATCACATTGTCCCCCACCACTAAAGTCTGAAAACTTTCTTCTACTTGGTGATTTTAAACTCAGTATGACAGTTGTATGCTCTCTGTTTTGATATCTTTTACTCTCTTTATTTGTCTTTTTATGTGCTTTTTAAGTTGTAATGATTCTACATTTTTATTGTTGGTTTTATTTGATTTTTATTCTATTTCAATTTTACTTTATAGTCACTGTGTAGCTGGTAAACTTTACTCTTTTTGAAAAGGTACTGTATAAATAAAGTGGTTTGGACTGAAGACATAAAGGACATTAGGTATTATTTTTGATAATGAAATTATTTTATTTTTCAAATGACCCCTGAAACTCACAAAAATGTACATCTACAGAATTTGTAGAATAAGTTATTTTTCAATAGCCGGTCAATCACTTTGTCTTTATCTGTTTGATACTTAATGGATGCATGGGGGCCATCATGTGCTTATTGTTTTAAAAGATTTAAAATTCTTTATAGAACTTTTGCATGCTGCACAGGATGTGGATGTGGGATTTTAACTGTGAGTTACTTTTACTGTTACCACATATTCTTGATCCTTTCGAAATAAAGACAGGAACAGCTGTAATTTTCCATCCTATACTTGTCTAAATACAAAGATAGCATTATGTTTTGTTCAAAGTTGCCTTGTTTCGACCTGACTTTTGCCTCTGTTTTGCACCATTATGCTCCTTTTTGTCCTTGGTGGCAGAGCCTGACTCTTTTTTCCTGCTCGGGCTGATTCATGTGATACATCTCCACTCTCAACACATCATCCACACTCATCTCGGTAAATCTCTGTAAATAATCCATGATAAATATGGTACTACACCCACCTATATATCTTTGTCATTAGAGGCCTTGGGATTTCATTTTCTACGTCCACAGCCAAGACGATAATGATCAGCGCCTCGGGTCTCTGAGAAAAAAGCATAAACGCACAGAATTTCAAGGCTCTTAAGAGTTAACAGGCAGGATTTTATCGCTGTGAACTGGCTTTTAAAGTCTGCACTGTCAAGCTTTTTTTGTCACATTTGGACCAGGCCACCGACTCAGATAGTAATTGATTGTAATCAAAATGTAAAGTAAGCCTGAGCCGTCTTGCTAATGGATTTAATAGTTTATTTGACTGGAGAGGTGAATCAATCTTACATTATTGACCACAGGATCCTGGGGGATTAAAGACGGGCTGAGGGGTTGCAGGGCAGACCAGCTGTGTTTGCTGTGAGGAGACGAGTGCTTGGATTAAGTCTCGAGTTTGGAGCAGTTTAGCATATTAGATGGAAATTAACCTTCCTGTGAGCGAGTGACCAAGACAAGCAAATTGTCTTCAGTTTGTTTGTTTTTTCACTGATGTGGAAATGACAAGTGGGGGACAAATCAGATAACTTTATCACTTGAGTTAAAGTTTAGACACTCCTGGTTAAAAATGACCACGAAAGAAGTTAATGTTATCAAGACAATTTATTATTTAAGTACAAATCGGGGTTGATCGGGGTATAGGTAGTTCCTCTGACATTCTCCACATAGCTGTCAAATCTCCCGTTTTGGCTGTGAAACTACCGTATTTTCCGTATTTTATCCTCTTTCCAGCCGTCTTCCTGTATCAGTATTCTCCCGTAAATCTCCCGTGTGATGATATAAAAAGAAAAACTTTCCTCTGTCTCTCCAAGCTGAGCTCTGTCTCTAGCCTAAAGGAGGCGGTGATGCTCCAAAATGATGGATGCCACCCGCTGTAAAACCGAAGAAGAAGAAAAAGCCTTGCGAGAACGTCTACCTGCAGTAGCCTGGGTGGCAGCTATCGTGAGATTAGAGCAGCAGAACAAACTTAGAAAAACAAAGAGTTTATTTTAGATTTCTTGTAAATCTGTCTTAAAATGTGAGGGATACTGGAGCTTGGTTGGGGTTGTGGGACTGCTCACGGCGGGCTTCCCTTATTTTCGAAGACAAAACTTGAAAGGTAAGCATTCTCCGGCGGACTCTGATAAGTATGAGCTCGGCTACGTGCACCAAGTCTGTGCACGCCAGGAAAAAAACACGCGCAGTAGGCAGGCAGATTGGCGAAGGGATTTGATTGGTTTAAAAACAGGTGTCCCGGCATGATTATTGGTTGGGGTTTTCCCTGTTTTACCCCTGCTGTAGATAGCGGATATTTTTCGCTTTGTTTTAAGAACACATTATGAGTTGATTACCATTGGGTCATAAAGACCATTTTAACCAGTATTACAAAAAGTGTATCTAAATCAAATTGCCAACCCCAGCTTTAAGGTAACATATCATGACCCCTCTTCACCTTTTGTCTGGGTTCGAACTTGGTTAAATATGATCAGGGTCTATAAACAGAGGAGGTTTTTGACCCTGTATAAACTCTCAGCTCAAAAGCACATGTGAAGAACATCCCATATTTAACACTGGAATCATGGATGTCATGCCTTTCAGGCTTACAAGGAAAAGGCTCAAAGTTCAAAAGCAAGCATTTGTGATGGTATGCGGAGTGTAGCCGTGCCCTTGGCATGGGTAACTTACACATCTGTGAAGGCCCATTTATGTGGAAAGGTACATACAGGTTTTGGAACATCATACGCTCGACAAGCAACGTATTTCAGGGACGTTCCTGTTTATTTCAGTAATGCAAGCATCAGCATGGCTTTGTAGTAGACTGACCGACATGAAGTCCAGACCTGTCTCCCACTGAAAATGGATGGCACATGATGAATCTCAAAATACAACAACAAAGAACTTGGACTGCTGAGGAACTTAGTTCATAAATCAAGCAAGAATGAGAAAGAAATCCGTCTACATACTTTAACTAATATCCTTAGTTTCAAACACTGAGTGTTGTTAAAAGGAAATTTGATGCAGCACAGAGTTAAACATGCTCCTGTTGCAACTTTTTGGAACATGTTGCAGGCATTAAATTCAAATGCAGGAATACTTTCAAAAAGCAAAGCAAATACAAATCATTGTATTCTGTTTTTATTTATAGTATTTCATAACTTTTTGGAAATGGGGATTGTAGCTTGTACCAACAGGGAAGCCAATGTTAGCATAGCTCCAATTTGACCTTGTAAATTCTCTTCTTTGCTTTGGGAAATATTCTTCAGTATCTTATCAAAAACCCTTACCTGTCCAAAAAGGCATTTCCAGCATTTACTCTCTTGGACCCTTCGCCTTAGTAAAATGCTTTTTGTGTCTTCTTGTTCTCACTCTATTTTTCTTTTCTTCACCATTCTGCATTGCAAGTTGTTACCAATAACCGTGACATTGGCAGCCTTTTAGTCAATACTTCTGTTTCTTCAACTAGAGTACCCATTAGGCTGTGACTTGATTTGAATGGGAACTTCTTCATGCCAAAGAAAGGAGAACCAGGAGAGATTGAAGGTGGGATTTGATAGGTTAATCTCCTATCCATCTGTAAGAAAATGACTGTTCAAAATTTCCCTTGGTCATCTCAGGTTTGCAGCTACCACACATTTGCTGTACACATAAAGTAATAATTGCCACAGGGGCTTGTGGACAGCTTTAAGAAATAATACTGAATATTTTCCGGAGGAGAATCAGCAACCTTGCCTTTAAGACACTGTGATGCTCCGTTTGCAAAAAGTTCTCTCAAGATAATTACTTTTAGGAGTCTGTTTACCACATTAGAGCCAGAAGGACGCCATTAATATTGGATGGCTGATTTTGAAAAGCAAACTTGAAAGAATGAAAGTGTTTGTTGCCTCACTGTGCTGGAATAAAAGGCCTGCCACTGAAATTATGTTTACTTTCTCCTTCGCCACTTTCACCCGCTCATGATACTCACATTGGCGTGGCACTGATGGAGAGTCTCAGCAGTTTGTTGCTACAATAACTCCCCCAGTCGTCTGAACCAATCAATGGCACAATTAAAGAAAAAAAAACTCATGGAATAACATATGGATTATGAGCGCTCTCTGCATCCGTGGATATGTATGCATGCGGCATATTTCCCATGCAAATGGAGACAAACCTCCAACCTATTTCCTTACTGTTGATGCTGGCACCCGACCATGCAATCAACATACAGGCCCTCACTTCAGTCTGCAAAAAAAATTAGAAGTGAATTTTTTTTGATTGTGCCATTAAAGGGGGCCCTCATTATGACTTGGCAAGGACAATTTGCATGCTCTATTCCACAGAATGTGAATGAGGCTCCAATCAATTACACTCATTATCCTGGCAACTGATTGGTATGTGGTCAGACACGCAACCCCTGCCGAGGTACCGCCGTGGTTACCGGGCAGGCTAACAACATGCACACATGCACAGTTTAATGAAGAAAAGGAAATACATAACTTGAGCAGCTGGCCTTTCCTTATATGCGTGCAAACATGCCTCCTCCCAGCACACACAAGACAAAGACACAATGCATGATGATGCCGCTGTGCAAAGTTAATTAGGTGTTTAAAGATTTAAAATTAGGGGTCTTTGTTTCACTGTTTCTTACCCCCAAAAATGTGCCTTTGTTTCATGTGTCGATCCATTAATCTCTTATTCACATGAGCAAATATAAACCCTTCATTAAATGATTTATTTCTTTTTAGATACTTAATTGAGATGAGGAGTGAGGCAGTGCAGTGAGAATTACCATCCCTTAAACTACCATGCTCCTCCATGTTGATGTACAGCAAAAGACATTGTGTAAAATGTAGATCAAAACAGATACAATAATTTGCAAAACCTGTTTAACTTTTATTTCATTGAATACGTAACAAAGACAACATATTCAATTTTCAGCCTGAATGATGTGATTTTATTTTTAAATTTACTCATATGTGAATATTTGAGCATGTCAAAACAGTCGAGACATAAGCAACAAATGACTTTGAAAATTGAAGATTGCTCTAAAACACCTGTTTGGACATTTCACAGGTAAACAGGTTTGTTGGAAACACTTGAAGGTCATGATTGGGTCTAATAGGATGGTGTGAGAGTACCCATGGCATAGGTAATGGGCAAGTATAAGAAGGCACCATTAATGCTGAAAGATACATAAAGGTTTTGGAGCAACAAAATGCCATCAGAGCAATGTCTTTTTCAGGGATGTCCACGCTTATTTTTGCAAGTCAGTGCAGAGCCACATACTGCATGTGCTTTAACAGCGTCGCTTGGTAGTAGAAGAGTGAGGATACTAGACTTCCTGCAGTCTAGAAAAGTCCCCAACTGAAAATGTGATGCAGTATGAATTGCAAAATACTACAGCAGATACCCCAGACTGTTGAGGAACTTAAAGGAGACATATCATGCTGATGCATGATTTAATACTTACATACAATATAATAAATTTGAAAACAAGACCTTACACCCCCTTAATTTGCAAAAAATGAAATATTGTATTTTTTCTGATATCCTATAACGAGATTTGATGCCTCTGAAAACAGGTCATTGCGAGATGTCTGCGAGATTTAAATAGTTGTGACAACATGAGGTACATTTCTTTTTATTGGAGTAATCTGATAAAACACTTCCTCCTCTGTGATGTCCGTTAGCCCCACAACCATCAGTCAGGAACACATCCACCCAGCAGCAGTATATAGCTCCCTAGCTCACACTCACTCATTACCAGCTCTGGCCTGTAGGGGGACTCAATACGCTGTCGCTGCTTTAAGCCTGCCGGAAAATACAGTGGAAGAAGAAGGACAGGCTGGCTCTACCCCCGATAGAACTGACCAATCAGGGCACAAAGGGCTGTGATGTTGCGAGGTAACTGTAGGTCAGCCTGAGATCTGAGCGTTTCAACAAGCGCTTGATAATGGCCTAAAATGAGGATTTTGAGAACACTATTATGGGGCAATGAAGGAACTAAATGACTTGTACTGAGGGCAGAAATGCTTTACAGGCATCCTAGTCTGGCATAGTGAAAAGGAGAAACAAGCATGATATGTCTCCTTTAAAGGTATAGTGTGTAGAAGTTGGTAGCATTTCGCCAAGCTGAAACGGTAAATATAGGACATAATGTTTCTATTTGTATGTAAAGTCTTTCAAGATAGGTGTACAATCATCTCCATTAAACTCTCGTTTTCTTTTAATTAAGTTAGAAAAAGATTTTTCTATTTATGTAAAGCGGGTCTCCCTTTTGTGGAGGCTGACATAATAATCTGCGTATTATTACTGGTGGGTTTTGGGAACAAAAAGAGCAAAACAGGATTTTTGAATACGAGTCTACAAAAGTTTACAAAACCTATAATCATCATTATAACTGACCAATAATCTCTAAAAATAACAGTTACAACTATGTATGAAAAACCCTCACCCCGCTACTGTTGTAAATTATGCCCTCTTCACAGTCCTTTTTGGTCTTCACCTGCTCTTGTTGCTAAGTGATGTGATGTGTTACTAACGGACAGTCATTCCAAAATCTGAACACTAGATGTCGCTAAAATGCCAATTTCTACACACTGCACCTTTAAACCTTACATAAAGTGATAATGTGAAAGACTACCACCTTCAAAAATTCAACAAATGTGTCCTCATTTCATTAATTATTGTTGAAAGTTGTTAAAATGACAGGTGATGTTACACAACTGTGAACAATCAACTGTTCCAGTGTTTTTGGGAGTGTGTGACAGGCATTAAATAGAAAATGAGTGATTATTTGAAAATAAAGTTTATTAGTTTGAACATTAAATATCTTGTCTTCAGAGTATATTCAGTTGATTATATGTCAAATAGTATTTGCAGACCATTGTATTCTGTTTTTATTTATGTTTTAAAATACCTTCCAACTTCATTGGAATTGGGGTTTGTATATGTATATAAACTTTTCCAGTTAGACTCCAGCAGATTTATTCTTCCATTTATTCTTTAAGATAAAGTGAAACACCAAATATGTCTTTTATAAAGTATTTGCAAGCATGTGTTTTCCTTCAAAATAATCCTTAACAGTAATAGTCGGATAATAAAATCTCAAGGTCTCTCGTGTCCTCGGAGCTACTGTGTGATTTATTCTTTGTCAGGGATTCTCTTGGCAGTGATGTAGTAATACTATTGGCAGATGTTTAAAAGGTTACTAACACCCACGCTTTGCATCTGTGTTGTAGATAAGACATAGTTTCACCCATTAACCAGTTTTGAACATAAAAACAGCCAAAGTGACCCATGTTTGTCTGAGTTTCTGCTGAGAAATCCTCTTGTGTGTGTGCCCACCATTTCATTGCCAAATAATAAAAAATTGTTTTGGCAGTTTTTGGCTGCTTTCCTCGAGTTAGCCCAACCAAAACGCTGCACTGCCACCGGCTCAGCTAGCTGCAGGGCAATATTTGATCTCATGAGTTTCCTTTAAGATCATGCCACGATTGGCAGGTTAAATGACTGGATAACAGCCAAAATGCAAGGTTGCTCCCCCACAAAATATCTTGCCCCTCTGGCAAATACACTTGTTCATGCAGCACAGTCTAAGATGGAGGGCTGTGAAACACCTGCCAATGTGATAACAACTCATAAATAGAGTGAACTACCCATGATCTGCAGCTTTTTAGGTAGTGATACAACAACTGTTTTTGCCTTTTGTCCATTTGTTGTAGAAATTGTCTATGAATTTCCTGCAGATTCGTTTTATAAGGATACTGTAGTGTCTCAAATACATTCCGTAAGATATTGTATAAGCTGATGGAAGAAACAGTGCCATAAAATGTAAGCAAAAAAACAGAATCTTAAGGATATTCAAAATATGAATTCTAATTTGTTGGCTTTTTCCAAAATAAAGGGACAAAATTTATATTCCACTTTATGCTTCGGAATTCCAAGAAAGGAAAAAAAACATCCAAAACATGATCTGTATCCCCAAAGAAGGGAAAAGTTATATTCAAAGTTATAGTCAAAGTATCACCAGTTTATTTAAGCTCAAAAGAATCTTTAACAAACTTGTGGGTGGAGTTGAAATGTGGTACCAAACACCCCAAGAACACACCACAGAGCTGCGATACATTGCTCTTTATCTCTGGGTGGAGCTCCTCCCTCAAACTAAAATGTAGCAACTGTTGCTCCAGCCCCACTTATTAATATTTACTTTATGTTACTCCACTGCAAGGTTAACGTTGATTGTATCCTCACTGCACTTTAGGGTAACACAGCACTTTAGGGTTTGATTGGAAACATGTGGAGACCACCTCTTTCAGGTGAGCTTGGTGCAAACAAACCATACTAAGCAAGGGGCACCAACTTGTATTGGAGCAATGATCTTTGTGTGTATACCAGCAAACTTTAAAGAAAACCCCTCAAAGCTGTCTTGAGATATTTGGATCAGAAGAAAGAGGAAAGCATGAGGCACCATGGCATTTTTGACCTTTGACTTTCTTTAATCTGTGCATAAATAAGGTATAGAAGTAACCCTCTGAGTTATTGAGATGCTGCATTCTTTCCTAAAATTGCATATTATACTTCATGTTTGCAACAATTTGTTATGTCTTTGGGATGCTCATTTCATTCGAAGGTTATTGCATTGTGTCGCTGTCTCTGCTAAATTTTTGATTTCTTTATTCACAGAGAAAAAAGACACAGCCTAATCAGTGCTGTGTTAACCTCTCCCATCAGGACAAAATCCTGAGATATGCCTGCTCATGTTTTGTGCATAAAACCACAAATATCGTGATTGCATTGCCTATTTTCATTCCTCTGCAGAGACTTGTTCTTGTTGACAGAGCTATTAGTCTGAGAGATACCACAAAATTCATCATAGTCAGCCTGCGGTTGTTTCACAAATTCATCATTTCATTACTTTTCCAAGGAGGGGAGACGCTGTGTTTGCGATAAAATCAGGCTCCCCACAGAAAACAAAACAACACGGTGGTGCTGTTAGGGTGCGGCGCTTGAGTCAGGTCTCCAAAACAAGGGTGGGAATTAAAATGTAAATTGTTAAGTGATTGGTGTAAAAGGTTTTCATTATATCTTGATCAGAAAGCCATTTATCTCCAGGCTCTCAATAAGTCTGGCCTCCTAATCTGTCCGACAGATAATTAATATCTCTGTATTGAGTAAATGAAAGCCATTACCTTGATTTCCTTTTGATAATTTATCTGTCTTTGCTTCCCACTTTACGGCACAGGCCACTTTACCTCAGCAGGTATTAATAACACTTTTAATTTGATGCTTTTTTAAGCACAATCAGCTGAAGGTCGAGGAGTTCTCCATCAATAAAAACATCATGCACACATTCAAAAGAAGAAATCTCACAATCTGAAGCTATGCATCTCTCCACGCTCTCTTTTCTTCTATCATAATGCCCCCCCCCCCACACACACACACATCTCTAAAAGTGCCTACTCTCATCCTCAAATATACATCCAAACTCACATCAGCACTCGAAGCCATAGCAACCGGCATACATCACATATACGTACATTGATTGTCAAGCAGCCACATGCAGGCAGTTTAATGAATGATCTGCAGCAAATGACAGAGGAAAAAAAGAGGATGTCATTTTAGAAATGTGTTTTTAATAATGTTATAATTAGTGATTTTCACTCGGGCACATTTGCATAATAAATGCAGCTGCGGCCAACTGGTATTTTCCAGCCTCACACTCTAAATGTCACTCACTGATGTGCATGAACGGTCCCTGATGCACATATATTTTGGTGAACTTTTAGTAACCACAGCATGGCAGTTTAGATTGAAACTTTTAAAGTGTGGAAATACTTAACTCCAATGAAATTGGGGCATTGTTTGCAACTTGCAATAAGAATTTAATGATTTGCAAATCCTTTTTAACCTGTATTGAACTGAGGGACAAAGACAAGATATTTAATATTCAAACTGATCAGCTTCTGATGAGATCAACTGAGATTGACTGATGCAAAGTGGAGAAGGGTACTGTGGTCTCAAGAGTTGTCATATCAAAATGTTTTTGGAAATCATGGGCATCATGTCCTCCTGGCTGAAGAGTAAAAACAGGCGGAAGAACACATAGCCTTTTCCTGCTTGGTAAAGTTGTGCCAAACACAGAGACATCCAGAAGGAAGAATAAAGCACTCTGAAATTTTTGCCCAATCAAACATTTTGCACGACATAGCTTTGTGTCTTGTTTTTACGTAAAACTCCCACAGTGACACAAAATAGCTGTTTTTGCCATCAGCAGTATGCCTTACCAGCAGTGTTGTGTGTAACCAGTGTTGGGGAAGTTACTTTTAAAAAGTAGTGTTTGCTCGTTACTCGTTACATCTGAAAAAAATAAACTCTTTACTTTACTTAGTTACCCTCTATGAAGAGTAACTTCTCAAGTTACTTTTCCGTTACTTTTACATGGCTTGATCATGGACAGAACCCCATAACTATTCCTAAATGTGAAGGCCTACAAAAAAATTCCACTACAGAGAACATAGCAGTTTTTTGTGCTCTTTATTTTACAAAATGTCACATACCCTGTGGAATGAGAGCTCCTGCCCAGTGTTTCCACATTTTGCTTCTGAAATAAGCAACCTGGTCAATAAAAATAAGCCCAAAATAAGCAACCTCCAACTATTTCCTTTCCTAATGTGAAATACTACTTTTTTTAAAAAGAGAAGTCTACATAAAGTGTGTTCATTTTCGTCTACATTACATTTCAATATCACAGCGCTAAATATCTATTCAAGAAAAGACCGTCGCTTATAACAAGCAGACCAGGCAGCTTTGGCTCTGGAGCATGCGCCATGTGCGTGAGTGTGTTTGGGGGCGTGCATATAACCAGGAAACGAGGAAGTGGACAAACTACCTACCGCAGTCGTGTTTTCCTTAATGTTAGGAGCTGAAAGATAATCAGGAGGATACACACAGACTTAAGAGCCCCAAGAAGCAACTTCACGTCTAGAAACAAGCCCAAAAAACCACGACCTGCGGCCATGACTCACGAGATTTTCGGCCTTTAGACGCTTATAACGAGCGGACTTGGCAACGCTGCTCGTGTCCATGCGAGCAACTGAGAAGGCAGCTTCAGTGTCAGATCTGTCCGAGGGAAATGTAACGTCGCGCTGCATTGAAAAAGGAACTGCGTTTCGTTACCAAATTTTCAACAGTAGCGTGTTACTTCACTTTTTACCCGAAAAAGTAGTTTCGTTACTGTAACGCGTTACTTTGTAATGCGTTACACACAGTGTTGTGTGTAACGCATTACAAAGTAACCTTCCAGCTCCTAACATTAAGGAAAACACGACTGTGGTTGGCAGTTTGTCCACTTCCTCGTTTCCTGGTTATCTTGCACGCCCCCAAACACACTCACGCATATGGTGCATGCTCCAGAGCCAAAGTTGCCAGGTCTGCTTGTTATATGTTTTTTTGTTTTTTTTTTCAAATGTATTTTTTGGGCATTTTGTGCCTTTATTGATAGGAGAAAATCACAGTGGATAGGCTTGTGAAAGGGGGTGAGAGAGTAGGGAAAGAGACTCTGCAAACTGGCCACAGGCTGGATTTGAACCCGGACCGGCAGAAGTATATATGGGACGTGCATGGTTGCTAACCGCTCCACCAAACCAGCACCCTGTTCGTTTCTTTTCTTATCAGCAAATTTTAGAACATAACAAGAACATGTGCTGCAGGTGGTGCTGGTAGTCCTACATCATACAGGTTAACATCAGAAAAACAAAAGCCGACATACGATAGTAAATATTGACCCACTGAACATCAGCCAAGGACATATTAGTTTTGTCCTGCCTTCATCCCTCTTTTCTTCTTTGTGGGATTTGTGCTGCAGAGATGAGCAGCAGCAACTCTGTATCTGCCTCCCGCTGTGAGCCCTCAGGGGTGAGTGGAGTCCGCAGTGCTTACCGCCTAGGTGGACATACAGCCAGAGAGGCCGCCTCGCCCAGGCCAGGCGCCCCCGCTGACAAGCCTCCAGCCGGGTGCCTTGGCTCGGCTGCTCCTTGTCGTCTAGCCCAGCAGGAGGCCTCGCTGACAGGGGTTGTCCCTCTGCCCAGCGGACGCAGGGGTGGAAATAAAAGCAGTGTGACTTCTCATCTAATGGGCCGAGGCATTACAGTGCAGTCATGGTGTTGTTCACACTTTATGTGCAAAGCCAAGCAAACATAGAGTTGGTGGCTTACAGGGTTGCGTGGGTTTTTCACGCCTTGGGCTCAAATTTAAGCTCACAGTACCGCAGTAGCCATTGTAGCTGTTTTTTCTTTACCCCTCATCCTCCCAGCATTAATACTGCATTTCTTTGCAGGGTGTTTAAGGCAATTTCATTTACTTTCTTATGAAACCATAGCTCTTAAAAGTAACTAAAGAGAGGAGTACTTTGTTCTTAGTCTAATTATCAAGAAGACAGCTGAGCAAAACGCTTTGACAATGCATGTGTTATCACCAATTCAGTGCTTGGGCCTATGATTATTATTATTATAATTGCAGTTGTTCTTTCAAATTATTTCCATAACTCCTAAGAAAAGTAACCGTTTTGAAAGATATTTTATGAAAAATAGCTTTGCCATACCTCAAGCAACTAAACAATCCAACTGAAACCAATTAACCCACGACTTTTTTTTTTACTTGTACAAATATGGGCTTAAAAAAATTGGAGTTAATTTGTTTATAAGTTTACCCTCTTTGCAAGTTAGCTGTGTAGGTGTCAGTAGACACAAACCAGAAATAGTGAGCCAGGTCCAGATGTAGGTTTACTTTGACAAAATAAAGTAAGCTAACTGGGTTATATTTAGTTGCATAGAGGTCAGTAATAAGTACGTGTATCATACTTTTTTTTTTTGGAATAGCCTATTAAGCTAGCTATGTGGGTGTAAGTCTGGCATAAATGATGAAAATAAGAGCCTCTCTCTTTCCTAACTTTCTGCAAAGACACAATATCTTACTAGAAAAGTACTTCTCAGAAAGAAAACCCTGTAACCACATTTATTCTGTAATACAAGTCATAGCTGCCAAGAGGGAGCAGGTTAAACTCAGCCTGTCCAATTGCATTTTCTCAGTAAACCATCTCTGTCCTGTCTGCAGATTTCAAACCTGAGATATAACACACATTCTTTTTTACTCCGTCCTTTCCTTGAAGAGAGGCAGTCAGGTTATGATAGAAAAGGTGGTTGAAATAGATAAAAAAAAAGGAGGGGAGATGCCAGGGTCTCTTTTAAGAAGCAGATTTTTGGCCTGTCTAATGTCAAGGAGCTGGCTGATATTTTGGATCTCCTCTGTCCTGTCTGCAGGGCCCCTCAGGGATGACGACTGGTGGGGGTTGGTAGCGATGGTGGGCAGCACTTTGCTTCAGACTGACAGAAAGCTTTATCTCGACATCTCTGTCACTCACCCGTATTAGACCTTCCCTCCACGTTTTGGAGAGCTGTCATGCCACAGCGTGCCGCTCAACTCCTCTTCCCCCATCCATCCAACCGACCGCCTCCCCTTCTTGTTGCGTAACCTGCCACCCCTTCGCAAAGACCCATCACACACCCAAGGCCCTACAACACACAACAAACACACACATTAACAGCACAAGCGAATGAGATCTGCCAGCAGTAAAGGGCGCTATAGAATATGTGGGTGAATAAGGTCCATGGTGGCGATAATACTGATCATACAGTGCTGGAGTCCAAAGCAATTTCCTCTCCTCTCCCCAGCACCTCCGCCTCTGTATCGGACATAACATCCTGAGACGGCGGAGATTGGTAGCCAGGATGCTGAATTTTTCATGAGGCAGGAAAGGTTAGATAAGATCCTCCCACGTATTGGAGATAGTGCACTTACAGATCTGTCTTTGGAGCCTGAATGGTGGAAAATAAATTTGAATGGCTCACAGTTTGAATGTGACCCTTAAAGAACATCTCAGAGATGAGATGTTTCAGAGTTTAGAAGTGTCAAAGTAGGAATCACTATGAAACATTTAAGGCTAAATGAATTTTACAGCAGCAGTAATGGTTTACATTATAGGGCTATGTACTTTATTGTGGATCATCTATGCCAATATGAGGATCATGATGCTTTTCACAGGGTTCTGTTTTTTTTTTTTGTTTTTTTTTTTGCTTGTCTGTTAGCAAGATAAGTCAAAAAACAATGATTGTATTGTCCTGACATTTTCAGGGAATGTTGGTCATGGCATGAGACATTAAAGGATAAGTTTGGTTTCTACAGCTTTCACATTCTTTATAGAATGAAGTAGAACAATATACTCACCCAGAAGGCTCTCCTGATCCAAACAGTGCTTCAGGAGATATTTAGATCCAAAATCGAGTGGCGAACATTCGTATAATGGTAGCACGAGTGAGCATGTATAGCGCCACTCCTAAAACTGCATCAATCGTCCAAAAACTCATTAGTTTCACCAATATTTCATCATGGTCCACTCACGCTACTCCTCCATTACAGCCTGTGTCGCTCCAGACATGTTTTGTGGCTGTGCTAACCTCTGAACTGAAGAAGAAGAATGTTTGCCTCCGCGCACGCGCACTACTCTCTGGAGAGCTGTTCTTCTCTTTGCCTCCGCGTCCTCCTTTCGATGAGCTCCTCATCTGTAAACTCTGGCTCGAAACTGTAAGGACACCCATCATATTCAAAGTTCTCCTCCACAACATCTTCATCCAATAGATATTCGTCTATTTTGCACAAAACTGGAAGAAGAAAGTCGTTGTGTAACTGGCTGTCTTCCCCTGAAACGTTGAGCCGTACTGCGCATGCGCGGAGGCAAACATTCTTCTTCTTCAGTTCAGAGGTCAGCACAGCCACAAAACATGTCTGGAGCGACACAGACTGTAATGGAGGAGTAGCGTGAGTGGACCATGATGAAATATTGGTGAAACTAATGAGGTTTTGGATGATTAATGCAGTTTTAGGAGTGACGCTGTATGCCCTATGTGCTACCATTCTACGGATATCCGCCGCTTGATTTTGGATCTAAATATCTCCTGAAGCACTGTTTGGATCAGGAAAGCCTTCTGGGTGAGTATATTGTTCTGCTTCATTCTATAAACAATGTGAAAGCTGTAGAAACCGAACTTATCCTTTAAAATAGTCTGAGCCATCTGTACTGCAAGGTTAGGTTGAGACCAATCAGTCACTTATTTGTGGAGCAGGTGGAAAGTGAGAAATAGGGGGCTGCCCTGAAAGGACAGGGACTGATCTTTCACCCAGGTAACAGTAAGACAGATATTCCATATATGTATAATCAGCCATTTTGGATTGATCTGAATGTTTTTGTGTGCTGAGAATTTAAAATCTGCTTTTTAATTCTCTATGTGTCTTTGAAGAAAATTCCTCTTAAAATGCTTTGATTTTTACATCCTGGGATTTCAAGTGCAATAGCCCAACAGCCTCCACCTACATGAGTATTTTCTGCTCATCACAGGATCGTGTCATGAGATTTCAAAAGTTTGCTCTGCGGACTGTAACCCCTCATTTCCCCTCCCATCAGACATCGTTTTGGCAGCCAATCAGCGCAGACCTTAATATCATTGCCCACTGTTGCCTCTCCATCCCTCAGATCTTTAGGGTGGGGTGGGGTGGGGTGGGGTAGAACTTCATCTGATCCTCTACGGGGATCTTTTTTTTTTTTTTTCATGCCACATGAATGAATGTCTTGCTTAACAGAACAGACAATCAGGAGATGATGTAAATGATCAAACACACGAGGAAATTGGACTTTTAAGGAACAAAACAAATGATTAACAAAACAACAAAGGGATGTTGGGATTTTGTGCAGAAAGATTCCATCTGATCGGATTATTTTAAAGCACTTCCTTACATGTAGGAACACCTCAATAACAGATGAAAATTACACAATGAAACATGTTTTGCTGTTATTTTTCACAACTTTTCCCTGGTGCTTGTATTTTAAATAAGTTGCTCTATGATGACTCAATAAAATACATGCTGCATCACATTATGGTTAAAAAACAGAAGGAGAAAAGATTTTATCATTACAAAATTTTTGTTTTTCCTTGTTTCTAGACAAACATCTCAGCAACCTCTCAAGCGACCTCATGGTGATCCTCATTTTACTCCATATTCTTCTTGGCGGAGAAGATTATAGGCTGAGAAACAATCATAAAGTCGCACTCTAGGAGTGAATCCAGCTCAGAAATGGGAGTTTGATGGAGGGGAAGGCTTGATGGTAGGCCTGCTAAACCCTCCCCAGGGTTTTCTCAGGGAGAGGCATCTACAAATATTTCCATAATCACTGAACAGCTCTGTGACTGCAGGGCCCAGAGCCCAGATGTAGCAGACAACATATTTGAGCTCTTAGCGGTAAAGGTCAGCAGCTTCTCCTCAAACATGGATAAAAAGGCACTCTGCCATTTGCAGGGTGTGTTTTTAAGCCACAGGTTGCACGCTTTGCTTGACAGGAATTTCTGCCTTCAACTACTGAAGCTATGAGGCAACACTAGATGACCTTCAACAATGTCTTTTACTTGGCCGTAATTGCATACAATCAAGTGAGCCTGTTTTGTTCTGAATTAGTTGATGCTTGTAATAGTATGGTTTTAATCACCAAAGATATTAAAAGTGGTGGCAAAGCTTAGTTTTTAAGCTCATAAAGCTCTCTAAAAATATAGATACAAAGACATAATCGTGGTTGGAGAATAGCATCCAAAAACAGCTCATTTTGATATAAAAACTGTCTAAAATGGCTGCAATAAGGCAAACAAGGTTTGATTAACATTCTCACGACCCCATACAATAATGATGCATAGATGTGGATCATAAAGTGCTATACATGCAGAATGTTCAAGTTTTTTTGAGTCAGAAACGAGGCAGCAGCATTATTCTTTGATACCAAAAGCTGAAAAGCAGATTTTTTTCTCTCAAGTTCTGCAAGAAGTGTTAAATTATAGCTTTACTTGGCTGCAGAAGAGATGTGATATTGTTAGCTCTGTAGCATTAGCTTGTTCTACATTGTAATTACAGAAGTATTCTCAGAATCACGATGTGGTGTTCAGTATAGGTGCAAGGACTAATATGCCCTTGTAAATTGTAGTTGTGACCTTGCATGTAACTAGCTTCCATATCTTATATATTTCTCTGTTTCTGTTCTGCTTTGATTTTATAATGCATTAAAATGAAGTGAATAGTTAGGCTACAGGCTTGCAAGTAGCTTAACTATTCCCTTCAATGGCATACGAAGGCAGAACTACAAAGAAATATCACTGTCCTGTAAGTCTGTGCCGTTGATAGGGAGGTGGGTAGTAAAATATCTTAAATAATGCCAGGGTCAAACTACACAACAATCGGGAACTAACAGCTTAGGTGTCCTATCAGCAACTATGAGGTGCTCAATACAACAGGAAGCAATGGACAAGTTGGATGTCAGAGCAGGGAAGATGAGGGTTGTGTGAGCCATTAGGGTAAGGCAAAATACTGAATATTTGCTTTGGGGCATATTTTTGTTCTTTGTTGTGATTAAATGTTTAAATATGTAATCTAGCAGAATGTGGAGAAATGGCCCTCTCTTGCACTGTTGACAAATTTTTAAATTGCAACCAGAATTAAATCACTTCCACCTTGTGCTGTGACCAACAGTCCCAAAAGTAATCAAAATTTGCTCAGAAGTTGTTGAGTTGCCTGTTCACTACTTGACTAACTGACTTCCTAACTACATGAATAACTGAATTAATCGTGCAAAAACATTTTTTGTTAGCAGACGACATTGCAGAGCTTAAAAGAAACACTTTAAAAAGCAAAAGAGTGAAATAAACAAGTAGTAGTTACAATGAGAACAATTGTATTTATATTTTTGTATTAATATTTTAACACCATCATTATTCTCATTTTTATTTGTCTATGTGCTTAATCCATTAATGTAGCTGAATTGTAGGCAGCTACTTTTGCCTTTTTGTGAGTAACTGGTAACTTAGCTCACTACATTATGCTTAAGCTTGTCCATTACTGGAATCAGCTCCTTTTTCAAATTAAAAGTACAAAATGTGTCTTAAACACCATATTTTAGGTTCATATTCTCTGTATTAAAACTTCAGGTCACTGTCAATCACCTCTTTTTTGCTAGCTTACAGTAGCACTTCTAATTCCAGTTAAACCTCTCACTTTTGGCCCTTCAGTGGAGGACATGTTTTGACATTAGGTCAGAGCCAAATTAAGCTTACATGACACTCGATATAATCAGGACCTGACATCCCATTTGTGCCCGACTCTGCTTGTTGAGCTGACCATTAGCCGGCTATGACTCACTGCTTGTTTGGCGGCTCCAGTGACGTGTGCCAATTCTGTTGCAAATAATGATTAAATGACTTTTTATTGGAGTGCGCTTTTCATGTAGAGGGATAAAAATGACCTCTGAGTGCTTTTCAGAGCTGAAGGGTTGTCAAAGCATGATGTGGGAGGGTTGAGATGATGGCTATGTAATTTATGGTGCAGCGATGAAATTGTTTTTTTTTTGCTGGCTGTAACAAAACTTCATGATAAGAAGTTTCTTGGGAAGGAAAACTGTTGTATATTTAACTATTCTGATGAAGAATTTAGCTTGTTGATGTCAGTTTGGTCCACAGAGGAGGTAACCTGAGCTCATTTAGCCACATTAAGTCTCTCTTTGATAATGGCTGGATCTGCCAAAGCAAGGTCAGGTGAATAATCCAACAGAGCAGGCTCTCCGACACTCAAGGACAGAACAAAGGCAGAAGAGGGGGCTCCGCTCGGCTTGTTTGACGACCCCTTGAAACGTGTTTTGATAAATATGCATGTGTTAGTTGTGTTTTAAGGGAGACATGCAAGGTTACAGTACAAAGGTGAGCTTTGTAAATCCAGGAAGAACACAGGTCATGTTGTTGTTCGCTGCCTTCCGACAGTTTTCCGACTCCCTGTGCTGAATAAAATGACCTCTGTGGGGATGAAGTCCTTTCTTCTTGTCACAACCAAATCAGCCTGAGGGTGTGTATGCTTTAAACATTAAATGAGACGTCATTAGTCAAACGCACATGAAAAAAAGCAGCTGCATAGTTCAGAACACCGTAATGTTATAGAAGAGTTTCCGCAGAGCTGATTCAATGCCTATCTAACAACTTCAGCAAAGGAAAGAGGCAAGTCATGTTTCAAGTACAAAGACTACCGATAAGAATGCTTATGGATTTCCTCCAAGCTCTGCATCAAAGTCCACTGTGACACAAAGATAAATTATTAAGATTTGTGAGCTGAAAGTCCAAGGTCAAGCTCCTTGATCCTCCTGATGCCAGGTAATGTACAGCAGTGGTGCCAAAGGAAGCCTCTTTATTAACCCACTCTTAGATTAAAACTACAAAAAATACGATGGCTCGAGTAGTTGCTACAGTTAGTAATTTTTTATTGGGTTTTACTTTTCCTCGACAAAGCTCCTGTGTTTAGAACTATTTCGTTATGCACCACAAGGGCTACGTATCCTTCCACCAGCAACTCTTCTCATAAGCTGGTCAAGTCAGAGTGCTGCCATGATCAGGGAGTGGACACTGGAGCACAAACTGATATCAATCTAACCTTTTGGATATTAAGAGGATGGCTTTTTCCTGATTTACTCCAGATGTAGAAACAGTTTCTTCAATCCCTCTTTTTAACTGTGACTCTTTCTGCAAAAGATCCCTGTCTGTGCACTCCAGCTCGTAAAGATAGCCTTTGACTAACAGCATGTTGTTTTCAAAATTCAAAATTGTTCATTATTAGTCCAGTTTTAGTGAAGTGCTACTTGTTTCCTCTGACAAACAGACTTGCTGATGACATAACTTCTCTGTCGTAACATACCAAAGTTCTAAACACAGGGGCTTTGTCAGATTCAGAATTCTTTTAATGTCATTGCACATGTCACAGGTACAGAGCAACAAAATTTCATTTCAGTACAACCTGTCCAAGAACATTCAAGACATACAGTGGGGGGCAGAAACAGAAAGACTGTCAAGTAGCCAGCAATAGCAGCACCCTGTTTTTCTTAGATGAGAAAAGGAGAACAGGAGGGAGGAAGAGGGAAAAAAAGTCCAACTCCAAACTCAGCTCCAGACAAAGGACGGGCAGAGTGTGGGATTAGAAATAAAACACCTTGGTACATAAGCAACAAAGTAAAAACACTACAACAACAAAAAAAGAAAAGTTGAACTCTTTAGAGAATCTTATAGTAGCATCTATTTTTTTTCTTTTTTTTCTTTTTGAGTAGTTTTAACCTAAAATGGGGGTTATCATGAGGCTTTCAGGGGCATCATTAACTGCTAATTAGCCTTCCATCGCTAGCTGTTTGTCTCCAATCAGGAACAAAGCTGCCAGAGTTCTTCAATGGCAATCACATTTGCTAATGCAACAGGCCTTGTGCCTACCCACACTTCAAAAAACCATGGACCGTCCCTTAAACTTGAGCTGAATGCAGGCTTAGTCTCTGTCAGATGATGGTATTAGAACAACTTTCGTTTCCTGCTGTCGTCTCAAAAAAATTTATGCTGTATGTCTTTACTAATCATGTGATATGTGACTAGTCAAAAAGCTCTCACCCAACAGCAAGGCTGAAGCCACCTAACCTTTACAAACTCTGTGGGTGCTCTGAGCAGAAACTGATTATTTGACTTCTTAGGAAATTAGCTGTTGCTGGTAGGCAACAGGAATTGTCTTTGACCTACACACAGATGTGCTCTCCAGTCCGCCCAGTGGATTTTTGGAGTCAAGCTCAGTCTTTCAGAACACACCAAGGGCCTTTCTCTAAACTTTCCTAATCATCCATCCTGGCTAGATGAATCAACTAGATGAATTTTGGGAACTCAAGGTCAATGTGAATGTAATGTGTCAACAAAGCAATCACCTATGCCTGCCAATCTCTATCCCAGCCTGTGTCTTAACTCACCACTGTAATTTCATTGTCTGGCAGTTGTAGTATTCATCTCGAGGCTGTGGTGTTCATTTAGATGTTAATCAAACACCTCAAGAAATGATCTTTTCTCTAAATCCATAATGTAAATGACTTCAAATGTAGTAAAACTGAATGTGACATCACAATTTTATATCCATTCCAGCTCTTTTTGTGTTACATTGCGTGACACTGCTACTTCAGCATAACCCAGTGTGTCATGTTTAATTGCTTCTGACATCATCGGATCCATTAGTGGCTCACATCATGAGGTTCATATAGTTACGATATCACGGTGTCGTGTTGCTTCAGGGAACCACTTTAGTCACTAACACTGTGGCTGGGCTGAAGTCACTTTATTTGACTTCATTTTTTTTTATTTCCATGTAGTCATGGACCATGACATCACTGCACTGGCCTGAAATAAAATATACATGTGATTGAGTGTTATCTGTTCTGCTTCACACGCAATGCCATGAGCGTAGGATAAAGTGGGGACTAACTGCCCAGGGTGTAATAAGGCAAGGTGCCTCTATTTGACCTGAGATAAACTGCTTTCTTTTTTTTTTTCCTATGTATTGCTACCATTGATTAAATAAACACGGACATACTCTCTAATGTGCTTGGACGTAATTTCAAAAGCCTACAAGGTTTGCTTATGATATTGATGGATTTATTCTCTTCCTGATATCTGTTGTATGAAATGGATGTATATTTTTAAATCCCCTATTTTTTCATTGACTATATTCTTGTAAATTTGAGGTCCTGAAGTGCGACAACTAAGAAAAAACAACTACAACTCAAAATAACAATCACTAAGATAACACAACAACCAATCAGAAAGCAAAACAACAAATTAAAAAGTAACAGATTGAAAAATCCTAGCACAAATAATTAAACGTCAATTTTCATCCCAAATCAGAAAAGACTAATGTTTAATTTGCTGTTGTAATTTTTTAACACTTGTTTTTGCATTTAGATTTGCTCTTATTTGGTTATGTATCTTTTTACCCTCCTACTTTTTAATTGCTGTGGTTTCAATCTGTTTTTTTTTATAGTCATTGGTTCTTCTATTAATTGTTTTGAATTTAAGAAATAATTTTAAATCTTTTTATTTATTCTTGTTGATTGCATTTGTTGTTGTTTCCCCTCGGTGAATCAAGAATTTAATTTGCTTTTATTTATCTTTTTTCATTTTATTGGTGTTTGTTTCATTGTTGTGAGATGAATGTTATTTAAGTTGTTTTTTTTGTGTCGTTGTATCTTTAAATTTTTGGGGGGGTTTGCTTTTTTGTTGTGTTTTCCTGCTTCTGTTGTTTTTTTTCATAATTGCTACTATTGTATGATTTAGCTTTGCTGTGTTTTTAGCTTTCTTTTGCTTTGTATTTGGCTATTCTGGTTTTCACTTCAAGGTACTGAATATGATGGTTTCTTTTCTCATTTGTTGTTGGGTTTTCTGGCTTTCTGATTTATTTTTTTAATTTTTTGTTGGTAACTTTGGATTTTCTTTGATTTGTTGTTTTATTTAGATAGTTGTGTTGTGGTGATTTTAAACACTTGTGGTGTTTTAATGCCATGTTCTGTTTTTCTATGCAGTTAAGTCTTTACGGTTTTGTCTGTGTTACCTTTTTTTTCTTGTCTAGTTTCTATGTATGATGACATATCTGGAGTTTGATTTCGGGATGTGTTTAGAATTTTTGTTGTGGCTTTCGTTTGTCACTTAGTTACGTAGTAGCAATTGTAATCATGTCAAATGTTGTTGAGTTTAGGGTCTTAATGCCAATGCTCTCCAGGTGTTGTTTGTTGGCTTATAGTACATATAGTTTTGACGTGACACAACCTCATTCTTGTGAGAGAAGAATATATACTCTTTATACAATATTCAAATGACTGTTTTAAAGTTATTGACTATTTACATGTGGAAATTATGTCCCATTCTTCATAGAGGTGTTATAGGATTCAGGAGGCCCAATTTGACACCTCTCTTTGGAGCACAGAAGCCATTGTGATGCCCCTGTTGTGATTACGTAGCACCAACTGTTATGACTCAGCTTCCCTTAAAAAACCTTTTTATACGATGTGAATTATGCATCATGTTTGTAGAGTCTTGTGCAGAAGAGTCCCTCTTTAGATCACTTGACTATACATGGCCTTCTAAAGTCCCACAGGGCTAATCACTACATTTCCCAGTGATGCCTGCTTGGCTAAGCAGTTTTAATACACAAATCAATTTTGCACTACCCCCTTCTGGCTGTGAGTGCTCATAGTGTGAGAGCCATGAAAAATTGATGGGCCTTAGCATGCAGATTGCAACCCCAGAGAATCCTAAATCTGGTCGAGGTCTATTTTTTAAAAGAAGACAATGTCAAAGGGGCGGACTGTTTGTTTAGCTTGTAAAAATGTTATTCTGCCTCTTCGCCTGGGTTGAAAAAAGACACAGCTTGAGTGAATAAACAACTTGTAAAAGCAAAGCAAGTCAGATGATGGTGAGGGAAAAGCAAACTAAGTGAAAAAGTTTCCAGTTACCCTGAGTGACTCCAACACACAGAGACTCAATCAATACTAACAAGAAATCCCCCACTCCTCTCTATTAAAATGTATTAAGCATGGGGGCTGATATCTTAAAAGGCGTTTGTTTTTGCCACAGCTATTATGTGCTGTCATTTGTGGAACCGCTCTGTATTTGACCAGCTGATGACTCGGCTGCTGAGAGAAATTATAGCAGCCATAATTAGCTTTCACTATGAAATGAAGCTATCATGGGAGAGAATGGGGAAATTTCACACTATGGAAATGAGATTTTGCAAGGTGCTGTGTGGATGTCCTTGAGTGTAGTCACATCAAAAGACTCTTTCTTTCCTCCTCAGTCTTTTCTTTGGCAGACACAGACTCAAATCTGCATGGAGCTGCAAAATGAGCAGCGTTTGGAGGGTCTAACAGGCACATTTGTTAATGAAATGATTACTTTCAGTCTTCCATCAAGAGAGTATCTTCATTTATTTATTCGCTGCTGATGAAATTTATACAATTAGTTATTGCAATAGAGTCTTAAAGCACTGCTTTGATGTGACATTTTATGATGATGTTTTATTCTCTTTTGTCAACTTTGAATAAGCATTAAATTGCGTGGTATCAACACTGTTTGCTTATAACTGAATCAAACATTGTTCTAGAAGGCCAATTTCCAAAATATTGTCTTGGAAGCTGCCCTGCATACAAGTGAGAAATGTTGAGAAAATATTCAAAGAAAGGCATTTTTGGTGGATAGACAGCTCTGTTATGGAGGTTTGGAAAGGCATCTAGTGATTATTTGCATGTGATGTTGTACTCTGTTCCATTTCAGCTGGACGGCACAAAGGATGCCATCCAGTGTGTACCTTAATGGACTTATTTTCCGTAACTGGCATGTACACAGCTTTAGAAGTCGGTGAACAAGGAAATAGGTTTGGTGCATTCATTTAACTGGTGACTTCATGATGACATCATGGTCGACTTTTTAAATATGCTCGTTAAATTCGTTTGTTTGGCTGTATTTGTTGCATATTTGTATTTGAAGATGGAATCTCAGGTGCTTGAACTACTACATTGGTTCACCGTGCTTCTAGTTAACAGTCACATCATTATTATCACCTCCGGTTATGTTTTCGGGAGAGTTTGTCCGTCCGTCCGTCCGTCTGTCTGTCTGTCCGTCTGTGAACAAAATAACTCAAAAAGTAATGAATGGATTTGGATGAAATTTTCAGGAAATGTTCAGCATGGGAAAAGGAAGAACTGATTCGATTTCTGTGTTGATCCGGATCAGCGTCTGGCCGCCATGGTGAAAAATGTGATTTCTGTGAATAACTACTGAACCAAAGTAGATATCATTTTGAATCCAATTGCTAATGGTATGTTTTCATGGTCAAGGAATCTAAATATTTAGATGAAATAAAGGTAGGAGTAATATTTATGGTCAAAATCACAATATGGCTGAGGACTGTGGTGCTGGCGGAGGTCTGTGCTCTCCGAGTGCTTTCTAGTTATTCATGTTTTTGGTTATAAAAACCATTATCAATCAAATCCAACTTGATGTGTAAAGTACTTTTAACACAATGTATGTAGCACAGGGTGCTTTACATGAAAAGAGAACAAATAGGAGAAAATAGCATAGGTGCAAAACAAACTAAAATGACAATAATAAAAACAGACAAACTCCAATTCAGCAAATATTACTGATAATGATGACACTACTCCTACTACTACTACTACTGCCAATAATAGTAATAATCATCATCATCATCATCATAATCCTAATAATAATAACAGTAGTCAAGTCAAGTAAATGTTTATTTGTAAAGCACATTTAAAAACAACCTCGGGGGTGTTGGTTTGGCGGAGTGGTTAGCAACCAGGCACCCCATGAACTTGCTTCTGCCCGTCCAGGTTCGAATCACGCTGTGACCAGTTTGCAGAGTGTCTTCCCCTACTCTCTCACCCCTTCACAAGCCTATCCACTGTCTCTCTCCTATCAATAAAGGCACAAAATGCCCAAAAAATGCATAAAAAAAAAAAAAACTAATTTGACCAAATGCTGTACAAGGATAAATTATATTATTTGTACAATTAAAAACAATAAAAACAGTCATGATAATAAAACAGTGATGAAATAAAAATGAACACAATTTTAAAAATGCAGTTAAAAAAGAAATTAAAGAAAGGTCAAATAAAAGATAGAATACGTAATTTGTAATACATTTATTTAATAATTTATAATTAAACCTCACATGTTAGGTCTGGTTCGCTCTTTGGACAGTTCAGTCCATTTATGCTTACACAAACTGTGGTGCGGTCCAAAGAAATGACTTCTTGTCTGCCCAAAAATGAGGTCCTTTGTTCACTTCCAAGTGGACCACAGTTTGGTTCATGGTGGGTGTGAATGCAGTCTGAACAAAACAAGGACAAAAGAAGACAAGAAAACCAAAAGGGAGTGAATTGTGCATGTCACAACAACAGAACATTTTTATGAGCATTCACTGACAATATTAAGCAGACTTCAGCTAACCATAGCATGGCTAGCAACTCTTAACAGGTTGATGTCTGCACATCCGCGTGGAATATGGTCACACATACTGTAGCTCCAGTCAATATGCAAGTGCCACCTGACACTGCCTAAATGTTGCTTTATCTCAGTTTTATGACAGTGAATACTTAAAAACTTCTTGAGCACAACAGTGTTATTTGACGCCAGTTGCATATTTGTGGGTCATATTGCAACAGCAGGCCAGCTGGCAGAAACAAAGACCACAGCTACAGTCCCAACTTGTGGTTAAAGGCTAAATTACACAACATTTGACAGGCTTTGGTCTGCCTGACTAGATGCAGTGTGACAGAAAACAAAACCAAATGAAAATTGAACTTGAACAATGTTTCAACTTCACCATCAAACTTCATAAGTTATAAGCAACGTTAATGTGTTTACATATGATCCAGCTTTACTCCCCTGTTCACTCAGTTAAAGCCCATATGTCCCTCTTCCCTAAACTGAAGGAGCCCTTTGTGGTCCTTATTTTTGATACACACAGCTCTAACAATGCTCTATACTTCCCTCCATCAGGATGCTGCACTCTACACTTTCTCTACAGAGAAAAGGGGCTTTGTTGCCATGACAATAGTAATGTCACTTCAGTGGCAGAGATGTTAAGATGGCGGCCGTGTTGCATTTCATATGCAGGTGCTATGCACAGAGAAAGAAAAAGTGATACAGATAATGGAATCAATTTCCTGTGATTTCTGAAGCAGAGAGCTTGCTGAGAAATAATAAAGGAATTAAATGAGCTGGCGCTAAACATCATCCAACAGTTACCGACGGCTATTTGACTTCAGATTGCTACTTAGGCAGTAGAATTGAAAAGACAGACATAGCTTTCTCTTATTGTCGGCTGAGATTCCTCATAGTTTGTTTTTGACTCTTGCTGAGAGGGTGCACTATCCGTTGTAGCCATTTTAAAAGAAAGTAGTGCAAAATTTCATGTTTTCTCATAATGGCACACCCAATAAATCCCACTGCCAGGAGGCTCTCACTCAAAATGTTAGCAAAAGATCACACAGGAAGCTCTGCCCGCCTCCACTGCTGACTTGTTTTGAATTGATGATTCTAATTAATGAAAACTAGGACTCATGCTTTAATAGATTTTCAGGGATAGTTTCTCATTAAGAGGTGACAAGTGGTTGTCCTGATTTGCACCACAGGCCACTTCGAAGTATTTTAAGATAAAACGCAAACAAACAAAGAAATAGTATTTTACTATTTTTTGTCTTTCATTATATGAAATTCATCAATAATCGTGCTGCACTATACAAATAAAGGAAAGAGAGCAATGTGAGGCAGGTGGCTTGGCCCTTTAAAGATCTGTACGGTATCTTCTGTATGTACATGCAGGCGAGAAATGAAAATATCAAATCATATCAAAGTGATATGATGTTTAGAAGCCTGAACATGTTTTTTGATGAGCAATGTTAAAACAAAACCTTCACTATTAAACACAAACTAATGATGACATTACCATGACCTAAGCCCTGCCTCAGCATGGCCTTTGTATGTAAGAACATGGAGCTAAAGTTTATTTGAGACAGCAACTGCAATTTGGCAGTGTCCATTAGAAGACATCAACAGCTTTCTGAAGGCTCCTATGACATGGCTTCGTCCAGTTCTTATAGTGTCTATCGTTGGCACTGAGTTGGACATTTTCAGTCCAAAATATTGTCCCCATGGAGCATCTTGAAACAAGATTTATTTTATTTGTTTTTTAATATTTGTGTTCAGTGACCTAAAACACCATTTAAGTGTGGACCACAGGGGGAAAAATGCACAGAAAAAGCCTTTTTTAAAAAAAAATACCCTCTTACATTTGGACATGGCTTTAAATGTATATTTTTTCTGCCTTTATCAGGACTCAAAGACATCAAATCCCCTTAAAACCAAAAGAAACATGTAATTGACTCCACTGTGGCGATAATGTTCCTATTTAACGCACAGCCGACCTGCAGCTCCTAATATCGCACAAACACGAGCAGTAATGTGATCAGTGCTGCTGTATTTGGCTATCTGATGCTTGTCGCAGGTCAATGACAATGATTTTTTCTTACCATCTGCCTGCTCAATACTAATACGCTTATCTTGTACATTTGACCTGCCCAACCTCGGAACAAAAACAAGCATCTACCTCAGATTGAATTTTCCCTTTAAAATAAAATCTGTACAGGCCCAGCACTTTTTATTGAATCTCGAGTCACCTTTGAAGGGTGGAAGAATGACGTATGGAGAGTGACAGCTGAATAGGACTCTGCATCGACGTCTTCTGGCGAAAATCCAAGCACATAAAATATGTTCTTATCAGGTTACGGCCGTGTGTCTGTGGAGATGCTGTTTAGTTTCACCTTCATGAGTTTGCCTCTAACAGTATTCGTGCCTCGCTGCATACTAACATCCACATGCGCCCGGATCTGTCTCGACATGTCAGGTGCATGCTTGTTGCAGGTCCCTGTGGGATTGTTTTCAGAGGAACCAAACACTGTCTGCTTTTGGATTCCTGCCTTCCTCACAAGATACACATGGACTTAGTCAGGTTAGAGTTTGTTTGTTTTCATTTAGACCCTACTTTCAGTAACTCACAGTAAATAATTAATGGGGTAACCCTCTTTTTACAGATCTGCCAATATGATCTCAGTGCAGCTATGTCCCGTTTAATCTTGTAAAGCAGCCAAAATCCATGTCTGTCATTAGATGAATCCAGCAGATATGCACTTCGCATATCTAACTAGAAAAGCACTCGCAGAGCGCAGACCTCCGCCAGCGCCACAGTCCTCAGCCATATTGTCATTTTGGATTCATAATGATATCTATTTTAGTTCAGTAGTTATTCACAAAAATCACATCTTTCGTCATGGCGGCTAGCGGCTGATCCACACCAAAATCGATTCAGTTCTTCCTTTTCCCATGCTGAACATTTCCTGAAAATTTCATCAAAATCCATCCATTACTTTTTGAGTTATTTTGTTCACGGACGGACAAACAAACTCTCCCGAAAACATAACCTCCTTGGCGGAGGTAAATATGGCAGGACCAATCAGCATCCTTTTAGGGGAAAGAGATATGGCAGCTTTAGTGGTAATTAGTGTTTATTTTGACAGCAATGTTCAATTTATTTCCATTTTTTGCCTAATATATCTTTGAGTTTTAAAATTTAGTAATCTAAATTGTTTTAATTTAAGCCTAGATTTAGTTGATGAAATTTCACAGCATTTTAGATGACGAAATCTACTGTAAATTTAGGACTGAGGTCCTGTTTTATACTTGGATAAAATAAAACATAACCATTTATTGAATGCTTGTAAATTTTGAATTTATCAATTAACAGCTACAATTTAAAGAGACTGTGAGGAGTTTCTAAGTAATTACAAAAAAGTCTCACTTTTAGATATATGCCTGATTGAAATACACACTTTAAGATGAGTTTTATAGCATCAAAATAGTTTATCTATAAATGCTATTCCTTAGCCTTCTGGTCGGGTCGGACAGGGCTGGACTGGCCTGGATACTCAACTTCGGGAAAAAGACAATTAAAACTAGAGCAAATTTATATTATTTTATTATTTATATTACACGTCTTAGAGTAGCGGGCTGTAAGTAGCGATATATAGCCGGCTACAACTACGATAATAAGTTTTCCAAAAATTGCTTGTTGTCACACATCAAACACTACGTAACTAGAAAGAGATACATTACCTCGTCGCTTTGCAGCCTGTAAGTTGTTGAAAAAAGAAGTTGTAAAGTAATGCAGAGTTCTGAGGAAGGTCCAAGCTGCATTTACCACAACAAGCACACGCTTCGGCTTCAGTCACGTCTTTTGGTGCGTTCCAGTTGTAGTCAAAAGTAGGAATTTCTGAGTTCCGAGTAGGAAACTGCAGCTGGAACGTCCCCCGAAGTCTGAATTTCCTACTGGGAACTCGGTGAAACCTCGTCACCCCCGAGTTGACAATCAAAGATGGATGCCCTCAGTGTGAACAGTTATTTAGCTCCTGTAATAATCAATTTATTTG
Source organism: Scarus forsteni (assembly GCA_036419115.1). Classification (NCBI taxonomy): domain Eukaryota; kingdom Metazoa; phylum Chordata; class Actinopteri; order Labriformes; family Labridae; genus Scarus; species Scarus forsteni. The sequence goes on along the minus strand of JAZDUH010000544.1, from coordinate 21,947,107 downwards.
CACTTCTGACTGGGGTGTGTCGCTCTAGATCAACTGTATACATAGTATTGCTAGACTTATATTTACAAAAATGCTACCATAGTGACAATCACATTCTTCATACAACCACGCAGGGCGTGCTAACAACAGCTAACAATAGCCTGGTAGATCGGCATGTTTTTTTCTGACTTCAACTGGAACGCCAATAAGTCGGAGATGATGTCACTCCCATTTCCGAGGTTACTGGAACACAGCATTATGACAGTCGCTGCGCGTGCTCATGGGTAGCAGAGTCTTTATTTCGCCGGTAATAGATTCTCCTCATAGTACCTTTAACTTGTGTGAAATACAATTACCTTTATTTAGGCTACCTGGCAGAGCATCTCAGTTACAATATGAGAATTGACAACAAAAATGAACCTGCTCTTGGATATATTCCTAACTATCTCTACTTTCTACAGGATGAAATGAGGTCTAATGGGATTAAGGGGAAAAAAACATTGAAGAAAACAATGATGAAAATAATTAGTCAATGAAATTAGCACTGGTGGTAGTGTAGTGCAAAGAGCGAGCAGGTCATAAACAGGGAGCCAGTGGAGAGATTAGCGTGAATGCCACTAAAAGCAGTTTTATCAGAATTAGAGGACAATGTTTGTCATCAAAAAGAGCAAAAAGTTAAATTGTTTTCTTTTACAGTTAAATAGAAGAGATCTTGAGTGTCAATGCCACATTAAACTAAAGCCAGTTTAGCTGCTCAGTGTCAGCAGCGGCATAGAAACATTAAATGGAACAAAAAAGTGACATTGACAACATAGTGACATCCAACAAAAGTAGAAGGCCCTCTAATTAAACCCTTCAAAAAGCTGATAAATAAATCAGTTCGTATTTACAGAATAGTCTTGTATTGACATCACAGGTTCATGCTTTGTGTTGAATTTTAAATACATAACTGAGGGATATTCTCCAGTCAGACTAACATAATGGAGTGTATTTTTGATTAAAATAGTCTTCAAATAATAATAACAAAAAGTTTTTCAAAAAGAGAAAAGAATTCAGAGGAGGGATTTGACACTGGTGCATCCCTCTGAGGTAAATTTGTCTGTTTTAGCTACACTGGATTTCTCTTTCTGTGAAAACTGAAATATTTGAGGTTATTTCCCCCGCCAAGGAGGTTGTGTTTTGCCAAAGAAAGTTTGTTTATGTGTTTGTTTGTAAGTAGTACTAAACAAAAACTTCGGGACAGATTTTGCTGAAATTTTCAGGAGATGTTGGTAATGGCCCAACTTAAAAATGATTAACTGTTGGAGGTGATTCAGATATTAGCGAACAATTGTTTTTGCCCAATAACTATCTAATTAATAATATATCAACACAATTCTGAGTGGTAGCCGTGGGTTTTTGGTTCAAGGAATCATATTAAGGTGGTAATTGTATCATGGAGCTATTGCTTATAGATGTAACAGCAATGTTTGCGCTACCTTTGGGAAAGGTCTGCACTCTCTAAGTGCTTTGCAGTTTTGTTAAATGTATATTTTTGGGCATTTTGTGCCTTTATTGATAGGAGAGAGACAGTAGATAGGCTTGTGAAAGGGGGAGAGAGAGTAGGGGAAGACACTCTGCAAACTGGTCACAGGCGGGATTCGAACCTGGATGGGCAGAAGCATGTACATGGGGTGCTAACCACTACACCAAACCAGCAGTTTTAAATGTAAATAAGCAACCATAAATATACCATAACATGAGATTTTTCTTTCACTAAGCCAGACCTCGCAGTATGAAATATTGTCATGTTAAACAGATACACCCCATACATAATTACACATCACGAGGGCAGTTAGCAAAGCTGGACGATGATGTCTCCATAGATATAAATTCTTTCAAGACTTTTCTTTTGACTAACAGACTGATTTCTCTTAATTTAACTCAATTGCAGACCTACATTTGGCCTGCTGGATACTGGAAAGTTTTCTTTCCCTCTTCTTTATTTATTTTTTTGCACTTCATTAACCTTGTACAGCAGAGTCTGCCATCAGATCCAGCTCGACAAGCTCCAAAGCGACACAGCAAATCAGCCTTTCAGAGCAGGAAGTGGTGCAAAATAGGCGCAAGACCACAGCAAGAATGACTGTACTTATGGAGATTAGCATGGATGCTAACAGCTTCGGCTGCAATTTTATAAGATTTTGACCACACTTTTCATTTAGTGGAAAGAAAATAACAACACTACACACTCTCTGTAAATTGGGATATTTTTGCCCCACTTCTGACATGTTTTGACCAGAGTTTGTTTTATGAAATGACTCACATTCTGAAACACAGTAGCACCTGCCTATTTGCTATCTTCACTATGATGTTGACCTTTGGTCTGCAACCTTGAAAAACCAATCAGGATATTTTTCCAGGGTCAACACTGAAGCGAAACTTGGGTTATATCCTTGGAAGCACATTTGAAATATTGCGTCCGCAAAGAAGAAATGAACATGACTCAGTTATCTTGACCTTTGACATACAAAATCCAATCAGTTCAGCCATGAGTTGAGGTTGATATTTATTAAGAATTGATGAAAACCTCTTTAGATTACTTGAGATAGAAAAATAGCATTACAGTGAATATGGTAATGGTTAAAACTGAACCTTCCTCAATGTTGAAGCATCATCTGCATTTTAAGTTTAATGTCTTTATGAAACTTATTTTTATTATTATTTCACCAACATATTCTGTAATCTTCATCAAGCCAGTGCACTGTGGCTATAGTCTGTGGTGTTTTTGTTGTCTCCAGCACTTTTCAATTACGTCCGTGCTCTCTGGAAATAGCAGAGAGAAAACTATCTGCCTCCTCCTCCTCCTCTCCGACTGAACCCTGCAAACCAATTCCGGTGCCGCAATAAATTTAGCTCACCATTATGAAACGTCGACTCATTTGGCTGCAAGGTGGTTCGGTCTCCCATCGCTGGACAATCCCATTGATTGGACAGTCCTCTGAACATAATTTTAGACGTGTTGAAAGGGACATTAGCTGCCTGTGCAAGCTGTTCTGGGGAATATTGGTCCTCTACATCAAGTCAAAGAGGCTGCAGAGCCAAGAAATTCTCTCACAGTCTGCTTGGTGACAGAGAGCCGCGCAGAGACTTAATGCACAATGCTTGTTATGTTGGCTGTAGACCCTCACGCGTCACTCAAACTGTGATTAGTGCTGCTTTTAAGATATTGATGGGCGATGGTATAGCAGGATGTGGAACTGCTATGCCTGTTGTGGATGTACATGTAATTATGAGGTTTCTCCTCAAGAACTGATCTGTTTTCATGCTTGAATACATAATCCTCCAAGTTTTAGGGGAAAACTACAACTGCCACATGGGTTATAAACCTCAAAAATCTATTCAAAAGCCAGACAATGCAGGAAGTTTTGGATGTTTGCTTGGTAGAAATCTCATTTAAGAGGAATGGACATAAGGCCAGAAGTCCTTGATCTTCAATATCCAAAATCATATCATTTATTCACTGAGTCACTGTGGACATTTGTGCGAAATCTAACATTCCTGATATATAAAGTTCACAAGTAAGGAATGAACATGAAGGTCAAAAGCTTTTCACCTTCAAACTATGATCATCTCAGGGAAAGCATTTAAGAAAGATTTATTGAAAATAACCCAAAGCTATCTGGAGGCCCACAAGCCTCTGAGCCTAACTTTAACCACCAAAATCTAATATATCTTGAATCATAGAAATATGTGCATAGTTTGAAAAAAAGTCAACACTTTCTATGATGCTCCTCTTTATAATGCAATATAAGCATGTGTATGATGCAGTGTTCCTATTGTGTGTCATGCATATATATATATATGACAGATATATGAATATGCATCAAGCTCAATATCAATAAATCTGCCATATTGAAAAGCATTTTCTAGAGATTCATGAGGTGTCAATATGCAGATAACTGTCTGTTTAAAAGAGTAAGGTTTTTGAGATATGCAGCCATGTACTAGATTTCAACCAATTTATAATGCATTATAATAATAATAATTATCATCTATATAGCACCTTTTAAAACAGAAGTTTACAAAGTGCTTTAACAGACAGAACAAAGGCAGAAAACAAAGCACAATAAAAAAAAAAAAAAAATCAGTTCACCGTAGACCACGAGAGTCAGAGGAGGCACAGAGGGTCATATTAACTAAAGCAACAAAATTGGAGAAAATATTATAAACTGGTTGGATTGAAACAGCTGGTAAAATGCATAATGACAATGAGATAATCAGACAGTAGGCAGATAATAGATTTCCAGATACATAGATTAATTCAAGACTGTTAAAGGTTGACAACATCACATCAGGAACATTTAAGATAAGAGGGCAGATAGAAGACTGGTAAAAGGGAAAATAGATAAATAAATAATAATAATGAATACTAATAATAAATAAATCAATACATAAAATGAAGTGAAATAAAATAATGATTGATCTATTATAATTTCTTTATATGTCACTATACTGTTCATGGTCATTAGATACTCTAAGTAATAAAGCTGTTCAATAAGCAGTTATAATTTTTCCAAACTAATTTTAGGTTGGTTTATGTAATCATTGAAAGCTTTAAGTAAAGTGAAAGAAATAAAAATCAATAAATGCAAGAGATGCTTACAAAATGCTCCAGCTCTTTAAAAATGTGTTTATTTGAACTTTTTATAATCAAAATTCCACAATTTTAGACAATATGCTTTATGTTAACATTAAATATAAAACTGAAACATAAAACAAAAAAGAAAAATGTAATCAAAATAGGCAAATGTGACAAAAAAGTGTGAGAAGACAACAAAAAAACTGCTTCAGTTTTTCATTTTCATATGTCTGAACACAAGCTTTCGTTGTGATAAAGCCAGCAACTTACTGGGGCAAATATCTAACTTTAGCTTAGAAGAATATCTTCTTTGCTGTTCTATGTTTTTTTGTGCTTCCCCTGAAGTCCTCTGGTGCCCCCGGTGGAGGCCCACCTCACACTTTGTAATCCACTGCTGTAAGGACTGTTGCTGTTGCACACTGTGGTTTTCTGTGCAGTTTTTCCCTAAAACTGGAACAATTACAAAGGCCTTGACTGCTATTTATCGGCTAGTGTCTGGCTATACTGAATTAGGAAGTTGCTACTTACAGGCAGATATATTAAAATGGACCTCAAGCTTTCCCCAGTAAAAACACGTACTTTCCAGCCTGGAACTTGGGACCAGGGATCTTTCCTCACAGGCCCCTTGAATTAAAATATTCTGAAAGTTGATAGCTATGATATATTGTGTAATTTTTGCCCACTGATGCAATAAAGCCATAACTGCCTACCCCAGCTTTAATTCCTCCTAAGTTCATTTTCATCTAAAAGTGCTGAGAATACCTCTCTGCTCTTTCAAGGTTATGTCATTCATGAAGTAATGATGCATTTAGTACAAACTGGGGAGCTCGACCTTTGGTTTGAAGTAATGGCGAGGTAATCATAGACTAATGAAGCATTCCTTTTAACAGCTCAGTATGATGCACATCTTTGAAAGGAGGGGACAAAAATAGACACGTTAAGTATAAAAGTATATTATCAAGTGAGCCGTACATATTTGTAGACACTACTTACAGCTGTTAAACTTTTGTTCACTTTTGTTGGTCCCAAAGTTGTTCACTGGTAACTACTTAAGGCTTTGTGCGTCTTTTTTGAAAGGCTATCATTTCAGTGGATTACCCTCCCATTACAATATTTTGGAAACATTTATCATGCAATCAATGGGAAGGATAATGTTTGTCTGGTGTCTAAGTGTTGTGTGTGTGCTCTAGCTATATTTTTTTATTAATGTGTGTGTCCGTCTGTTAGCCAGAAAGGCAAAGAGGGAAAAAAAAAAATGTTGAAGGAGAATAGGAGAGATGTGAGTGGCCCATCTATGAAAGCGCCATTAAATTGTCAGTTATGATGGATGTTCCGCCTTTTCTGCATTAACTGGTACATTAGAAGTCATTAATTCTTCAGGATGTGCGCTGGAGATCAGAGCCTCCCAGGGGGTCTCACTGCCGCGATAAAGCAGGAAGGGGGGGAGGGATGGATGGAGAGATAAAGAGGGTGGAGTGGTGGAGCGAAAAGAGGAGAAAGTCCTTGCAGTTTGATTAACGGTTTTTGATTTTTGAGCGGGGATACTGAAGTGAGGGGGAGGCTTTTGCCGCTTGTAATAGACATGAGAATCAACGAGTTAAATAAATTGCAGATAGCAGCGTTTAAAGCTAATCGCTAACAATAGTCAAGTAAGGTTTTGTTTTTAACAGCTCTTAGCTTTTGCTGGAATATTGATCCATATTCTGATTTTAGCTAAGTTATGTCATATGGCTTTTTCTAACACCAGCGTACACTAGTGTGGAGTTTCGTTAAGAGGAACAGGGCCAGAAAATCTCATTTAATGTCTGTTAGGTTAGAGTTCTGGGCAGGCAAGTTATATTGACGTAACTTGAAGTAAGGTAGCTAGATTCAATTGCACTTTAGTTGGATTGGTTAGTATGAATGTAAGTTAAGTTTGTTGAACATATTTTTGGACATGATAGAATGTTACATGTATTTACCTTGATGCAATGCGTGCGTAAATTAGCTTTATGAACCATGCACCAATGTTAGCTTGATGTAGCATTTACATGAGGGTGCTCAATGTGCAGCACATGCTACCTTATAAGGGTAGCTTAATGTGGCATGTCACATGACATACATGTGACACACATGTATGTATGCTCACACATTAGCTTAATGAGCTAACATGTGAAAAGCATGAAGTAATTAGGAACCTCTGGCTTAGAGCAACGTGTATGTAAAAAAGTGTAGCTAGAAGCTTGTCTTTTTCACCATGCAAGCCAAGCAGCATCTGTGATTGTCAACTATTCATACAGGATATTTTAAACAGAGGTTAAGATATTGATTTTGAATTTATATTAGCCAGTCTTATATCTTTTAGTCTTACGGCGCGTACCCACTGAAAGTGTTGAAAGAGAGTGTATTCGCGCGTCAAGTGAATTTGCGCCGCTCTAGACGCTCGAGTTTAGACGCTGGTACAAATATGCAAAAAAATGCTCAGCGCTAGCCGCAGCATCGTCTGCCATTATTATTTCATCGTCGAACATGGCTCCGATTACCACTGTCACTGCTCTGTACCTGCTGTGTAGAAGTCAGCTGTGGCTAGGTGCCGACGTCGGTACTGGATGCATGCTAACCTACGGAGGCGGTGTGAGCTCGGTGAATTCCACCGTCTCTTGCAGGAGCTGCGTCTGGACGACGGCCGGTTCCAGCGGTAGCTACTTCAAGCTGACTGTTGCCCAGTTTGAAGACCTGCTAGCCAGGGTTGGTGCCAGGATCTCCCGCCTGGATACCAACTACAGGCGCTCCATTCCAGCTGCGGAGCGCCTTTCCATCTGTCTCCAGTTTAGCAGTTTGGTTAGCAGTTTGTCCGATTAGCAAGACTCCGAATCCCAGTCAAGACGCACGCTCGCTCGAGAAGTTCAATTATTTCAACTCGAGCATCAAGCGTTGAGCGGTGAGCAGCGAGTGTTTTTTCGCTCGAAACGCTCGCTGCTCACTGCTCAACGCTTGACGCCGCTCTATGCTCACCCCGATGCAGCATCAATTCGCGTCTTTACATTGACTTTGTATGTAATATTGACGCGCGAAAAATTTGCAACGCTTTCGGTGGGAACACACTATTAGTCTTTTATGGCTGTCATGAAAAGAAATAAATTTTTCCAAAACTTTTATCATCAAAGGCAATGTATCCTTGTTTATGCCAGACGATGATACCACTGCCAAATTTTTCATACTTCGTTTGCTAAATTAACATTGCAAAAAGTAGGCTTTAGGGTCATGGATCTGACCTGCAATGTTTATTTTCTAAAGAATATAAGCTGTGCCAAAACAAAATGTCAATATTGACTAAGACATTGACCCTGTATTCAGTGTGCACTCACTGTGTTACTGTGTAGGAAAGAAGCTAAAAGCCTCCACCAAATGGTTTGAGGTCCTGTTTTCAAACTTTTTTTTACAAAAGCCTTTAATGGTGCATTACCTTCATTATGTCAATTTTAAAGAATCAAAACTTTTTCTGTTATGATTCTTCAAACGTTATCATCAACAGCCACAAAGCCCTCCTCACTTTGTCACAGTTGTTACACCTTTAAATAGAAGAAATATACTGTTAAATGGTCAATTAGACTTTTATATTCTGGCAAGGCATTCCACATTTGCACACTGAGGGATAATTTTTCTTTTTATGCAGCAATAAGATAGTTTCTAGAAAATAGCAATTACTCTACTTAGTTTTTCATCAGCGTTGGAGGGAGATATAGTGCCCTCAGAGGAGTCACTTCCCTCCCATCGTCCTTTGTAAACTGTCAAACCAGAAAACAACATTTCACTGCCAATTAAACAACAATTACTGGACATGGCGCACTTTGACGGGTGACTAGGAATCGTTCACAACACTGCTAATGTGTTTCTCTTCTCTTCCCACACTCAAACCGCTCTGATTTTTAAGTATAACCTTGAAAGTTGACTAGAACGAAGATTAAACATCACCAAAAAAAGCAATAAGAAGAAGCAAACAAAGGAGATCAAACAGAGCATTTCTACTTCCAGACTGTCGACAAACTGAAAACTAAACAACACCCCAAGGATCTGAAATTGTTCCCTGGCTCCTTGAGATTTTATTTTGGTGACCTGCTTTGTGTGAGAGCCAGCCCCACCATCTGCTGTGTTTAAACGCAGTAAATATGTGATACGAGGGGTCAAGAGGGACAAATAGGGGAAGGTAGTGCCTCACGCCAGGCTGAAACAAAGCTGCCATCAGTGTCCCACAATCCCACTTTTTGTTCGGGTCGGCCATGTCCTCAGCCAGGTATTTATCATGCTGTGACAGGAGGTCGGAGGGAAGTCACACAAGTGCTGTTACCATCCTCTGTGGGGGCTGTCAAATTTTCTGGGCTCAGGCCACAGCTTCTTCTTCTCTGGGTGTTTGATTTATGCACAGTCTTAGATAGAAAAGGGATGAGTGGGAAGACTCAGAAGTTGGGCTACAAATATGAATTAAAGCCCAAGGCTTTCCAACTGTAAACATGTCCTCATCAAAATGCAGTGACTCCAGTACCAACGTGCAGTCCATTCAATATCCAATGCTGACATACTGCCAGTTAAGAACATGGTGTATCTCATGGGCCTCTCCGTATGTTGCATATCATGTGAAAGAGTCACCTATGCTTCCCTAAATAAGTGCAAAAATATCCCATCTGTGGGTTTTTTGAGGGTTTTTGGTACACTATATCTATGCTGTTTCCTTCATGCAGTTTATGGGCGAGGAAGCTGATTGTGGCATGGAGGAAGCTTAATAAATGCTTCAAGTAGACAACCACGGGTAAAATTATAATATTTTTGAGGTCATGGGTTACAGTTCAAGGACACACAGTCTTGTGATCATCCTTTGCCTGTGGAAACAATATCTCATGAACTTGAGAAATGGTTTTCCAAACGTTCCCACAAATGTCACTTCTAATGCAGGAATGACAAGGCGAATTTTTGGAGGTCAAGGTCAGGGGTATGGTGCCTTAAGTTGATCTCACGTGGCAACTTACAGTGTTTAAATTGGAGGTGCATGTGAAAGTGCCAAAAGCTGTAGTACCACAAATGTACACTTAAGGCTGGCTGCAGAAACCTGACAGCCAAATGGTTGTGTATGGAGAAAAGACATTAATACTTATCTTTGCTTTGTGGTTAACAAAAACAGCTTCAGCCTAATGATCTAATTCATATGTGCTCTCACTGAACAGGGAGATGATTTCTTTCAGATCTCGCCTGTTTTGCTTTTTTAAGGATTTCCATAAGAGTTTTGGAAACACAGAATCGCTATTGGTCAGATGACCTTAAGTCCTGACTCAATGGCGCCTCTATCTCTGAGTAGGTTTGACTAAAATCTGGTTGAGATTACATGTCAATATAAGACATCTACAGCATCGTAAAGGCTCTTATGATAATCAACAGCCGACGCCATATGGCTTCATCCAATTCTTTTACGGTCTATGGAAAAGGCACCCTGACATCTGGATGGCTTCTGTTCCCTTTTAGTGGTTTGGGTAAGATCAAATACTCGAAGAGTCATGCTAAAGATGAGATAAGCACCAAATTTGGTAAAGATGCCACTTGCCAATTTTGCTTAATTGGCCACGTTAAAATAAAAAATGGCAGCCATTTTACAAGATGACCGCCAATGTGCCTTTGTGCCCAATGTAATTTGTGTATAAGATGAATTTCATTTATCTTACCATAAATTGTATATTTTTTCAACCCAATATATATTCATTTTACAAACCCCACTGTCAACAAGGTGGGACATGTTGCAATGAAAATGAATAAAAAATACTGTGATTTGCAAATCCTTTTCCACCCATTTTCAAATGAATATACACCACAAAGACTAGATATTTAATGTTCAAACTGATAACCTCCCTTAGGTTTTTGTACATACTCATTTGAATTTCATGCCTGCAACAGGCTCCAAAAAAACTGTGACATGGGCAGCAGAAACTCGGAGATTTGAGAAATAATCAAAAAACACCTCAATGAAAAATTCCACAGGTGAACTGGATGCTCAGTCAATTGGTAGACATTTAGTAAAATGATTCATGGCTTGGATTTTCAAGTGGCTGATTGGGCAGAACTGACATGTGTTCCCCTAAGAATAACCAAGCCAAATTTGATACTTGTATCATCATTTGCATGGGTTTCTGTGACCTTATCCACAAATTGTGCTGCAGAAATGATCACTCCTCTGCTGTTTTACTCTTTCGCCGTATGGAGATTCCCTTATGCCCACTTGAAGACTTATCTCTCTATGCAGGAATCTGGAAAATGTGGTGGGAACACAGACAGTTCTCATTACATTGCCATGTGACTCTGCCACAACTGTCCCATAAATAATACACACAAACATGCAGGGGTGGACTGTAACCAAGTAGATTTACTTGAGCACTGTACTTAAGTACATTTTTTGAGTATATGCACTTTACTTGAGTTTTATTTTTTGGAAACTTGTGACTTATATTCAACTTCATTTTAACGAGAAATATTTTACTTGCAACTCCACCACATTTCTATGAAGGGTCTCGTTACTCACTTTGAGTAAAGCTCTGAAGTCGGCTCCCGGGGGGCTTGGGGCCCATGGCTGTGGTCTCCCTGGGCATGGGCAACTACTTGAGTATTCGGTGACCATCTCACTCAAGCTCCTGTTGAGACTAACTAAGAAAAATGATTGATCCCGTCAGAACATGCTGAGTCGGGCACTCTTTCATGTCTTCTCACGTCCTGTGATGCATGCTCCTCCTTATCTTATCCATGTGGGCCCACCCCCCTACTATCAAGACCTCACATCTCTGGTGTCCCTGGTTTCTTATAGCCTTTACTTTATGATTTTAGATCACCACAGCACTTGAACTGCTATCTCAAATCAATTACAATACTGGTTTTTCCTCCTTTCCATTTGTCTTGGTTGTCCTGTCTGTCACTATTTCCCCTTTCTTCGCAGTATGGTGTGGCACAGCCCTCCCCTTCAGCTCGCATCAGGGGTTAAATAAAGTTTGATTTGATGGAATAGCCTACAGGGAGGGCTGGTGATGGTCACTGTAGCAGTGAATCATATTTACATATGTCTGACTGCTAGAAAAAAAATGCATATATCTTTTCAATGCTATCACCATCGGACACAGTGCTCAGCAGAAAAGATAATGCAGACATGGAAAAAAAAAAGGAAGTACAGCTCTGAAATCAGCAGATGAAATTTATTTTCTTTTATAAAATGCGATCTGCGTGTGATTTGTTCAAGCGGTGATGCCGTACCTTTACCTTGCAAATGCGTTACTCAAATTGGGCAGATAAAGATGTTGCTCAGATAACAGTTCGTCTTGGCAGTAATGATGGCTGCATCAGATTCAGGAGACGATTCCACACCAGAGCACCCATGGCCATATCTGAAGTCCACGTTTGAGACTATTGAAATGAAGAATGTTTCATATAGTTTGAAATGCAGCATTGGTTGTCATTTTGTCAATTCCATCATGTTTCAATAGGCATTTCTACTGCCTCTGTAGCATGTTTATTCTTCAGGTTCTATAAACAGGTCAGTGCATTCATTTGGTTGTTTCAGTCAAAAGGTTCTGTCAGTTCATTTTAGCAGCAATGCAATAACCCGCTGACATTAAAATGAAAATGTACTTTTAATACCTAAGTATTTTCCAAAGCGGGTACTCCAGTACTTTAACTTAAGTAAAAGTTTTACTGAACAACTTTTACTTGTATCAGAGTAATATTTGACCAGGAGTATCTATACTTTCGCTCAAGTAATGGAGTACATTGTACACCACTGCAAACATGGCCTGCATAGTTCCAGTTTCAAGATTCCATAAAACCTCTATTTTACTTGATTTGACCCACACTAGTAAATCTAAATCCATCAACATACTGTATATACAAATATAAATTTGGGTCACTTTAGGAAAAGTCATGACTTAAGGGTATTTTCACTGCTGTTGAATGTAAAATCAGATCAAATTTGACTTAACAGTATGTAAGGGCCAAGTAACTAAAGTAGTATTAGGTGTAATAAAGATCCAATAAAATAAGTTTGTATATACACAATTTTGAATTACTTCTGTCCCACTTTTTTGTGCTTGCTCTTATCTTTAAACAGAAAGTAGATCCAGTCAACATCTTCTCTTTTTAGCAGTTACCTGCCTCACACTGAGTCACACTTTTACTTTTGCTCTCATCAGCACAAAGCCATATGGTGGAGAGCTCCATGTTCCCACCTATTAAGAAAGTGTCAGAAATATTTCATTCCTATTACGCAAGCAGAACAAAAAAGTTCTCTCCACTGCAGCACACAGACCTCTTTCCCCATGCTTCCCTGCCATATTGCATCTGTCCTCTCTACTGTACAACAGCATGTAAAAGCAAAGGGAAAGCCCTCCCAGTGATTGTGTGTGTTTTTTTATCCTTTATGCTTCTTGTCTGATGATGATCGTGGCTGACCTCGGGGGCGTTAAGCGTGCCGAACCTTCACTCCATTACTCCACTTCAATGCAGCCCACACACTCACAGCGCCGAGTTGAATGGAGAGGGGGGCTCTCTAAGCACTAAACCCTCCACTGAGTCGGCTGACCTGTGGCTGATTTCTCTCATCTCCCCAGACCCCTCGTGGAATCCACACTGGGCCTGACTAATTACTCTTAAAAAACAAGTGGGACGTGGGCGGATTGTAATTGGCAAGTGTCAGCATCCAGTGAAAGATCACTCGTCTTGAGGGCATGTGCGTCTGAGCCTCCCATTCATGGAGTCTGTGCTCAGCTGGCTGATTTCTGTGCTGCAGTGCTTCCCTGCTGTTTCATATTGTGTTTTAATATGTGATATTAGTTATGGTGTAATGATCATATGAAGACTCAGGTCTATAGTCTGTGAAAAATGCATTTTATTAGATCATATATACAGCTCTGAGAGGAAAGAGCAGCTAATTTTCTTCTAAAATGTTCAAGGGTAAAAATGAGACCCAAACTTTTAATAAAGCTTCAAGCAGAAGTTACACGTCATCTTAGTAATCAGGATACAATGGCTTCGTAATTTTAAATTCCACTTTAAAGGTGCTATGAGAAGAATCTATTACCGGCGAAATAAAGACTCTGCTACCCATGAGCACGCGCGGCGACTGTCGTTATTCTGCGTTCCAGTAGCCTCGGAAATGGGAGTGACATCATCTCCGACTTATCGGCGTTCCAGTTGAATTCGGAAAAAAACATCCCGATCTACCAGGCTATTGTTAGCTGTTGTTAGCACACCCTGCGTTGTTGTTCACAAATACCACATGAAGAATGTGATTATCACTATGGCAGCATTTTTGTAAATATAAGTCTAACAATACTATGTACACAGTTGATCTAGAGCGACAAACCCCAGTCAGAAGAGCAAATAAATTGATTATTACAGGAGCTAAATAACTGTTCACACTGGGGGCATCCATCTTCGATTGTCAACTCGGGGGTGGCGAGGTTTCACAGAGTTCCCAGTAGGAAATTCAGACTTCGGGGAACGTTCCAGTTGCAGTTTCCTACTCAGAACCTGGAAATTCCAACTTCTGACCACAACTGGAACGCACCAAAGACGTGACCCAAGCCAAAGCGTGTGCTTGTTGTGATAAATGCAGACCTTCCTCAGAACTCTGCATTGCTTTACAACTTCTTTTTTCAACAACTTACAGGATGCAAAGTGACGAGGTAATGTATCTCTTTCTAGTTACGTATCAGTAATTTTTGATATATATATATATATATATATATATATCGCTGCTTACAGCCTGCTGCTCTAAGATTGTGTAATATAAATAATAAAATAATAAAAAAATTTGCTCTAGTTTGAATTGCCTTGATCCTGAAGTTGAGTATCCAGGCCAGTCCAGCCCTGTTCGACCCGACCGGAAGGCTAAGGAATAGCATTTATAGATAACCTATTTTAATGCTATAAAACTCATCTTAAAGTGTGTATTTCGATCAGGCATATATCTAAAAGTGAGACTTTTTTTAAATGACTTAGAAACTCCTCATAATCTCTTTAAGTCTAACAATGCAAAAATATTAAGACAAAGGTGGGTTATTAGAAAACAGAAGGAGTCTAACCAATCAATAGGTATAAAATGCAAAGTCTGCAAAAAGTAATTCTGAATTATTGCCTCAACCAAAATGATTATGTTTTCCCCACTGTTTGTTATTTTGAGAACAAAATAACTCTCAAAGTTATGCTCATGCCATGACACAAGCAAAAGTGATTTGATACTGCTGTTGATCCAATTGAGATGTGGATCAAAACATTTTAGAGGGTTTGTTCATATTGTGAGATTATCAATTTAGCAAAGTACTTTGATATTTATTATCCTAACACAAAAACAAACGGTCCCCTCCATCCCCATGCAGATATCTCCGCAGGATCGGGTGAACCCAAAAGCGTCGACCTTTGGCCCGACGACGCATCCGAGATCTCCAGAGCAGGTAAAGAGCAGCGATCACGGTTATCTCGGCCATGATTGCACAGTGACTGAATAGGCAAGCCAGATTTTGTCAATCTATATATAATAAGTGGGCTCTCTACTGTGCCAGTAGAGAGCCCACTTACTGGCGTCGCAGTGACGCGCGTCGCCCCTCAGCTTGTCAAAATGGTCCAGCATCCAGCCTCGGGCGTTACACGTGGTGCGTCACAGGCGCTACGCGAGTTAAAATACGTCAATTCGCGTCTGATGTGGTCGTAGCATTACACTTGATAATAACTTCAAAATGTCTTTTAAAACTTTTAAAGAACTGTTGCCTTTTTTGGTGCCCCGCTGTGGACAAAGTGGTACCTCTCCCTATTTGTTGGAAGTTTTACTTGTTTGAGTAGAAGTCTCTGAAATTACTCTCTTCTTGGTTACTTAAAAAAGTTAGATGTATCTCTGATTAGTTTTACTTGTTTGAGTAGAAGTCTCTGAAATTACTCTCTTCTTGGTTACTTAAAAAAGTTAGATGTATCTCTGATTCCAAAGACTTTATTGCTTTAAAAACAACCGTATAAACTTCTCAACTCTTCTGCTGATGATCTTGTTTTCTTCTTCATATAGAGACATATCCTCAGGTTGTTTTATTACAGGATAAGAAACTCCTCATAGGAGCTTTTATCAGCATTTAGCCTGTTCAGCTCTAACATTAATTTTACACTAAATGCCCAAATACTCAGAAGACCAAGACACAAGATAGAAGTGGGCTGCTGTTTTGAGTTGTGACCACAAATTGGCCCGCCTGTGTGCTTAAGATGAAGAAAAAGGATCAGCATTTGGCCACGGTCTGATCTTGAGGGGAACGAGTGGGTGGGTTGTGGTGCATTTCAAGTGCCGCTGATAAAAGGAGGGACCCACCACTGGCCACATAAAGCTAGTTTTCTGTAGTTCTAGTGAGTAGCACACTTTATTGCGGCATATTTAGGAAAAGGGATGGTTGTGTAAATTTTTTATGTAAACCTAAAGATGTTCAAGCAGACTTCCTGATTACCGATTCAGCTACATCCAGTATGTCTCATGGGTGCTTCCTTGTTTGCCTTATGTATGAGTGGACGTTGTTTTACATGCTTTGACAACCAGTCACATGAAAATGTAGGACACCATCCATAGAAAATGTAAAATCTATTTTTCAACTCTGCATTTGAGGTCACCCTTCTCAGTAAAGCTGAGCGCCCAATATTCTTTTCACTGGACGTGTATTTACAGCTCATTCAAGGTGATTATCAGGGCCGGGAGTAAAAATAAAAAAGGAAGGTCTCACTTTAGCTCTTGATTGTCATGCTGCCGACTAACAAAAGAAAACACTCAAAGAAGGAAAGACGTGTACGAGATTCACGAGTAGATCAAAACGACCTTAAACTTTTAAAGGGAAAAGATATTAGAAATGAAATTATGAACTGTCACGGTCGAAAGTAGTAAGTCATTTCCTTCCCCGCCCCGTGGGCTATTCACGGCCTTTGCGGTGACTCTAATATTAGACAATATTACTGCAAGAATTATTTTCTGACATTCAAATGTTATTGCTTCCACCAGAGCGTGTGCCGCTGCCGTCCTCTTCGTGTGGATATGAGTGACAGATCGAGGGAAAAAAGAGACACTGTTGTTGTTTTTAGCTCGCTGTCCTACTGCCCTCAAGCTCCCCGTGTTCCTGGTCAGACCATAAATGTATCAATAATTGAGTGTCTCACTGAAAAGGGTGGGGTGTAGAGGGGCATTTAAATTTTTATGGCTTGTCATTATGCCCACCCTCTCCTCTCACACATCCCTGAACAGCAGCAGTGCAGGCCATCTTCGGGAGGAGCCGTGATATTTAGGAGTCTCCAAAGACCAAATTGTCTGCTTGAAGCCTTCTGTCCTTACACTGGCATTACAAAATAAATAAAAAAGATGTTCAAGTTTTAAACATTAAACTATTACAGATGTTTATTTTGTTTTGAGAAACATTTGATTTTTTCTACAGTATCCCCCCCCCTCCAATTAAAAAAACATTTTCCACTGCCACTCATCGAAATCAT